>LR738714.1:115050272-115272472 GCA_902687465.1 Secale cereale | reverse complement strand
TTCAATACTTTGACACTAGCTAGGCAACCTCTCTCGACCCCTCGACCCCCGACTTCTCGGCGATCCACAACCCTAGTCCCCCTCATGTCACCTTTTGTCGAGTGTCAAAGGATTCAACAAAACCAATACTTCATCATTAGGCGAAAGTAACAGTAGCATGATGGTACGAGGCTCTCCAAAGTTATTTTGGAATGGAGTCCCCGATAGGATAATTCGTAACAAAAGACGGATTATTCTATCAGGAACTCCGTTCCAAAATATCTTTGCATAACTTTGTACCAAAATGCCCCGGTTACTTCTGGCAAATGATGAAGTCATGGAATTCTTCAATACTTTGACCCCCGACTGCTCGGCGATCCACAACCCTAGACCCCCGACTGCTAGGCAACCTCTCGACCCCTCGCCCTTCGGCCTCTCGGTCTCTCGACGACCCTCGACCCCTCGACCTTCGGCCTCTCGGTCCCTCGACGACCCTCGACACCGGCCCCCCCCCCTAATGTCGAAGTTATCGGGGAGGGTGTATATCGACATAGACATATTCGATAAAAAAAGAGGAAGAAGAAGAAAAAAGGAACCGCTAGAGGAGAAGATCGAAGAAAAAAAAAGAAAAAAAAGGAGAAGAAGAAAGGAATAGAGGAGAAGAATTTTCTCCTCTATTCCTTTCTTCTTCTCCTCTTTTTTTCTTTTTTTTCTTCTTCTTATTTATTTCTCCTCTTCTTCCTCTCCTCTTCTTCTTTCTTTCCTCTTTCTTATTTTCTTCTTTCCTATCCTTCTTTCTTTCCTCTCGGTCTCTCGACGACCCTCGACCCCTCGACCTTCGGCCTCTCGGTCCCTCGACGACCCTCGACACCGCCCCCCCCCCCTAATGTCGAAGTTATCGGGGAGGGTGTATATCGACATAGACATATCCGATAAAAAAAGAGGAAGAAGAAGAAAAAAGGAACCGCTAGAGGAGAAGATCGAAGAAAAAAAAAGAAAAAAAAAGGAGAAGAAGAAAGGAATAGAGGAGAAGAATTTTCTCCTCTATTCCTTTCTTCTTCTCCTCTTTTTTTCTTTTTTTTCTTCTTCTTATTTATTTCTCCTCTTCTTCCTCTCCTCTTCTTCTTTCTTTCCTCTTTCTTATTTTCTTCTTTCCTATCCTTCTTTTTCTAAATTTGTAACTTTTGCATATATAAAACTTTCTATATATATTTAGCATATATAAACAAAAAACTATATAGCCACATACACATATATATACATCACATATACACACATCACATATATACAACAACTTCCTAAGAAAAAATATATTTATATACACATAAATATATATTTAACATATATATTTAGCAAATTCCTAAGAAAAAAAAAAGATATACACATACATATAAATACAGCAACTATATACAGCAACTATATATACTGCAATTTCCTAAGAAAATTCCTAAGAAAAAAAAATATACACATATATACATATATATACACAGCAACTATATATATATATACAGCAATATATATTAAACATATAAAAAAAAGGGAGCCGGCCCTCACATCGGCAGGGCGGCGCGACGGCGGCGGGGCGGGGCGGCGACGAGGCGGCGGCGGGGCGCGGCGGCGCGACGGCGGCGGGGCGGGGCGCGCGGCGGCGCGGGGCGCGCGACGTACGGGCCGGCCGGGGGGCGCGGAGACGGCGCGGGGCGGGGCGACGGCGCGGGGCGCGGCGACGGCGCGGGGCGGAGCGACGAGGCGGCGTCGGGGGCGACGGCGACGGGGCGACGGGGGCGACGGGGGCGACGGCGACGGCGACGGGGACGGAGCAGATCGAGGTCGGCGTCGGGGCTGGGAAGGAGAAACTGAACGAAATTTTCGCAAGTGTAGCTTATATAGGAGGAGTATTAGTCCCGGTTCTAGGCACAAACCGGGACTAATAGCCCCCTTTAGTCCCGGTTGCTGCCACCAACCGGGACTAAAGGTCCCTTTTCAGCAGCCCAAAGGGCGGGAAGGAGGCGCCTTTAGTCCCGGTTGGTGGCAGCAACCGGGACTAATGCCACCCTTTAGTCCCGGTTGGTGGCAGCAACCGGGACTAAAGGCCTTGCCGCGGTGCGGTGGGAAGTTTAGTCCCACCTCGCTAGTTGAGGGAGAGCAGCACCAGTTTATAAGCCCCGCTGCCTCTCTCCTCTCGAACTCCTCTAAACTGCACGCCTAAGGGCCTAAACTGACACTGCTTTGCCTGTGGACTTGCTGGGCTTTCTACGGGCCTGAATCCTGGCCCATGGTTGGGTTTCTAGTCGTATTCAGGCCGTTTGGGCCCAGCAGGTGGCATATTTTTTCTTTTTTTTTGTTGCTTTATTTTTTAGTTTTGTTTCTACTTTCAACAAAATACTTACTGTTGCTATTTTTATTTATTTGTTTTCTTTGTTTCTTTATTTATTTGATTTTGTTTCTACTTACAAAAAAATATTTATTGTTGCTATTTTTTTTTCAAGTTTTTTTGTTTTGTTTTCTGCATTATTTATTTTCTTTTGTAAAACCAATTACGAACTTTCTGTTAGTGCAAGTAGTATTCAAATTTGAATAGTTTAAATTTGAAATTATTTGTTTTCTTTGTTGCTTTATTTATTTTATTTTGTTTCTTTTCAGCAGCCCAAAGGGCGGGAAGGAGGGGCCTTTAGTCCCGGTTGGTGGCAGCAACCGGGACTAAAGGGGGGCATTAGTCCCGGTTGGTGGCAGCAACCGGGACCAAAGGCCCTGAGCTGGCGCGGGTGCGGTGGGATGTTTAGTCCCACCTCGCTAGCTGAGGGAGCTCGAGAGTGGTTTATAAGGGCTGCTGCTCCCACCCTCTCGAGCTCCTCTCAAATGCAGGCTTCTGGGCCTAACTCTGCGCGCTGCCCTGTGAGCTTGCTGGGCCTTATATTACAGGTGGATCCTGTGCTATAGGCCTTGCAGGCTCACTGGGCAGCGCCCAATTTTTTTTCCTTTTTTGTTTTATTTATTTCTAAGTTGTTTTTTGCTGCATTTAGAGTTGCTTTATTTATTTTATTTTCTTTGTTTATTTCTAAGTTGTTTTTTGCTGTATTTAGAGTTGCTTTATTTATTTTACTTCCTTTATTTATTTTCTTTGTTGCTTTATTTATTTTATTTTGTTTATACTTAATTACAACAAAATACTTATTGTTGCTATTTATTTCTAAGTTGTTTTTTGCTGTATTTAGAGTTGCTTTATTTATTTTATTTTCTTTGTTTATTTCTAAGTTGTTTTTTGCTGTATTTAGAGTTGCTTTATTTATTTTACTTTCTTTATTTATTTTCTTTGTTGCTTTATTTATTTTATTTTGTTTATACTTACAACAAAATACTTATTGTTGTTATTTATTTTTCAAGTTTGTTTTGTTTTGTTAGTGCAAGTAGTATTGAAATTTGAATAGTACAAACGGACAATGGTATCATACTCGTTTGTTACAAAGTTGGCATGGTATCATCATAATAGTTGCGGAAATAACTCTTCACTTTTTCTTCGCTTGTGTCATTTGCTTATTGCGCCGTAACCATGGATAATCTTCATCGTTTATCAGGATGCTTGGGTCAGCCTTGACTTTGAAGGGAGGAATTTCATGAAACTTTTCATAATCTTCAGACATGTCTGTCTTGCCCTCCACTCCCAGGATGTCCCTTTTTCCTGAAAGAACTATGTGGCGCTTTGGCTCATCGTATGATGTATTCGCTTCCTTATCTTTTCTTTTTCTCGGTCTGGTAGACATGTCCTTCACATAGATAACCTGTGCCACATCATTGGCTAGGACGAATGGTTCGTCAGTGTATCCAAGATTTTTCAGATCCACTGTTGTCATTCCGTACTGTGGGTCTACCTGTACCCCGCCTCCTGACAGATTGACCCATTTGCACTTAAACAAAGGGACCTTAAAATCATGTCCGTAGTCAAGTTCCCATATGTCCACTATGTAACCATAATATGTGTCATTTCCCCTCTCGGTTGTTGCATCAAAGCGGACACCGCTGTTTTGGTTGGTGCTCTTTTGATCTTGGACAATCGTGTAAAATGTATTCCCATTTATCTCGTATCCTTTGTAAATCAATACAGTCGAAGATGGTCCCCTGGACAACAAGTACAACTCATCACAAACAATGTTGTCACCTCTGAGACGTGTTTCCAACCAACTGCTGAAAGTCCTGATGTGTTCACGTGTAATCCAGTCGTCGCACTGCTCCGGGTGTTTGGAGCGCAGACTGTTCTTGTGTTCATCGACATACGGGGTCACCAATGTAGAGTTCTGTAGAACTGTGTAGTGTGCTTGAGACCAAGAATATCCGTCCCTGCATATTATTGAGTCCCTTCCAAGCGTGCCTTTTCCAGTCAGTCTCCCCTCGTACCGCGATTTAGGGAGACCTATCTTATTAAGGCCAGGAATGAAGTCAACACAAAACCCGATGACATCCTCTGTTTGATGGCCCATGGAGATGCTTCATTCTGGCCTGGCACGGTTATGGACATATTTCTTTAGGACTCCCATGAACCTCTCAAAGGGAACATATTGTGTAGAAATACGGGCCCCAGAATGACAATCTCGTCGACTAGATGAACTAGGACGTGTGTCATGATATTGAAGAAGGATGGTGGGAACACAAGCTCGAAACTGACAAGACATTGCGCCACATCACTCCTTAGCCTTGGTACGATTTCTGGATCGATCACCTTCTGAGAGATTGCATTGAGGAATGCACATAGCTTCACAATGGCTAATCGGACGTTTTCCGGTAGAAGCCCCCTCAATGCAACCGGAAGCAGTTGCGTCATAATCGCATGGCAGTCATGAGACTTTAGGTTCTGGAACTTTTTCTCTGCCATATTTATTATTCCCTTTATATTCGACGAGAAGCCAGTCGGGACCTTCATACTGAGCAGGCATTCAAAGAAGATTTCTTTCTCTTCTTTCGTAAGAGCATAGCTGGCAGGACCTTCATACTGCTTCGGAGGGATGCCGTCTTTTTCGTGCAAACGTTGCAGGTCCTCCCGTGCCTCAGCTGTATCTTTTGTCTTTCCATACACGCCCAAGAAGCCTAGTAGGTTCACGCAAAGGTTCTTCGTCACGTGCATCACGTCGATTGAAGAGCGGACCTCTAGGTCTTTCCAGTAGGGTAGGTCCCAAAATATAGATTTCTTCTTCCACATGGGTGCGTGTCCCTCATCGTCATTCGGAACAGCTAGTGCGCCGGGGCCCTTTCCGAAGATTACGTGTAAATCATTGACCATAGCAAGTACGTGATCACCGGTACGCATGGCGGGCTTCTTCCGGTGATCTGCCTCGCCTTTGAAATGCTTGCCTTTCTTTCGACATTGATGGTTGGTCGGAAGAAATCGACGATGGCCCAGGTACACATTCTTCCTGCACTTGTCCAGGTATATACTTTCAGTGTCATCTAAACAGTGCGTGCATGCGTGGTATCCTTTGTTTGTCTGTACTGAAAGGTTACTGAGAGCGGGCCAATCGTTGATGGTCACGAACAGCAACGCCTTTAGGTCAAATTCCTCCTGTTTGTGCTCATCCCACGCACGTACACCGTTTCCATTCCACAGCTGTAAAAGTTCTTCAACTAATGGCCTTAGGTACACATCAATGTCGTTGCCGGGTTGCTTAGGGCCTTGGATGAGAACTGGCATCATAATGAACTTCCGCTTCATGCACATCCAAGGAGGAAGGTTATACATACATAGAGTCACGGGCCAGGTGCTGTGATTGCTGCTCTGCTCCCCGAAAGGATTAATGCCATCCGCGCTTAGAGCAAACCATACGTTCCTTGCGTCCTTTGCAAACTCCTCCCAGTACTTTCTCTCGATTTTTCTCCATTGCGACCCGTCAGCGGGTGCTCTCAACTTCCCGTCTTTCTTACGGTCCTCACTGTGCCATCGCATCAACTTGGCATGCTCTCTGTTTCTAAACAAATGTTTCAACCGTGGTATTATAGGAGCATACCACATCACCTTCACAGGAACCCTCTTCCTGGCGGGCTCGCCATCAACATCACCAGGGTCATCTCGTCTGATCTTATACCGCAACGCACCGCATACCGGACATGCGTTCAAATCGTTGTATGCACCGCGGTAGAGGATGCAGTCATTAGGGCATGCATGTATCTTCTGCACCTCCAATCCTAGAGGGCATACGACCTTCTTTGCTGCGTATGTACTGTCGGGCAATTCGTTATCCTTCGGAAGCTTCTTCTTCAATATTTTCAGTAGCTTCTCAAATCCTTTGTCAGCCACAGCATTCTCTGCCTTCCACTGCAGCAATTCCAGTACGGTACCGAGCTTTGTGTTGCCATCTTCGCAATTGGGGTACAACCCTTTTTTGTGATCCTCTAACATGCGATCGAACTTCAGCTTCTCCTTTTGACTTTCGCATTGTGTCCTTGCATCGACAATGACCCGGCGAAGATCATCATTTGGTTCCTCTTGATCTTCAGCAGCTTCACCCGTTGCAGCATCATTGGGCACATCGTCTGGTTCCTCTTGATCTTCACCAGCTCCCCCCATTGCAGCATCACCGTATTCAGGGGGCACATAGTTGTCATCGTACTATTCTTCTTCGCCGTCTTCCATCATAACCCCTATTTCACCGTGCCTCGTCCAAACATTATAGTGTGGCATGAAACCCTTGTAAAGCAGGTGGGAGTGAAGGATTTTTCGGTTAGAGTAAGACATCGTATTCACACATTGAGTGCATGGACAACACATAAAACCATTCTGCTTGTTTGCCTCTGCCACATTTAGAAACTCACGCACGCCCTTAATGTACTCGGAGGTGTGTCTGTCACCGTACATCCATTGGCGGTTCATCTGCGTGCATTTATATATAATTAAGTGTGTCAAAAACCATTACAGAACATCATAAATAGATAATTAAGTGACCAAATGGATAAAAGTTCATCATCACATTAAAACCAAAGTACATACATATATAGTTCTCATCTAAGAACATATATAGCTCTCCATACACATCGAAACTATGTAAAACATTTCAACGCGAAAACAAATGCTATCATAATCGCAACCAAGGTAACAATTGATCCAACGGCATAATGATACCAAGCCTCGGTATTAATGGCATATTTTCTAATCTTTTTAATCTTCAACCGCATTGCATCCATCTTGATCTTGTGATCATCGACGACATCCGCAACATGCAACTCCAATATCATCTTCTCGTCCACAATTTTTTTTATTTTTTCCTTCAAGAATTTGTTTTCTTCTTCAACTAAATTTAACCTCTCGACAATAGGTTCCATCTTGATCTTGTGATCATCGATAACTTCCGCAACATGCAACTCCAATTCCATCTTCTCCTCCTCCATTTTTTCCAATTTTTTCTTTAACGAAATGTTTTCCTCTTCAACTAAATCTAACCTCTCCACAAGAGGGTCGGTTGGAATTTCCGGTTCAACTACCTCCTAGACATAATAAAACATCTATGCATGTCAGGTTGGTCGGCATAACTATCATAAGCACTAAAACAAATAGTTATAAATTAAAGATAATATACCACATCCGAATCGTAGACCGGACGAGGGCCCACGTGGGCGGATATCAAAACCATCGCACTATATAATAACAAGCAATAATAAACATAAGAAAATTAGACAAATATCTATCTAAAGCAATAATAAAAGTAAGAAAAGCATGGACATAACAAGAGGCTCACCACGGTGGTGCCGGTGACGAGATCGGCGGGGGCGATCGACGGCGGCGAAGACGGGGACGGGACGTGACGGACCGCTAAACCTAGACAAATCTCGGAGAAAATAGAGCTTCGAGAGGAGAAAAGCTTAACTAGTGTGGCTCGGGCATTCCACCGAACACGTTGTGTGCATAGGAGGTGAGCTAGAGCACCACTAACCCCTCTCCCCCTCGGCCAGAAAAAAAAAACAGAGCAGTGAGCTCTGCTCTTGAGTGAGGGGGTTTATATAGGCAACTCACTGGTCCCGGTTGGTTCTACAAACCGGGGCTAAAGGGGTGCCTTTGGTCCCGGTTCATAAAACAAACCGAGACCAATAGTGGTGGGCCAGGAGCAAGAGCCATTGGTCCCGGTTTTTAGCTCCAACCGGGACCAATAGGTCCAGACGAACCGGGACCAATGGCCCACGTGGCCCGGCCGGCCCCCTGGGCTAACGAACCGGGTCCAGTACCCCCATTGGTCCCGGTTCTAGATTGAACCGGGGCTAATGGGCTGGACCAATGCCTTGTTTTCTACTAGTGTATGTGGCGCTTTGGCTCATCGTATGATGTATTCGCTTCCTTATCTTTTCTTTTTCTCGGTCTAGTAGACATGTCCTTCACATAGATAACCTGTGCCACATCATTGGCTAGGACGAACGGTTCGTCAGTGTATCCAAGATTTTTCAGATCCACTGTTGTCATTCCGTACTGTGGGTCTACCTGTACTCCGCCTCCTGACAGATTGACCCATTTGCACTTAAACAAAGGGACCTTAAAATCATGTCCGTAGTCAAGTTCCCATATGTCCACTATGTAACCATAATATGTGTCCTTTCCCCTCTCGGTTGTTGCATCAAAGCGGACACCGCTGTTTTGGTTGGTGCTCTTTTGATCTTGGACAATCGTGTAAAATGTATTCCCATTTATCTCGTATCCTTTGTAAATCAATACAGTCGAAGATGGTCCCCTGGACAACAAGTACAACTCATCACAAACAGTGTTGTCACCTCTGAGACGTGTTTCCAACCAACTGCTGAAAGTCCTGATGTGTTGACGTGTAATCCAGTCGTCGCACTGCTCCGGGTGTTTGGAGCGCAGACTGTTCTTGTGTTCATCGACATACGAGGTCACCAATGTAGAGTTCTGTAGAACTGTGTAGTGTGCTTGAGACCAAGAATATCTGTCCCTGCATATTATTGAGTCCCTTCCAAGCATGCCTTTTCCAGTCAGTCTGCCCTCGTACCGCGATTTAGGGAGACCTATCTTATTAAGGCCAGGAATGAAGTCAACACAAAACCCGATGACATCCTCTGTTTGATGGCCCATGGAGATGCTTCCTTCTGGCCTGGCGCGGTTACTGACATATTTCTTTAGGACTCCCATGAACCTCTCAAAGGGGAACATATTGTGTAGAAATACGGGCCCCAGAATGACAATCTCGTCGACTAGATGAACTAGGACGTGTGTCATGATATTGAAGAAGGATGGTGGGAACACAAGCTCGAAACTGACAAGACATTGCGCCACATCACTCCTTAGCCTTGGTACGATTTCTGGATCGATCACCTTCTGAGAGATTGCATTGAGGAATGCACATAGCTTCACAATGGCTAATCGGACGTTTTCCGGTAGAAGCCCCCTCAATGCAACCGGAAGTAGTTGCGTCATAATCACATGGCAGTCATGAGACTTTAGGTTCTGGAACTTTTTCTCTGCCATATTTATTATTCCCTTTATATTCGACGAGAAGCCAGTCGGGACCTTCATACTGAGAAGGCATTCAAAGAAGATTTCTTTCTCTTCTTTCGTAAGAGCATAGCTGGCAGGACCTTCATACTGCTTCGGAGGGATGCCGTCTTTTTCGTGCAAACGTTGCAGGTCCTCCCGTGCCTCAGCTGTATCTTTTTTCTTTCCATACACGCCCAAGAAGCCTAGCAGGTTCACGCAAAGGTTCTTCGTCACGTGCATCACGTCGATTGAAGAGCGGACCTCTAGGTCTTTCCAGTAGGGTAGGTCCCAAAATATAGATTTCTTCTTCCACATGGGTGCGTGTCCCTCATCGTCATTCGGAACAGCTAGTGCGCCGGGGCCCTTTCCGAAGATTACATGTAAATCATTGACCATAGCAAGTACGTGATCATCGGTACGCATGGCGGGCTTCTTCCGGTGATCTGCCTCGCCTTTGAAATGCTTGCCTTTCTTTCGACATTGATGGTTGGTCGGAAGAAATCGACGATGGCCCAGGTACACATTCTTCCTGCACTTGTCCAGGTATATACTTTCAGTGTCATCTAAACAGTGCGTGCATGCGTGGTATCCTTTGTTTGTCTGTCCTGAAAGGTTACTGAGAGCGGGCCAATCGTTGATGGTCACGAACAGCAACGCCTTTAGGTCAAATTCCTCCTGTTTGTGATCATCGATAACTTCCGCAACATGCAACTCCAATTCCATCTTCTCCTCCTCCATTTTTTCCAATTTTCTCTTTAACGAAATGTTTTCCTCTTCAACTAAATTTAACCTCTCCACAAGAGGGTCGGTTGGAATTTCCGGTTCAACTACCTCCTAGACATAATAAAACATCTATGCATGTCAGGTTGGTCGGCATAACTATCATAAGCACTAAAACAAATAGTTATAAATTAAAGATAATATACCACATCCGAATCGTAGACCGGACGAGGGCCCACGTGGGCGGATATCAAAACCATCGCACTATATAATAACAAGCAATAATAAACGTAAGAAAATTAGACAAATATCTATCTAAAGCAATAATAAAAGTAAGAAAAGCATGGACATAACAAGAGGCTCACCACGGTGGTGCCGGTGACGAGATCGGCGGGGGCGATCGACGGCGGCGAAGACGGGGACGGGACGTGACGGACCGCTAAACCTAGACAAATCTCGGAGAAAATAGAGCTTCAAGAGGAGAAAAGCTTAACTAGTGTGGCTCGGGCATTCCACCGAACATGTTGTGTGCATAGGAGGTGAGCTAGAGCACCACTAACCCCTGTCCCCCTCGGCCAGAAAAAAAACAGAGCAGTGAGCTCTGCTCTTGAGTGAGGGGGTTTATGTAGGCAACTCACTGGTCCCGGTTGGTGCTACAAACCGGGGCTAAAGGGGAGCCTTTGGTCCCGGTTCATAAAACAAACCGGGACTAATAGTGGTGGGCCAGGAGCAAGAGCCATTGGTCCCGGTTTTTAGCTCCAACCGGGACCAATAGGTCCAGACGAACCGGGACCAATGGCCCACGTGGCCCGGCCGGCCCCCTGGGCTAACGAACCGGGTCCAGTACCCCCATTGGTCCCGGTTCTAGATTGAACCGGGGCTAATGGGCTGGACCAATGCCCTGTTTTCTACTAGTGGTTGAAAAAAAGATAACGGAATCAGCCTGGCTGGAAAAAAGGCATTAATCGAGTTAAGGGTTAAGTCAAGATGATCGATGCTATTATATTAGATTCATGTCCGAAATCACTTTCTCTTACTATTGTGGTTTTTTAGATGTTAAAATATATATTTTTGGACAATCAATGATAACGGAAGTAAACCCATGTCCTCCTTGGTGATGTTAGTTTGTTGGGAGATTAGAATGAAAGAAATGCTACAGTATCCATAATCATCTTTCCTCCCCGCCCACCCTCTTTGAGAACAGCAACAAAGAATTGGTGTGATGGAGTTTCGCTGGAGCAAAGCATTTGAGTTGTTTTCTTTTGCGCCGTGGATGATGTTGTAAATATTCCAAAAACTCCTACGTAAAAATGTGACAAAGCATCTGCATGTGTTTCAAAGAGGCACTTGCTGATCTCATTAAATGCATGTGTAAGCATCCAAGGAATGCCAGTATGTTTTCTTTTTTCCATGTGGCTAACCATGACAATTTTTCCCTTCAACTTTTCCTTGCATCGGGTAAGCTTGGTTTAACTCCCTTAATTATATAAAAAAATCAACACAGTATAGAAACTGATGCTCATACATACACACATACACTCACTCTTATAAACGCGTACACACACCTTATCCCTATGGGCACTTCGAGAAACTGACCCGGCACATCATTTTGAGATTGACGAAGGCATCATAAACGCCTTCGTGTAGTTGACTCGAACGTCTTCTCCCACCAAACACACATCGTTGGAAGGTCTGAAATAAATTAAGAAAAATGCGAGCACCAATGTCAATTCTAAAGTTGAATCCTGGTCGGCTTGAGATACAACTGTCCTCCTAATCATCTAATCACATGTTTGTCCGCCCTTAATTATTTGATTATTTATGTTGACTTCTTGTCCAAATAACAAAAAAAAAAGATGAACCGGTCCAAATAGCAATTAACAGAATGACGATCTCCATGAGAAGAGGTCAGTTCCAGACTTCGAGCCCTTCCCTCTGGACAAAAGGTGATATCTTTCTGAAGGAGCTGTTGTATCCATGCATACAGTAATGCTACAAATCAAGCTACTATAGCTATTAGTACCTTGTAGTACCTTGTTGGATAGCCATGAGTCCATGACAATTTCTCTCTTGAACTTTCCCCTGCATCGGATAAGCTTGGCTGAACTCCCTTAATTATACGATTATTCATGTTGACTTTTTGTCCAAATGGCAATTACCAGAATGATGATCTCCATGAGAAAAGGTTAGTTCCAGACTCCCAGCCCTTCCCTGAGGACAAAAGGTGATTATCTTTCTGAAGGGGCTGTTGTATCCATGCATACAGGAATGCTACATATCAAGCCACTATAGCTATTAGTACCTTGTTGTGGTACAATTATTCTTCAACGGCTTAAGCACTTTGTTAATTGATTGCTAGACTAAATATGGTGAACTAGTAGCTGGCACAGTAGTACTGTTTCATGGGGTGTATTGTAAAACGCAAGCCGCCCAAGATTGCAATATATGTTCATCTTGTTTCGATCGCACTGCTGCACATTTATTCCAGGACTGTAGTCTGTAGAGGATCTGCGTATCACAGATAACACACCCGGGGAAATTAAGCTTTCATTTCCTTTGATACTCTATCCGACAAGGGGATTTAATGCCCCAATTACAAGCTGCAGCAGCACCAGTCACCACCAGAGCACTGATCCATGTCAGACAACATATAAACTGTGGGCACGTAAGCAAACGGATCGTACGTGCATACTCCCTCCGTTCCAAAATAGATGACCCAACTTTATACTAACTTTGCACTAAAGTTAGTACAAAGTTGAGTCATCTATTTTGGAACGGAGGGAGTAGTTGTCTGCAGGTTTAGCGCACACCTTAGTTTTGAACTGTATGTGTATGCGGTGAAGGCATCACACATGTTAGAAAAATAAAACCGTGTACCTAAGAGTGAAACGTCTGTGATGGTTGACCCATCGGAAACGGTTTTACCACAAAAGTCTTTCGCCCCGCTTTATATATAAGGGGCAATTACATTCGAGCTCTTAGTTGTGTCACACCCGTTTGATTTGCTCCTAAATTCAAAAAATCCTTGTTTTTGTGCAAGCTCGTTTGCTCCTCTTATGTTTTAACCTTTGAGCGTTTGACCTTCACTTTGAAAACGTCATAATGAATTCATACCAACTCATAAAAATACAAATAAGATATTAAAATGTTCGGAAAAACATCACCTATGTATGCATCTCAACTGTATTCATGACATAGGTGTTGCAAAGTTCCCATCTCAGTTTGACCTCATATGATGTTAGCATGAACAGAAAATCCGAAAAGAATGAACAAAAATTCAAAAATTTGAGAACTTTTTTGGTAGCAAACGTTGACAAAGTTTTGAGTGATTACCAACTTTCATCAGCGAATGACATTCGTGGAAGTTGTGGAAAAAAAATTGATGCTCCAAAACAAAAGCATTTAGGAGTGATGATTTTGTTTTTTAGCCACGAATTCCATGAATGTCATTCCCTGGTGAATCTTTATAAGAGCTCATACCATTCGTCAATGTTTGCCACAAAAATAATTCAGAATTTTTTGAAAGTTTTATCAATTTTGTTTGGATTTTACTGTTCATGTCGAGATCATATGAGCTCAAACTGAGATGGAGGCTTTCTAGCGCTTTTTTCATGAATGCAAATGACATGCACATATAGGTGTTGCTTTCTAAACATTTTGATATATCTTATTTTCATTTTTTCTGTGTTTATATCAATTCGTTATGAAGTTTTCAAAGTGACAGTCAAACGGTCAAAGGGCAAAAGCATAAGAGGAGCAAACGAGTTTGGACATAAATGAGAGTTTTTTGAATTTAGCGGCAAATTAAACGGGTGTGACACAACTGGGGATCAAATGTAGTTGTCCCTATATATAAATCAAACCACAAGAGCCACAAATATCGATATAAAGGTTCACACCACACGCACACAGGTAGCCAACAGGTACAATACGAAAGGATTCTGCTGATGGCAGAACTCAAAAAAGCCCTAAAAAAAATATATAGCAAGGTCATGCCCTGCCATGTCTACAACCACAAAGGTTCCAAGCGTCTAATCGGGCATCATAGGTGGTGGTGGAAGAAGTGGCGCCAGTCGGAAGGCCAACGCCCGAAGATCTGCAATGAAGGTGTCGATGGCGTCACGGTCCTATGGGCGGCTAAGTGGCCCCAGAGCTGCAAATAGCCACACAATTTAAAGATCGCGTCAGTAGCACGTCGAAGAGTCACATACTGAACCACAAGCTTATTGCGAATCGTCCAAAGTGTGCACGCAAGAACCCTAATACCTAGCCACCTAATGTGGCGGGAGCGCAACGGGGGACGGTTTTGAAAAGAGAGTTGTGCGCCATAATGGGCACACAGTTCGGTTGTCCATCTCGTGTGCGATAACTTGTAACAGCGCACATGGTTATATCGTGACTATCGTGTGTGCTCCATGCCACACGTTTAAAATAAATGAATTGTGTGCAATGATGTGTTGCAAATAGGACGGCGGTGTGCCAAGTGCTGCACACGGTTGTCTCAAGCCAAATCGTATGCAATAACTCGTGATACCATACATGATTGTGTGGGGAAAATTGT
Source organism: Secale cereale (assembly GCA_902687465.1). Taxonomy (NCBI): domain Eukaryota; kingdom Viridiplantae; phylum Streptophyta; class Magnoliopsida; order Poales; family Poaceae; genus Secale; species Secale cereale. Next base: position 115,257,752 of record LR738714.1, on the reverse strand, counting down.
GTGCCTTACGGGCATGTGATTGTAATAAAGTAATTGCATGTAATGAAATAAACATGGCACACATTTCATTGTGGAGCATCATGTGTGAAGATGGGCACACGTTTTTCTCAGGCCAACTATCTACGATATTCACATGAGTGCATAAGTGTAACCGCGTGTACATGTGTCGCCATGTCGTTTTCTCCCCTGCGCGCACCCTCTTCCCTCTCTTTCCCGCATAGGGTAGCCTCGCTGCGCCAACCATTGTTGGCTGGCCACACCATTGAAGCCCCTCAGCATGGCACCAACCTCACCCACCCCCTTCCCCACTTTGATGGTTGACGAAGGATTTCAGCGTGATCTACATGCCACCATGGACCAGCCCTGCCAACAATATGCGCTTGAGTATATGTCCCACTGTTGACCAATACTGGGAGAGCGCACGGTCATTCACGTGCTCGATGAGTCCTTGTTTGAGTACGCTCGCAATAGGGCCCATGAGTACACCCGCCACAGAGGATGCCTGCCATAGATGACGCCGCATTTGGGCCACCAGGGTCCCCAAGTATGCCATCACGGGGACGCGGAGGAAGCCTACCATCGAGACTGCCGTGGAGCCCCTATTAGAGCTTCATACAGAGGGGTTAGTCAGCGTTCCGAACATATGTCCACCAGTTGTTGCGGGTCATCGGTTCACAACAGGAGAATATCTTGCCCTATTCTAGACGTCACCGGTGCATGTCGAGAGTGAGCTAGCCCATAGTTGCGACGCTACAGCTCCTCCATTTAACGACACAAACAACAATATAGTCTACATTTTATTAGTTATTATAATGTAATGAACTTGGGAATGGATGAACTTTTGTTGGACAATCATCTTCGATTCCCTATTTTACAATGTTTATTAGCGCAAAATAGTATTGCAAGCGTTATTCGTGTTTCCATTTAAAGCAATGCATCTACAAGAACATGCGGTTCGTAAACATTAATCGTGTGTGATACACATGATGATCGCCAAAATGCATATTTTGAGAAGATATGAATATGAATGCAAAATTGGAGGAGAGACTCAACTGTTGAATGCTCTCTTTGTTGGAAATATGCCCTAGAGGTAATAATATTGTATTACTATATTTTCGAATTCATAATTAAAGAGTTTATATTCTATGGTATAACTGTTATGATCCTGGGATATGCAATTATGTGGATAACTCATATGCACATGTGGAATGATAAACGGATAAATAAAAGGTTCCTAGTCTTGCCTCTAGGACTAGCTCAAGTGTTGTTGGTGATCATATTTTTCGGATCTTAGGATATTGTTAAGTGTAACGATAGTCCTAAAACAACACTCAGATTATGAAGTTGGAAGAACAATCATATTGAATAGACCCAAACTTGTCTGTTATGAATTGAGTTAATATCATTTGAAATCAATTGTATTAACGTGGAGTGTTAACGTGTGATTTTTCTCCTTAGACCAAGAGAGTGTCGTATTCACTTCTTAACGTACGGTGGGCTTTGGGGTTGCTCAAACATCACATGTAACATGGTGATCATAAAGACAACTTACATGTACATCAGAGAGTTTGACAAGGGACTAGATAGCTCAAGGGTCGGATTTGCTCCTCCGGTGATGGAGATATATTCTTAGGGACGTCTCGGTGTGACGGTATCCATCATCGTCTGGCTAGACATAGGTGAGTTCGTCACAGGGATGCCGGAAGACGACAATGAGAGAGAAGAACAAAACAGGTAATGAGGATAACGGTATAGTGAGCATGTGATGACTGAGGAGGATACCCATACATCTCAGGTTTTGTGAAGTATCGTGAATCAAAGGTAACATCACATGATACCAAAGGTTCACTCAAATACCATTCATGTGCTCATAGGGATCGATATGGACATCCCCAGTTCCGCTGTCGGTCATTGAACAATGGGGTTTCATTCATGTCTATGAGTTACCGAACCTACAGGGTCACATGCTTAAGGAAATAACGATATGTTGAGTGTTAGTAGGACGAGAGTATCGAGGATTTATTTATGAAATAATTTCGTTAATATTCGGAATAGTTCTGAGAGGAACCGAAAGAGTTTGTGGTTACCAGAAGGGTTTCGTAGAGTATTGGGTAATACCGGTTATTACCGATAATTATATAGGTATAAAATGTTTCCAAAGGTGTTAAGTTATATGTAATATTCTCTAGTAATTGTTAGAGGGCTTTTATATTTAATTTAATATCAACACGCCTAAAATGGCCAAGTAGTGGAGGAGGAATTAGGCCACCATTGCTCAATAGGGGAGGTGCCCCCTTTCCCCTTGAGGGAGGCCGAATTGGAGTAGGGGAAGGACTCTTCCTTGCCCCTTGGCCAGAGCAGGGGGAGTGGAGTCCTCCCCCCTTGTCGTGCCTTTCGTGGTTTTGTCACGGCAGATGTCCTAGCAAAAGGACTTAGTCATGAGGCCATCGCTACGGATTAGCTTAAAGGGGTTAAAGCGGACAAGGACACAGGGATTTTTATACTAGTTTGGCCCCTTCGACGAAGGTAAAAGCCTACGTCTAGTTTGGTGTAGTATTGCTAGGGTTTCGATGACCAGGGAGCAAATCCGCTTTGCCTGTGTCCCGAGCTGTTGTTCTCTGCCTTGAACCGTCGCCGGGTCGTCCCTTTATAGACGAGGTGACGCCCGGTCCGGTTTACAGAGTCCCGAGGCCGGCTCATAAACGTATCCGGCTCGGTCTCTATCCTTCCTATCTTACATCACAAGTTACACATCATATGGCGGTTTACAAATCATGGGCCCTAACGCCTTTTGGGCCTTAAGCTTCTTGGACTAAAGCGCCTTGCTCCATGTTCGGCTGAGCTTCAGTAGAAACAATCTTCATAGGCATAAACCGGCCCCTCCTGGGCGGTTTATACCTAGTAGTATTATCCCTGACATTAGGCCCCAGATTGATTTGAACCTGTTCATGTCAATCTTCAACGTCTTGCAAAGATTTCCCCTTCCGCGGCTTCAAGTGCATCATAAACCGGCGTGACGTCATTTTATCAGATCGCATTTAATCCATCATGACGTCATCTGCTCACTTATCACTTGTACCTGTTTCTTTTTATCTTTCATTAAAAGCTCCGAAGATCGAGGCGACAGTATCGTCCCATATCTACTTTTTTCGGCTCCTCGATTCCTGCGCCTGCCGTTTTATCCTTCGGCTTATAAATAGGGCAGAGGGGCATCTCTTTTTCCCCCTTGCCTCTTTTTCTTCTTCCTCCGTCCGTTCGTACTCGAGCTCCGCCGCCGTCGTCAAGCTCCGCATCTCCGTCGGGTCTTGGCCGCTGCATCAACCTGATCGGTTCAGAAACTCACCGACGCTTCTCCGCACCCGTCACCTCGGGTACGTCTTCTCCTTATCCCGCTTGTAGATCTTGTTTTAGGGTTCCTTCATACGAGCCTGCGGGTAGGCGTTGTTCTTCACGGTTCTTGCTTACAGTGCCATGAATCGATGTAGATCTAGCCTTGTTGTCTCCACATCATAGTAGTAATCCCGCTTTGCTAGTATACTTGTTTTCTCCCTGTAATACCAGTTTAGATTGCATCTGCTAGAGCTTCGTTGGTCCGCTGAATATCACCTGAATATCTTTGAATTTCTAGCATGCTATAGATCCATATTCCCCTGCTGTCTGTGCGAAAGTTGTTTCTTCATAACTTCAGATCTGTGTCTTGTTTACCCTTGTTGGCGGTTTAACTTTTTCAAACTCTATAATCTGGTAGATGCCATTGTTCTAGCTGTTCCAGATATTTTAACCCGGTAGATACCATTAGGCCCCTGCCTAAACCGCCGTTCAGACTAGTACCTTCATAGAGCATGCCGGTTTAAACTTGCTTAGATTGTAAACCGGCTCTTCATTGTATTTTCAGACTTTTCCTTCCGAAAAATGGCCACTCAAGCCAAGCAGTTTGTCTCCTGCAACTGGGTCCAATCCCGGATTACTGAGGAGGATTTAGAGAAAATGGCCAAAATTGGCGGTTTAGGCCCGAAAAATGTCCTTCACTGGAGGGTTCCCGGATCAGAATGTCCTCCAGAGCCCAAAGAGGGAGAGGTTGTCGTCTTCTTTGATCACTTAGCCCGGGGATTTAGCCCTCCTGGGTCGAAGTTCTTCCGTGACGTGTTAGCAAATTTCCAACTCCATCCGCAAGATCTTGGCCCCAACTCGTTGTCAAACATTTGCAATTTCCAAGTCTTTTGTGAAGTTTATCTACAGGAGGAGCCGTTAGTTGAATTGTTCCGGGATTTCTTTCACCTAAACCGTCGCACGGAATTTCATGATGGTCCAAACACTGAGCTTGGCGGGATGACTATTCAGAAAAGGAAAGACGTTACTTTTCCTCACGCCAGTCTCCACATCTATCCAAAAGAGTGGAATCAGACTTGGTTCTACTGCTTAGATACTTCCCCGGAAGATGAGAATCAATTGCCGGGTTATCGCTCCCACCGTCTTTGTGAGAATCACCCCTTTCCATAGCGGCTAAGTGCCCAGTAATGAGCTCAGTACACACCTCAGCTTTCAAAGCTCAGGGCCTTTATGGCCAATGGTCTGACAAGGGTTGACTTCGTCCGCTGCTGGATTTCTTGGAGTGTTCTCCCGCTAAGCCGGCGTTACGGTTTAATGTGTGAGTATACTGGGAATCCAAAAGATCCTTTGCGCCACACAGAAGCGGTGTTATCAGAAAACGAGATCAATGAATCCATCAAGAGGCTGCTGAATTTACCTATAGAAGCTTGCAGTCAGACCGGCTTGGCACCCTTCTGTGTGACCAACAAACCACCATCGGTAAAAATCTCTTCCTTATTGTTTTTGCTTTGTTTTAATCCGTTTGCAGCACTTGTCTTGAAGTGTCTTTATTTCTTTCAATAGGACAATGATCCTTTCTGGAAAAGGAAAGCCCAAGATAAACCGGCGAAAGTACCTCGCCAAAAAACCAAGGCTATCAAGAAGAAGAAGAACACTGCCGCGTCTGGATCCAATGTGGAAGAAGATGAACTGGCCTCCGAGGTACCACCTCATTCTTTTGACTTACTTGTCTTTTCTTTACCTGCATTTTTATTAACAATGACTTTTCCCAGGGACACGCCGAAGGCCGTAAAGCGGACGATGTTGAGGTAATTACTCTTTCTTCCGGTTCAGAACCGCTGCCATCACAAAAAGTTCGTTGGACAAGCCGGAAAGTATAGTTTTCTCATCCTTTCGCTTATTTGGATCCAAACTTTCTTTTGAAGAAACATCAACATGAAGCTCGCCGCACTACTCATCACAGTGGTCATGGTATTGAATCCACCGGATTAACGCACACTCCAGCTCGGAGGCGCCGTTCCGAGGTTTTAATCACTCCAAATGCTCTTTACCCCAAAGCAGGTCTTATTCGACAACCCCTTAATCCATCTAACTCGAATTATTAGGAAACTCCTCATTCTTCTTCTGGCGAATCAACAGCCAGGCAGGTTCCTCCCCTCAAGACGGTTCCTGGGTAAGTTGCTTTTCACTTTGTCTGGTTTAGCGTTTATCTTTGACTCTTCTGATTTTCATTATCTTTAACTTTCGCAGTAAACCCAAGCCTAGCAAAAAGGCCAAACTGAATAAGCCAATGGGCGATGATGTGAATCTTGAACCGGCTGAGGATCCAGAACATACTGAAGAACCCATTGATACTTTAAATGACGATCCTATTCCTACGGATCAAGAGGCCTTTGTTGATCAAGCAAACATTCCAATGGATGACGACAATGAACCGGCTGATGCTGTCCGATCCAGCCCTGCTCCTGCTAGTCCCACTAAGCAAACGGCCGCTTTAACTAGAGATGTTGAAATCACTGGGAATGGCTTTACTACTCTTGGTTAGCCTGTCGCTTTGTCCAAGCATACTGCCAAGGATGAAGTTCTCAGCAAGGACAACGGCAAGTGGAGTACTGATCTATCCAGCTACGCTCAGCTCAGCGCCCTGGAACTCCATTCCGGCTATCTAAACCGGCTGTACACTAGCCGTGATCATGAAGCCGGATTGGTAAATTTGATGAAGGAGTGCTATGAGGTAACCTCTCTGCCTTTGACTTGTCTTCTATTTCTGCTTGCATCTTGTAACTTATCCTTACTCCATCGTAGCCCCCAAGTGCCGGTTTAGCCCTTTAGGGTGAACCGGGACTTTAGTAGATCTAGTAGATAGTCTGTTTTGCACATGTGTAGTCCCCAAGGGCTGGCTTATTCCTTTAGGATGAACCAGGACTTAACCTTGAATTCTGTTCTGAACAATGTCACATTAGCCCCCAAGTGCCAAGTATATAACTTGTTTGTGTGCTTGGGACTTTGACTAAAAAAATGTCGGTTTAACTGCAAATATACATTAGCCCCCAAGTGTCAAGTGCATAACTTGTTATGTGCTTGGGACTTGACTGAGATGCCTCATGAATATATAACGTGCTTTCCTTTTGGCAGACTGATCTGAACCGGAAGAACTCTGAAGTGACTGAGCTCCGGGATACTTTGAAGTGCCAAGAAACTGCTGCTCTCAAAGTCAAAGACCAGTTGACCCTTGCTTTAGCAAACGTAGAAAAGCTGAAGAAAGACTTTGAACAAGAGCGGTCAGATTGGGATTCTGAGAAGGCTGCCTTGGAGAAGAGGGCCACTGATGCAGAGGCTTCTCTTAATCCGGTGATAGAGGAATTGTCCTGATTGAAGCAGCAGATAAATGCCATGACGACTGCCATCTTTGATAAGTACTATTAACATAGCCCTAAACATTGCAATCCTGTACCGTTCTGGTTTAACTCATACTTTTGAATGCAGGACGACGCATTGCTCATCTTGGCGATGACATGCAAAAGAAACTGAAGGCCGCATATACTCTGGTGGAGCAGTTATATTCCGGCGCTCAGAGGGCTGTCTGTGCTGCCTCGCATAACAAACCGGCTCCCACCACAATCAAGGGTACTTTGGAAAAGCTGTCTATTCTGCCTGCCCGCCTCATGGAGGTGAAGAAGTCGTCTGCAAGGGCGGGTGCTCTGATGGCTTTAACTCGAGCGAAAGCTTGGGTGCCTAATTTTGATCCGACAGAGGCGATGAACGGCTACCCAAGTATGAAGGAAGACGGATCAGCTTTTTCCAGCAACGACTTACATGCATTAACCAAGGATATGCGGCCTCTGGCTAGCAAACTAGCTAACGAGGCTGATCTGTCTAGATATCATCCGGGATATGATGCTGAGAACGTGCGGGCAGAGCGTCCGGCTTATGAGATTGAAAATCTTATTCCGCCCGTCCGTAAGCACACTTTTGCTCCTGACATTGATCTGTCAGATCTCGTGAATGATGAAGTTTATTTCCGAGCGCTGACCAAGATTGACTGGACCACTACTGACTTCCAGCAGCTGGAAGAGACCGTCGAAGAACCGGAGCAAGCTGATCCGCAACCCTCACATCAGGCTGACGCAGAGTCTTAAACCAGCGCCGATTTAACTTTTATGTCCCAGTACTTGAGAAAAACTAATATTCTTTTGGGCTCTCCAGCGCTTTGTAATAGGGTAGCTAAAATACTTTATGTTGTCACATACTATCCTTTGCATGATATTACTTCAGTTGGCAATTTCTTAATTATTCCTTGATTATAATGCCTTTGATGGTTTATTTCACCTGCTTCTGCATAAAACAATGTTGAAAGTGTCCTGGGGGTTTATCGCCGGACGGGTCATAATGCCCAAACACATGCTCTAAGTTTATAACTTGAACTCTGTATAAACTATAAAGTATGTATCATACCTGTGATTAAGTGTGTCCCGATGAACTTTAATCCGGTAGGGAAGATAATGATCCAAGGTGCAAGTGTTGGTGACTCCCTTGATTATTTGCTGGTTCATCGTGAAACCGAACCGGGTTATGATGAACTCCGGTTTACCTGTAGTTGGTACTAGTGTTTGTAACCCAGACTAAGGCTCTGTAACCGCAGATGTAGTGGCAACTTATAGTCATCCACTCCCTGAATCAATGGACTTGGATGGACACCAATGACATTGAAGATAATTTTTTTATAAAAATAAAACATAAATAATAAATTTTTGGGCAAATAAAACCATGCAGTCGAGGCTTTTTACGAGCTGCTAGGCTCCAAATTCGAGGCTTTTTATGAGCTGCCAGGCTAAGGTCATTAACCATTTTGCAAAGCCTGTTAAGATGGTCCTCAATCCTTAACCAAATGATCAATGTTAATATTACAAAGTGCAGGGTCTGTAAAGATTGCCTTGTGTAAATACTTGATGATCGTCAATTTAACGTTACCAAGTTCAGGGTCTGTAAAGATTGACTTGTGTATACGTTTGACGGGTCGTACCAGGTTTACCTGGGCGGAGTGGCTTACTTAATGCAGGCAGGCTAATCCGGGGTTTTAGGTGTATACACCAGGCTTCCAAGCCATGGCTTGATAGCCTACTACAAGGGTTGTCAACTCGTTGATGCTTTGCATCAGGAGCCCCCAGGTAGCATTTGAGCTATGCTCGTCGGGGCCAATGTTTGAGTTGTGCTAGGCATCAAAACTCTCTTTTGCCCCTCATCATCATGTGGGAGTTGCCGAAGCAACCAGAGCTATGCTCTTATGATGCCCTTGACGTGATTGCCAGTTTAAGAGGGCATAGGAACTCCCTTGCACATAGAAGCCCCCATGTGACAAACTCTTATGAAAAAAGGCGGTTGATACCCTGCTTTATCAGGGACGCCGGTTTATTATATTGATCATAATATATACATTATGAAGATATGTACATAAAGCGGAGCCTATGGCTTAGGTGTAGTAAGGTCGAAGTAGAGCGATGTTCCACGGCCGTCTGGTCTCCTCCTGCGCCGTACGTGAGTCCTTATGTTCTCGAACGTCGACGAGGTAGTATGATCCGTTGTGTAGGTTCTTGCTGACCACAAAAGGCCCTTCCCAAGGTGGGGATAACTTCTGCATGTCTGACTGGTCTTGGATGAGCCGGAGCACCAGATCTCCTTCTTGAAACGTTCTGGTTTTAACCCGGCGACTGTGGTACCGGCGCAGATCTTGCTGATAAATCGCCGATCGAGCTGCTGCCGTGTCCCGTTCTTCATCCAGCCGGTCTAATGCGTCTTGCCATGCCCTTTCATTATCAGCTTCGATGTAAGTTGTTACTCATGGCGAATCATGACGGATATCGCTAGGGAGGACCGCTTCAGCTCCATATACCATGAAGAAAGGCGTGTACCCTATAGACCTGTTAGGTGTGGTGTTGATGCTCCATAGCACAGAGGGTAATTCCTCCACCCAACCACCCGATGTCCTCTGCAAAGGAACCATAAGCCGGGGTTTGATGCCTCTCAAGATCTCTTGATTGGCTCTTTCATCTTGGCCATTAGACCGAGGGTGAGCTACTGATGATTCATCAAGGCGGATGTGCTCTCGTTGACAGAACTCCTCCAGAGCCCCCTTGGATATATTGGTACCATTATCAGTTATAATGCTGTGTGGAAAGCCAAACCGGAAAATCACCTTTTTGATGAACTGAACCACCGTTGCTGCATCACACTTACTGACTAGTTCCGCTTCAACCCATTTGGTAAACTTATCCACCGCCACCAAAAGGTGGGTCTTCTTATCTTGGGATCTCTTGAAGGGTCCAACCATATCAAGCCCCCAAGTCGCAAACGGCCAAGTAATTGGAATCATCCTCAACTCCTGCGCTGGTATATGAGCACGCCGTGAGAACTTCTGGCAAGCATCACATTTTCTAACCAAGTCCTCTGTGTCGGCATGAGCCGTCAACCAGTAGAACCCATGACGAAACGCTTTAGCCACCAAGGATTTTGAACCGGCATGATGACCACAATCTCCCTCGTGGATCTCTCTAAGAATATCACAGCCTTCATCTAGAGACACACACCGCTGAAACGCCCCAGAGATGCTGCGATGATGTAGTCAAGACAATAGTCATTGACTTGGATCGCCGAACTATCTGTCTAGCCAAGACTTCATCCTCCGGTAACTCACCTCGGTTCATGTACGCCAAGTAAGGGAGCGTCCAATCCGGAATAACATGAAGCGCCGTCACCAATTGAGCCTCCGGATCAGGAACAACCAAGTGCTCTTCTGAAGGTAACTGCACCGACGGATTATGTAATACATCCAAGAAGGTATTGGGTGGAACCGGTTTACGTTGAGAACCCAGCCGGCTTAACGCATTAGCCACTTCATTCTTTCGCCGGTCTATATGATCCACTTGATAACCCTTGAAGTGTCCAACAAAAGTGTCTACCTCTCGTCGATATGCTGCCATGAGTGGATCTTTGGAATCCCACTTGCCAGACACTTGTTGAGCCACCAGGTCTGAATCGCCAAAGCATTTAACCCGGCTTAAATTCATCTCCTTGGCCATCCGCGGGCCATGGAGGAGAGCTTCATACTCAGCTGCATTGTTAGTACACGGAAACATTAACCGGAGGACATAACAAAAATTATCACCTCGCAGGGAAGTTAATACGACTCCAGCCCCCGAGCCCTCTAATTGCCTGGATCAATCAAAGTGAATAGTCCAATACGTGTGATCCGGCTTCTCCTCTGGTGCTTGTAGCTCCGTCCAATCGTAGATAAAGTCCACCAATGCTTGGGATTTGATTGCAGTACAAGGCACATACTTCAATCCGTGAGGACTAAGTTCAATGGCCCACTTTGCAACTCGACCAGTCGCCTCTCTGCTCTGGATTATATCGCCTAAAGGGGCTGAACTGACTGCAATGATTGGATGGCCTTGAAAATACTGCTTTAGTTTCCGGTTTGCCATGAAGACTCCGTACACCAATTTCTGCCAATGCGGGTATCGCTGCTTTGATTCAATGAGCACCTCGCTGATATAGTAAACCGGCCGTTGAACCAAATATTCTTTGCCTGCCTCCTTACGCTCTACCACAATGGCAACACTTACAGCTCGAGCGTTAGCAGCCACATATAGCAATAGCGGCTCATTATCGACTGGTGTAGCAAGGACTGGCGGTTCTGCTAATTGCTTCTTCAACTCTTCGAATGCACCATCGGCAGCATCACTCCAGACGAAACGGTCTGTCTTTTTCATCATCTGATAAAGCGGGATGGCCTTCTCTCCCAAACGGCTGATAAACTGGCTGAGCGCCGCAATGCGACCCGCCAAGCGTTGGACATCGTTGATGCACGCCAATTTTGCCAAGGATGTAATGGCCTTGATCTTCTCCGGATTAGCTTCGATGCCCCTGTTTGATACTAAGAATCCCAGTAGCTTGCCTGCTGGAACACCAAAACACCAAAAACGCATTTGTCTGGATTAAGCATCATCTTGTAAACCCGGAGATTATCAATGGTTTCTTTCAAGTCTGTTATTAATGTCTCCTCCTTCCTGGATTTCACCACAATGTCATCCACATAGGCATGAACATTCTGCCCAATCTGTCCATGAAGGCAATTCTGCATGCAATGCTGATAGGTTGCCTGGGCACTCTTAAGCCCAAATGGCGTAGATACATAGCAGAAGGCTCCAAAGGGAGTTATAAAGGCCGTCTTCTCCTGGTCCTTAACTGCCATTTTGATCTGATGATAGCCTGAATATGCATCCAAAAAACTTAGTCACTCACAACCTGCCGTAGCATCAATGATCTGATCAATACGGGGGAGGGCAAAGGGATCAGCTGGGCAAGCTTTGTTTAGATCTGTGTAATCAACACATATCCTCCAAGTGCCATTTTTCTTAAGCACCAACACCGGATTAGCCAACCACTCTCGATGAAACACCTCAATTATAAAGCCTGCCGCCAAGAGCCTAGCCACTTCTTCACCAATAGCCTTGCGCCTTTCTTCATTGAAGCGGCGCAGAAATTGCTTAAATGGTTTAAACTTAGGATCAATATTGAGAGTGTGCTCAGCGAGTTCCCTCGGTACACCTGTCATGTCAGAAGGTTTCCATGCAAAAATGTCCCGATTCTCATGGATGAACTCGATGAGTCCGCTTTCCTATTTTGGATCTAAGTTAGCACTGATGGTGAACTGCTTAGATGAATCTCCCGGAACAAAGTCAACCTGCTTGGTTTCTTCAGCTGATTTGAACTTCAAGGCCGGATCATGTTCTGTGGTTGGCTTTTTCAGCGGAGACATATCTGCCGGATCAACATTATATTTATAAAACATTAGCTCCTCAGTTGCACAAACTGCCTCAGCATAAGCTGCATCACCTTCTTCGCACTCCAAAGCAATCTTGCGACTCCCATGGAATGTTATGGTTCCCTTATGGCCTGGCATCTTGAGCTGTAGATAAACATAACATGGCCTCTGATGGGCCTCGAACCCCTCGTTGGTTACCCCAAGTGGAAGGTGTAAGATGCAGTATGTAGAAGTGTTTTCCCTTAGCAAAGATGCCAAGGATCGAATCCCCAGAGACTCCTAGGTTCAACAAGTAGGTGTCAACTGCTACGGCGCCAGATTAGTAGCAATCAACGTGGACCTGCACACAGATACAAATAACTTTGCTCCCAACGAGTACAGAGAGGTTGTCAATCCCTCCGGCCTTGTAGTTCACAAAGGATTAAAAGCAATGATAGTAGTGATAGATAGTGTTTTGTAATAGTAAATAATAACGAAAAGTAAATAGCGGGTGTGATCAATGATGGTAATATGGACCGGAGTCTCATGATGTTCACTAGTGATGTCTCTCTCCCAAAAGATGATAAAACAGCTATGTGAGGTAAACAAATTACAGCTGGGCAATTGACATGACCCATGAGCGCATACAAATGCTGATTACATTGCAAGAAAGGTTGAGGTTCAAAGCATGGGCGGTACGCCAAAGTAAGTAGACCGAAATCCATCAATATCTACTACTAATCATCCACCTTGAGATATCTATCCAGAACATCTCGCTGGTATTAAGTTGCGAGTCCCACCCATAGTGTAAACTCAATGCAACAGACAACTGCATTAAAAGAACTTTGCGTAAAGTAAACAATCCTTGCACCCGCGGGCACAAGCACCGTTGTTTTCCCCCTTGTGGCAACAGCACATCCCCTAGACTCATGTTTTTCTGTCACTCAAGCTAGTCATCGAGGGGCATGAACCCACAATCGAGCATAACGTTCCCTCTTGGAGTCACTACCTACTACTTGGCCAAAGCAATAAATAACAACGGAGAACATGCAAGAATTACTTGTGAACATAAATATAAAAGAGGTAAATCAAATATATTACTCAAGATCAATCTGAACATAATCTCATAATCCATCGGATCCCAGCAAACTCAACATAGCAACAGCATAAGGATTACATAGGTGCCTCGATCATGTAGGGCAGCTCACGAGGACTAATTAGTGAAGCACAAGAACGGGAGGAGAACATCACATAGCTACTGGTCATGGACTCATGGTCCAAGGGAGACTACTCACGAGTCATCCGGGAGGCGTCCATGGTGGTGGAGAAGCTCCCGGTGGTGATCCTCCCCTCCGGCAGGGTGCCGGGAAGAGTTCTCCTGGTGCTCCCGATCTTGGAAGCGGCGGCGGTGGCGGAACAGAGATGGGATCGCGAAAAGAGTTTCTTTTCTGAGGGTTTCGGAGGACCCTTTAAATATATGCCAAAGTAGGGCATCGGGGGAGCTTCAGGGGGCCCAGGCGCCTGGAGCCCTGGTGGCCCCCCCGGCTGTCCTTCGGACGCAAGGTTGTTCCCGAAACGCTGATTTTTTATATAATTTTTCTGGATTTTTCTGAGCAGTTCTCGTAACGTGAAAACCTGAAATACAAAAACAGTCGAAAACAGAAACTGGCACTGGGGTGCACTGGATTAGTAAGTTAGTCCAAATATGATCAAAAGTGTATGGAAGTGTATGAATATCATAGCATTATCACCCAAAAGTGGCATGGAGCAAGCAGAAATTATAGATACGTTTTGGACGTATCAACATCCCCAAGCTTAATTCCTGCTCGTCCTCGAGTAGGTAAATGATAACAAGAATAATTTCTGTGGTGACATGCTATTAACCATATAGGACTTTTTCATAGTCATATGACAAAAGCTTACTGAGACAATGATTCTATAGTAATTAAGTTGCCTCATGAGAAAATCACAAATGACTGAAAGTTTTACAACATGAAACTGAAACATCAAATAGATTTGCAATGAACATGATGTGCAAATATGATAAAGTGATATCTAGCTTGCCCCCTTTAGTGATGCAAAAAATAAATGCAGGGGCACCTTCAAGGTTTAAGTGATGACTAAATACAATGATTTCAGAATAAACGATATCACAATCATGCAAAAGACAATGCTACTTTGGGACAATGCACATTACACTCAGAATGACAATCATGCTCTCAGTAGTTGGTGCTTTAACATAAAAGTAAAAGAATGGTTATGTGCTAGAGCTTTTTATTTTGAAAACATGGAAGCAATTTTGTCAACGGTAGTAGTACTTCATATGTGTCATGCATAAGACATCCTATAAGTTGCAAGCCTCATGCATCGTATACCAATAGTGCTCGCACCTTGTCCTAATTAGCTCGGATTTCCATGGGTTATCATTGCATTACATATGTTTCAACCAAGTGTCACAAAGGGGTACCTCTATGCCACCTGTACAAAGGTCCAAGGAGATAAATCGCATTTGATTTCTCGTTTTTGATAGATCTCAACTTGAGGACATCCATACCGGAACAACATGGAAAATAGATGATGGACTCCTCTTTAATGCATAAGCATATTCTCATAAGAGATTGAGGATTAACGTCCAAGCTAAAACTTCCACCATGATACATGGCTTTGGTTGGCGGCCCAATGTTCTTCTCTAACAATATGCATATTCATACAACCCATGGCAAATCACCCTTACTTCAGACAAGACGAACATGCATAGCAACTCACATGATATTCAACAAAAGTGTGACAGTTGATGGTGTCCCCAGAAACATGGTTACCGCTCAGCAAGCAACTTATAAGAAATAAGATACATAAGCAACATACTCTTTACCACAATAGTTTTTAGGCTACTTTCCCATGAGCTATGTATTGCAAAGTTAGTTTGCTTAGTACAGGCGGAGGTTAGCAAAAAGACTGGGAGCGACCAACTAAGAGAGCAATGACGGTCATAATCATGCAGAGCGACAAAGCAATATTGAATCAGGCATGGTAGTTATATCGCTACTCAGAAATAAAAGATCATCAAGGCTTGACAGACTTTCTTTACAGTCTTAAATATGCGTGAGCATACGCCAAGTCAATCAAAATAAATTCTCGAAGGAAGATATTACTAAACCATACCACATCATAGGCAAACAAACCAAGTTGGTACTCCAATAACACATTGGGAACCCCCCAGCTATTTGAGATTAACCATAAGAAAACCTGAACTACTAAGCACCATCATGCAAGTAGCATCTTTATCATAGACACATTAACCAATGCAACGGAAGCAAACTCTCTTAATAAGGTGAGCATGATAATTAAAGAGAGTTCAAGCAACCAACTAAACAAAAGCTCTTTGAAAAGATAAGCATGAATACTAAGAGCAGAGCATGATAGTAGCTATTAAAAGACAAAGAACACATACAACATAGATAGACATGAAAATTCTATGTTATGTTCTAGGTAGAAGTGGAGCGTGTTTCTCTCCCACATAAAGGAATGCTGAGTTCCGACTCGTTATGAAAAACTAAAAAGAAAACTAAAAGCAAGACGCTCCAAGCATAGCACATAACACATGAAGTGATAAAAATATAGTGGAACGAAAGACGAACTGATAATGTTGATGGAGAAGGGGATGCACGGGGGCATCCCCAAGCTTAGACGCTTGAGTCTCCTTGAATATTTCTTGGGGGTGCACGGGGGCATCCCCAAGCTTGAGCGCTTGACACTCCTGAATCTTTTTATCATCTTCCCTCGCACACTCGAAAACTCCCTTCATACATAACTCATCATAATGTGATTAGCCAGGTTAGTACCCTTAATAAAATAATTATACCTTGCTGGAAATAAGGATATTCTTGAAGTTATACTGTTTCTCAAGATTGCCAAAAGGTTTTTGCAAAGAAAAAGCAAGCTCTTGATTTGCAAAGTGAAGGAAAGGCAAAACAGGACAGAATCTATGAAAAACAGAACAGCAGGTAGTAATTGATCTGTTCGGGATACTTATGCAACTCAAATCAAAAAACTCAGAACAGACGCACGAAAGACAATTATATAGAGAACTCTGTCGAAAAAATTCAGGCCAAAAAGATGACCTGGTGATTTTATACGAATTTTTCTATCCAAGGATAGAATCTGTTTCCTGGACAGCACCTCACAACTTTTGAACTTTCTAGCAATCAGAGGCTATACTTGGCACAAATATGAAAAGCAAAGATACAATGATGATGCTACAGCAGTAAACAACATCAAGACACAACAAAAGCAAAAAATTTATTCATGTGGGCTGCCTCCCAAAAGCGCTTTCTTTTATGCCTTTAAGCTAGGCATAATGCATAGAGGAATCAATAACCATCATAATAATCGGAGTTATAAATTGCTTCAAATGGTTCCTCAACAAGTTCATTCTTGTTCCTTCTAGGAAAGGGGTACACACCTTTTGCCTTCCCGCGTAAGCGGATTTGTCCCTTACCTATATCGATGAAGCCTTTAACTGCTCGGAGGAAGTCCCTTCCAAGCACTATATTTCCTTGGTTTGGCTCCACGATGAAGAAATCAATCATTGCAATCCCTTTAAGGAATTTAACTGGCACGTCTTTTATTCTTCCCTGGATTTCAGAAATATCTCCATTAGTGTGTTCATGATAAGATGGTAATCTATCCATGTGAAATTTTAAAGAATCATGAACAATTTTTGGCATAGTAGAAACCATAGATCCAATATCACAATAAGCAAGGAAGTCTTGATTAGAGATGCTAATCCTAACAAAAGGCTCCCAATCATTGTCTATTTCCAAAATGTCTTTCTTATTGGGTTTAGGTTTCTCTACCTTCATCAAGTCTAGAGCATCCATTCTTTTCTCAATAGTAGCAAGTCTATCTATGACAGTATCAAAGTTATGATCATAAACAAAGTAACTAGATAGACCATGTATAATTTCAAGAGCTCTAGCTTCATCACATTCTAAGAAATCTCCCTCAGCTATAATGTCAAGGGAGTGTTTACACCATTTAAAAAGGCCATGGTAAAAATTTCTAAGCACAATTTTTATAGGTATCCAAGGCATAATTCTTCTATGTGCATCAGAAATTCTGTCCCATGCCTTCTTCATATTTTCTCCATCCCTTTGATGGAAATCTAGAAGTTCTGATTCCCTCAAAGCACCAAATCCTAACATGTTTAGCTAAACAGATAGGACTACTAACAGGAAGGCAAAATAATTTTTTTTTGTAATTTTTGATAAAGGATGCTAAAGCAGAAACTGAAAGGTAAACTAACAAGACTAAAAAGCAAAGGTAAAAGATAGCGTGCAACTCCCCTATCCTGAAGAGTGGAGTCCCCGGCAACGGCGCCAGAAAATACTCCTTGATGGGCCTCGAACCCCTCGTTGGTTACCCCAAGTGGAAGGTGTAAGATGCAGTATGTAGAAGTGTTTTCCCTTAGCAAAGATGCCAAGGATCGAATCCCCAGAGACTCCTAGGTTCAACAAGTAGGTGTCAACTGCTACGGCACCAGATTAGTAGCAATCAACGTGGACCTGCACACAGATACAAATAACTTTGCTCCCAACGAGTATAGAGAGGTTGTCAATCCCTCCAGCCTTGTAGTTCACAAAGGATTAAAAGCAATGATAGTAGTGATAGATAGTATTTTGTAATAGTAAATAATAACGAAAAGTAAATAGCGGGTGTGATCAATGCTGGTAATATGGAACGGAGTCTCATGATGTTCACTAGTGATGTCTCTCTCCCAAAAGACGATAAAACAGCTATGTGAGGTAAACAAATTACAGCTGGGCAATTGACAGGACCCACGAGCGCATACAAATGCTGATTACATTGCAAGAAAGGTTGAGGTTCAAAGCATGGGCGGTACGCCAAAGTAAGTAGACCGAAATCCATCAATATCTACTACTAATCATCCACCTTGAGATATCTATCCAGAACATCTCGTTGGTACTAAGTTGCGAGTCCCACCCATAGTGTAAACTCAATGTAACAGACAACTGCATTAAAAGAACTTTGCGTAAAGTAAACAATCCTTGCACCCGCGGGCACAAGCACCGTTGTTTTCCCCCTTGTGGCAACAGCACATCCCCTAGACTCATGTTTTTGTCACTCAAGCTAGTCACCGAGGGGCATGAACCCACAATCGAGCATAACGTTCCCTCTTGGAGTCACTACCTACTACTTGGCCAAAGCAATAAATAACAACGGAGAACATGCAAGAATTACTTATGAACATAAATATAAAAGAGGTAAATCAAATATATTACTCAAGATCAATCTGAACATAATCTCATAATCCATCGGATCCCAGCAAACTCAACATAGCAACAGCATAAGGATTACATAGGTGCCTCGATCATGTAGGGCAGCTCACGAGGACTAATTAGTGAAGCACAAGAACGGGAGGAGAACATCACATAGCTACTGGTCATGGACTCATGGTCCAAGGGAGACTACTCACGAGTCATCCGGGAGGCGTCCGATCTTGGAGAACGGGTGGAGAAGCTCCCGGTGGTGATCCTCCCCTCCGGCAGGGTGCCGGGAAGAGTTCTCCTGGTGCTCCCGATCTTGGAAGCGGCGGCGGCGGCGGAACAGAGATGGGATCGCGAAAAGAGTTTCTTTTCTGAGGGTTCGGAGGACCCTTTAAATATATGCCAAAGTAGGGCATCGGGGGAGCTTCAGGGGGCCCAGGCACCCCCCCGGCGCGGCCCAGGGGGGGGGGGGGCGCCGCCAGGGCGCCTGGAGCCCTGGTGCCCCCCCGGCTGTCCTTCGGACGCAAGGTTGTTCCCGAAACGCTGATTTTTTATATAATTTTTCTGGATTTTTCTGAGCAGTTCTCGTAACGTGAAAACCTGAAATACAAAAACAGCCGAAAACAGAAACTGGCACTGGGGTGCACTGGATTAGTAAGTTAGTCCAAATATGATCAAAAGTGTATGGAAGTGTATGAATATCATAGCAATATCACCCAAAAGTGGCATGGAGCAAGCAGAAATTAGAGATACGTTTTGGACGTATCAGCCTCGCCATGAACTTAGTGTAAACCGGCCGCCCGAACAGGGCGTGATACGGGCTCTTGATCTTTACCACTTCAAAGGTCAAAGTCTCAAACCTGGAATCATGCTCATCTCCAAAAGTGACCTCCAATTCTATCTTGCCATCTGGATATGCCGATTTACTAGGCACCGCACCATGGAAAACTGTGTTGGATTGCCGAAGCTTCTTATCTGTCAGCCCCATGCACCGGAAAGTCTCATAGTATAGAATGTTGATGATGCTGCCTCCGTCCATAAGCACCTTGGTAAACTTGTAGCCACCCACCTGGGGTGCCACAACTAGAGCCAGCTGACCCGGATTGTCAACCCGGGGCGGATGATCCTCTCGGCTCCACACAATGGGCTGTTCTGACCAACGCAGGTAGCGCGTCATCGCCGGTTCAACATAATGTACCGCCCTCTTGTAAACTCTCTGATCACGTATACATAAGCTCGTGGTGAAGACATGATACTGTCCACTGCTTAGCTCCTTCAGATTACTCTGATATCCGGATTGCTGCTGCTGTTGGCGCTGTTGATTTCCCTGATTGTTATAACCGCCTTGGCCGTGTTGCTGGTTATGCTGATTGTGCCCGTTGTGGTTGTTGTTATTACCTTGGAACCCTGAACCGGATCCACCACCTTGATAACCCGGCTCGTGAAAACCGGGACCTGATCCGCCGGATGGTCCATGATCGTACCGAGACCAGTTCATGATTTCTAGCATAATAAAATAGTCCTTCCAGAGGTGTGTAGCTGGCTTTTCTGCTGTACCGTGCCTTGGGCAAGGTATGTTTATCTGGCGTTCCAGATTAATAGGCGGCCTCCCATTCCGTGGGGGCGGTCTACCCTTGCGGTGCTGGCCATTCTCCTGAGCATTGGTGCTGGCCACAAAATCTGAGTTGCTATCCGCTTTACGCTTACTGTTGTATCATTGATTCGCCGGGTTGGGCTGTGGCGCTTTACCATTCTTGTTTACCTTCCCTGACTTGTCATTATCGGAGTCTGGGTATTTGGTACTATCTGAATCCGCATATTTCACTAAAGCGCCCATGAGCGTCCCCATGTCATCACAATTGCATTTGAGCCGTCCCAACTTCAACTTCAAAGGTTCAAACCGGCAATTGCCTTCCAAGGTTACAACTGTTGTACTTGGGTTGATGCTGTTGGAGGAATGCAGGATCTCCGACACTCGACGCACCCAACTACTTGTTGACTCGTGCTCTCCTTGAACGCAGGCAGCTAAATCGACGACATACATTGGCTGTTTGCACGTGTCTTTGAAGTTGTTAATAAACCGGCGGCGCAATTCGGCCGATAATCCGACGGAATTGGGTGGCAAGCCTTTCAGCCAAGTGCGAGCTGTGCCCTCCAACATCATTGTGAAATACTTGGCGCACGCTGCATCATCTACATCCAACATCTCCATTGCCATCTCATAGCTTTCGACCCATGTCTCAGGAGATAGGTCCGCAGTATAGTTGGGCACCTTGCGCGGTCCTTTGAAATCCTTGGGCAGTTTCACGTTGCGCAAAGCGGGAGTAAGACAAGGCACTCCCAGGGAGCTAGACATAACCCCCGGTTCAACTGAGGTGGAAGGACGAACCGGCGTCGCCTGGCGGGCTTTGTGCTGCGCTGTTAACTCGGCCTCCCGGCGTTGCCTGCCCTGATCCACCACGTTCTGAGCGTTCGCGTCTCCTCCTGCCGGATCATCCCTCCTCGGCGGATTACGTCTCCGTGCGCTGCTTGATACGGCCGGTTCATCCAGACGTCTAGTGTAACTCCGGCTTGGGCGAGGGGTGGAGTGAATTCTCTCACGACTGTGAGAATAAGCTTGTTGTTGGGTTAACTCCGTTTCCAGTAACCCCCTGGCCTGCCGTGCCTCCACTTCTATGGGGGATGTTACTTCAATGGGAAGGGCGACCAGTTGTGAAGCGGCAGCAACTATGTTATCCAATGGATTGGAGTAGTGACCGGGAGGGGTGGGTACATGCTGTGACGGGTTTTCTCCACGGCCGGTGGTTGGACTGACGCTCTCGTGCCCTGTCCTCCTCCCCGGTTTACCTCCGGCTGGTTACTGGTTCCTGCTCCTGGCATGTTGAAAAGGTTCCTTGCTTCATAAACCGGCGGTAAACGAGATCGTTGCCTTCTCATCATTACCTCCTGTGAAGCGGTGTGATCCAACATGAGTCGATAGGCCTGAGCGTCCAGCTCGGCCTGCTTCGCAACCATCCTAGTATTCTTAGCAGCTAGGTCTAATTTGGCTTGATCTATCTGGCTCTTCACTTGAGCGACTTGCGCATCATGTTGTGCTTTATCGGCCTGGGCTACCTCTGCTGTTAATAGTGCTGTCAAAGTATCGACCAAGGTGGACAAATCCTCGGCTGGTGACGGAGTGGGGCCTCCAGCCCTAGCCCCCACTATATCTGATGTTAGCGCTGCTGTAGTCGATGACTGCTGCATAGGTTGGGATCCGGCCATGAAAACGGCAACCCGGTTTGGCGGATCAAGGGGGTCCGGAATACTGCCACCATCGGAACAACCCTTAGACCGGCCATCCCGCAACAGGTATAAAGATTATGTCTCTCCAGAGGACGACTCGTCACCAGAATAGATAACAGTCTCACTGCCAGAGTCTGATCCATCTTCAGCTTGTACTCCGTGAACCGCTCCGACGAAAACATGCTTCACGGCAGGCCGAATCCGGGCAGATCTCGCACGCTGAGCCGGCTCGATGATGTTGGAGAAGATGTCCAGCTCAGGGCCCGGTTCGCCAATCTTGCCAATGAGGACGTGGATGCCGCCAAAGGGGACCCGGTACCCGTATTCGATTGAATCGGCCTCGGGGCCCTAGCCTCCATCGTCGATGTAGATCTTGCCGCGACGACTCTTAGTCATCCAGCCCGTTGCGTAGCCCTTGAGTCCTTCAAAGCTTCCCTTCAAGAACTCAAAACCATCGTGCGATAGCCCCATGGTGGGCGTCAACTGTCGTGGTTTTGTCACGGTAGATGTCCTAACAAAATGACTTAGTCGTGAGGCCATCGCTACGGATTAGCTTAAAGGGGTTAAAGCGGACAAGGACACATGGATTTTTATACTAGTTCGGCCCCTTCGATGAAGGTAAAAGCCTACGTCTAGTTTGGTGTAGTATCGCTAGGGTTTCGATGACCAGGGAGCGAATCCGCTTTGCCTGTGTCCGGAGCTGTTGTTCTCTGCCTTGAACCGTCGCCGGGTCGTCCCTTTATAGACGAGGTGACGCCCGGTCCGGTTTACAGAGTCCCGAGGCCGGATCATAAACGTATCCGGCTCGGTATCTATCCTTCCTATCTTACATCACAAGTTACACATCATATGGCAGTTTACAAATCATGGGCCCTAACGCCTTTTGGGCCTTAAGCTTCTTGGACTAAGGCGCCTTGCTCCATGTTCGGCTGGGCTTTAGTAGATACAATCTTCATAGGCATAAACCGGCCCCTCCTGGGCGGTTTATACATAGTAGTATTATCCCTGACAGTGCCCCTCCTCTCCTCCAACCTATATGTACTTGAGGTATTGAGCTCTTTTGAACATACATGTTTTGGAGCCTCCTCTAGTTCTTCTAGCCCTAGTTCTAGTTGGTCCTAGTTGAATAATTAGAGCTTCTTCTTAATCCTCTAATCCTCATAATTAGAATCCCAGTATGGTTCTAATATCCTCTCTCTAATTATCCGGAGATGATTGGCTCTTGATGGTGAAGCACTGCCGGGTCATGAAGGTTACATGCTTGCAATCAAGTAGAGAGGTCGTGCTTTCGGTCTTTGGTTCGAGGGACTGTTCATGAGCGGTTCGCGGGATTGTTTATCAACGGTTTGTGGGACTATAAGTACGATCTACATCGGCATGTTTTTCATACGTTCCAACTCGGTGATAGTAACGAGTGTGATCCCAGCCAGTTATGCATCATCATATTGATCTTGGGTGTGCGCCGGCGTGGATTTTTTGTGTTTTCTAATACATTTCCCAATAGTGGCATCATGAGTAGTTATATGAGTAGGTGCGGGTTGCAATCTAGATCACATGTGGATGTGAGGGTTGTGTTGCTCGGTTCAGTTCATCGACAGTATGATGTAGCTTTGTTACAAGGTTCTGACAATCGATCATCTCTGGTTGTCGACGATTTGTTAACCGTTCCTTGGTCTTTATCATAGTCAAGAATAGTGAACCATCACGTACGCAAGAGGGTGCTGAATATGGATGATCTTCTCGGGGATCATGCGTATTTGACAGAGTTTAGTGTGGGGCTAGAGACTTTTTATTAAGTGTCTTGTTTCACTCACATTGAAACTTAATCTAGCAGCAAGAATCATTGTCTATGGTGTGGATGTAGGTAGCTAGTATTAGTTGTTAAATCTGGTTAACCGTGTAAATAAAATTTTGCTAAAACCGATTAGAGGACGTCTAACTTGGTTTTGAAGAGTATGCATATGATGTGGCATAGCCTTCGTCGTGATAATGAGTTTGTGTATGAGATGGTTATATGTTGTAATGTTAAGTGGCATGTGCATCACAGTGATACTTGTGAGTTGCGTTCAGATTTTCCCCGTGGAGGAGAGAAGATGCAACACATTATAGATAAATATTTCCCTCGGAGAGAACCAAGGTATCAATCCAGTAGGAGAATCACGCAAATCCTCGCGAACATCATCTGCAAACACAAAAGCAAATACTTGCACCCACCACGGGCAAGAGGGTTGTCAATCCCCTTGAACTTGTTACTTGCAAGGATCAAATCTTGTATAGGTAGATGGATAAATTGCAAAACAAAATAAAAGTAATAAAATTGCAGCAAGGTAATTAAGGTATTTGTAATACGATTAAAGTCGACCTGGGGGGACATAGTTTTCATGAGAGGCTTCTCTCTCGAACACAAAGCATACTGTGGCTGGACAAATTACTGTTGGATAATTCATAGAAAAGGGCATAATTATGACGATATCCAAGGCATTAACCATGTATATAGGCATCACGTCCCAGAAAAGTAGACTAACTCCTGCCTGCTTCTACTACTGTTACTCCACCAATCGACCACTGTCCAACATGCATCTATGGTATTAAGTTCATGAGAAACAGAGTAACGCCTTAAGCAAGATGACATGATGTAGACAAAGTAAACCCAATAAATATGAATAAACCCCGTCGTTTTACCCTTAATGGAAACAATACAAATACATGTCTTGTCCCCTTCTTTAACTAGGATATAGAGCACTCCAAGATTAATCCATTACAAAGCACCTCTCCCACTTAAGATCAATCAATCTAGTTGTCCAAACCAAATGGATAGATGGGAGAGAAATACAAAGCTATAAAAATCATGCATAATAAAGTTCAGAAAAGACTCCATTACTTCTCATGAATATTCAGATCATAAACTCAGAATTCATCGTATCCCAACAGACACATCGCAAAATAAGATTACATCGGATAGAACTCTAAGAATATCAAGGAGCACATGGTATTGAAGATCAAAGAGAGAGAGAGAGAGAGAAGAACCATCTAGCTACTAGCTATGGACCCATAGGTATGTGGTAAGCTACTCACGCATCATCGGAAGGCAGCAAGCATGATGTAGAAGCTCTCCATGATCGATTCCCCCTCTGGCAGAGTGCCGGAAAATGGGGATCGTAGAAGACCAGAAGCTTGAGATGGCGGAAAATGTGTTTCGGGTGGCTCTCTGTCGGTTTGGGAATTTATAGAAGCAAAATTAGGTCAAAAGTTTCCACGGGGGCCCACAAGCTCGGCTTGCGCGCCTACCCACCTAGAGCCAACCCATTGACCTTGTCGCTCACCAGTGGTTCCATGGGTCTTCTACCGAGACTTCTAGGGTCCCTTCTGGCCCAGAAAAAATTAATCCATAGTTTTTCCTCAGTCTGGACTTTGTTTGATATTGATTTTCTGAAACGCCAAAAAGATGCAAAAGACAGCAACTGGCACCTGACACTAGGTTGATTGGTTAGTCCCAAAAAATGATTTAAAATCGCATACAAATGATATAAAACTTCCAAGATTGATAATATAATAACATGGAACAATAAAAAAATTATGGATATGTTGGATATGTATCAAGCATCCCCGAGCTTAATTCATGCTCGTCCTCGAGTAGGTAAATGATAAAACAAAACTTTTGATGTGGAATGATACCTAACATGTTTATCACGTAATCTATTTGACGGTATAAATGTTGAGAACGATCAAGTAATAGCATCAACATAATAATATCCATGAACATAAGAAGAAGAATCATTACTTTTTCAAAATATACGATCCTCAACGAATGTGACCCCCCTCATTTTATCATGTTGACATGGCATGACTCCGCCTTCACCGCATAAATATAAATCATGAGCACCTCCCTGTTTAACCAAGCAATCAGATCATACTTCTAACGCGCTTCAACATTTTCAACTTCACGCAATACATGAGCATGAGCCATGTACATAGCACTGGTGGAATAGAATGTGGTGGTAGGGATCAATAGGAGAAGTCAAAAAGATGGAAGTCAAAAAGATGCCCATCAATCTATATCGATGAGAGGAGTAGGTATTGCCATGCAACATATGCACTAGAGGTATAAGTGTATGAAAGCTCAACTGAAACTAAGTGGGTGTGCATCAACTCGCTTGCTCAGGAAGACCTTGGGCATTTGAGGAAGCACTCATCGGAGTATACAAGCCAAGTTCTATAATGAAGAATACCCACTAGCATGTGAAAGTGACTACATAGGAGACTCTCTATATGAAGAACATGGTGATACATTGAAGCACATGTGTGGAAAAGGATAGTAACATTGTCCCTTCTCTCTTTTTCTCTCATTTATTTTTGTTGGGCTTGATGGAAATATGCCCTAGAGACAATAATAAAATGGTAATTATTTTATTTCCTTAATCATGATAAAGGTTTATTATTCATGCTAGAATTGTATTGATCGGAAACTTGATCATTGATCAAATATGGTTAAAGATTACTAACCATAGACATGAGTTGTCATTTTATAATGGGATCACATCATTAGGATAATGATGTGATGGACAAGACCCATATCTTAGCTTAACATATGATCATTCAGTTTATCAATATTGATTTCTTAATGTCAAATACATATTCCTTCAACTATGAGATCATGCAACTCTCGGATTCGGGAGGAATACCTTGTGTGCTATCAAACGTCACAACATAATTGGGTGATCATAAAGATGCTCTACAGGTATCTCCGAAGGTGTCTGTTGAGTTGGCATGGATCAAGATTAGGATTTGTCGCTCCGTGTATCCGAGAGGTATCTCTAGGCTCTCTCGGTAATACACATCACAAGAAGCTTGCAAGCATAATGACTAAGTAGTTAGTTATGAGATGATGCATTACGGAACGAGTAAAGAGACTTTCCGATAATGAGATTGAACAAGGTATGGAGATACGACGATCGAATCGCGGGCAAGTAACATACTGACAGACAAAGGGAATTTCACATGTTCTCATAACGGTTTGACCGATAAAGATCTTCGTAGAATATGTAGGAGCCAATATAGGCATCCATGTTCCACTATTGTTTATTGACCAAAGAAGTGTCTCGGTCATGTTTACATAGTTCTCGAACCCGTAGGGTCCACACGCTTAACGTTCATTGACGATATATTTTATTATGAGTTATGTGATTTGGTGACCAAATGTTGTTCAGTGTCCCAGCTGAGATCACGGACATAGCGAGGAGTCTCAAAATGGTCGAGAGGTAAACATTGATATATAGGACGATGGTATTCGGACACTCGAAGTGTTTCAGAGGGTACTGGGTACTTATCGGGTCACCGGATTGAGTTTCGAGCACCCCCGGCAAAGCTACGGGCCTTATGGGCCAAGTGAGGGAACACACCAGCCCACAAGGGGCTGGTGTGCCCCTATAGAGGCCAGCCCTATGAGGAGAAGAAGGAAAGAGGGGAGGGAAAGGAAAGTGCGGACTAGGACTCACCTTTCCTTCCCTCTCCCCGCTCTTTCCTTCACCCTTGTTGATACAAGGAAAGGGGGGCGCAGGGCAAGGCAGGGGCCCTAGGGGCCGGCGGCCAAGCCCTAGGGCGTGCCTGGATGCCTCCCCTCCCCTCCCACCTACATATATGTGCGGAGGGGGCGCCACACAAGGACACACAACATTGTCTTAGCCATGTGCGGTGCCCCCCTCTACCGTTTACACCCTTGGCCATATTTTCATAGTGCTTAGGCGAAGCCCTGCGGAGATTGATTCACCATCACCGTCACCATGCCGTCGTGCTGCCGGAGCTCATTTACTACTTCGCTCGTCTTGCTATATCAAGAAGGAGATGACGTCATCGAGCTAAACGTGTGTTGAAGCCGGAGGTGTCGTACGTTCAGTACTTGATCGGTTGGATTGCGAAGAAGTTCGACTACATCTATCGCGTTGTCTAACGCTTCCGCATACGGTCTACGAGGGTACGTAGACACACTCTACCCCTCATTGCTGTGCATCTTCATGGATAGATCATTGCGTGTGCATAGATTTTTTTGTTTTCCATGCAACGTTCCCCAACAGGTGCATCATGAGCCAGGTTTATGCGTAGATGATATGCATGAGTAGAACACAAGGAGTTGTGGGTGGTGATGGTCATACTGCTTACCACCAACGTCTTATTTTTATTCGATGGTATTGTAAGATGAAGCGGCCCAAACCAACCTTACATGTCCACGTACATGAGACCGATTCCACCGACACACATGCAACTTGTTTTTCATAAAGGTGGCTGGCGGGTGTCTGTTTCTCCTACTTTAGTTGAGTCGAATTTGACTACGGCTGGTCCTGGAAGAAGGTTAAAACAGCAAACTTGATAAATCACTGTTGTGGTTTTGTGCCGTAGGTAAGAACGGTTCTTGCTAGAAGCCCGTAGCAGCCACGTAAAACTTGCAAGAACAAAGTAGAGGACGTCAAACTTGTTTTTGCAGGTCATGTTGTGATGTGATATGGTCAAGACATGATGAGTTATACGTTATTGTATGAGATGATCATGTTTTGTAATATGGACTACCGGCAGGAGCCTTATGGTTGTCTCTTAATTATTGTATGAAATGCAAGCGCCATCTAATTGCTTTACTTTCGCTATGAGTTAGCAATAGTTGTAGAAGCAATAGTTGGCGAGACGACCACGATGCAATGATGGAGATCATGACGATGCTTTGGAGATGGAGAACAAAAGCACAAGATGATGATGGCCATATCATGTCACATATTTTGATTGCATGTGATGTTTATCCTTTATGCATCTTATTTTGCTTCGAACGGCGGTAGCATTGTAAGATGACCCCTTCACTAAATTTCAAGACAAAAGTTTTCTCCCCGAGTATGAACCGATGCTAAAGTTCGTTGTTTCGAAGGATCTCGTGATGATCGGGTGTGATAGACTCTACGTTCACATACAATGGGTGTAAGACAGTTTTACACATGCAGATTACTTTGGTTAAACTTGACGAGCCTAGCATGTACAGACATGGTCTCAGAACACTGGAGACCGAAAGGTCTAACATGAGTCATATAGTAGATATGATCAATATAGAGATGTTCACCATTGATGACTACCCCATCTCACGTGATGATCGGACATGAGTTAGTTGATTTGGATCATGTATCACTTAGATAACTTGACTGATGTTTATTTAAGTGGGAGTTCATTAGTAATTTGATTAATTGAACTTTAATTTATCATGAACTTAGTCTTAATAGTTTTGCATATCTATGTTGTAGATCAATAGCTCACGATTTTGCTCCCCTATTTTTCATATGTTCCTAGAGAAAACTAAGTTGAAAGATGATAGTAGCAATAACGGACTAGGTCCGTGATCTGAGGATTATCCGCATTGCTGCAGAGAAGAATTATGTCATTGATGCACCGCTAGGTGACAGACCTATTGCAGGAGCATATGCATACGTTATGAACGTTTGGCAAGCTCGATATGATGGCTACTCAATAGTTTAGTGATCCATGCTTTACGACTTAGAACCGAGACTTCAAAAATGGTTTGGACACCACGGAGCATATGGGATGTTCCAAGAGTTGAAGTTGGTATTTCAGACTCATGCCCATGTCGAGAGGTATGAGACCTCTGACAAGTACTTTGCCTACAAGATGGAGGAGAATAGCTCAGCTAGTGAGCGTGTACTCAGAATGTTTGGCTACAACAATCACTTGAATCAAGTGGGAGTTAATCTTCCGGATAAGATAGTGATTGACAGATTTCACTAGTCACTATCACCAAGCTACTAGAACTTCATGATGAACTATAATATTCAAGGGGTGACGAAAATGATTCGCAAGCTCTTCTCGATGCTGAAATCGGCAAAGGTAGAAATCAAGAAAGAGCATCAAGTGTTGATGGTCAACAAGAGCACTAGTTTCAAGAAAAAGGGCAAGGGGAAGAAAGGGAACTTCAAGAAGAATGGCAAGCAAGTTTTCACTCCCGTGAAGAAGCCCAAAGCTAGACCCAAGCCTGAGACTGAGTGCTTCTACTGCAAGGGTAATGGTCACTGGAAGCGAAACTGCCCCAAATATTTGGCGGATTAGAAGGATGACAAAGTGAACAAAGGTATATTTGATATACATCTTATTGATGTGTTCCTTACTAGTGCTCATAGTATCCCCTGGGTATTTGATACTAGTTCAGTTGCTAAGATTAGTAACTCGAAATAGGAGTTACAGAATAAACATAGACTAGTTAAGGGCGAGGTGACGATGTGTGTAGGAAGTAGTTCCAAGATTGATATGATCAGCATCACACACTCCCTCTACTTTCGGGATTAGTGTTGAATTTAAATAAATGTTATTTGGTGTTTGCGTTGAGCGTGAACAAGATTAGATCGTGTTTATTGCAATACGATTATTCATTTAAGTAAGAGAATAATTGTTTTTCTGTTTACATGAACAAAACCTTCTATGGTCATGCACCCAATGTAAATGGTTTATTGAATCTCGATCATAGTGATACACATATTCATAATATTGATGCCAAAAGATGCAAAGTTTATAATGATAGTGCAACATACTTGTGGCACTTAGGTCATATTGGTCTAAAGTGCATGAGGAAACTTCATGCTGATGGACTTTTGGAATCACTTGATTATGAATCATTTGATATTTGCGAACCATGTCTCATTAGCAAGATGACTAAAACTCCGTTCTCTGGAACAATGGAGCGAGCTAATGACTTATTGGAAATAATACATACCGATGTATGCGGTTCGACGAGTATTGAAGCACGCGGCGGGTATCGTTATTTTCTCACCTTCACGGATGATTTGAGTAGGTATGGGTATATCAACTTGATGAAAGAAAGGTGTGGAACATTTGAAAAAGAATTTCAGAGTGAAGTGGAGAATAATCGTAACAAGAAAATAAAGTTTCTACGATCTGATCGCGGAGGCCAATATTTGAGTTACGAGTTTGGCCTTCATTTAAAACAATGTGTAATAGTTTCACAACCCACGCCACCTGGAACACCACATCGTAATGGTGTATCCGAATGTCATAACCGTACTCTATTAGATATGGTGCATTCTATGATGTCTCTTACCCATTTGCCTTTATCGTTTTGGGGTTATGCATTAGAGACAGCTGCATTCACGTTAACTAGGGCACCGTCTAAATCCGTTGATACGACACATATGAACTGTGGTTTGGCAAGAAACCAAAGCTGACATTTATTAAAGTTTGGGGTTGCAACACTTATGACAAAAGGTTTCAGCCTGATAAGCTCGAACCCAAATAGGAGAAGTGCGTCTTCATAGGATAACCTAAAGAAACAATTGGGTACACCTTCTACCACATATCCGAAGGCAAGATACTTTTTGCTAAGAATGGGTCCTTTCAAGAGAAGGAGTTCCTCTCGAAAGAAGTGAGTGGGAGGAAAGTAGAACTTGATGTGGTAATTGTACCTTCTCTCGAATTGGAAAGTAGCTCATCAGAGAAACCGTTCCCGTGATGCCTACACCAACTAGAGAAGAAGCTAATGATGATGATCATGAAACTTCGGATCAAGTTACTACTAAACCTCGAAGGTCGACCAGAACACGTACCGCACCAGAGTGGTATGGTAACCCTGTCCTGGAAGTCATGTTGTTAGACAACGGCGAACCTTCAAACTATGAAGAAGCTATGATGAGCCCAGATTCCGAAAAATGGCTTGACACTACAAAAAAAAGACACATCCGTGACATTTTGGTCCGAACGAATTTTTTTTCTGTCATACTTATGACACTTTTATGATGATAATTGTGACAAAACCCGGCATCATCATAGATGTGGTGGGGTCCTGATTCTATGACGAAAAATCATGACAGAAAATGGGCTTTTCATCCTGGGTGGGCCGGAGACGCAGCTGCATGACATTCTTTGGGCCGTCCATGATGGAAAAAAACGTGGTAGAAGCGAGGGCAAGGAAAATATCGGGGTGTTCCCGGTTATGGTGGGTAGTCGGGGCCGAGCGATGCGCATTTCTCTCGTACACGCACACGCGTGGGTGCGAGGCGTTGGGCTCTAATTGAACCCGAGCGATTGCACTGCAGGTTCGCGTTACTGAACCCGAGTTATCAATCGATGGCTGTTAACTGAACCCGATCGAGCGATTCCTTCGCTACTGCTGCTAACTGAAGCCGATCGATGCTGCCTCTGGATGAACAGTGAGCGTTGCTAGGGGGTTTGGATGAACAGTTCCCGGTGGGGGTGGATGAACAGGACCCCGTGGTGTTGCCTCTGGATGAACAGGACCCCGATCGATCGAGCCGGTTGGGGCTGGATGAACAGGACCCCGTTGAGGGCAGTATGAACAGGACCACCCCGTGGAGGGCTGGATGAACAATTGACGATGGAGGGCTGGATGAACAATAGCCCGTGGAGGGGTGGTTGAACAGGAGCTCGTGGAGAGGGCTGGTTGAACAGTAGCCGGTGGAGTAGCGCGCGGTGGAGGCTGGATGAACAGGAGCCCGTGGATGAACAGTCGCAGGTGGAGGCTGGAGGAGGTCGACGGTGGATGAACAGTAGCGCGTGGAGGCTGGAGGGGGTCGACGGTGGAGATGAAAAGTATCCCGTGGAGTTCCGTTTTGCGGTACACCACACCCCTCCCGATGAACATGACCCCCGTTTCGACCGTATAGCTCCAACACAAGTCCGTTTCCTCTGTTTTGCGGTACGCCACACCCCTCCTGATCAACAGGACCCCCGTTTCGACCGTAGGAGGTCCGTTTCCTCCGTTTTGCAGTACGCTAGACCCCTCCCGATGAACGGGATCCCGTTTCGAATGTGGCCGATCGAACACAAGGCCGTTTCCTCCGTTCTACGGTACGCTAGGCCTCGTTTCCATCGGATGTTCCGTCCAAGCCCTCCCGATGAACACGACGATGCATTCCGTTCCGACCCTGCCGGTTGGCTCCCCATGAACACGACGACGACGTTATTTCTCTGTTCCGACCCAGCCCTGTACACAAGCCCTGGCCGTACGTACGCGTGAGTAGGTGTTCGAGACCCCGCCCGTATGTACGTACGTGGCCATATTTACTTTCTTGCACCCTAGCCATTGTATGTATGTGTACATGCTACGTGCGCGCCTCTGCTACGACACGTGCGCGCCTCTACATCGACCAGTATGTACATACACGTTCGCGACCAGAATGCTAACGCTATGTACGCTTCGACCAGGCGGGTCGCGACTGTCAGGCACTTCCTTGCATGCGAAGATGTAGCTGGTGGGTCCCAGCAGTCAGGGGGGCAATTGTTTTTTTGCCCGGACGCACATCCTTGCGTGCGAAGATGTAGCTGGTGGGTCCTAGCAGTCAGGGGCAAATGTTTTTTTTGCGAAATACGGTGGCCTGTCCGGTGGGTCCCCGCTGTTAGGTGGAGGAATAATTATTTTGCGCGTAATATGGAGGCACTTCCTTCCTGCGGCCGTGGACCCAGCTGTCAGCCTCTCCACGTACAATACTTTTTTTATGGAAGTCATTCCTTGACCACATTGAGCACGCTGCGCCGAGAGCACCAAGGCGGTGGACGACGGCGAGGCCTGGGAAGGGGACGACGCGGAGCCGGGGAAGATGCGGTAGTGGAAGCCTGCGCGGAGAGGAGTACGAGGGTTCACTGGTTCGGCTGCGGTGTGAGGCTGCCGTCGCCGCAAGGCCTGGCCAGCGGTGGGAATAGTAGGGGGCGGTGAGGCCTCCGCGGCAGCACAGTCAGCCATGGGAGGCAGGAGCATGCGGCACGACCGACGCTGCTTTGGGCGGCTGGAGCAAGAAGACCAGAGGTGGAAGAAGCACTACGGTCGTTGGATGGACATCGTATGGTCACTGGAGCTAGAATCGTTCATATTGACTAAGTTGACAAAGCACTCCGTCCCCGTCAACTTAGTAGGCCCACAAGTCAGCCATCCACCACGGTGGGTCCCAACAAGCAGGGGGAGTATTCACTTTTTTGTGCATAATAAGGAGGCACTTCCGGTGGGTCCGAGCTGACAGCGGGGGGAACGTTTTTTCGCGAAATACGATGGCCCGTGCGGTGGGTCCCAGCAGTTAGGGGGGGAACATTTTTTTGCCAAATACGGTGGCCCGTCCGGTGGGTCCCTGCTGTCAGGTGGAGGAATAATTATTTTCCGCGTAATAAGGAGGCACTTCCTTGTGGCTGATGTGGACCCAGCTGTCAGCCTCTCCACATACAGTACTCTTCTGATGGAAGTCGTTCCTTGACCATGTTGACCACGCTGCGCCGAGAGAACCAGGGTGGTGGACGACGGCGAGGCCTAGGAAGGGAACAACACAGATGCAGGGAAGACTCGGCAGTTGTTTCCCACGTGGAGGGGAGTACGACTGTACGAGGGTTAACTGGTTCGTCTGCCGTCGCCGGAGAATAACAACATGTGTGGGTGAGTAGAGGGATGGCTAGGCCAGCGATGAGAGTACGGTGGGGCGGTGAGGCCTACGCAGCAGCACAGCCGGCCACGTGGAGGAGGGAGCAGGCAGTCCCGCCGGTGCTTGTTTGAGCGGCTGGAGCAGGAAGAGCAGAGATTGAGGAAGCACGACGGCCGTTGGATGGACATCCAACAGTCACTACTTGTGCGTCAACTTTTTTTTAGGAAAGCCTCAAATCTATGGAAAACATCATACAACCCATCTGCCATTATTTCTAATAATTTATAGCCCATTTTCTAATTCTTAAGGTTTTTTTGGAGCCCATATTCTTTTTGTTAGCATTACAGCCCATATTGTGGCCACAGTTAAAAAATTATACGAAATTTTGCATATTTCGGTGCAGTCAAGACTGTTTTTAATCCCAAAATTTTGAGTCACATTCAAACTGATTTTAAAAATAAATGTATGTTAATATAAAATCCAACAAATTGTCCACGCATGAAAATCAATGCAATTTAAAATCTTGAAATGAAAAAAAGAAATTTGAAACTAATTGCCGGTTTGATGTGTTTTAAAAGTGTACAACCCATTTCTCATTACTGATAGGCCATTTTCTCAGCCAGCCGAATGAAGCTCTCTTCGTCTTGAAAGATCTGCAGCCCAACAGGCCTGACAAAGCGACTTACTTATAAAATCACAAAAAAACTAGGCTGTGGCCGTGGACCCAGCTACGACCGTGGACCCGGCTGTCAGCCTGTCCACGTACAGTACTCTTCCGACGGATGTCGGTCGTTGACCAAATTGACCACACCGCGCCGAGAGCACCTAGGCGGTGGACGACGGCGAGGCCTAGGAAGGGGACAACGCGGAGCCGGGGAAGACGCGACAGTGGATGCCCACGTGGATAGCAGTACGTGGATAGCAGTTAGTAGGGGGCGGTGAGGCCTCCGCGGCATCACAGCCAGCCACGGGAGGCAGGAGCACGCGACACGACCGGCGCTGGTCTGGGCGTCTGGAGCAAGAAGACCAGAGGTTAAAGAAGCACTACTGCCGTTGGATGAACATCGTACGGTAACTGGAGCTACAATCGTTCATATTGACTAAGTTGACAAAGCCCTCCATCCCCATCAACTTGGTAGGCCCACAAGTCAGCCTCCCACGATGTTGGGTTCTAGCTGGCAGGGGGAGTATTTACTTTTTTGTGCGTAATAAGGAGGCACTTCCTTGCATGCGAAGATAGCTGGTGGGTCCGACCTGTCAGCGGGGGGCACATTTTTTTGCGAAATACAAAGGCCTTTTCGGTGGGTCCCAGATGTGAGGTGGAGCAATCAAAGACTTGAGAAGGCGTACAGAACAAGCTAGTGTACCAGTAAAGAGACGCTGTTGAGTTTTAGAAAAAAGAGAGACGTGCTCCTGTAGCTGGTTCGAATCTAAACCAAGACTATGACTATATATAGTGCTATGCTACTCTGCAAGTAATGAAACTGACATATCCAACGTTCACTTCTCCTCTTCTCCACTTACTCTGCCTAGCATCAGAAGCTCTGGCCGCAACAACCATGTCCACTGGCTGCTCGTCCACCAGCTCTTCAGTAGGCAACAACCAAATATGTGCCAGGTCGCCATCCGTACCATCGCTTGTGGGTCTCACCACACCCCCACCGGCACGCGCACCGCAGTCGCTTGCTCATCACAACCCGCTGCCGTTGGTGTGGTGCCACTGCTGCAAATCACGCAGAGTCATCCGTCGCGTCTCAAACAAAATCCTCAACCCTGGCCGAGTCTTCTACAAATGCCCGAATCATGGGGTAATAGTATGTTTAAGTGTTGTTCTGCTGCTTTCAGTTGCTGATTTTTTTAATAGTTTGGTTGATGATCTTCCAATTTGATTCGTGCAGAAAAGGGAAGATTCGTGTGATTTGTATTTCTGGGAAGTTGTTGATGTGGGGGAGTGCAACTACGCTGATTATTTGGTTAGCCCAGGAATCCCAATACCAGCAGGTTGGGGTGTTGGACAAGTAACTAAAGGAACGACATAAGAGGAAGATGCAGAGCAGAAGGTTAAAGATGAAGTTCCTCTAATCATGGCCAAGCAATAGCTGCTGAACGGCCTTGACAGCAATTAGGAGATGAAAGAGCTTGTGAAGATAATGGGCAAAATCGATGTGCTCTGTAGGATGATTGTCTATTTATTTACAGTGTATGTTGCACTCGTGATGTATTCAGTGGCTATGACATGAGCACTTTGCGGAAACTAGTAATGAATGAAACCTGTGTAGCAGGCTGGGCGTAGTGTTGTGAACATCTAATGATTTCTTTTAAAGAAAATAAGGGGGTATCCCCTTTTGCTCATAAATAAATAAATAGCAAAGGCCCTTTTGGTAATAAATAAATAAATTAGCAGAGGCCCTGTCGGGTCAGCTTTGTTCTCATTCGAAGACGTCGAGCAAATTGCAGTCCAATATCAAACTATGTCATCAAATTCAAGTTTCACAGCCAAATATGAGTACAACTAAACAACAACGTCATCATGTTTTAGTTGTCATACAATCACCAAACACAAATCAGCATACATAACAAGTGATGTTCTCACAGGAAAATACTAAACAACATGTTCATCAGGTTTCAGTTGTCATAGCAAACACAATTTCACATAGTAGATACAAAAACGTCTTCTGACAGGCAAATACGACAAAAGCAATGTAATCATCATCCGCAGCAGCAGCGTCAACATCTTCGCCATGTGTATCAGTCTGAATCGTAATTCCCCACGGTGTCATCTTCTTCTTCGTCCTCAACGTCCTCGAACGTTGGCTTCTTCTTGATCTACTCTTTTATGTCCACAGCACGACATGCAATATTTTCACCCGCGTCATTGACATGATGGTTCTCAAAGATATTAGGAACATCTGTGTTATCTTGTACATCAGGAGCAGTGTAAGCATCATCTTGTTGTGCAACTTCATTAAACGAATTCCTCTACTCAAACCTTTGCAATACTCTCCAGTCATCGCTACGTGCAAATGTGTCTTCTAAGAAAAATATCTGTGTTGCTTGATTTGCCAAAATAAAAGGCTCGTTGGTCTGGTACGCCGCCTTGATAATGATGGATTTGAAATAATCATCTGCTCTGGGTTTTGCGGTCCTGGAAAACAGGTTATACCAATGACAGCACAACAGAACCACACACCGATGATCCTCGAAACTGGAGATATACTACAACTGAACAATGTCTGTTATGTTAGCATACATTTCAGTTGTCTCTTTGTCATACGTATCCGTGCTCATGATGGCACTGTTTTGTGTCTTCCTGCCTTCGTCTCGTGCAAGGGTGTTATAGCACACATCTCCAACAACGCAAGATTCATAATGTCTTACCCAAGTATCAGGACCCATTGCTAGTGAGTAAAGGGCACCATCAACTGCCTGCCCATCCTCCCGCATCTTCTTAACCTATGGTTAGAAAATAGACAAGTTGATCATCTTATGTACTCAATATATTAAAAAAACTAACAATGCAATTCAAAAGCTTACATGGCTCTTGAACCATTTCGCAAATCCTGCCATAACCAGTTTGTCAATGTTTCGTGGATTTTGCGGCAGTAACTCCTTTTTGTAGATGCTGCACAACATAGTGATCGCGTCAAACATCTAAAAATATAAGAGTGTGCTGCAAGTTTAGTAGATTACGATGTATAAGCTGCAGTACTTAGCACTTACTTGATATAAGGTAGTATCTCAGGACAGTTATTCAACACATACCAAAACATTTTGTCCAAATCTTTAGGTTTGTCCTCTTGTCGACTCTTCCCTGTAACTCGAACAGAATAATCGAAAACATTGAGCCCGAGATTGTCTTCATACACCTCTTTGCTAAGCTGATCAGCTATTTCAATGTATTTTGAGTAGAATGTCAACGCTTCTGTAGCAATGTAGGCCTCTGCAATGGAACCCTCGGGTCTAGCTCCGTTCCTAACATAGCCCTTGAAAGTGCCTAGCCGCCTTTCAATAGGGTACATCCAGCCATACTGTACTGGACCTCTAAGTAGTGCCTCATCAGGTAGATGAACAACCAAATGCACCATCACATCAAAGAATGCTGGAGGATATATCTTCTCAAGGTCGCATAGGATAGTTGGTATCTTGTCTCTAAGACGCTCCAAATCATCTATCCTGATATTTCTACTGCAAAGTTCCCTGAAGAATTGTCCCAGCTATGCAACTGCTCTGTATAAGTCAGGGCATCCCAATCCTCTAAGGATAACAGATAAAACCCTTTGAAGTAGAACGTGGCAGTCATAAGTTTTCAACCCTTGTACCTTGTTTCCATCTGCACTGACTCTTCTTTCAGGGTTGGAAGCAAATCCATGTGGGAATCTCACATGTGACAGGACCTCGCAGAATTCTTTTCTTTTTACCTTGTCCAAGATGTACATAGCTGGTGCCATATCCCGTGGTTTACCTTCATCTTGCACCTGCAAATCCTATCAGATACCCAGGTGTGTCAAATCAATCCTAGATTTTAAGGTATCTTTCGTCTTGCCTTCAATATTAAGAAGTGTGCCGATAATGCTGTCACATATATTTTTCTCGATGTCCATCACATCAAGATTATGCCGCACATCCAAATCTTTCCAATACTCCAAGTCCCACAAAGTGGACCTGCGGGTAAACAATAATCTCTCTTCTACCCTGCCACACTTCCTTTTCCCGCTACCATTATCAGGATGGTTTCCTGGTGTAATATGCCCGACCTTCTCTAATTCCACTTGCAACTCATCTGTGGTGAGCCTCTTTGGCGCATCACGGGTTTCATGCATTGCATTGAACACATGTCTTTGGTATTTTCTAGGATGCGACTTGTTATTGGCAAGGAAACGGCGGTGTCCGATGTAATAGATCCTGCTAAGTATTGCATATGATAGCAGATTCCTGTCACAGTGAACACATGCATTGTAACCATGTGTCGTTTGCCCTGACATAGTGCCCAAAGCCGGATAATCATGGATGCATCAAATTATAATTGCACACAGTAAGAAATCAGCTAGTGGGCTGCTATATAGGTCTCGAGTGAGAACACCCCTTCATAGCTGTTGAAGTTCCTCCACAAGAGGCTCCATGAACAAATCAAAATCCTTTCCAGGACTTTTTGGACCTGGGATGAGCAAGGCCATCATGTAGTTTGATTCTTTGGTGCAGACATTTGGAGGCATGTTGTAAGGGATAACAAGCACTGGCCACATGCTATATGTGGCGCTCTGGTGGCCAAATGGGTTAAATCCATCTCAAGCTAAGCCAAGTCTAATGTTTCTCAAGTCAGCAGCAAACTTTTTGTGCTTATGATTGAAGCTTTTCCACTCACTACCGTGTGATGGATGGCTCATTACATTCCGATCTCTGTACTCCTGGTTCCTAGAATGCCACAGTACATCCTCTCTTGTTTCAGCATCATGAAACAACCTCTACAATCGTGGTGTAATTGGAAAATGTCTCAGAACATTATGGGGAATCCTCTTCACAGCATCGCCATCTTTCCATCTTGATGATTTGCGTTTCAGGCATTCACTTAAGTTGGCATAATCCTTCTGAAACAGAACACAATTATTCTTACAAACATGGATCATATCATATCCAATTCCAATTGCACGAAGGAAATTCTTCATTTTATTGTAGGTGAGTGGTAGCTCAGACGCATCTGGGAAAGGTTTGCGAAAAGCAGCCAACATCGCATCGAATGATTTGTTGGTCATCCGCTCAAATGTCTTCACCTGAAGAAAGGTGACCATAGCTGAGAATACCAACAGCTTATTTCCTAGGGTGACAGCCACGTTGCATTGTTCCAACATGCGGGCCCACCATTTTTCTTCTGCAGGTGAAAGTTCACGGAATGCATGAGCATTTTGTAGCATTGTTTAAATGTTGGTCAAACTCACTGGCTCCGCCACCACCTCCTCCTCCTCCTCTTCCACCTGAGCATCAGGCAGATCAACATGGTGACCTGCTGCTTCCACGTAGTCAATAACATTGACGTTCACAGCTTCACCATGATGAACCCACCTAGTATATGTGACCGACATCCCATACAAGTGTACATGATTTTGCACAGTTGACTCGGGTCTTGTAACTGAATTCATACAACTGCTACACGGGCAGAGGACATCTGATTTCAGACCACCGTACTCAGCTCTGATAAAGTTCATGAAGTTTTCAACCCCCTCGACATATGCAGCGGAGAATCTTCGAGCAGAGATCCAAGTCCTGTCCATCTGTTAGACATACAAATTAGTTCTTCTACTAGATATTACAGGAAAAACATATATGCTTTTTTATGAAGTCTAGAAGAAAATACCTAGGTCGATGTCTAAAGCTATGGCAAGATATTTGGACGAGCAGATCTAAGTAATGAAATATATGTAAAGCTAATTGAGCAAACAGATTTGAGTGCTAAATTATGGCAGGCAATTTCAGCAGTCAATGAGGCCGAGCACACAACCATCGAACTATCGAAGGCCATCACAGCAGCAAAGATCGAGTATAAAATGGTGTAGAGCTATTTCATCTAACAGATTGGCTACTAGACCATGGGAATCTACGTCGCAATAAATATATGGCAGGATATTTTAGCAACTAATCTGCCTTGGCATGCCATGTCAGCTAAGAAAATTGAGTGCAGAACAGGGCAAGGAAGCTTCTTAAGTAGAGCATATTGACTGTAAACTACTTCGGCAAATAGTGACATTAACAGCGTCTATCAGCTAACATTCAGTGCTACACCGACATGCACGGGGCCTAAATCTAGAATGCACGTACCGTGGGAGAAGCTGACCGCCATGCGTCTCCACACGAACGTCGCCAGTGGAGGCGGCGCTGACCGCCAAGCGCCTCCACAAGAACGTCATCAGCGGTGGCGGCGCGACTAGAGGACGTCATTCTACAAAAGCGTACTATGGGAGCGAGAGGATCGTCGTGCATCCCCTCGATGAATCGTTGTGCCGACTTATCGGCGAGGCGGGGAGGGCGGCTTTGGCGAAGCGACTGGAGGGGAGGGGGACAGGGGGAGGGGGTTTGGGGAATATTATTGGCTAGTTGGTCGAAGGGCGGTTGAATCAAGGATTTGGGGGGAATTTTTGGGTGAAGGGTGGGGGAGGATTTTCGCGCGGGCTGGGAGGAGTTTGGCACATG
This sequence comes from Secale cereale, assembly GCA_902687465.1. Classification (NCBI taxonomy): domain Eukaryota; kingdom Viridiplantae; phylum Streptophyta; class Magnoliopsida; order Poales; family Poaceae; genus Secale; species Secale cereale. Next base: position 115,216,449 of record LR738714.1, on the reverse strand, counting down.
GTTGGTTTCTCCAAAGGAAGTCCCACGTGTCAGTGAAGAGGCAAGCCGAAGCGTGTTTCGTTTGTGTGAGCCTTGTGTAGGACCAAACGTGTGTGGGGTGCAATGCGACCGCGATAGGGGTGCTGTGAGTGTACCGCCTTTTTTCCTTTTAAACTAGGTGCTTATCCCCCTCAAAAGAACTTGTTGCTTCGCGTGATCCATCGATACTACTACTAGTGATCCGGTAATCCCACTAAAACGGCGCGGGCAGGTCTTTTCCCACGTGATATGCTGGGAGGTTGGCTTAGTTGGGTTTTTTAGGACAAGTAATGCTACACCTACGTAGTCCCAGTTACGTAATTAACATAATGTGAAACGTGTGAGCTGTTGATTGTAGATTGGGGGGAGGGAGGGGCCCACCTCCATGAAAATCAGGGGAGGAGAGAGAGAGGCAATTTACATTAACCCTTTCGTAGGTTCCCGTAGATGTGAAATACGTGAATGTATATTTGCAGATAAGGCCTTCCCTTGTTCATCCTTTTCTCCCACAAGATCTTGATCTTCCGTGCAATGCACGGGCATCTTGCTAGTACTCCTACAATATACTATATTATTGTGAAAGTTCATATACATCGGCCGAGATTAATGCAAACACGACATGTTTTCATAACATTTCAAACTTTTATAGGACAGAAAAATAAAGGAAACCTGACCGTAAACCTATTCTACGGCGGGGATCGACGTCCTCCATTTGCGATCTCCATGTATGGGGGCGGGGTTCAAGACCCGTGAAGTGAAGGTGCGGTCTCCGTCGAGGAAAAGTAGCACACGGGAAACGGACCGGCTAGTCGGCACACCATGCCCTACTCATCCTCGGAGGAGTCCCCGACCTCGGCGGTGCCGGACATTGGACGCGTTGTTGACGGTGCTCCCGTCGTCGGCCGCCAGCGTGGCCACCGCTTGTGCGGTGACTTGACCGAGGGCGGCGAACTCGAGCTCCATCCCTGAAGACAAGCTCTCCCGCAGAGCGTTGGCGCTTGGCGGATGTGGTGCCAGGTAGGAGGACGATGCGCTATGGTGTGGAGGTTAGCTGAGCATTGCCGCTTTAAGTAGCGCATTCTGGTGAGGCCAAGCGTCCTAGTGTGTCCTTATGTCGTCGGAGTTGGTTCCTCGGGCACCAAGCCTCTTAACGACGGCATACGGATGGACGACATGAAGGCGGGCTGCGGGCACTGACTGGGGACGCACCGCGCGATGGTGCGAGGGACGAGGGTTTTTGGTGTGCCAGGGTAGTCAGCTGCAGTCGTGGCAACATTGGAGACGCCCTTTGCTCACATGCGATCGACGCATGCCATTGAGAAAGCAAGACGACCCGGCATGGTCTCAGGTCCTAAGGATGCAGTTGGCCGCACTATACCACTCCGCGGATGCATCCCGGCGCCCCGTGCATCCTCGACGAGCCGGGTGTTGGGGTGTGTTTGGATTTTGGCCAAAGTGCACCTTACCAAAATTTTGTTCATGACCCAAAGATTGTTCTTTGTTTGGATGGTTGCCATTTTTTGGCATGCCAATGAACTCTAGCCAACTCTAGTTCATTTTTCTTACCAATGTCGGCCAAATCATGGGCAACCAAAACCTCAACCAAAATTTTGGCAACCCAATGCTTTGATGGGGAAACATTGGGCACAAACCAAACATACTGTTGGTCGTGCCACAACACTAACGCCACCCTCGGCACACTGAAACCGACCATGTCTAGCGACGATGAGCGTGTCGCTCACCGCGGTCGCCGTGTCCAGAGGTGGTGCTGGAGCTGCGCCACGTTGTTGGCCCCCACGACCCACATGAACGGTTGCCGGTGGCGAGGAGGTCGTGGGCCAGCTCCTCCATTGGACTAGTTTGCGCTAAATTGTCCCGAGAGGTGTGCCCCACATGTCGGTTTCCCTGTTTTCCCAGCCATATTCGAGCGGCAGTGCTCCGCGTTGCGCATTAGGCCTTTCACTATGTAGGCCAAGCGAGACAATTTATTGTTTATTTGAGCCGTTCAAGTATAATCATGTGGCGTTTGCTTATTTCTCATTCCTCTCCAACCCTCTTCTCCATCGATCATGTCGCCCTCCGGTCGAGTCCATCCTCCCGCATGCCTCATTTGAACATTCCGCCGAGTATTATTCGCATGTGGGCCTAGACCATGCTTGTATTTCCAATGTTTATTTGTAATTTGTTCGACATGCATACAAACAAATGGTTCGTTTGAAGTTTCACTTTGCCTCCACTACGTGTCGCTTCGCGTCCTAGTTTTGACATCCCATTCGGTTCATGCCCCGATACATGTTGACGAGATCGATTGATGTTCAGAGATCAATTGCGTGTCGTGCAAGGAGATAAAGGTTTGGTATGTTTCTATGATAGAAATGACTCGCGGGGGGAGGGGGTCTGTGGGGATAAGAGGGAGTATATTGTACGTTCATAAGTGAAACGAACGTATAGTACCCACCCTAGTCCTCTTTCAATCGATCTCCGGACCCCGAGATGAAATCGAGAGAGAACGAGTGGGGGCATCTGTGATACCTAAGGTGGATTCAAAATTTTGAACCGGTGATCATAGCATCCGCAAATCATATATAAAGGGTATTCAATGTTCGTTTTGTTTTTGAACGTACAATATACTTCCTCCTATCCTTTCTAGTTTACATATAAGTTTTATGTGTAGTCAAAGTATCTCTACTTTGATAAAAAAGTATCAACTTTCAACAACGCCCAATCAATATTGTTAGATTCGTACGTACTCCTAGATTTGTACTCGAAATGGTTTCCAATTTGTTTTCAACCACGTGAATGTGCTTGTTCTCGCGCATGCTCTTCCTACTAGGATTTCGCCACGTATAGCCAGTCCAATAGTAACTTTTTTAAGCTCCCTGTCCAATAGTACTAGTGGAGTACTGACAACATTTGTACTAGAGTATGCAGTGCTCATAGTTGTACTCCCTCCTTCCATTTATATAGGGCCTATGTGGAGGAGAGATATGTGAAAAAGTAAGGGGAGTGCGCTCTCATGCAAGAGCCTAGCACGCATTCCTAGTTAAATACGTACAATAAATATGAAGAAAAAGATGGAGAGGAGTTGGAAAAAAGTACTAATACAATAGCCAACCTTATATTTTTTTGCGGGAAATAGCCAACCTTATAGCCCACACTATTGTATGAGTACATCTAATAGATGATGGCTATAGATGACATGGCAGTTCCTTATAGCCATCGACTGGCTATATTATTAACCATGCTCTAATGCGTTTTTCAAAACCGCATTTGACTATTGACAAGATTAATAGTACATGAGATGTATAATGTGAACATTATAACATTGGAAGCTCCTTTCACATATGTATCCCTGCCTTACCGTCCCTTTCAGTCACTTACTGGCGGACCCCATGCTTGCTAGGCCCTGCATGTCAGTTACTCAATGGGTTCGGCCACGTCAGGGGATCCTCATCCGTAGTATACTCCCTCTGTTTTTATTTACTCCGCATAAAATGACGCGGGCGGTGGAGGGGGAGGGACGTCGGTTTGCTCTCAACTGCGGCCCCACAAGTGAGCGAAAACGCAAGACGAAGCGCGTTTCATTTGGTGAGCAACGTGGATGGTCCAGCATGCCGGGCTGCTACGCAAACGTGACAAGAGCGATGTACAGTCAAAACCGACTGACCGGTCGTCACCGGAACCACTATTCACACCAGAACCTTCGCTGCTCGGCCTACGCCAGCCACTGCCCTAAAACCACACCTAATCTCTAGCCCCCTGCTACTTCTCGAGCTTGCGTTGTCTTCCCTCGAAGAGGAAAGGGAGATGCAGCACAGTAGCATAAGTATTTCCCTCTGTTTTTTAGAACCAAGGTATCAATCCAGTAGGAGACCTTGCGCGAGTCCCTTGCACCTGCACAAACAAATAGGAACTTCGCAGCCAACACGATAAGGGGTTGTTAATCCATTTATAGTCACTTACGAAAGTGAGATCTGATAGAGATGATAGTTTATATTTTTGGTATTTTTGTTTATAATAACAGAAAATAAAAGCGATAAAAGTAAAGTAGATGTAGATTGATATGTTGAGAATAGACCCGGGGGCCATAGTGTTCTCTAGTGGCTTCTCTCATGATAGCAATATTCTACGGCGGGTAAACAAATTGTTGTCGAGCAATTGATAGAAAAGCGTATAATTATGAGACTATCTAGGCATGATCATTGTATATAGGCATCACGTCCGAGACAAGTAGTCCGAAACGATTCTACATCTACTACTATTACTCCACACATCGACCGCTCTCCAGCATGCATCTAGTGTATTGAGTTCATAAGAACAGAGTAACGCCTTAAGAAAGATGACATGATGTAGAGGGATAAACTGAAGCAATATGATATAAACCCCATCTTTTTATCCTCGATGGCAACAATAAAATACGTACCTTGCTGCCCCTACTGTCACTGGGAAAGGACACCACAAGATTGAACCCAAAGCCAAGCACTTCTCCCATTGCAAGAACTATAGATCTAGTAGTCCAAACCAAACCAATAAATCGAAGAGACTTTCAAGGATATTATGAGCACACATAAAAAGTTCAGAGAAGAACCAAATATTTCTCATAGATAATCTTGATCATAAACTCACAATTCATCGGATCTCGACAAACACGCCGCAAAAAGAGATTACATCGAATAGATCTCCTCAAAGACCGAGGAGAACTTTGTATTGAGATCCAGAGAGAGAGAAGAAGCCATCTAGATACTAGCTATGGACCCGAAGGTCTGTGGAAAACTACTCACAACTCATGGTGAGGGCGATGATGATGATGATGAAGAACTCCGTGATGGATCCCCCTCCGGTGGAGCTCCGGAACAGGCTCGAAGATGGGATCTCACGGGAACAGAAGGTTACGGCGGTGGAATTAGGGTTTTCTCTCTATTGCTGATGGTTTCGGGGTACGTAGACTTATATAGGAGGAAAGAGGACACCGGGGGAGTCACGGGGGCCCCACGAGGCAGGGGGGCGCGCCCTGGGAAGGGGGGCGCGCCCCCACCCTCGTGGGCCCCTCATGGCTCTTCTGACGTGGTTCTCAAGTTCTCCGTGCATGATTTTCTCCAAAAATATATCTTGCAAAGGTTTCATTCCCTTTGGACTCCGTTTGATATTCCTTTTCTGCAAAACCCTGAAACAGGCAAAAAACATCAATTTGGACTGGTCCTTTGGGTTAGTAGGTTAGTCCCAAAAATGATATAAAAGTGTAAGATAAAGTCCATTAAACATCCAAGACATCATAAACAATAGCATGTAACAATAAAAAATTATAGGTACGTTGGAGACGTATCACCCCTTCCCCCACCTTTCGATCCCCTAGACCGCATGAAGCGTCCCCTAGTTCACCAGAAAGCCATGGTGCACCGCAAGATCACGTACTACAAGATGCTGACACCGGAGCGCCGCGCGGAAATCATGGTGGTGGTCGGCGCCAAAGACCTCTGTTCCCAAGCTCGCTTTGCAGCGATCCAATCCCCGAATTCTCTGGAGCCAAGCTACGAGGAGGAGGAAGCCGATCCAATGTTCATGGCGGAGGTCGAGGCGCAGAAGGCCCCCGATGGGTATGAGGGATGGATGTCGACTTCATGCCGGCGTCCGAGTCCCCCATGGTGCAGGCGGACCAGCTGTTCAACCTGGCTCAACTCGACGCAGAGCGCGCGCATGCCGCTGCCATCGAGGCTCTCCTGTAGGCAGAACTGGATATCGTGGGTGTGAACTGGGCGGCGAAGGCTCAACTTGAGGTGGAGCGCGTGGATGCCGCTGCCATCGAGGCCCTCCCGCAGGCGGAACCGAACGTCCTGGACTTGAACCGGGCTGTAGAGGCTCAACTCGACGCGGAGCGCACGGATGCCACTCTCATCGAGGCCCTCCTACAGGCGAAACCGGACGTCCTAGACTTGAACCGGGCGGCGGAGGCTTGACTCGACGCGGAGCGCGCGGATGCCGCTACCATCGAGGCCCCCCTGCAGGCGGAACCGGACGTCCTCGACTTGAACCGGGCGATGCACTCATCCGTGCAGAGCGCCCGCACGCTCCACGTGAACGAGTAGCTAGAGGCCGAGGACAACCACGGTGTAGAGACATGCATCGGCAGCTACGGCTGGTTTGCGCTGGCAACCAAAGATGACGAGGCCGTCTCGTTCCGCGAGCAGTGATAGTTTTTCTTTATGTTGTGGTTTTTATGGATCTTTTGCTGTGTAGAAACATATATTGTTATGCAAGTCGCCTGACTTGGGTCAGTCTACCATTTCAGGCGGTTGGATGAATATCCTACGTCTCCTAACCCTTCTTCCTCACCTCTTCTTCTTCCCCAACAGACCACCGCACGGGCCATACGGATACTCCCCAACATGCGGTTGGATAAACATACTCTATGAACGAAAATTCTGTGTCAGCGGTAGGATGGCTGAGTTTAGTTTGTTCACATGCGACAACACGTGTCAGTGAGGGTGTGTTCCCTTGGTTGGGTTTGCGGCGTCTAGGAGCGACTGTGCATGTGAGGGTGCGGTGCGACCGCGGCGTGCAGGAGCGATCGTCTGAGGGTGCGGTGCGACCGTGACAGCCGTGCGCAAGTGTACCTCCTTTTCATTTTGGAAACTTTAGGCAAGCTTGGCAAAAATGTGTGGCAAAGTATGGCAATGCAAGGCCTAGACCCAAACAGGATAAGTACGTAGTACTACGTACTAGGAGTACTCGTGTTAAAAAAGAAAGGCGGGGTCTTCCTTCGCGGGATTAATCGATACAAATCCTCGTTTCACATGTCAATTAATGCCTATTTTTTTCTCCAAAGCCCAAAGAGCTAACCATCTCACTCATCATCGCTTGATTAATGCAGCGCCATGCAAACCAACGTTCTCACTTCCGCATGCATGCAGGGGATATTAATGTCCTTGGTTGCTAGTACGAGGCAAACCCCATCAGTTTTGCCTCGATTATTGTTAGTGGCCTTTTGCAAATTGTAATTTTGATATACTGGCCTTGTGTACAAAAAAAATTGAGGGACACCACGGTAAGTCGTTCGCAAGTGCCGCCTACAAGTCGAGACAACCGCCTTATTTGCATCCAGGAAGTCCGTTGAACCAAAGGACGCGTAAATGTACTAGTACTACTCGTACACAATAGCGTCATCCATCCAGCTTAGTGCGGTGAGATGGTTTCTTGAAGAAGACGATGGAGAAGCGGAGTTAGCGAAGAGTGAAATGATGGCTGCTTCGTCCGTGCTTTGTGATTTGACGCCTCACTGCTTTGTGATTTGTGATAGAAGGGACATGGGAGTAGATTCTGTCCTCTATACTGTACATGCGTGCAAGAATGGGAGAAAGAGGAGAGACGTTGCATTTTTCTATTCCTTCAATCAATCAATCAGGGAGCTTCGGTTCCATCCTTTTGGCTTTGGCAACACCGTCCATAATGGTTCCCACGATGCCAAAAGCTATTTTCACATTTGGCTACACACTGTGGATGCCCTTAATCGTACCACTTGGTTTTGCTCCTGTGTGCTATCTATACAAATCTCAATTATATTGAACTAAAAAATTATAGAATCAAGATTAGTAAAAAGAGGTGATTTTGCCGTGCGGATGGCGGGGGAGGTTTCTTATTTTTAGAGGACATTGTCCTGGTGGTTTGCTAAAATGCGGTCCCACGTGTCAGTGCTTCACCAAGCTGATCTGCTTCCCACATGAGGCAGAACAACGGCAGAAGCAACATGTTGTTAACTTGAAGAAGATGAGGGAAAAGAGGATTCAGCAACGAGTGAAATGATGGCTGCTCGTCCCTCCAACTTTTTTTTTAGCATTATTACTTCGTCCCTCCAACTTAACTGTGGGAAAGGTGCAGCTTTGTGATTTGACGCCTCATTGCTCATTACTACGCCGGCGCCATGACTGGGTGCTTCACCCCGGCTGCTCTGCACTGTATTCCGGTATGGCATGTGGACCCGGTAGCTTGATGCCCCACATGTCGGTGAAAGGGACTAGAAGATTTATGAAAGCGAGCGCTCCACTCTTACGACGGAGGACTACACGACACGACAGCCCAGCGAACTGTCACTTGTACTGTATATAGTACTATAGTTTTGCTGTTTCGCACGATCCATCGATACAAACCCGATTAAACAGGAAAGGGCGGGATTTTTCCCGCGCGGTATATGATACTCGCCATACATTTCAAAGGCAATTTTAATGTATGCAAACTGAATAATTAAGTAACAATATGATATCTAGTAAAACTAAAAACACATATGATTTATTGTGTTAGAGTGTAGTAGTAGTGCTGTATTGCATAGTTGTTAGATGTAACATGCGAGAACGTTTAGAGATGTAGTTTTGGAGGGCCTACAGAGAAAAAAGCGTAATACGTTCACCGAACTTCAGAATAAGCTGATTACGGTCACTATATACGTTTTGCGGTGATTATACGGTCACTTGCTCACGGTTCAGCATCGGATTGCACTCTGTTGACCGGACAAATAGTCTGCGTGGCACCATGTTGACTAGTTAAAGTGACCACGTTCCTAGTGGGTCCCACCTGTCAGTTCGCATACGGAAAAGGTCAGATAAACACAAATTTACGCAGGGGCGACAAGACTCCACTCCGTGCGTGGGAATCACCTGGTTGTATATGTGTCTGTCAGGGCCTGATGTGTGCGCATGCACGTGTAGGTTGAGCACTTGAGCGTGAGAGTGTGTGTTGGTTGTGTGGTGTACTGGTGTGTGCATGCATGCGTGCATGTGTGCGTGTGAGTGTTGCGTGCGTGCGTAGCTGCATGTGTACGTGTGAGTGTTGCGTGCGTGCATGGGTGCATGTGTTCATGTGATTGTTGCGTGCATGCAGTTCGTGTGCATGCGTGCGTGTGTGTATAATCACCACACCAGCTCCTGTGTTTAAAACAAATGGCTCAGCATACCAATACAAGGCCACCTTGTTCGTTGTGCTCGTGGTCATGACTTCGAACCACCGTCCAATATTTTTTTGTCGTTTGTTTTCATTCTTACTAGCAAGATGCCCGTGCGTTGCACGTAACATCAAGATGCATTTGTATGACTAGTTTATCTTGTGAGAGAAAAAGATGAACGAGGGAAGGCCTTATTTGCAAATGTGGAGAGGTGTGTGGGTACCTTTTTACAAAATTGTCATAGTTTCTTTCCTATCCGTCAGATATAAATTGGACGACCTATGTTACAGGATGGCAGGCACACCATCATCACCAACTCTGTTTTTTTATAAGAGTGTATTTTGTCCCTACTCTTATAAAAAGCATAGTCGATGATGATCGTGTGCCTGCCATCCTGCAATATAGGCCGTTCGATCTATATCTGACGTTTAAGAAGGAAACTATGGCAATTTTGCAAAAAGATACCCACACCCCTCTCCACACTTGCAAATAAGGCCTTGCCTTGTTCATCCTTTTCTCCCACAAGATAAACTACTCATACAAATGCATCTTGATGTTCTGTGCAACGCATGGGCATCTTGCTAGTATTTTATAAGAGTGTAGATGTAGAGTAGATACAAGACGACAGGTGGGCCCGATGGTAGTGAGATAATGTGATGCAACACTAGAGGTGCCACGTGGAGCGTTTAACTGGTCAACTAGTGGTGTCTTGAGCAAATACAAAGTTGTACAGTGAGCCCGTGACTGTATAATAACCACAAAACATAAATGGTGACCGTAATGAGTGGATTCTGAAGTCCAATGTACGTATCGTGCTTTCGCTTCAAATACAATGATCGTCACTGTATATATCGTGAGAGAAAGATGAAACATGCGTGAATGTGCTGGGGGCTTACTTTTAGAGGACCTGGAGATAGTTTGTGTGCATACGTGAAAGGGACGTAGAGGGGGGGGGGTATGCGATGGAGAGAGAGATATGCTCTTCGTTTCTCTTTATTATGACTAACTTTATATATAGTATAAAAATATACAAATTCGCAGTGTGGAATAAATATCATTGTGGGCAACATGCAATGCAAGCGTTCATACTCCTCCATATAACTTTGTAATGTTGTATATATGTAGAAATTCTAAAAAAACATTGGCCGCACTTTATTCAAAAGGAATGTTGTATGCGAAATAAACGTGGAGAGAGGGCTTTTTAGATCAATGGGGTACGTGATGTAACATGTGTGAAGTGTAGTTGATGCATTTGGCAGGGCCTAGAGAGGTATGTGTGTGTATTACGTATTCGAGAGAGGCATGGATAGAGGGGCCGGCAGGGGGGCGTGGGAGAGATATCACGAGAAATGAGAGTGGTTTAGAGAGAGAGACGAATATGACGTCACGGCGAGAGATTCCCTTGAGTGTGTATATGCAAGGGGGAGTGGATAGAGGCACCAGGAGAATATTTTTGTGTGTGTGGTGTCTGTGTTGGTATGTGTGGGTGTGAGAAGATAACGAGACGTGGGGGCAGAGGGTGTGTCACCACGTGAGGTCTGGTGGGTCGAGGTGAGGCCCTTCGTTCGGTTCCGTCCTACGCCACATTGGTCGGCCCGTGACGCATTTAGGGAGACCCATGGATGACTAGTCATACAAGAAAAAAGATAGCATAATTGTGAAGGACTCTATGTCCACTAACAAAGCTGGCTAGGATTTGTAACCCTAGGTTCTTAGACTAAGGTAACCCCCTTATCTCTGATATTACTATTCATCCAACCTAACTTTAAGGGGCATCCTACAGAATGCTCTGCTAGAATCATACTCGTCGATTAGGAAGAGAGGTGTGAGACAATGAGTGAGAGACAGGCCTAAAGATAATGTGCATACAGGAGACACGTAGGCAGGTCTATGTATATAGAAAGGGTCGATGGGGATTGTGCGTGTGTATGCTTGAGAGAGGGCGAGTTCTTGTGATAAAGGTTAGTGAAAACAGTCGTAAATAGTTACGAGAGGGAGGGAGGGTTATATCGACAACATGTGTGCGAGAAAGACACCTCGGGAGAGAGTGTGTGAGCATGTGTGAGAGACCACCGATGGAGAGTGAAACTACACATACAAGACAGCTGTACACATTGATTAAAGATATAAATTGTATCCAAATATTAGGATGGGATCATGATATTTGCAATTCGCGTAAGGAACGGTCATTGATCCATCAGACGTCTAGATTCTATCGAATTTGAGCATGTCCATGTTATTGTTCGACACAACCGATCCACGTAGTTAGTATTTTGAACTCCAGACAATGCATCGCTTTAGCAATCGAATATAAACGTGGGTATAGTTCATGTTGTGTGTGTAAAGCACATTATACATACAAAAGTTACACAATGAACATTATAAATAGCTACCTATGAACTAGCATACATTTGAATTCAACTTAAGATGGTTTAAAAAATTGAATTCAACATGAAGTCCATTCAATTATTTGAATTTGATATCATGGCATATGTAAATCATACCTAAATTATGGGGGCACCAATCTTTGCTCTGATTTTGTACATAATAGCATATGTAGTCGTGTACAAAATAGATTCTAATTTAGCTCCTGCATTCCAAAATAATCATAGTTATAGGATTTTCAAGTGTCAAAATTTCAAAAAGAAGCGAATAATTTAATGAGGTTTTCAAACATACAAGGTCAAATTTAACGCTGTCTATTTAGGTCAATCCTCAAAGTTCAAGAGTACTCTAAACGTGAGACCAATGTTTGTAGCTTCATCTATTTCGAATGAAGCGCGAAAAGAGCCTCTACTCGCCCGAATCTGCGTGAGACCAATGATTGGTAATACAAGGAAATTAATTTTCTAATAACTCCGACCCGTGAAACCTACCGGCCCGACGTCCAAAGGTCTAAACCGGGGTAGGTTTGTAGCTTCATCTAGACGCCACGCAACCGCCTCCGAAAAACATTCATACACAATGGCCGCCAAAGCACACATGCGTGTGGCCGAAATCGCTCCCGCCCACTATTTGGGACACCTGGGATTACCATCCTACCCCGACCCGCAGTAGGTCCAAAATTTAAGAGGGGGGCAAAGTTTGTACTTTCCCCAAATTTCAAACAAGCGCATCCCATTTTCTGTTCAAAAAAGCCAAAAACAAGCACGTCCCAGACCTAAACATGGTTCTCCCCCCTCCCCCCCGCCCACCCATCTGATTCCCCATTCATACTCCGTGGGCGCGAAAACTACCTCTCCACCAGTCGCGAAACCCCGGCATCCTCCGTCCGCCACCCCATTTCACCTATCAACCGCCGCCCTCCTCCATCACGCCGGAGCTGATACCCCGACGTCGTCGTCCACCGCAACCTCAACTGAAACGCCCTCCATGGCTAGTAGTTGAAGCCTAGGCCGAGCCGTCCGTACCCGAGCCAGTTCAACCACACCGTCCTGCGCCTCATCGCTGCTGCTCCAACTTCGCCACCCTCCCCCGCACCGGAGTTGTTCCTGCTACGCTATCCTTCGCCGCCTCGGATTTGCTTCCCCTCCTCCGACATACGGCCATGACAACACAATCAACAATTTGGCCATGGGTTCGTCCAAGCCAGCATCCTCCTCGAGAACATCGGTTTCCCCGGCAAAAGGAAGAAGATCGGCACGATATGTGGAGGCGACCACACCGGCAACCGAAAATGGTACTCCTCTTCCCTTATTCGTGCAAATCTTACGTGTCTGCTTGCACGGTATTCATCCCACATAAGACACTAGCTGACCGCTTCTTCTTGATACTATATGTTCCTAGTAACTCGCGATGCACAAGGTTTCTTCTCATATACTATTTCACCTTAGCTAGAGGTCCGTCGCCCCCCTGAATTTCAATTCCTGGTCAGTTGATTCCCAATTAATGGAAGCATTCCCCGGCGTAACAGGCGCTAGTCCGGCTATTACGCCGGGGAAGCAGCACGTCAGTGTTTATCTTAGGGGCGTGTGGGGCATAGAGCTACTGGCACCTGATCTGGAGGTCGGCCGAGATTAAAGGGATGGCCCCGGGGTGCTGCCAAGCAAGGCGGTGGTGTGAAGTCGAGGGGAGGGCGGGGCGGCGGAGGCAGGGGTCTGGGCGGTGGTCGCTGGCGGTTCGTGAAAGATCGTCAACTGTGACTGGCCGGAGGTAGACGAAGGCCATCTGCCCGTTCCTTATAGATCGGACGGTTCATTAAAAAAATCGACTGACCTATTTATTTTGAGTCCACTGTTATCTTGATATGACCACATGTGGTGGTGTGCTAGAGGAGTACCTGTGTTTCCTGTGCTCATATATTACAAAAGCATACGGAGTAGAATCTAATTTTGTTTGCCATGCAATGTTGTAGAGCTATCATATGTCTCATGTCATTTATTTTTCAGCCACCTGGTATCTGCTACTTTTATAGTGCACTAGTTCTGCACACACTTCACCCATACTCTCACTATTGTGTTTTTATGCAAGGGTACTTCAGACTGTGCTGCTATGAGAGAAGCATAAAAGAAAAGAGAGAAGTCGCTCCAGCGTCGTATGCGGATAGGCCAGACACGTTTCAGCCTTATAATAGGTGCAGTGTTAGCAGATGGAGACGGTAAACGTAGCTCTGAAGTTGATGACCTCGCTCGCAATGAACCACCATCCCAGGTGCTTGCATTAACTTCGCGGTGTCATATGTGGTTGCATGTTCCATATGGTGTCTAGCTTGTAATCGAAAGGCCGAAGTTGGTCTTTATTAAGATAAGGAAAGATATTTTTTACATGAACCACCATCCCGTGAACACCAGAAGACAAATAGCTAGTCAGGGCACTGGCCGAGCTAGTGACAAGCCTAGCAAAGAGAGGCATCACCTGGAAGCCAACTAAAAAGCCGCGATGGTGGCAAAGCAGCCCGCCTCCCACCAGGCTCTCAGGTCCGAGATGATCATGCTCACCACTCCAGCCGGATGTCTAGCTTGTATTGCTTCTAATTTGGTTAAATTGCATCTGCTTAGCTTACACATTATACCTTTGAATATGACATGCCTTTCTATTTTTGGTACATACTAGTACATTTGTGTATTAACCATGTTCTTACATCAAACTAATGTTCTTGTGTATCCCTCATCAATCACTTATGACGAGGCAGTCATGCAAGTGGATTACACCTCATTTAAAGAATGCAGCGTCAGCCTCCCGACATGATTCTCAAGAAACAGCAAGGCTAGATGAAGATAGTGAACATAGCTCCGTAGTTGATTACCGCATTCCCCTACACTAGCATCGCAGGTGCTTGCTCTAACTTGGTAGCGTGATATGTGGTTGCATGTTGCATATGGTGTCTAGATTGTAATTTTCCAATCTGGTTAAACTGCATGTGCTATTATGCTTAGCTTATACATTATACCTGTTAATGTGACATGCCTTCCTGTATTTAATACATAGTACATCTGTCTATTAAGCATGTCCTCACATAAAACTATTTTTTTGTATCCCGCATAAATCAATATGATGAGACACCTTCAGTATATGCAGTGTGATATTACTTGCATCTTTGATATGATTTATAGCATGCGCTGCTTCTAATTTGTTGAAATGCCATTCATGATGGGACACTTTTAACTTGGCAGAGTCATATTGGTTGCATCTTTCACGTGGTGTCTAGCTTGCATTGCTTCTTATTTGGTGAAATGGTTTCTGCTTAGTTTACACAAACAGTTGTGAATACGCCATGTTGTCCTGTTTTTCATATTATTCCATCCTGGAATCATGTGTTTGCCTTACATCAAAGTAGTGATTGTCAGTATCATGCACGAATGAGTTCTGAAGAGTGAATTTTATTGCTTTTTCTTGCCGGTTTTACTTGACAATTCAAAATCAATAAAGCGAAAGGAAGTTAGCAAGGCAGCGGATGAAGGTGCTTCTTCCAAATGGAGGGCCTCTACATATTCTACTCCTCCATCCCCCCAAAATGATTTCCAAGACAACACATGCATAGACACTCAACGTAGTTGTGTTGGTGATGAGCACGTCTCCCCTAGTGCACCATCACTTGTGCTCCCTCTAACTTGGCACTGTTATATGTGGTTGCATGTTATGTATGATGTCTAGCTTGTATTGCTTCTAATTTTGTTGAATTTCATCTGCTTACTTTACACATTATACATGTGACTAAGACACATGTTCCTGTTTCTAGAACATACAATATCTGTCGATCACACCATGTTCTTACATTAAAGTACATTTGTTCTGAAGAACTAAATTGTTATTCATTTTTCTTGTCGGCTTGACTTAACATGGCACAGAGAAAGAGGAAGCAAGACATAATGACAGGGAAAGGGAAGTGGAACAATCCTGCAGATTCTGCTGGTACTGATGGTGCAATAGAAGTTCAAAGTCCAGCAGAAAATTGTACCGACAGGGTATCCCGTGCTACACGAGCTGGAGAACAAGCCAAACAGAAACAAATAGCTGCCACCAAACAAGCAGAGACAACCCTAGTTGTTGCAACACCTTCCACAGTACCACCAGCTTCATGATTTACTCGTTGGTCAACTCAGTTAGCAGTACGTTCCTAAGCTCCCTTGCCACCTGACACTACTTCCGAAGCACTCTTGACACAAGATGAGTTGGCAAGATCAGATGAACTTTGTGAACTTCAACAACAAGAAGGTAGTTTCTAGAGTCAAGTTACAGTTGCATGCTTCTTTATATGTAGTCTCACAGTCTGATGTACACTAACACTTCCTATGTTTGTTGTTGGACTAGCACCTAGGCGCAAGAGGAAACAAACATCAGGGATAATGCTCGATAGGTTAACTAAATCTAGAGGAGGAAGAATGGAGATCTGTTTTGGGGCAGGTTTAAAAAGGCCACGTGATGCTATAGAGTTAGCCAAGTTAGTATCAGAGGCATCGGTTGCTGCTAGGTGTCATGTACGTATCCTCCCAACATGGATTCAGTACAGGAATGACAAAGACGAAACCCAGTTAAACACCTTCCTCGACCATTTATCTGTAAGTATGGTTATGTATGGAAACTAGTAATATCGTCTTGCTCTGTCCAATACTTTCTAGGTTGCTGTTAATGAGACTCCCATAATTTTCAATAGATGAGGTTCAAGTTGGATAGCCAAGATGATGCGACCAGACAAGCTTGCACCCATGTTTTCAAGTCTGCTCTACGATAGTATCGATATAACTTGAGGAAAACTCACTTTGAAGGCAAGGCTAAAGTGAACTTGCCGAAACATCTCCAGTGGAAAATATATCTGATGAAGACTGGAGAGACCTTGTTAAACACTGGTCCGATCCGAAGTATCAGGTACATTATATATATGTGATCAGATCACATGTTGAAGTCATATTTATGCATGTGCCACACAAATCTATCTTCTTGTAGGTGAACTGTTCAAAGAACAAAGCCAACCGTACGAAAGTGAAATTCCAACAGACGACAGGATCTCGTAGCTATATTGCACACTGCGAGGCTCTTGTAATTAGTTGTTGTTTCACCCTTTTCGTTGTACCATATTATCAGACCTATATTGACTTGTTTCAAATGCAGAGGAAAGCCCGCAAGGACCAAAAGTACCTGAATCAAATGCTGTGGAAATCTTCAAGTACTGTCACACAAGCAAGAAGAAGGGCATGACTACACCAGTCAAACCCGCTGTTGTAAGTCCTTAATCCTCATGCCTTTTAACTACTACTTACTCTGACTTGTGCCTTGAACTGCATGGTTTGCAGCCAATGTCTATTACTCTTTTCAATTTTATACACAATTGTCTTACCGTATCATTGCACCTTACAAGGTTTAAAAGAGAGGAGTGATGTTCCTTTGATCTTGACCTGTAATCTAGTTCCGTGCTGGACTTGCCCACACAACATTACAATTGCATGTTTGTCTGTTCTCAGTTGTTTTGTGATATGAATGATGTCATACTATCCTTAGCCCTCAATACAATGTGAAGAAATAGACAATACATTAGCGATGGTACACGGTCATATGTTTGGAACCTGCTTTTGTTATGTACTTTGCAATAAAATACAACTATTATTTTACATGGGTTCACCAGAATAAGTTCTGTATATAGACCAAAGCTATTTTGTTTAGTTTTTCTGCCTCCTTAATATCTTCTGTTCTGGTACTACTAATGTAAAACCTCAACTTTTTAGTGAGCTATGGAAAAAATGGTGGAACTGCCACCTTCTGAAGGTGGCGAGGCAACTATAACCGCAATGTCAGCTCTTGCTACAGTGGGTCAGTACCTGTCCACTAACAGTGCCAAATGCATATTCCTGTGTAATACTGGCTTGGCTGTTAAGGCAATCTCGTCCAAACTGCCTCATGATCAAGATATGCAGGCTCAAAACAATGTTGTATCTACGCTCCAGGCACAAGTCCATTCCCTAACAGAGACTCTTTGTGAAACAAGGACATACATTGTTCGATGTTGTCAAGATATGCATGGTTTTGAAACCAGACTATCAGACATTTACTATGTTGTTCAGGAGCCTAGGAGAATTGAAGGCGAAGGTTATGGTGCTCCATCGAACAATACAGCATGAAAACGTAACAGCCAGGTCAAATGAACTGAGCTTCTGAACTTCTGGTGGTGCATTTATCTGCTAGATTGTTAACTTTTATGCCAACCTTCCTTTTGTTTTATAGTTGTAATTTGTTTTGGTGCGATACAAAATTTGTTCTTACCATGCAGCCACCGGCTGAAGAAAACAACAAGCCACTTTTGGATAGTGTAGGGTGTTCCCTATATTTGCACTAGTGGCAAACTTTGATGCCCACCGGCTGTAGTTAACATGGGCCTCCTACGGGCCGTAGAAACAATGGGCCTTCTAAGGGCCATAGAAATAATGGGCCTTCTTTCTTTCCAAAAAAACAATGGGCCTTCTACGTGGCACAGAAACAATGGGCCTTATACGGGCTGTAGACACAATGGGCCTTCTATGGGCCGTATCATCAATGGGCCTTCTACGGGCCATATGATCGGTTGGCCAAACATGAGCCAATAATAGACCACATTATGGTTGTAAATGGGCTAGAGTTGAAATCGTCTGTTCATGGGCCGACCATAATGGGCCGTCGTTAATCGGCCGTATTTTGATGACGATATGAAAACGGCCCAACGTACTAACGGGCCACAAACGGGCTGACTGTAACCACGGGCTGAATTTGGCCCACAAGCAGAAAATGATATTAACGGGCCGTAAGTAAACGAATTTGGAAATGGGCCCAAGAATAAATGGGCCCCGAGAAGGCCGAAAGATAACATGGGCTGGAAACGGCCCAACGGAATAATGGGCCCTTAATGGGTATAAAGTGATACACTGTTCATTATGGGCCAGTTTCACCACGTGCTGTTAATGGGTATAAAGTGATACATTGTTCATTACAGGCCAGTTTTACCACAGGCTGTTAATGGGCCGAGAGTAATAAGGGCCTCATATGGGCCGAAAGACGTCATGGGCCATACATGGGCCGGAAGTTAAAACGGGCTGGAATTATATTGGACGGCCCAGATGACGCTACTGGGCCTGATTCAGATAGTCCGTAAATAGGCCCTGTGTTAGCGGGCTGTAAATGGGCTATATGCGAATAGGCCGTTAACAAGCTTGCCGTGGGCCGGCCTGCCACCTTTTGACCAAGTCAAACGGGTCGGCCTTTTCACAGGAATGGGCCTCTGTTGGGCCGTGCCACGTGTCGATGTATCATAGGCGCTTTGGGTCCAATGAGTGGATCACATCTGTCCCAACGGTGAGCCGACACGTATTTCCTCCAGCCAATGATGATTTTAAATGTGGAAAATCTCCATTTGTCGGGGCTGTTAACGGGTTATCGGATCCAAAACCGGACTCGATAGCTTAACGGCATTCCGTTACGGTGGATGCCACGTGTTGGTCACCCTTGACGAAAGCACTTCTGTGACGCGCGATTTATCGTCATGGAAGTGGACACTTCCGTGATGATAATTTTGGTAATGTCATGGAACACTTCTATGACAGCACATGTATGACTATCTTGATTCTGTCATAAATTTGTCATGGATGTACATGCATGACAGAAAACATGACCTACTGTGACAAAGACGTATCATCACGGAAGTGTATTTTTTTTGTAGTGTGAGGTCATGAAATGTGAGATAGGATCCATGTATGAGAACAAAGTGTGGACTTTGGTGGACTTGCCCCTTGATCGGCAAGCCATAGAGAATAAATGGATCTTGAAAAAGAACACTGACGATGATGGTAATATTACTATCTACAAAGCTTGACTTGTCGCAAAAGGTTTTCGACAAGTTCAAGAAGTTGACTATGATGAGACTTTCCCACCCATAGCGGTGCTTAAGTCTGTCCGAATCATGTTAGCAATTGTCGCATTTTATGATTATGAAATCTGGCAAATGGATGTCAAAACTACATTCCTTAATGGATTTCTAAAAGAAGAGTTGTATATGATGCAACCAGAAGGTTTTTTCGATCCTAAAGGTGCTAACAAAGTGTGCATGTTTCGGCGATCCATCTATGGACTGGTGCAAGCATCTCGGAGTTGGAATATATACTTTGATGAGGTGATCAAAGAATATGGATTTATACAGACTTACAGTGAAGCCTGTATTTACAATAAAGTGAGTGGGAGCTCTGCGGCTTTTTTGATATTATATGTGGATGACATATTGTTGATTGGAAATGATATAGAATTTCTGGATAGCATAGAAGGATACTTGAATACAAATTTTTCAATGAAAGACCTCGGTGAAGCCGCTTATATATTTGGCATCAAGATCTATAAAGATAGATCAATATGCTTAATAGGTCTTTCACAAAGCACATACCTTGACAAAGTTTTGAAGAAGTTCAATATGGATCAATCAAAGAAAGGGTTCTTGCCAGTGTTACAAGCTATGAAGTTGAGTAAGACTCAAAGCCCGACCATGGAAGAAAAATAGAGAGAGAATGAAAGTCATTCCCTATGCCCCAGCCATAGGGTCTACAAAGCATGACATTCCGTGTACCAGACCTAATGTGTGCCTTGCCATGTTTCTAGCAAGGGGGTACAAGAGTGATCCAGGAGTGTATCACTAGACATCGGACAAAAAATATCCTTAAAGGACTAAGGAAATGTTTCTTGGTTATGGAGGTGATATAGAGTTCATCCTAAAGGGTTAGGTCGATGCAAGTTTTGTCACTAATCCATATGACTCTGGGTCTCAATTTGGTTACGTATTGAACGTAGGAACAATTAGCTAGAGTAGCTATGTGCAGAGCATTGTAGACGAAGAAATTTGCAAAGTACACACAGATCTGAATGTTGCAGACTCATTGACTAAAACCACTCTCACAAGCAAAACATGATCATACCTTAGAACTCTTGGTTCTTAATCACATGGCGATGTGAACTAGATTATTGACTCTAGTAAACTCTTTGGGTATTAATCACATGACGATGTGATCTATGGGTGTTAATCACATGGCGATGTGAACTAGATTATTGACTCTAGTGCAAGTGGGAGACTGATGGGAATATGTCGTAGAGACAGTAATAAAATGGTTATTATTGTATTTTCTTAATCATGATAAAGGTTTATTATTCTTGCTAGAATTATATTGACCAAAAACTTAAATACATGTCTGAATACATAAACAAATATCGTGTCCCTAGTGAGCCTCTACTAGACTAGCTCGTTGATCAAAGATGGTTAAGGTTTCCTGACCATAGACATGAGTTTTCATTTGATAACGGGGTCACATCATTAGGAGAATGATGTGATGGACAAGACCCATCCGTTAGATTAGCATATGATCGTTCAGTTTATTGCTATTGCTTTTTTAATGTCAGATACATATTCCTTCGACTATCAAATCATGCAACTCCCGGATACCGAAGGAATACCTTATGTGCTATTGTCGGTGTACTAAGATAGGGGTACCTTAGTACCCCAACTTGTGCACGGGCAGTAGCAGCTTCCCGCGGCAGGGTTTACCACGTGCTCGCCGGAGACCTTTTCTTCTCCTTAAGAAGCCATTCAAAAACAAAGTATACAAGACAGAAGATCAAGACCCCGGCAAGTGGAGCTTGCCGGGAAGGCCGTGCCAGGCTCAGGACTATCACATTAACACAAGACCCTGGCAAGAGGAGCTTGCCAGGAAGACCTGAAGACTACATCTCAGAAGACATGCCTCGGCGCACCCTGCGCCCCGGCAGGACCCGGGGAGCGACAAGCTTCCCGGCCCGGCAAGATCGAGACCCCGGCAAGGTACTTGCCGGGGAAGCCTGCGCTGTGTGCCCGCGCTCCAGCTCATCGGCCCACGCGTCGCCCTGGGGTCCTTCCAGGGACGCGTGGCGGATGGCTGTGCAGCCTGGGGGACACGGTGGCACGCCACGATGACGAGGCTACCGTCGTGGCGAACGGAGGAGCATGGACAGACGCTTTTGGGGTCGACGGTGACGGGCATTTAATGCCCTTGTCCCCCACTGTCAAGGTTAGGTGAAGACCACTGTTCACGCACTGTTCACGCACTGTTCCCGCACTATTGCAACTACCACCAAAGTTACATTTTTACCCTCCTCTACGTTGACACCTGTCGGTGACCCCTTGAGCTATAAAAGGAGGCCCATGCACAACGTAGAAGGGGTTCGGAACCTAGACAGCTCTCTTGCTCGGTGTAGCTAGTTCTTCAAGCTCCCGAGCCCAAGAACTCAATACAATCCAAGCAGGAGTAGGGTTTTACGCGTCCGCGCGGCCCGAACCTGGGTAAACTGCCCGCGTGTGCTCCTCGATCCGCTCTTCGTGCTCCCTCCGCTCCCTTACCGCAACGCAGAAGGGGCTCCGGTCCCATAGGTGTTCGTGGTGGACAGTTTCCCCCGACATCTTTGGCGCGCCAGGTAGGGGGCGTCGAGGTTGTGCGAACCTGATCCGGCGCTCACGCGGGCGCAATCTTCAACAACTTCGTCAGCAACAGCAACATGGCCCCGAAGAAGAAGGTTTCGGAGGTCGCAGGCCCGTCTGCGTCGATTCCCCCGCCACCAGAACCAACGGTGGGTGGGGGAAACGCCGGTGGAAGGGTGGTCGCCGGCGAGGAAACTCACGGCACCGCCAAGTCCAAGGACAAGACGGACGACCGGGCGAACTCCAAAGCCTCGGTCTCCGTGGACGCACCACATCCATCTCAGCAGACGACAGGCCAGCAGCGCCGTGGTACATGAGCTACCATTCGCTTGCTGGGCCAAGGACAAACCGGAGGATCGCGGGACGCTCAAGGCCATCGTCCTGGCACGAGCAAGGCGCCGTCGCCAGGGCGAGAAACTGCTCCTTCTAACCCTGTTAGAAGTCCGAGCATATCTCGCTCCTCGCACCGCTCGCCACCGCTCCCCTCCTCTCCAGCAGAAGCTCTCGCAAGAGCGCAGCTGCTCCTCGACTTCCCTCCAGCGGCAGACACGGCCGAAGACTGGAGGGCGACGATCCAAAGCCTCATCGCCTTCGCCAACAACGACACGCCGCAGCAGCCGGCGACCTCGCGGCCACGGCAAGTCGACCAGACGAAGGCCGACGGCGACAAGACCGCCGGGGGTGCAACCACCGTGCACTCCCCGCCGCGGAAGCAGAAGACGCCTCCCCGCCGGATAAACGTCGACGACGACTCCACGGCGTCGTCGGATCCACGGGCTCGTCGGGACCAGCGCCAAGTCCTCGACGATCGGTGGCAAGAAGATGCTCGGACGACAATCGAGCGCCGGCGAGAAGCCCGACGACAATCAGATCAGCGCGCTGGGACCGCTGTCGACACGCGCGCGCCCGGTGAGCCAGGCGACTTGCCGTACGCGGCAGGTTGCCCTGCGTTTACCCGTGAGCTGCGGCGCGTCCAGTGGCCCAGCATGAAAAACTTCAAGCCCGACGTACCCGAGAAGTACGACGGCAAGACGCACCCCTCGGAGTTCCTCAGCATCTACACCATCGCGATGCAGGCTGCCGGGAGACGCGACGAGAAGATATTGGCCAACTACTTCCCGCTGGTGCTTAAGCCAAACGTCCGTTCTTGGCTTATGCACTTGCCGGAAGGCTCCATTTCTTCGTGGGCAGATTTGTGCCACCAGTTTGTTGGCGCCTTCACGGGCGGCCACAAACCCCACCGCCAGGAGAGTGATCTCCACATCTTGGCCCAGAAGGAAGGAGAACCCCTGCGCAAGTACATTCAACGATTCAGCCGCGTGCAGCACAACATTCCCGACGTCCACCCCGCCGCGGTTATCAGTGCGTTCCACCAGAACGTGCGTAACCGTCGCATGCGGGAAGAGATGGCCATGACCAAGATACGGGATGTCAGCGAGCTCTACACTCTGGTTGACAAGTGCGCGCGCGCCGAAGAGGGGAGGAGACTCCCCGGGGAGGATGCTGGCGCAGGGGGAAGCGACAGCGAGGATGCCGCCCCGGCAAAGAAGAGCCGGCGGCGGAACAACAGAAAGAAGAAGAGCAAGGAGGTGCTGGTCGTCGAGAAGTCCGGCAAGGAGGCTCCCGCCAAGACAGCACAGGCCGGCAGCTCCGGCAAGGAGCCTGCCCCTGTGGCGGCAGCCGACAAGCAGGACGGCTCCGACAAGCAATATTGTAAGATCCACCGCACCAAGGGCCACGACCTTTCGAACTGCAAGCGAGTCGAGTACCTCGTAGAGCAGCAGAAAGCTGAATACGAGCGGCGCGACAAGGAGAAGGCCCAAGGTGGCGGAGGAGAGCCAAGCAAGAAGCGGCCGTTCAATGGCCGGGGAGGACGCCGCGGCAAGGCCAAGCAGCGGCAAGGTGATCGACCTCCCCGGGGCCCCGACAAGGACGAGGAAGAAGACGACGACGACATGGAGGAAGGTGATAACAGCGAGCAAGAGTTCCAGAAGGCCACAGAAGTTCTGTGTGTCGACGGAGGCGCCTCTCTACACACTTCCCACCGCCAACTCAAGCAGTGGGTGCGGGAAGTAAACGCAGCTGAGCCGCCCGTTGAATCACGCAAACTGCTGAAGTGGTCCAGCACGCCCATCATTTTTGATCTTGAGGATCACCCTGACCGCACCACTGCGGTCGGGTGCTTGCCGATGTTGGTCTCGCCGACCATCCGCAACCTCAAGGTCACCAAAATGTTGGTAGACGGCGGGGCCGGCCTGAACTTGATCTCCTCGGTTGTGATCAAGAAACTCCAGATCCCAGACGGCGAGCTCGAAGAAACCGGTTCGTTCCAAGGAAGAAACCCGGGAAGGAGCAAGCCGAAGGGCAAGATTACTTTGCCAGTGACCTTTGGCGGGGAACTCAACTTCAGGACGGAGAGGATAACCTTTGATGTTGCCGATATCCCATTGCCATACAATGGGATACTTGGACGTCCTGCCCTCGCCAAGTTCATGGCAGCTTCCCACTACGCCTACAATGTACTCAAGATGCCGGGGCCGATAAGCGTCATCTCCGTCCCTGGCGACAAGAAGGACGTGCTTATCTGCGTCGACAAGATATACCGGGATGCAGCAGCCGCAGCAGAAAGCAACACACTTGCCGCTGAAGCTCCCGGGGGGAAGACCAAGACCAAGTCCGTCAAGAGCTCTGGGGCCCACTCCGGCAAACGCACCTCTTCGGAGTGCTGCGCTGCCGTCGAGGATGTTCCATCGAGCTCCACCGGCAAGTGCAAGAAAGGAATGGCCGCTCCACCGGCAACCAAGAAGGTGTCCGCCAAGGAGGACGGCACTGGTGGTACCTTCACCATTAGTGCTACACTTGATAGCAAATAGGAAAGCGCGCTCGTTGCCTTCCTGCGGGCGAATGTCGATGTGTTTGCATGGCAACCATCCGACATCCCCGGCGTTCCCAGGAAGGTGATTGAGCACAAGCTTGCTGTTTGTCCTCATGCGCGGCCCGTCAAGCAGAAGGTCAGGAAGCAAGCCGAGGAGCGCCAAGAATTCATTGCCGAAGAAATCAAGAAGTTGGAAGCAGTAGGCCTGGTTAGAGGCGTGATCCATCCCACATGGTTAGCAAATCCAGTTGTCGTGCGTAAGGCCAACGGGAAGTGGAGACTGTGTATAGACTTCACTGATGTGAATAAAGCATGTCCCAAGGATCCATTTCCCTTGCCACGTATTGACCAGATTGTTGACTCCACCGCCGGATGTGAGCTGCTTTCCTTCCTTGATGCATACTCAGGTTACCACCAGATTTTCATGGCCAAGGAAGATGAAGAGAAGACTGCATTCATTACTCCATGTGGCACATATTGCTTCATACGCATGCCCTTTGGATTGAAGAATGCAGGCTCAACATTTGCAAGGGTGGTGCACACTACTTTTGAGCCACAGATACACAGGAATGTGGAAGCCTACATGGATGACATAGTGGTCAAGAGCAAGAGCAAAGATACCCTGATCCAAGACTTAGAAGAAACATTTGCAAATCTGCGCAAGATTCAGCTCAAGTTGAACCCCGAGAAGTGCGTCTTTGGAGTCCCCTCCGGCAAGCTTCTCAGGTTCTTTGTGTCCCAGAGAGGGATTGAAGCCAATCCCGACAAGATAAAAGCCATCGAGCAGATCGAAGCCCCGAAGCGCGTCAAGGACGTGAGGAGACTTGCAGGTTGTGTGGCTGCCCTCAGTAGGTTCATTTCAAAGTCTGCAGAACGCGCCCTGCCTTTCTTCAAAATTTTGAAGAAGGCAGGTCCTATGAAATGGACTCTGGAAGCGGAGGCAGCGCTGCAA
Source organism: Secale cereale (assembly GCA_902687465.1). Classification (NCBI taxonomy): domain Eukaryota; kingdom Viridiplantae; phylum Streptophyta; class Magnoliopsida; order Poales; family Poaceae; genus Secale; species Secale cereale. Next base: position 115,190,786 of record LR738714.1, on the reverse strand, counting down.
GACTTGAAAGGATACCTATCCTCCACTCCAGTACTTGTCGCACCTAGGCCACAAGAGAAGTTGTTGCTATATTTAGCGGCAACCAATCAAGTGGTTAGTGCTGCGTTAGTAGCGGAGAGGGAGGCCGATGAGGAGTCTACACCACCGGCAAGCGAATCCAACGACAAGCAGGGGGCTCCACCGGCAAGCTCTGGCCCCGACAAGGACAACTCTGCGCAGGAGCAAGGAGAAGTGCGAAGAAAGATGGTGCAGCGCCCAGTGTATTTTGTAAGTTCCCTCTTGCAGGGGGCTAGATCAAGATACTCTGGAGTGCAGAAGTTGCTTTTCGGCCTCCTCATGGCCTCGAGAAAGCTGCGCCATTACTTCCAAGCACACGAGATAACAGTGGTCACTCGCTTTCCGTTGAAGAGGATACTGCAAAATCCAGAAGCAACAGGCAGGATCGTCGAGTGGGCACTGGAACTGTCGAGCTTTGGTCTCAAGTTTGAAAGTACTTCAACCATACAGAGCAGAGCTTTGGCAGAATTCATAGCTGAATGGACTCCAACACCCGATGAAGAAGTTCCAAAGACAAGCGTGCTCGTATAAGAAGCGACAAGCGAATGGATGATGTACTTTGATGGTGCTTGCTCGCTGCAAGGCGCCGGTGTCGGCGTGGTACTCATAGCGCCCACCGGAGAGCACCTCAAGTATGTTGTCCAGATGCACTTTCCCAAGGAACAAGCGACAAACAATACTGCTAAGTATGAAGGTCTGCTTGCCGGCCTCAGGATTGTGGCCGAACTTGGGATCAAGAAGTTGATTGTGCGGGGAGATTCTCAGTTGGTGGTACGACAAGTAAATAAGAGTTACCAGAGCCCTTTGATGGAAGCTTATGTTGATGAAGTGAGGAAGCTTGAAGAACACTTTGAAGGTCTGCAAATGGAGCATGTCCCGAGAGCTCAGAATAATATTGCAGATGGCCTTTCAAAGTGTGCTGCAATGAAGTTACCTGTGGAACCAGGGACCTTCCTGCTCAAGCTAACTCAGCCATCCGTTACACCATCAGTTGGGCAGAACAAGAAGAGAAAGTTGGTCTCCGGCGACTACTTGCCAGCGGATCTCCCCGAAGCCGCCGCCAAGGTCCCCAAGATCAACAATCAGAACGCTGAGGAACAGTTTGCTCCTGCGGACCCAAGGGTCTGTACAGTTGAAGCAAGCGTTCCCGACGAGCCTTGCCCCGGCAGGCTTGCCGGGGGACCACCAGCTCCGGCAGAACCAAAGGTTCTTGCCGTAGAAGCTGGGGTTCCTGCAGCGGCCCTCATGCCTTTAGTCCTTGCCGTTGAGCCTCGGGCTCCGGCATGGGCACAGCAGATCCTCCATTTTCTGCAAACTGGAGAACTTCCCGACGACCCAGCGGAGATCGAGAAAATAACCAGACAGTCAAGTATGTACCAGTTCGTTGACAATGAACTGTACAGAAGAAGGCTCAATGGTGTCAGGTTGAAGTGCATTTCCAGAGAAGATGGGCAGAAGCTGTTGGCAGAAATACATGGAGGCATATGTGGCCACCACATTGGCGCAAGGGCACTTGCCGGGAAGGCGTTCCGGCAAGGGTTCTTTTGGCCAGAAGCCCTCCAAGATGCAACTGCACAAGTAACCAAGTGTGAAGCGTGCCAGTTCCATGCCAAGCAAATTCATCAGCCAGCTCAAGCTCTCCAGACGATTCCTTTGTCCTGGCCCTTCTCGGTCTGGGGGCTCGATATCCTCGGCCCCTTTCCCCGCGCTGTCGGGGGCTTTGAGTACTTGTACGTCGCGATCGACAAGTTCACAAAGTGGCCAGAAGTGGAACAGCACAGTCAGCAGTCAGGTCTTCAGGTCAATTGTTTGCCGTTTCGGGATCCCTAACATGATCATCACCGACAACGGTACACAATTCACTAGTCGCACCTTCATGCAGTACGTCCAAGACCTTGGCGCCAAGGTCTGCTTCGCTTCTGTTGCTCACCCGAGGAGCAATGGTCAAGCGGAGAGGGCAAATGCTGAAGTGCTGCGCGGACTCAAGACAAGAACCTTCGACAGGCTGCGCAAGTGCGGAAGAAACTAGATAGAGGAGTTGCCGGCGGCTCTTTGGTCAATCAGAACGACACCAAGTCGAGCCACCGGACAGACACCCTTTGCTCTTGTCTATGGAGCAGAGGCAGTTCTCCCCACGGAACTCGTATACGGATCTCCTCGAGTGCTCGCTTATGATGAGCTCGAGAAAGAGCAACTGCGACAAGATGATGCATTGCTCCTCGAGGAGGAACGTCTCCAGGCTGCTGTACGAGCTGCTCGATACCAGCAAGCCTTGCGGCGATATCATAGCCGCAAGGTTAAGGCCAGGAGTCTCGAGGAAGGCGACCTTGTTCTTCGGCGTGTTCAGTCCACCAAGAATTCCAACAAGTTGACGCCGAAGTGGGAAGGCCCTTATCGGGTGAGACAAGTCACAAGGCCCGGCGGTGTCCGCCTTGAGACCGAAGAAGGCTTACCGGTGAGCAATTCCTGGAACATAGAGCATCTTCGCAAGTTTCACCCATAAGGCGCGGTTGCCGTGATCCGCTCCGGCAACCACCTTTTGTACGAGTCTTGCCGCTGTTGCATGTAAACCTTTGTACAAAGCCGGGCACAGATCCCGTGCATCAGTAAAGCTTTTGTGTTTCGCACTATTTGCCATTTTCGTGCTTTTCTCCGTTATTTGCATGCGTTGTTTGGCATCTTGTGCAACACGAATACCCGGTAAGCATTAGCAGGCCGAGAAGCCCTATACTTGTCTTTCCTTCTCTTTTCCTTTCCCTCTTAAGCAGAAGGAATGTCCCTCGTGCACAAGTTTGCCGGGGGGGAAGAAGGTGGAGGATGAACCAAGTACTGTTCAAGAAAGAGGAGCTTCGCCAGGGAATGAACGAACTATGAAAGCTAAGTTACCAGAATTTGAGCAATCCAAATTTTTAAATTTTTAGTTGTCTTCCTTGAACAACCACACTTTGTATGGAAAACCTGTGCGCGGAGGAACCTACCCGCGGCTAGCCGCGCCCTTACTCTGTTTCGAGCACGCTCAACGGCTTAAGCGAGCTGCGACAAGTGTCGCGCCCTTACATCATTCTTGAGTTCGCTCAGCAGTCTAAGTGTGCTGCGACTAGCTGCGGCAAGGTTACTTGCCGGCGAGGTCATTTGCTAGCAGGCTGCTCAGAGTCCAGCACTTAGCGCTCGCGGCGAAGGCCCCTTGCCGGCAAGTCCGCTAAAAGCGTAGGGTGAAAAGCATACAAAGTGGAGGACCAAAGCAAGGGAGATAACGCTGCATTGATTGATCAAAATAAGGTTCTATATTACAAGGATAACTTGCCACAATAGCTAATCGAGTCATGTCCATAACATACATTGCAGCGGCAAAGGAAACAGAAAGAAAGAAGCCTAATCTACACGGTCGCCCTCACGCCTCGTGACCTTGTTCACCTTGGCGACGATGTGGGCGATCTGCGCCTTCAGCGCCTCCTGGTCAGCGTCGTCCGGCAAGGAGCGGAGGACGTTGACGAGGTTGATGCCGGGGTTGCGGTGCACAATCTTCATCAAGACGCGCTCCAGAGTGCCTGCGTAGAGCCGGCGCGACTCGTCGGCCAGCTGCGCGGGAAGCTTCTCCCGCAGCCGTGCAAGCCCCGGCGCGATTCCCCTGAAGAAGAGACTTAGCCTGGCGCTGTGGGGGAGGGTCTCGTCCGGAGATTACACAAGGTGCTCCACCCTCAGCGCCATCAGCTCCTTGTCGATGTTGGCAGCGGAAGTGACCAGGTCGTCCGTCCATTGCTCCACCGCCCGGCTGAAGTTGTTCGCTGAGGTGGCGGCGCTCTCCACCAGGCCTCGCTCCTTGCGGAGCTCGTCCTTCAGCTTCGTCTCGCGATCCCGGGCGGCGTCCAGTGAATCGGTCAAAGTGGACACCTTCAACTCCAAGTCAGCAATTGAATCCTTGGCAGCTTTGAGCTCGTCGCCCTTCTTGGAGAGACGTACCTGAAGGTCAGAGTTGGTGTGGGCGTCTTTTTCCCGCTCCACATTGAGCGCAGTGATTCTGTCCGCACTCGCCTTCAGGTACTGCTCCAGCTGCGCCACCTTGGCCTCAAGATCCTTCTTGGCGGTTTCCGCGGTGGCGGCGGCAGCTTTCGCCTCCTTTAGGGCCCCGCCAAGGGCCTGCTCCCGGGCGGTGAGGTCGTCCTCGTGGGCGTCGAGGTCGACCTTCCGCTGGTTGAGCGCTCCTTCGCGCAGGGACAGCTCTTCACCAACCAGTCGCTGCTGCTCCTCGGCCTCAGCCTTCTCCAGGAGGAACTCTTGCTGCTCTCTGGCAAGCCTTTCACGCTCCTCCGCCAAGTCGCAGAGGGCCGCCTGGTTGGCGGCGCGGAGCTCCGCAGCGCGCTTCTCCAAGTCTGCTCCAGCCTTGGCGGTGAGGGCTTCCCGGGACTCCAGTTTCGCCTGCCTGGCCCGGTAAAGGGCCAGGAGCTGGCGAAGAAGCTTCTCCTCTTCGGGCTCGTCACTCCCGCCAAGCGCTTCAACAACCTTCAACCCCGCGGAGGCGAGGACCTCTCCGTCGTAGGTCTCTCCCTCCACGGGGGCTCGCGACGAAGATGCCCACGGAACTTGTATGAAGATTCCGTTGGGCGCTTCAAGATAGACGCCCGACCGCTCTGTGGACGCGGAGGGGTCGGCGGCCGGCGCAGCACTTGACGCTCCTGCTGCCTCCGGGCCAGCAGTGCGGTCGCCGGTCCCTTCCTCGCCCGCGGCGTCTGCGGTCGGCGCGGTCTCCTCAGCGGCAGGCTCGTCGGCTCCAGCCATGCCCTCAGCGGCAGTGGCGCTGCCGCCGTCGCCGTGCGCCTCCTCCTCGACGGTGGCCTCCGTCTCCATCCGATCCTGGGCAGGAGGATCTAGCAGAAGAAAAAGAAAAGAAAAAGATCAAGCAAATATCCAAAAAAGACAAGTCCAAGAAGATAAAGCTACAAGACTCACCTTCGCGGACTTCTCCAACGACAGGCTCCCTCGCCGGGGAGTCCTCCCTTGGCGGTGGAGCGGTGGCCCCTGCTGGCGGAGGGCCGCCCGCGCCCTCCCTTGGCGGGGTGGCCACCCTTGTCGGGCTGCTCACCCTTGGTGGGGTACTCGCCCTTGGCGGAGTACCCGTCCTTGGCGGAGCGCTCTCCCTCGCCGGGGAGCTCGCCCTTGGCGGGGATGGTGGGGCATGCGGCTCGTCGGGGGCGGTCTCCGGGCGCTCCTGCGGCTGCGGCTCCACTTCTGCATAAGACAACAAGACATTAGTACAAGCAGAAACCTCGAGCGCGCCCGACAAACAGCAAGTTCAAGACCAGACTTACGCTGGGGGCTGCGCTGGGGGCTGCTCCTCGGAGCAGTGGGTTGATCCGGCAAGTCCGTCGCCGGCGCATCCCCGGTCACCGCGGCGGGCGAGTCGTCCTCAACTTCGACCACAGGGATCTTGGCCCTCTTCGCCATCCGCTGGGCTAGGGACCTGAAAGCGAAGCAAGAACAAGATCAGAATCATCAAAGAAAGAATCAAGACAGAATCGAAGAAGTTACAAATTACAAATACTTACTCCTCTTCCTCGTCGTCGTCGGAGCTGAGGGCGGAGAAATCGAACTCCACCTGAGGTGCTCCCGCGCGAGGAGCAGGAGGAGAAGGCTCCCTCGGGTGCTTGGCGGTCTCCGGGGCTGGGGGCTGTGAAGACCCAGCCTCCGTTGACGCCGAGGCCCGAGGAGTAGGCGGAGTGGCCGTTCCGCTCCGGGAGGATCCCCCTTCGCTTGGCGCTGGTGCGCGGGGCGCCTCCGTCGCGGCTTGGCTCGCTCTGGTGGCGCGCGCCGCCCGGCGAGCGGGTTGCTGTCGAGGCGCCTGCGTCCTCGTCGCTGTAGCCGCCTTGCGGAGGCGTTTCCTCGGCGCTTGTGTGGGGCTTGGCGGAGGCGGGGAGTTCTCCGAGGACGAGGAGGCATCGTCGTCAAGTCCCAGAGATCCGCCGGTGTCTTCATCGGCCTCGGCGTCCTCCTCCTCCGCCTCCCCGACAGGCCCACTGGACCCAGCACCTTGCTCGGTGGCTCCACTCCCTCCGACACCTCTGCTCCTTCCGGCAACCTCGCTTCCCGCGGCAACCTCGCTCACAACCCCGGGAATCCCGGCATGCCTCAGGGAAGGAACCCTGGTGAGCTCGTCGGGTGGAAGCTTAAGCAGCCTGCGGATTTCTGCCTCCTCTGCTTGGCACGACGCGTCCGCAGCCTCTGCTTCGTCGACGGTGAATCCGAAATCTCCCGCCGCTGCGGCTGCGGCGGCCTCTTCCATCCGGGAAGCAATATAGGCTATATCCCGCTCCGTGGTGGCCCGGGTGAGACCCTTGTTCTCCTCGGTGTTCTTGGGCACCTCGACCAGGTTGTCAAAGAAACTCAGAATTGCGTCCGGCGGAGGCTCTATCCAGGTGGGGTCGACGCCGTGGGAATCGCACGCGGGCATCATCGCGCGCAAGGAATCCCGGGCAGTGCTGTTGCACAGCGGCACCACTCCTCGGGGAGATCTAAACCACTCTGGATGGGCCGGGTCATGCTTGAAGAGTTCCCGGACCATCCCCTTCAGCTCCAAAGCAGTGAAGTTGAAGTTCAATCCCGGGCGCAGCCTCATAATATCCGCCGCATTGCCAAATTCCCATGCTGGCCTTTTCCTTTCTTGTAAAGGGGCAATGCGGCGGCGGAGGAAATCCGCCCCTACCTCTCCGATGGTCAGTTTGGCTACCCGGAGAAGAAGTATCCTGATGAGGGCGATATTGAGCTTGCCGTCCTCCGGGGCCAATTCGCTCCAGTCTCTGCCGCGCACTATGGCTGTTGTGCGCGGCGCGGTGAAGGGCTCTGGCTTGTCCTCCACTACCCAACACCAATCTGCGCGCCATTCTTCCCACTTGCCGCGGAGTTCTCCTTTCAGATATGAATCCTTCTTGTTCAACCGGAAGATCCAGGAGATGCCGCCGGAGAGGGGAGCGCCAGCCTCTACTCTAGGCATAAAGAAATGGCGAAAGAGCGCTACATTGGGATGGATCCCTACATAGTTTTCGCACAGATGTGCGAAAACCGCCATCGTAAGGATGGCGTTGGGGGTAAAGTCTAAGAGTTGGAGGCCATATGTGTTCATAATGTCACAGAAAAACTCCGAGTACGGAGGGCACAATCCACAGTGGAAGAAGACAGCAAAGAAGAAATACCCGCCGGGAAACAGATCTCTGGCGACGGCGGGGAAGGCTCTGGTGCGGGAATGAGCTTTGGTCTCCCCGGACCAGAAGAGGTAGTACTTGTTCCACAGCTCCCTCGCGCTGAGCCTCGGCGCGAAGACCACGTTCCTCTTCCGCAGGGCGGCAAGCTTCGCCGCCTGCTCGGACTTCTCCTTCTTGGCCTTCTCCGCTTTCGCCTTCTCGCTCTTCGGAGCCATGGCGGAGGCGGCGAGGGAAGGGGCGAGGAGCTCGACGGCGCCGCGGATGCGGAGGACGGCGGAGGAGGGGTGGAGGCAAAGAGCAGCGGAGGTTTTCTGGAGGTTGAAGACGCAATGAAGACGAAGGAGGGAAACTGCCCCTGCTTCCTCTGCTTTTAAGAACGAGGCCACGATCTCCCCCACGACGCCGCCGCAATCGACGCGTGCCGTTAGGGGGGGATGCGGCGGATATGGAAGGAGATTCGGCGTGCCGTGGGCCGCGCGTGCCCGTGCACTATCTTGGGCCTGGCCCAACAGCGCTCGGCACCGTGTGTGGCCCAGGCCCGGGGGCTCCTGTCGGTGTACTAAGATAGGGGTACCTTAGTACCCCAACTTGTTCACGGGCAGTAGCAGCTTCCCGCGGCAGGGTTTACCACGTGCTCGCCGGAGACCTTTTCTTCTCCTTAAGAAGCCATTCAAAAACAAAGTATACAAGACAGAAGATCAAGACCCCGGCAAGTGGAGCTTGCCGGGAAGGCCGTGCCAGGCTCAGGACTATCACATTAACACAAGACCCTGGCAAGAGGAGCTTGCCAGGAAGACCAGAAGACTACATCTCAGAAGACATGCCTCGGCGCACCCTGCGCCCCGGCAGGACCCGGGGAGCGACAAGCTTCCCGGCCCGGCAAGATCAAGACCCCGGCAAGGTACTTGCCGGGGAAGCCTGCGCTGTGTGCCCGCGCTCCAGCTCATCGGCCCACGCGTCGCCCTGGGGCCCTTCCAGGGACACGTGGCTGATGGCTGTGCAGCCTGGGGGACACGGTGGCACGCCACGATGATGAGGCTACCGTCGTGGCGAACGGAGGAGCATGGACAGACGCTTTTGGGGTCGACGGTGACGGGCATTTAATGCCCTTGTCCCCCACTGTCAAGGTTAGGTGAAGACCACTGTTCACGCACTGTTCACGCACTGTTCCCGCACTATTGCAACTACCACCAAAGTTACATTTTTACCCTCCTCTACGTTGACACCTGTCGGTGACCCCTTGAGCTATAAAAGGAGGCCCATGCACAACGTAGAAGGGGTTCGGAACCTAGACAGCTCTCTTGCTCGGTGTAGCTAGTTCTTCAAGCTCCCGAGCCCAAGAACTCAATACAATCCAAGCAGGAGTAGGGTTTTACGCGTCCGCGCGGCCCGAACCTGGGTAAACTCCCCGCGTGTTCTCCTCGATCCGCTCTTCGTGCTCCCTCCGCTCCCTTACCGCAACGCAGAAGGGGCTCCGGTCCCATAGGTGTTCGTGGTGGACAGTTTCCCCCGACAGCTATCAAACGTCACAACGTAACTGGGTGATCATAAAGATGCTCTACAGGTATCTCCGAAGGTGTCTGTTGAGTTGGCATGGATCAAGATTAGGATTTGTCACTCCGTGTATCGGAGATGTATCTCTGGGCCATCTCCTAATACACATCACAAGAAGCTTGCAAGCATAATGACTAAGGAGTTAGTTATGAGATGATGTATTACGGAACGAGTAAAGAGACTTGTCAATGACGAGATTGAACTAGGTATGGAGATTCCGAGGATCAAATCTCGGGCAAGTAACTTACCGATAGACAAAGGGAATTGCGTACGTTGTCATAACTGTTCGATCGATGAAGATGTTCATAGAATATGTAGGAGCCAATATGGGCATCCAGGTTCCGCTATTTGTTATTGACTAGAGATGTGTCTCGGTCATGTTTACATAGTTCTCGAACCCATAGGGTCCGCACGCTCAACGTTCGTTGATGATATAGTGTTTTATGAGTTATGTGATTTGGTGACCGAATGTTGTTTGGAGTCCCGGCTGAGATCACGGACATGTCGAGGAGTCTCGAAATAGTAGAGAGGTAAAGATTGATATATAGGACGATGGTATTGGGACACCGGAAGTTTTTCTGAGGGTACCGGGTATTTATCGGGTCACCAGAAGGAGTTTTGGGCACCACCGACAAAGTTATGGGCCTTATGGGCCAAGTGAGGGAACACACCAGCCCACAAGGGGCTGGTGCGCCCCTATAGAGGCCGGCCCTATGAGGAGCAGAAGGAAAGAGGGGAGGGAAAGGAAAGTGTGCAGTAGGACCCCCCCTTCCTGCCTCCCCCCTCTTTCCTTCCCCTTGTTGATATATGGAAAGGGGGCGCAGGGCAAGGCAGGGGCCGGCGACAGAGCCCTAGCGCATGCCTGACTGCCTCCCCTCTCCTCCCACCTATATATGTGGGGAGGGGGAGCCACACAAGGACACAGAACATTTTCTTAGCCGTGTGCGGCGCCCCCCTCCACCGTTTACACCCTCGGTCATATTTTCGTAGTGCTTAGGCGAAGCCCTGCGGTGATTGCTTCACCATCATCATCACCACACTGTCGTGCTGCTAGAACTTATCTACTACTTCGCCCATCTTGCTGGATCAAGAAGGCGAGGACGTCATCGAGCTGAACTTGTGTTGAACGCGGAGGTGTCGTATGTTCGGTACTTGATTGTTGGATCGCGAAGAAGTTCGACTACATCAACCGCGTTGTCTAATGGTTCTTCTTACGCTCTTCGAGGGTATGTTGACACACTCTCCCCCATGTTGCTATGCATCTTCATGGATAGATCATTGCTTGTGCGTAGATTTTTTTTGGTTTTCCATCCAACGTTCCCCAACAGGGCTCTTTTTGGCCTCTCTTTTTTCGTTCGGTTCCTCCTCCCGGTGTTAGTGGGAATCATCATCTCCATCATTCTTTCATCACCGGGACAATGCTCTATTAATAATGATCATCACTCTTCTATATACTTACAACTCGTTACTAAACAATATGACTTTTTATGTTTGCTTCTAGAAGTGTACTAGGATGTGCAATGATTTAGCGTAACATGTATAATAATGATGAACGATGGCTGGGTGACAAATACTATGTTAGTTATATGATCATCCAGAGCCATATGACAATGAAGAAGTATGTCATGTAAATAGAACAGTGGAATTTGCATGGCTTATATCTTGGAATGCCTATCGAAATTCCATGATAGGTAGGTATGGTGGATGTTTTAAGGAAGGTAAAGGAGGCTTATGTGTGATAGAGCGTACCACACCACGGGGTTTGGATGCACCGGCTAAGTTTGTGCCAACACTCGAGGTGAGAAAGGGCATTGCATGGTACCAAATAGTCTAGCAAATTGTGGAAAGATAGGAGTGTGTATAATCCATGGACTCACATTAGTCATAAAGAACTCATATAATTATTCCAAAGCCTATTAACCCTGGAAGCAAAGTACTCCCCTCATGCCCCTAGGGAGGAGGTTGGAAGGAGTTAACCATTGCACGCCTTCGATTATAACAGCAGATAGGATTTCAATCAAACCTAAGAATGCTCGTGCATCCCCACCATGCCATGACCAATACTTAGATGAATAGTGATAACAGACTTTAATATTGATATTTCTACTTACCAATGATGTTGAACCTATATCCTTTCATATTACAACATCGGTATTATTAAACCATACATTTCATATTCAGTGATCAAGGTGAAAGTTTTTATTATACCCCCCTTGGATATAATTCATAACAAGTGCTTATTTACATTACTATTTATTAGAATCTCAAAAAGAATAAGTTAAGCATGAGAGTGCAACTATTTCTTTGAAATATAACCATTGCGGTGCTCTAAAAGATTTAAGTGAAGCACTAGATCAACTGCCTAGCTCAAAAGATGAAGCACATAGAGTATTCTCACAAATCATGAATAAATGTGTGTCCCTCTAAAAAGGTGTGTCCAGCAAATGATGATTGTTTAAAAGAAAATGAAAACAAAACAAAGACTACTATAATACAAGACGCTCAAAGCAAATCTCATATCACGTGATGAATAAAAATATAGCTATAAGTACCGATGGATTGTAGAAGAAAGAGGGGATGCCATCTAGGGCATCCCCAAGATTGGATGCTTGGGTCTCCTTGAATACTAACTTGGTCTGCCTTGGGCATCACCAAACTTAGGGTCTTGCCTCTCCTTATTCCTTCCTCCATCGTGATCTCACCCAAATGTTGAAAACTTCAGCATACAAAACTTAATCGAAACCTCGTGAGATCCGTTAGTATAATAAGAAAATCATAAACTTCAGGTACTGTTATGAACCATTAATATTTTATTTTTGCATAACTTATCCATGATTTATACTCCCCCCTATATAATTCATATCATCAATAAAACAAGCAAACTATGCAACAAAAACAGAATCTGTCTAAAACAGAACAATTTGTACAGATCTAAATAATTACTATAATTATGCAACTCTGAAAAACTCAACAAATTAGGAAAACGTGGGAAATTTTTGTGTTAATCAAGTGTAAAAATTCTAGAAAACTAACACATTCCTTTTAATTATAGAATTTCCTGCATTGGACGCAAAACTTTCTGTTTTTTCGCAGAATCAAGTCAACTATCAACCACATCATCCCAAAGGCTTTACTTAGCACAAACACTATTTAAAAAATTAGAAATATATCATAATTGTGTGGACACTCACAAACATAAAGTATTGGGTTGTCTCTAGACAATCTTTTTCTTTATAGCCATGAAGCCAGGCTTGAGATTTTAACGATGCTCACATGAAAGATAAGAATGGAAGCACAAAGAAAGCATCATGAAACATGTGCAAACACATTTAAGTCTAGCATACTTCATGTGAATAGGCATTTTAAAGTATAACAAATTATAAAGGCAAGCAATATCTAGCATATGCAAGGAAGAAGAAAGAAACAATAGCAATCTCAACATGAAGAGAGGTAATTTAGTAACATGAAGATTTCTACAACCATATTTTCCTCTCTCATAATAATCAAACTCAACAATATAGCTACCATATAAAATATTCTTTCTACTAAACTCATGACCTCTCCAAACCCACTTCTATCAAAAAAATAAAGTTTTTATACTCTTCCAAAGAGTGGAATTAACATCAACTAAAGTCACGACCTCTCCAAACCCACTTTTTTCAAAAAAATCATAACGTCGAACACTCTGTGGGAACAAAGGTATTCCCTCAGTGAGAACCCTCAGTGAGAATAGTGAGCTACATTGGTATTTTACCCAAAGAGGAGAGGAGATTCACCACAATAGAGATAAGTATTTCCCCAAGCGAGAATGAAGGTATCAATACAGTAGGAGAATCACGCAAAGCCTCGTGAATAGCACCTGCACACACAAAAGCAAATATTTGCACCCAACATGGGCATGATGGTCGTCAATCCCCTTGAACTCGTTAATTGCAAGGATAAAATCTGGTATAGGTGGATGGATAAATTGCAAAACAAGATAAAAGTAATAAAATTGCAGCAAGGTAATTTAGGTTTTTGTAATACGATTAAATTAGACCCCCGGGGCCATAGTTTTCACTAGAGGCTTCTCTCTCTAACACATAGCATACGGTGGGTGAACAAATTACTATTGGGCAATTGATAGAAAAGTGCACAATTATGATGATATGCAAGGCAATGATCATGTATATAGGCATCACATCCGTGACAAGTAGACCCACTCCTACCTGCATCTACTACTATTACTCCACTAATCGATCGCTATCCGGCATGCATCTATGGAATTAAGTTTATAATAAACAGAGTAATGTGTTAAGCAAGATGACATGATGTGGACAAAGCAAACCCAATCAATATAGATAAACCATGTAGTTGTACCCTTAATGGCAACAATACAAATATATGTCTTATCCCCTTCTATCACTAGACTATAGAGCACCGCAAGATTAAACCCATTACAAAGCACATCTCTGACTGAAGATAAATCAATCTAGTTGGCCAAACTAAACGGATAGATCGGAGAGAAATACAAAGCTATAGAAATCATGCATAATAAAGTACAGAAAAAGACTCAATTACTTCTCATGAATATTCAGATCATAAACCCACAATTCATCGAAACCCAACAAACACACTACAAAAGAAGATTACATCGGATAGAACTCCAAGAACATCGAGGAGCACATGGTATTGAAGATCAAAGAGAGAGGAGAAGCCATCTAGATACTATCTATGGACATGTAGGTGTGTTGTAAACTACTCAGGCATCATCGGAAGGCAACAAGGACTATGTATAAGCCCTCCATGATCGTTTCCTCCTCCGGTGGAGTACCGGAAAAGGCCTCTACATGGGATCACGGAAGAACAGAAGCTTGCGGCGATGGAAAATGTGTTTCGTGTGGCTCTCTGTTGGTTTGGGAATATATGTGAATTTATAGAAGAAAAATTAGGTCAAGAGGTGCCACGGTGGGCCCACCAGGTTGGGGGCGCCTATCGCCTGGTGGGTGCCTCCTGAGCTTGTCACTCACTTGTGGCTCCCCGGTGTTTCTTCCGAAACTTCTAGGGTCCCTTTTGGTCCATAAAAATTAATCCAAAGATTTTTCTCCATTCGAACTTCATTTGATATTGATTTTCTGAAAAGCTAGAAACAAGTAAAAACAACAACTTGAACTAGGCACTAGGTTAATAGGTTACTCTCAAACAATGATATAAAATAGCGTATAAATGCATATAGAACATCCAGGATTGATAATATAATAGCATGGAACAATAAAAAATTATAGATACATTGGAGATGTATCACACGACATGATGGCTGGAGCCACAAGATTGCCATGTTAATGTAAATATCGTAGACGTAGCCTACATGTTACAGGTGACAATGGAAAACATACATGGAGGACCGCAACAAGGAGAAGGTGTACTAGGCGCGGGACGAGGGGCTATAATTTTGTGGCGCGTAAGCATTTGTGAATTTCGCGCCATGACAACATTTTGTCAAACAATCGACATGGCAACATTTTCTGAAATTGCCACCATGAAAACCTTTTTGAAACGGTTGCCACGGTAACAAAATATTAGCCGTCATGACGCTTCAACAGAAGGTTGAAGATGATCATGGTGGATTTCTGGCGCCCAGGGCTATACCATGTCATGCTTTTATGTATTGCTTGAGATGGTTATCCCTTTGTTGTTTGCACACTTTGATTGTGCAGTAGTCAATTATTATGGTGATATCTCACTGTGGATATCAAGTTAAAAGGAGCTCTTCCCATTGTTGCAACCGTCTACAACATTTTAGCATCACGGAGTACGTCATGTCCACATGAGTGCAAACTAGTGAGAGGTGTAAGACAAAGATGGTCAGACCATGTATGCAGATAGCACTTGGTTATCTTGAAGTTCTAGCAGAATCGTTCTGAGCTCGGAGCAGAAAGCATCAAAATATGAACAAGAGTCATATGTTGATATGATCAGCAATAGTTTGCCCTTGAGTCAAAATTCTCGTCATTAGTGATGTCCACATCAATGACTAAGAACTAGAGTGGATAATCACTCACTATTAATTATGCGAGTGGGAGTGCATTTTATATTAAATTTATTAAAATTCTATTGTAATCTTAATTATGAAAATGTCTAAAGTTTAATCTTGTATTTATTGTTGTAAATCAATGGCTTGCAATAGTTCAAATTTAGGACATATGTTTGAGAAAGAAAAGTTGGGTGCAAATGGTGGAAACTATGAGGATTTGGTCCACACTCTGAGATTTGTTCTCACGAGTGCTAAGAAAGAATATGTGCTGGATCAACCACTTGGTGACTGGAGCATCTCAAGATGTCATCAATGTCTTTATATGTCACAAGAATGATTTTAGTGTCGTCAAAAGTATTATACTATCATGCATGAATCAAGTGTTACAGAAACGTCGAGGCACTCGAAGTTCTATTTCACGAAGATCTAGCTGAAGTTCATGAGATGATTGAAGCAATGGATGAATGCAAGATAGCTGAAGATATTGAGCAAGGTGGTAGATTTGCAAACTATTATGATAGTGTGACTGCAATGGGAGTCGATATTCCCAAAATATGAAAGAATGATTTGATGTTCTCTTTGCTTGATGAGGCAATGCTCAAAAACCATGAGATTGGTTTGCAGAATCGACAAATTTTGTTGATAAACAAGACAAAATTTTTCTAAAGAAAATGCAACCCTAAGAGGAGAAATGGTGGAGCTTATTCCGAGATATATGTTTCTACTACAAAAAGAGAGGACACTGGAAAATAAATTGCTTGAAGTATCTGGAGGATAAGAAGAACACGTCTTATGGTAAAGGTATAAAAGTTACACAAGTTAATGTTATTTATATTCTACTCACCAAAAATTCCAATTCATGGGTATTTTATACCGATTTTTTTGCTATCATTTGCAACAAGATGGAGGGACTTTGGAATGTTTCGAAGCTGAGAAGAAATGAACTGGTGATGTGTGTCGGGAATGGTTATGGGATCGCTGCTCAAGCCGTCAGTGTCATGTCTTTGAGTTTACCTCAGGGTTGGTTTTATAACTAAGTAATTGTTATTTTGTTCCAAAGTTATGTAAAAATGTTATCTCTGGATCATGTTTGACAAATGACGGATATTCTTATAAATCAGAGAACAATGGTTGTTGAATATATTAGAAGGATATGTTTTATGGATTTTCACCTATGATTGGTGGATTATTCATATTAGATCTTGAACATTTAAAGGTTGTTTATAACATTAATGTTGAATGTCGTAAGAAGACTGATAATACCACATACATGTGGCATTGTCGTCTTGGTCATATCGAAAGAAACGTATGCAAAAGCTTCTTAAATATGGAGTCTTAACATCGTATGATTTTGAATCATTTGATACATGTAAAGCTTGTCTGATGGGTAAGATGACTAAAACACAGTTTACTAGTCATCCAGAACAGCCGCTTTAATTATTGCATGTAATACATAGTGATGCATGTGGTCCAGTGAGTATTCCGGCGCGCAGTGAATACTTATACTTTGTAACCTTCACTAATGATTTAAGTAGATATGGATATATTTACTTGTCGCAGGATAAGTATGATTTTTTTAAAGTTCAAAGAATTTTCAAAACCAAGTCGAGAATCATCAATGGCAAAAATAAAAGGTTTATATGATCATATCGTGGAGGAGAATATCCGAGTCACAAGTTTAGCAAACATCTAAGTGATTGTGGAATTATCTCACAACTTACTCCTCTAGGAACTCCACAGAGAAATGGAGTGTTTCAAAGGTGTAACCAAACTTTGTTGGACATGGTGAGGTCAATGATGTCATTTACCGACCTGCCTTTATCATTTTAGGTATATGCACTTGAAACAACAACATATACACTAAACAGAGCACCGTCCAAGTCCATAGAGACGACGCTATATGAGTTATGGAATGGGAAGAAATCCATTTGGTCGCATCTCAAGATCTGGGGTTGCGAGACTTCTGTAAAACATTTGCAGCCAAATATGCTTTATCACAAAGCAAACAAGTGTTACTTTTTAGGTTATCCCATAGAAATAATTGGTTATTCCTTCTACCAAAATTCCAAAGACAAAATGTTTGTTGCAAAGAATGGAAACTTTCTCAAGAATGAGTTTCTCGCAAAAGAAATAAGTGGGAGAACAATAGAACTTGACGAGATTACTGAATCTCTAGAAATGAATAGGACTAACAAAATGAATATGTTCCAGAAATTGTCCACACAAATGAACCAGAAGTTGCTACACCACTTGTAGAAACTCAAGTTAAGACTATAACTGAACCATGTATGTGAGGAAGAGTTGTCGAACCTCCGGAATGGTTTCATAATGAAATGATCATCTTAGAGGAAGATGAGCATGTGCACTTGAAGGAAGCGATGGTGGCGCTTAGCTTAAAAGACTTGGTTAAAGCCATGCAATCCGAAATGGAGTCCATGTACGAGAATCAAGTTTGGAACTTGGTTGATCCTCCAGAGGGTGTAAAACCCATACAATGTTAATGGATCTTCAAGAGAAAAACAAATGCAGATGGTAACCCCACCATCTACAAAGCAAGACTAATTGCGAAAGATTTTTCACAAGTCGAGGTAGTTGATTATGAAGAGACTTTCTCTCTAGTAGAAATGTTAAAGTCTGTATGAATTATGATGACTATAGCTGCATATTTCGACTACGAGATGTGGCAGATGGATGTCAAAACTCCTTCCCAAAATGGAAATATGAAAGAGGATGTATACATTATACAACCAAAAGGTTTTATCGATGCAAAGACTGGCGTAAAGGTGTGCAAGCTTCAAAGATCAGTCTAGGGTTTGAAGTAAGCATCAATGAGCCATAATCAACATTTTGATGAAGTGGTAAAAGAGTTTGGTTTCATTAAAAATTATGAAGAACCTTGTTTATACAAGAAGTTTAGTGAGAGTTCTATAGCATTTCTAATATTATATGTAGATAACATATTGTTGATTGGGAATGATACAAAGTATCTTGGCACAATAAAAGACTATTTGAAGAGTCTATTTTCAATGAAAGACTTAGGTAAAGCGAAAATTCAGGCGTGGACGGGCTCGCCTGCTCACTGAATCGTGAGGTGTTGCATCACTTCGGGAAGTCGACCACATGTGGTTTCTCAGGGCCTATTTAAAGTGTATTGTGGATGGAAGATATGGTGCGTAGAGATGTACGTTACAGAGCTAGTGACGGTGTTTGGTTTGGCTGGTATGGTCGTTGGTGCTGATCACATCTAGCTCTACAGAACAAAAGCATGTATACTTTTTATTACCATGGCACACAATTGTGGGATCTTCCAAATGACTTGCTAGACCGGATGTTATGTTTTTCCCAAATATCTTTGCTTTCGATGACCATAAATAAAAAACCTTTATCCTTACAAGGCGTTGATTTCCACAAATCCGTATATGCCTGGCCACTAGACGCGAATCAAATTTGTTTTGGCAACAGGGTTATGGGGGCAGCAGCTAGAATGAGTTCAAGTTTTAAATAAACTATGAACATGAGCCATGACGAAATGACCAATTTTAATGTATTGTGTTTTCTTACAAGCATATACATGCATGTCCAGTGCACCAAGCATAACTATTTCTGCTTGGTGCACCAAGCATAACTATTTCTCAGTTCATAGTAAAAAAAAAACTATTTCTCAGTACTTATTGCTTTTGTAAAGAGAATCAAGAAACAGATTAGCGGATTTTGGCAGACATTTTGAATTTTTTAAGGGGTTGATCTTATAGATCGATCTCTCAAAATTAATTATGAAGCTTGGCCAAATTCTATGAATATTTTTCTCGGACACACAGACATGCAAGTTTGATTAACAAAGAGCATCTAGAGGGGTGGTCACCAAATCCGACTCTTCAAACGCCTGCGGACACGTCCGAGCGCGTCCGTAGGCACTCACTAGGAATTTCTCAATTCTTGTCATCCACATCCCCGTATCTTATATTTGATACCCTATATCCATGCTAAAGCATGCAACATGAATAAAAGTACGTCAATCATGAAACGGACATAGAAATGCACATTCCGATCACAAAAAGATCACCAACAGATCCCCAAAAGATTGCCAAAGTTCACATATTCACATAAACAATGGATAATTTTAAACTAGATTACTTGAAACTTGAAATTAAAGATGGAGACGCCAAAGATTCACCATTTCCTCGTTGGCCCTTTGCCCTTTCGGTATGAAGTGCTGCTCTGGCCGTCGGTGTACGTCTCGGCCGCTGAAGGGTCATCGTCATCGACCTCGCCGGAGCTTTGATCCATCTCCGTCGTCGTCCGACAAGCCCATGTGCACCCCGGCTAGCCTCTGGAGCAAGCGCTAATGCTCCTCGGCATGCCTCCTCATCTTCGCCTTCACCGCTGCTTTGCGATCCGATAGCTCAATGGCAAGCCAGAGTGCTTTGGCGTGCTTTCACCAGAGCCACCGCACATCTGACTCCACCATTGTCAAGGAGCGACGAAGGACAGACGCAATGAGTGCGTCCTCGGGATCACCCAATGCGCTCGTGATTACCCGACGCCTCACCACCCAGCCTCTCCCTCGCACGTAGTCGTTCACATTGTGAAGTTCACTCTGACTCGGGCTTCCTCAGCCGGTCCGACACCAGCAAGGGAACAAGCACTCAATGGTGCATGTGGATGCCCTCCGGAGGTGGACAAATAGCACTAGGGGTTGCGTACCAGGAGTAGAGTAGAGTAGGCGGCGTCGGAGCTGTGCGCTGGACGAGAGGGCCTGGCAATGTCACCTCCACTGCGACAACTGGCGAAGGGGGACGAGGCTTCGCTCTGGGAGCTGTTGCCGCTCTGATCTAGGCAGGAGCTGTGCAATGCGATGTGGAGAGCGACTACTTCAATGTTTCTCAAGTCACGCCAGATTCGGAACTACAATGGTCATCCGCAATGGATCAGATTGGGAGAGGTGACGAATTGGGAAGAGGAGTGGACGGAGAAAAGTGGAGTGGACTGACCAGACTATGGTCTAAGCTTTGTTGGTGGGGATATATGTGGGGTTGGTGGTGGGCCGGGCTATCTGTTTGGCATCTGCCATTCTAGGCCTCAACGTCTGTCTACGGTGAGGGCTACATTAGGTTGCGAAGGAGTGATGATGATGGCAACCTCAACGATGTTTTCCCCTCGACAACATGTGTGCGTTCTTGTGTAGTTTGTGAGGTCAGCCGAGTGTGCCATGTTTTTGTGGGCGTGTTGCTACGGTTTCGCTCGGTTTTCCATTAATTAATTGGGGAACTCTCTCCTTTTTTAACAAATAGAGATGCTCTCCAGACTTAGAGAAAAAGTATGTGCCACTCCTCACTGTTATGGTAAAAGAAAAATCATGTCAAATACGACATGCAGAAAGCTGACAATACCCACGGGCGTACTTCTTTTCAATATATATTACGTATATAATTTGCACATTGTTTGTATTCGTTTGCTTTTTTATGAATTGTACATGTTGGGCTTTTTTCTAGGGATTTTTATTTCTGTGCCCCTGATTCGTTAGTTCTACTCATTCATCCCCATGCTCTTAACTTTTGCTCACTTTTCCCCACTCCCACTCCCTTGCCCGAAACCCTCAGAACTGGTCACAGCGGACGTTGCCGTCGGGTCAATGGCTTGACCGTTAACTCTGACTAGTGGGGCCGCGTAGGGCGGAGTCCACATTTTGACCGTTAAGTGGTAACCAGTGGTGAATCAGATCCAGACGCTTCTGCGCCGCCCCCTCCACCGCCGTCGTGCCGCCTCCGCCACGCTCTTGTCGCCTCCGCCGCAGTCATGCTTCCTCCGCCACATCTACACTCTCTCCCCATCTAGGATTAGGAAGCGATGTCGGGGGGGGCACCCCGTCCGGCCCATCGACCGTGGAGATGAATGGGTCGAATCAGAGGCTGATAATTCACGGATTCCACCTGGGTAAGCATCATTTTCCTCTCAAATTGATTAGGAGATCCGTAAATTAGGCTGTATTTGACCACGGTTGGCATGAATCAGTGCAATTTATCTGATAATTTTCAGCCTAACTGCACCCTTTATCTTATTTCAATCGAATAGGGTTGATCCTGCACTTGCTTTTCGGCTGGCGGTTAGAATGGAAACTAGCGAGCTGCCCGGAACTAAACCATGTATGATTTCTGGATTTTTCTATCCTAAAGTGGCATACCAGCGTTTTGTTCAGAGATTTCAGCGAGGCACTCTGTTGAACTGAGATATTTTGACAGTACCGAGCAGAGATTTGTCCCATTAACTTGCGATGAGCATCTTGGATTGTTATTTAGTTTGAATGCTGACAGTCGTTTCGGAAAAATACATATCAGTGTGCTTCAGGCATGCAAACCATGGGGTGTTCATACATCATTTGTCTCTGCTAATAGCGAGTGTCCTCGCACTCCTTGTAGGTCGAAACCAAGTAAACCTAGTGGTTCTGAAATCCACAACATGTCGGCTGCCGCTAATTCTGCCACTTCTCCTCTCCCTTCTGCACCTGATGTAGAAGTAGATGCAGAGCCTGACGAGGAAGTGCCTCGAAATGATGATGAGGACGGGATTCTATTCCCTGAACTGGTAGATAGAGTCAGTCAACAGGCAGTGGAAGATGAATATGCATAGGAGCCTAGCAGCCATGCTAGATTTGATGACACTGATGATGAAGAGAGGGAGCAGAACATCGACTCCTTAGTTTTACAAGAATATGATGGTGAGGACAAGCCAACAATTGACTGAAACAGGGAGAATCCCGACCTTACTCTAGGAACCGTATTCGAATCGATGGTGGACTGCCGTAATGCAGTGACTACATATTGCATTCTCACGGAAAACTCTTATGAGGTTGATAGGAGTGAGCCAGGAAGATTCACCGTTCATTGCCCTTATTATAGGTGTAGGTGGAGGTTCCATGCATCCACTATGCGAAAGAGCAAATTGATTCAGGTATTACAACTGAATATTGTTATCAGATTATTTATCCATTCTATATTCAGATCATGTGTATTGTTTCTTAATTGTATTTCACATCATTTTTCATTTTGTTTCAGATAAAAAGCAACCCACACGGGCACACTTGCCCACCTGGAGGGGGAGGGGGAAAGGACAAATCTAAGCTAGCAAAGGCTAGGTGGGTGGAAGATGCAATCTTGGATTGGGTGAGGGAAACACCAACAGTTGGTCCAACAGCACTCCTTGGGAAGCTATTTGAGAAGTACAAGATTATTATACCTTACATGAAGATTATTAATGGTCCATGGAATGATAGTTTTCAGTTGCTTTACACCTTCAAAGCTGAAGTGGAGACGGCTAGTCCAGGGAGTGTTGTAGAGATTGACAAGAATACAATTAAGTACAGATTAAAAGAGAAGGCAATGGAGAAGGAGTGCTGCATGAGGGCTTTTGTTTGTTTCAAGGCTTGCTGGCATGGGTTTCTAAATGGCTGTAGGGCCTATTTGGCTGTCGATGCGACTGCTTTGAATGGAAGATGAAGAGGCCAGCTAGTAGCAACTTCTGCAGTTGATGGACGCAACTGGATATTCCCAGTTGCATTTGGTGTGTTGGAGGTAGAGAGTGAGGATAGTTGGGTCTGGTATCTGCAGCAGTTGCACAACATTATAGGTACACCCTCAGGTTTAGTTATACACACATATGCTTGCAAGGGTATAGAAACCGCTGTAGAAATTGTGTTCCCTGGCATGGAACATAGGGAATGTATGTGACACCTAGCGTAGAATTATAAAAAGAAATTCAAAGGCAAAGTTTATGATGAGAATCTATGGGCAGCATCATACACATGCAGCTTGAGGAAGCATGAGCACCATTTGAGAGTGTTGTATGCTCATAATCCTTTGGTGAAGGAGTACATGGATGAACATCATGGAAAGCTGTGGTCAAGAAGCAAATTCAATGAAATCTGCAAAGTAGACTATGTGACCAATAACCTCGCTCAGTGTTTCAATGCAAAGTTCAAGTCAGTGAAAGGGCTTTTGTTGTGGCAAGCATTTGATAAGATCAGGTAGATGATCATGGTAAAGATAGCTCTTCGTAAAATAATTGCAGAAACACAATATGTTGGCCATCTTATGCTCCCATCTCTGATTAAGGCGTTGCATGCCAAGGCAAGAGGACTAAGGATGAAATGCATTCGACCTTCGATATACGAGGCTGAGATGACATACATTGACAGTAAAAATAGGGAATGGAGATATCCAGTGAACCTTGCAACCAATGAATGCAGCTGTAGGAAATGGTAGATCCGCGGGAAGCCGTGCATACATGCCCTATATCTCATGACTGTTATTGGAGGTGAAGATGGTGAAGTAGATCAGTATTGCTCTGAATATTTCTCTGTTGTCAAATTTAGGGATGCTTATGCTGAAAATGTGCCTGCACTGTTGGGAAAAGACCAGTGGAACATTGTAGACCTAGGTTTCAGACTCTGTTCTCCTATACTGACTAGACCACCAGGAAGACCAAGGAAAAACAGGATAAGAGCTAGTGAAGAGGGTCATGTAAAAAAACAGCGTAAGTGCAAAAGATGTGGTATCCTAGGGCATATTGCTAGGTGTTGTACCAATCCAGTTGATGCATCATTTGGAGAAGACGAATAATGGGCAGAAGCAAATGCACAGGAGAATGCAGCAGCAGAGGAGAATGCAGCAAGTTTAGAGAATGAAGCAACTGAAGCAGCAGCTTGGTATGTGTCCATTTTTTGCATGTGTTCATTTTTTAATCGATGGCTAAGCTTATTTCTGCTTAACCCAGCTCTACGATAATAAGAGTTACAAGAAAGAAAAGACCTAGAGAGTAAGAAACTTTGGTTGAACCATCATCTGATGCGGAATTTAAAACCATGGCTTATGAAAGTTTTGAAGATATAAGAGAGGACGAAGTTATTTTTTCTGAAATCCCATTAAAGATTACTGAACCCATAGATGACCGTCAACTGGTCATCACATGCTCAACAAAATCGCCACCATTGGAAGTGAAGATCAGAAGCAACAAGACAAAGCTTTCAAAAGCACAAAATATCCCAACCAGGGAAACCAAAAGCAAGACGGTTAACCCATCCCAGAACACAAGGAGCAATGCAAAGATTTGAATTTGACTTGAATGCAAGTCATAAACTTTGAACTTTAAGGATTTGTAATAAGGATTATGTCGTCAATTTGAACTATTGTGAAAACTTGTAAGGTGTAATAATTCCATTTGTAAACTTTGAATTTGAACTACTAAGGAAACTTTGAATTTGAACTACTGAGGCAAAATTTGAATTTTAGGCAAACTTTGAATTTGAACCAACACTTGAAGTCCATTCCCCTGTGGTGTGAGTTGCATAGTTTGCTAAACTATTATAAACATTAGGTGATCAATCCGATCTCTTATGCGTGGTAAAACTTGTAGTCTTGAGAAATGTGCTCCAAATGTGCTCCCAAGCTAGGGTAAACAGCCCCATTTGTAATCAAGGTTTTTTGGACCTACTCCAAATGAGCTAAATAAATTTTATTAACACCAATTCCATCTATATAGTGTAGATTCGAAGAATCACTATTTATTGAATTAATCTTTCTATTTTTAAATTTTTTAATATACTTTCATATAAAAACATTAGAAACACGTTTACCATATGAAAGAGGAAAAATAAGTTCAGATCATTCTTATTCACTTTGAAATTCAGCTTTGGTGATTTTTTTATTTTTTTTATTTTCAAAAACCGAAGGGACACCCTACCTCCTCTCCTTGGTCACTATGAAACGTTGTATGTGATAGCTCATATGTGTGAAGGTTTTTTCGTGAAAGTGTCCATAGAGAATGTTTATGATTTTTCGTTGGTAACATGTCACACAAGACAACATTGTGCGAAGGTTCCATATTTTTCGATTTTTTTAAATTAGTTATGCTCAGTCAAAGCCTCGGAAACCCCCTTGACCAGCTCAAAACCCCTCTAAATCCCGCGGGGTTTCGCCTAACCCTAGCTCTGAATGTCAGCTGTCCGATCATACCCTAGCGCCAAGCAACAGCCCTCAGATGTGGTCTTCTAGATGGAATTCCGTTGCGTGGAGGCTCCGCGCCGTTGGATCACATGGATGGCTCCGCATCGTTGGATCGTGGGGTGATCCGCGAGACTTGTTGGTTGTGCCTCCCCTTTTTTCTGGTGCTCTACAACGACGAGAGGACCCACTCCTCCTCTGCTTCTTCTTCTCCAACGACGAGAGAAGCCACTCCTCTGCTTCTTCTTCTCCAGCGACTTTGGGCGATATGCAAACTCCACTTCAGCCTCCCGCCCCTCGTGGACCCAGTATGGTCCACTTCCCATGGAGCGATGTCCTGACTGCCCATGCAGCGCGCCACTGATATGGTTGACTTTGAAGGAGCACAAGAATGGCAACTATGGGCGTGAGTTCGTGAAATGCGAGAGCAAGCCAGAGGGGCAGGTTAGATCTCATGATTTTTCTCTGATTTCTTTTTCTATTTTCTTTTAATTCTTTTTAGATGTGCTATTTAGGGTTCATGTTTTCTTTTTAGATCGTGAAGAAATGCACACATTTTGAATGGCTGGATGACTATGTCAGGCGGATTCAATTCAATGGGGCCCCAACCCGGGAGCTCAATCTGCCGTCAGCACCCGCTCTGACAGTTGGGGATGCAGATCTGAAGGGGGAAATAAAGAAGATGAACAAGAACTTGAAGCAGATGATTCAATTGAACAAGCAGGCGAATCTGATAGCTTTAGGATTTTATCCCTTTTATTTTTGTGTAGTTGCTCTAGGATTTGCTTACTTGCTAGTCATCACTCGTTAGAGATGTTAATAGTGTGGTGTCATGTGCTCCAGGATTTGGTTAAAATTGTGGATCATGTTCTCTACGATTTGCTTAAATTTGTGGATCATGTGCTCTATGATCTGTGTTGCTTAATTTGTGGATCATGTTAGTTTCGTTAGTATTGTACACTTTTAGTTTCGTCAGACAACACCGACCGCAGGAAAAAAACGTAGTTCTATGGCCCAAATTGAAACTAAGCTCTGGTTGGGCCGTCTCATTGCGTTGAGTGTCGAAGGCACACAAAGATAAAAGAGGCCTATAAAATAGTGCACGCGCTGGCTCTATTTTTTTCCTTGATTATTGGACTTGCTGATGTCAAATTTATTTGTACATATCGTGGAATTTTCCTTCTGTATATAGCCTACCGCAGCGGGTATTATAAACATGTTTTTGTTGCAATAAAAATATTGTATACACAATTTTTTTTGTTATTAAGAGCATGTCAGACTTAATTATGTAGATCATGATATGCATTTGAAGCCACGTCTAAAATAAGGGAGTCCAGTGGCACCATTAGCCACCATATCCATCTAGAGAGCATGTCTAGGGCTCGACTACGGCACCATATCCATGTACCGATATCTCACGTAGCAAGCATACATCCATAACATAGAAAGTAGCAACCATAGCATACTTCTTACATAAAACATAGGGTGCCCTAAACCATATCATACGCCACAAACTAGTTCAAAAATTAGCTTGTTTTTGTTCATACAATATACAGATAGGGCCACCAACAATTAAAAAAAATTAGCTTTTCTTCTTCTTCTTTTGAACATCAACATGTCTCATTATTCTAGCTTCAGTTTCCTTTTTGACACTTCAACTAGTCCATTATCCGCACGTGCGAAAACTTGACCCTACTCTAAATGGGCCATTTAAACTTGACCTACACAAATACTCCCTCCGTCCCAAAATTCTTGTCTTATTTATCTAGATATGGATGTATCTAGTCACATTTTAGTGTGTTAGATACATTCATATCTAGACAAATCCAAGACAAGGATTTTGGGACGGAGGGAGTACACACCATGAATATAACAAGACAAATGGGCTACCCTCCAACCCTTTTTACAAGGCTAACCCCAAAACTTGCTGGTTTTCACGTCCAATAAGATAGAAATAGCAAGCAAAACACAGATAACCAACGACATATAAAATAGAAGGGTAGCAAGCAGAACATAATTCGGATAGATAACAAGTTCACGGTACAACCAACGACATAATTAAGATAGAAATATATAAAAGATAAAAGCTTGCCCTAACACACTAGGGCAAGACAAGCTCACGAGACCGGGCCTTTACCACCATCTTCGCTGCGCCTCCTCTTCACTGCTACTCTCCATGCCGTCCTCGCTGATGTGGTAGGGGAGGCTGTGTATACCGTCGCGGGTGGGGAAGACGCAGTCGAAGTGTTTGAAGATGTTGTGGGTTGTGAATGTGATGAATTCGCATCCACACCAAAACACCTTGCCGAGGAGGTGGTACGCATCAAATATGTTGGTGAAGGTGACGGTGAGCCCTGTCGGCGGAGACCAGGAGTTTGGACGCACCTCGTCCAGTCGGAACATCACCGCCGAGCCCGCCGGGAGGTGGGCGAAGCCCGCACGGAGGAACCACTAGGCAAACCCCCTTGCACCCCTCCAGCGTGAGAACGCCCACACGCGGAGCGTGCTCTCAACGATGACGCCGGCCGGATACCGTCTCTCCGGCACGGTCGGTGGGAGCCGGTAGGTGGGGCCGTTGTACTTAATCATCGCCTTGCTCTGAGAGTGCTCTGGGTTTGGGGGAGAAGAGAAGGGCAGCGCAAATGGATGTGTGGAGAAGGTAAGGGCTGGTGGATTAAATAGGGAAAGGGGAAGGGAAGGGGAGTGGCACCGGCCGCGCTTATGTTCAAACGAGCCGCTTCAATTGATCCATATGCCACTTTAATTGCCACATGGAATAGATGTGGGTGGATCGAAAAGTGTGAAACCAAGGTTTTAATTGCCACATTGAATAGATGCGGGTGGATCAAAAAGTGTGAAACCAAGGTTTTAATTGCCACATTGAATAGATGCGGGTTGATCTACATCGAGGAGACACGCGTGGGAGATGAGACGAACCAGCGGCAGCAACCGTCCCTGCGTCCGTGGCGGTTCCCGTGAAAAAGAGGCCGGTCAGCGCATCGTGGCACCAGGCAGCGACGCATGCAGGTAGGCCAGCTACGTGCATGCATATCAGGCTATCTAGAAATGTCGTGCATGCATAACATGCTTTTGGCATCGCGGCGCGCGCACGGCCCAACAGTCTAACCACGGCCCAACGGGCGAACAATGGCACCGTCCGATGCGACCACACTCATCAGGTCCAACGGGCGACACAGTCAGCGCGGCCCCACTCATCAGAGTTAACGGTCAAAGCACTGACCCGACGGCATCCATCGTTTGTGACAAGTTCTGAGGGTTTCGGGCAAGGGAGTGGGGAAAAGTGAGCAAAAGTTAAGAATGTGTGGATGGATGAGCATGGGTAAGGAACCAGGGGCATAGATGTAAAAATCCCTTTTTTCTATTATTTCCCCACTGAATTTTCAGTTCTTTCGAATGTCTTCGTCTAAATTTCTAGTGTTTGTACTACTATCTCACATGACATCATGTTTGTTTTGTAGCCCCACCTCCTCCTTTGCAATCGCCACCATAATTTTGGAATGAGATCGACTGTACATCAGGGAAGACATGGATAATATTATCATGCTAAATGTCGCGATTCTATCAAAAGAAACCCGGCACACAAAAACTGGCCAATGGAAGCGAAACCCATCCTACTAGGGTGATCACGGCACGAGGTACCCCTTTTGTGTTGAATCGCTATTGCAAGGCATGTCATGGACACATGCATGCTGCATTGTCACCGTGTCGTCAAATTACACGGTGATGTCACCGTATACTCCTGTTGCATGATGGGTATTGTTCCTTGCTCTGTACGAACACTTTGAATAAACGTAGTGACACTTCGTTGTCCCATTGGTACTTGTAGCGGGAGTAGGCGAGCTCGTCCGCGCTATCGCCGCACTCTTAGGTAAAGCTACATATATATTGGGCATAGAGATCTATAGATATAGATCAAGATGTCTAATAGCACTAAGTTAGACGATGTACATTGACAAGGTTTTAAAGAGATTTAAAATGGAGAATGCTAAGAAAGGTTTTCTCCCAAAATCACATGGCATAACACTTAGCAGAAATCATTGTCCCCTGACAGTTGATGAGCGAGTGCAAATGAGTGGAGTACCATATGCCTCTACTATTGGATCCATCATGTATGATATGATATGTATAAGACCAGATGTTTCATATGCACTAAGTGTTAGTAGCATATACCAGAGTGATCCAAGAGTAGCTCACTGGACAGCAATTAGAATATTCTAAAGGACCTCAGAAGAACAAAGGGCATGCTCCTAGTTTATGGAGGAGATGAAGAAATCATTGTAAATGGTTACACCAATGTTAGATTCATGACTGATATAGATTAATACACTTAATGGTGGTACGGTTGATTGGAAGAGTTTCAAACTAAACACAGTTGGAGATTCTATGACAGAAGCAGAGTTGTAATGCCCAGGATGCGACTATATCTCCTACTTGTCGAGGCACGAGTTAGAGACATAAGCGCATTCTGGAATGCTCGCAAGCGTGGTATCTTTGCACAACTCATGTAAAGAACATGGATGGAAGAGTAAAATAGTTGGCTTACACTCGCCACATCACACAATTAATACAGTAGCATACATTCATCCAAATAACACAGGGTCCGACTACGGACGAAAACAAACGAGAAAAGATACCACAACCACAAGTCCTGATCGCTCCTAGTAGGAACCACTACAGATCGTCGGGATACGTCACATAAAAACGACCACGCTCTTCATCGAACTCCTAGTGAAGTTCTTGTCCATCTCCTGCGTCATACTCTGTTGTATCTATATCTGGTGTGTGTTGTAATATGTGAGTCACAAGGACTCAACAGTCCCATTCCCGGGTATCAAAACTAACAAAGCCTTTTAGGCGAGGAGAGGTAATAAAGTGTCTGCAGCAAGCACTAAGCAACTAGCTTACGAATTCAGAGCGAGATGAGGATATGTGCCAACGGTCGCCAAGGATGATCAATAAGTGATCCTAGCTACTCACGTTCATGCATAACCCCACCATGTTCACTTTCCGAAACCCCCTTCGAAAAGAGACCATCACTGTTACTCACACATGTAGTGTATTCTTAAGGATATGGTATCAAGTTATGTACAACCGGATATTAACAAATTCCCATCTACCACATAACCGCGGGCATGGCTTTCGAAAGTTCTGAACCCTGCAGGGGTGTCCCAACTTAGCCCATCACAAGCTCATGATCCACGAAGTCGCAACTCCAAATTGGGAAGACCCGAGTATTCTCGGAATCCCGTGCTCAAGATATTTCGACAAAGGTAAAACTAATCCAGCAAGACCTCCCGGCGTGCCGACACCCTGATAGTAGCCACGCGTATCTCGTCTCAGGCCACGACCGGATGGGACAGCCTACAGGTATATACCAGCCCTTGGGTTTCCCCAAGGTGGCCTCACAGTCCGCCCAGTTTGGACCAACACTCATGAGGAGCACTGGCCCGGGTTGTTGATTAAGAACTCGTGTTTATAACTCCCTATGCAAGTTTTAGTTGTTAGGAAAATGTAGTACCGAAGTTGGGTCTTGCTAGAAAAGCTTTAAGCAGAGCGAATTATCAAGGGGGGCTCATAAACCCCAACCGTGTTAGGAACACAAAATCAAGGAACATAACACCGGTTTATTGGGTCCTAAGGTGGCATGAGTGGAACAAAACACCAAGCAAAAGGCCAAGCCTTCCACCCATTAGCAATATATATGTGCATTAATTTAACTAAGATATATATATATATATATATATATATATATATATATATATATATATATATATATATATATATATATATATATATATATATATATATATATATATATATATATATATATATATATATATATATATATATATATATATATATATATATATATATACTGTTTTATCCCAATAAACAAGTCCAAACATGGAGCAATCTTCAAACTTTACCTGCAACTAACAACACTATAAGAGGGGCTAAGCAAAAGCGTACTTGGCCAATCAACGGTTTGCTTGGAAGGCAGTTAGAGTGTTTCATGGCAACATAAGAGGCTAACAGACAAGAATAGGCATCGATGCATAACTATAGAGCGAGACAACTAGTAAGGCGAAGATAGAGGTGATATCGGGGAACGGTCATCTTGCATGTTAAGTCCACGGAGGGATCGTAACCTTGCTCCTCAAACTCAGTTTCGACAGGAACCTCGAACCCCGAATCATCACCGGGCTCTAACCAACACAACAATATAAACACCGGAACAAAATCAATCACCATGCAATGCTCAAACACATGATGCAAGCAAGATGCATATGAGCATGGACATGATATGATGCATCACAAGGAACATGATGAGTGCAACATGTGGCATGGAATAGGTGCAAGAACACAAATCATTTATGTGACCCCAATCATGCAAACGGATGCAAAACAAAATAGCCACACATGTAGTTATTTGGATTGTACTATCTAAGCACCCAACAAGTTAAAATGTTGCTTATCATGGCAAGTGAGGCATCACAAGGTCTACAACAACATGCAAGCATTTCAAATGGGCCGAAACGAACAAACAACAATTCCGGAAAAATCCCATGTGCATATAACAAATATAGATATGATCTGTTATAACCATAGGTTAGAGTTGTTGAACATGCAAAGTAACAACACCATGTTATTCTACACATTTTCCCATCCCATTTACATTAAAAGTTTGTCAAATTTGGAGCTACGGTTATTTAGTTATGAATTAAACCAATTTGAACATGTTAAAAAGAAAAACATATGCAAACAACATTTTAAATGTTTTTAACATGGCAGCAAAAAGCATATTATTAATCTACACTAAAAAATAAGCAGTTTTCATATATAGATTATTTCAAACAGATGCATATTTTAAAAGTTATGGCAGTTCAAAAATGCAAACAGAATTAAACAAAACAAAACAAAACAGAAAAAGGAAAATATCCACCTCTGACCTGGCCTGGACTAGCCTCAGCTAATGACTAGTGGGTCCAGGGGCATTGAGGTGGAAGTGCGGGGTGTACAAGTGGGTGTGTGTGTGTGTGCAGAGGATGACAAATGGGGCCCTGGTGTCAGCGAGAGGCGCATGGCAAAAATATGGGCGTTTTTCCATTGGCCCGAGGGGGATTCGAACCCTGCTCACTTGGTTAACAGAACGGAGTGTGAACCAGCTGGGCTGGCTGCGTGCGACCGATAGAGAGGGAGTGCTACACCTAAAGAATAAGCACAGCATGCAGGCAGAGCCACTCGATGCCGACGAAACAGAGACGACGACAAGTGCAACGGGGCTGCTCTGTAGCGACCAGACCTCAAACAGTCTGATCTCTGTGCATCAGTGTCATCCCTGGATCAGTAATGCTGACACGCACAGTACTTGAAGGATTTATAACAGAGTAGCAATCACACACTTATTACATTGATAGTCCAACGATGACTTTATTACAAATAATATGGCTGAAGGCCATCTAACACGATAACAGTGGAAGGCTTGGAAGATAAGTGAGTCCATCAACTCCAGCGGCATCACTGAGCATAGAACCACGACCTAAAAAGGGCATCTTACTCGTCGTATGAAAAGTCTGCAACATGAAACGTTGCAGCCCGAAAAATGGGTGAGCACATGGAATATGCTGGCAAGGTAACACAAGAGAATGCAATGAAAGTAAAGCTATACTATATGCAATATGGCTGGTGGAAAGCTCTATGGTTAAGTTTTTGCATAAAGCCAATTTTTCCCTACTTCAAAGGAATGCATTTTAATTAACTATCATGGTAGTTGAAACATCGTTGAGAAGATAGACATCCTCTCAACCCCAATTAAAATAATCATTAAACCCAACAAAATTAAATTAGAGTAACATGTTGAGATGCACATGAAAATCCAAGTACTAGATACTCAAGACGTCCATAACCGGGGACACGGCTAATCATGGTCAGTTTGTACACTGTGCAGAGGTTTGTGCACTTTTTCCCACAAGACTCGATCGCCTCCTTTTGGTTTCTCGCACTACATGGTGTTTGAGAAACGGATGACCGAGACATAGTCTTTCAGAAGCGCTAGCACCTTACGATCGGGCGGACCGTACCAACCTACATCCCCTACATCTGCTAGTCCACCACTGTAAGAGTTCGCACAACTTACTCATACTATGCTAGAGCCCATAATAGCATTGTGGCTGCACACGGAAGTTTCTAGTATGAATAATCTCATGATCCCTTTGAGCCTGGGTGGCGGTCCAAAAGAAAAACAGGCAATCATTGGAGTACCCAGATGCCTCAATCCACCCAGCTGTGTATTAATGTTGCCACCTTAAGTTGCACCATTAATTAACAAACTCACATCTGTCATGGATTTCACTCACCCAATCCACGTCTACGAGCATAGCCTGTCCTAACAGCAAACGTAGAAGTAACTCCCAAAGGTTTGAATGTAATGCAGGTAATAGGTACTACCTCAATCTACTTCCCAATCCCACAAGTTAATTGATCCTACACATGCAATGTGTGAGGGTTGGACTAATGCAATGAAAACTGGGTAATTGGAAAAATATGATCAAAGTGTTACTTGCCTTGCTGATGATCCGCAAAACCTAGAGACTCAAAGTAGCAAGCGGCGCACTCCGGGTACTCTATCGCAATCAAACAAGCATACAATAAGTACTGAACTAATGCATGGTTAAAACTCAAATAAGAGATCTAACCAGAAAGTTCAACTTAAGAACTCCGGTTTGCAAAAAGAATCAACTCGAAAGAAGCAACGAAACTCAAACTGCGAAAGAAACGAGCATCGGTTTACTAGTTGGCCTAAAGTAAAATTTTACAGTAGCCAAAATCTTGTTCAAGTTGTTTAAACGTAAAGAGGGCTTCGAGACGAAGATCTGGGATTTTGAATCACCTGATTCCGACTCTCGAGCGAAAAGAAAAACGCGAAACAAGATCAGGGCAGAAATCGCGATCGAAATAACCGCGGATAAATACCCCGAAAAAGAAAAACGACGAACAGGCTAACAAACGAACGTTCGCTGTCTGCGGTTAGCTAACGAAAACCGTTCGTTAAAACGAACGTACGGACGAACGTCCGCTAATTAACAAAACCGGCGAAAAAAACGGAACCGATCTATTCAAACAAAAAAACAGATCTAGTTTTTTTTTCTAAAACAAAACCGATCGGTTAAACGAGAAAAATTGGGAACTACCTCGGGCAAGAACTCCGGCGAAACTCCGGCGATCCGGCGAGCGAGGCAGCGGGGCTCCGGCGGGGCGGCGGTGCGGCACGCGGGCGGCAGCGGGGCGGTGCGGCTGCGGCGTGTGGCGGGGCGGTGCGGCGCGGCGGCGAGTGGCGGCGCGGCGGCGCGCAGGCGAGGCGGCGGCGGCTGGCGAGCGAGGCGGCGGCGCGGGCGAGCGGCTAGGGTTCGGCGCTGGCGGGCTGGGCGTATCGGGCCGGCGGGGCTGGCTTATAAAGCCCAGTCTCCTGGTCCTTCACGAGTCTAAGTCGGTTCCTATTTTTTTTCTCTAAAAGAGTCCCTGCACAGAAAAACTAACGAGAGAAAAACCAAACGGACTCCAAAATTCCCGAAATAAATTTTCACCGTCCTCTAATAATATTTAGGACAAAGTGAACATTTTTCCCGGACCTAAATGCAATTTTGAAAAACGCGTATTTTTCCTAAGCAAAAAAAAATCCGCAAATAAATCTAGAAAAATACCAAAAGTGATTTTAATATTTTTCCTCCAATATTTCTGTTATTTTGGAGAAGTCATATTATCTCCGCTCATATTTTGTATTTAGAAATACTTTTAGGAGAGAAAAATTATTAGAATCAAACTGTCCTCGTACCGGTATTCCAGCGAACTCAAATACGAAAACGGTAAAATTCTCAACTCTCTCCGTAGGTCCTTGAGTTGCTTAGAATTTCGAGGAACTCCATGGACAAAAATGCAAGAACATGAAATGCAATTATGATCTATGTATAACATTCCAAATTGAAAATTTTGGATGTTACAAACCTACCCCCCTTAGAATGAATCTCGCCCTCGAGATTCGACTTGGCTAGAGAACAGGTGTGGGTGGTCCTTGCGTAGATCATCTTCTCGTTCCCAGGTGGCTTCTTCCTCGGTGTGGTGACTCCACTGAACTTTGCAAAACTTGATAACCTTACTGCGAGTAACTTTGCTCGAAAATTCGAGAATCTTAATAGGCTTCTCCTCGTACGCCAGATCACTGTCCAACTGAATTGCTTCCAGGGGTACTGTGTCTCTAAGCGGTATATCGACCATCTCCGCATTACACTTCTTAAGCTGCGATACGTGAAACACGTCGTGCACTCCTGACAATCCTTCGGGCAACTCCAACTTATAGGCAACCTCTCCCATGCGTTCCAAAACACGGTAAGGTCCCACAAATCTCGGGGCTAACTTCCCTTTAACTCCGAAACGTTTAACTCCTCGCAGAGGCGATACTCTCAGGTACGCTCTGTCTCCGATCTCATAGGTTATCTCCTTGCGTTTCGAGTCTGCATAACTCTTCTGCCTGGACTGAGCTACCTTCAGTCTATCTCAAATCAACTTCACCTTCTCCTCAGACTCTTTGATTAAGTCTGGTCCAAACAACTGTTGGTCTCCAACTTCGTCCCACGACAACGGTGTTCGGCATCTCCTTCCATACAATGCCTCGAACGGTGCCATCCTCAAACTGGCTTGGTAACTGTTGTTGTATGAGAACTCCGCGTAGGGCAAGTTGTCATCCCAACTAGATCCATAATCTAATGCACAGGCTCTTAGCATATCTTCCAAAATCTGATTGACTCTCTCCGTCTGTCCATCTGTCTGCGGATGAAACGCTGTGCTAAACTCTAGCCTGGTACCCAAAGTTTCATGTAACTGATTCCAGAACTTTGAGGTAAACTGGGTTCCTCTATCTGATACGATGCTCCTCGGAACTCCATGCAGACATACAATTCTGGTCATGTATATCTTAGCCAACTTTGCACTGGTATATGTGGTTTTCACAGGGATAAAGTGGGCTATCTTCGTCAATCGGTCTACTACTACCCAGATTGAATCATACCCTGCTTTGGTCCTGGGAAATCCTGTGATAAAATCCATGCCAAGCTTCTCCCACTTCCATTCAGGTATTGGCATAGGTTGTAACAATCCTGCTGGCTTCTGATGTTCTGCCTTCACTCTCTGGCATACATCACAAACTGCTACATACTCCGCGATATCCTTCTTCATACCAGTCCACCAGAAAATATCCTTCATCTCCAAATACATCTTAGTATTTCCTGGATGAATCGAGTACGGTGAATCATGGGCCTCCTGTAAAATCAACTTCCTGATCTCCGGGTCATTGGGCACATAGATTCGATCCTCAAACCATAGGGTATCATGTTCATCCTCACGAAATCCTTTAGCTTTTCCTTCGCTCATCCTCTCCTTTATAGAGGCAATCTCTTTGTCAGCTTTCTGAGCTTCTCTGATTTTATCCATCAGGGTAGACTGGATTTCTAGTGTTGCTACATAGCCTCTCGGAACTATCTCCAAACGTAGTTCTCGTAGTTCCTCGGCTAACTCCTTTGGAAACTCCTCCATCATTAGGGTATTGACATGGCTCTTACGGCTTAGCGCATCAGCGGCTACGTTAGCCTTTCCGGGATGATAATGCAATCTCATGTCATAATCCTTAATGAGTTCCAGCCATCTCCTTTGCCTAAGATTCAGCTCCTTCTGAGTGAGTATATACTTCAAATTCTTGTGATCCGTATATACTTCACAATGGTTTCCAATGAGAAAGTGTCTCCACGTCTTCAACGCATGCACTACGGCTGCTAACTCCAAATCGTGGGTGGCATAGTTCATCTCATGAGGTTTCAGTTGTCGTGAAGCATACGAAACAACTCTTCCTTCCTGCATAAGAACAGCTCCAAGTCCTCGACGTGAAGCGTCGCAGTACACCTCAAAATCCTTATGTTGATCCGGCAGAATCAACACAGGGGATGAGACCAACCTTTTCTTCAATTCCTAGAAACTGGCCTCACATTCTTCGGTCCAACTGAACTTGGTGTCCTTCTTTAACAATTCCGTCATTGGCTTTGCAATCTTCGAGAAATTCTCAATAAATCTCCGGTAGTATCCTGCGAGTCCAAGAAAACTCCGGATCTCTCCAACTGTTGTTGGTGCTTCCCAATTTGTCACAGTGTCCACCTTGGCGGGATCTACTGCTATTCCTTCTCCGGATATAACATGTCGGAGGAATCCGACTTCCTTCAACCAAAACTCACATTTGCTAAACTTGGCATATAACTGATGTTCTCTGAGCTTCTCCAATACCAAACGCAAATGCTCTTCACGCTCCTCTTCATCCTTCGAGAAGATCAAAATATCATCTATGAACACTACGACGAACTTATCCAAATACTCCATAAACACTTTGTTCATCAGGTTCATAAAGTATGCCGGTGCGTTTGTCAGACCAAACGACATAACGGTATACTCGTACAACCCATTCCTAGTGGTAAAGGCCGTCTTAGGTATATCCTGCTCTCGGATCTTCAGTTGATGGTACCCTGATCGTAGATCGATCTTGGAGAATACCTTAGCTCCTTGCAATCTATCGAACAGATCATTGATCATTGGCAGTGGGTACTTGTTCTTGATCGTTACTTCATTCAATCCTCGGTAATCAACAACCATTCTTAACAATCCATCCTTCTTCTCCACTAGAAGTACCAGCGAACCCCAAGGTGAAGAACTTGAGCGTATGAATCCTTTATCCAGTAACTCCTTAATCTGCTTCTTTATTTCCTCCAAATCCTTTGCGGGCATCCTATATGGTCTCTTAGAAATTGGCCCAGTGCCTGGCAAGAGTTCAATCAAAAACTCTATATCTCTATCCGGTGGCATGACAGGTAACTCCTCTGGAAACACATCTGGATAATCCTTCACTAATGGCACTTCCTCCTGAACAACTGCTGACAAGGAATTTAATCTACTCCTCTTTGACTCATGCCGGGATACATACTTGATCCTTCTTCTTTCCGGCGTAGTAAGCAAAATGGTCTTACTGGCACATTCAATATTCCCTTCATACTTAGATAACCAATCCATGCCTAATATCACATCCAGTCCTTGAGATTCCAATACTATTAGGTCCGAAGGGAAAATGTAATTACCAATCCTTAGGGGCAACTGATCACACCATGACTTAGCCATATACTCCGTTCCTGGTGAGGTTACTAACATGGGCGATCTAAGGGCTTGGGTCAGCAACTTATACTTATCCACGAATCCCCTTGAAATATATGAATGCAATGCACCAGTATTGAAAAGAACGAGTGCAGTAATGGACTTAACTAAGAACTTACCTATAACTGCATCTGGTTGCTCCTCTACCTCCTCCACAGTCACGTGGTTCACTTGTCCTTTTTTGAACGGGTTGGGCTTCTTCCCGGCGCTTCCATTGCCGTTCCCATTCTTAACTTCTGGGCATTCATTGGCATAATGTCCATTCTTCCCGCACTTGTAACAAGTGACATGGCTAAAATCCCTCTTGGTGGGTGTGGACGGTGTAGGGCGGTTCTGGTTTCCATTGGCTCCATTTCCATTTCCATTGCCATTCTTGGTGCCATTGTGATTGTGCAAGCTACTTCCTCCATGGGTATGCTGAAACTGTCCTACCATTTTAGGGGTAAAGCGGGGCTTCTGCTGTGCTCCAGAATTATACTTTCCTTGCCCATACTTCCTCTTGCGACTCTCAATCTGCTGGTGCTTCCTTTCAATCATTAGGGTGCGGTCAACCAACTCCTGGTAGTTATTGAAAGTTTCCACCATCAACTGTACACTCATCTCATCATTCAGCCCTTCCATGAATCTCTCCTGCTTCTTGGCATCTGTGGCCACATCATCTAGGGCATAACGAGATAGGGTACTAAACTCATCCACGTACTGAGCCCCAGTACGATTCCCTTGGCGCAAATTGCGAAACTCCTGCTTCTTCATACTCATGGCTCCAGTTGAGACATGGGCGGTATGAAAAGCTTGCTGAAACTGATCCCAAGTTACATTAGCTACGGGGTAAGTGGCTGTGTAGTTTTCCCACCATGCTGCGGCTGGTCTAGACAACTGGTGTGCGGCAAATCGCACCTTCTGAGCATCCGAGCAATTGGCGGTGGTCAAATCCCTTCCAATCTTGCGTAGCCAGTCATCAGCCACAATTGATTCGATGCTGCTAGCAAACACGGGTGGTTGCAACCTTAAGAAACGTGTCAGGTTGTCCACGGGTGGTGGTGGTGGCGGGTTGTTGTTGTTGTTGTTGTTCTGGGTTCTGGTTGTTCTGAGTGTTCTGGACAAGAAGTTGCATCAGGGTGTTCTGCTGCTGGATCAACTGGGTGAGCTCAGGGGGAAACTCAAATTCACGTCTTGGAGGCATCTGATGGGTGTAGAGGGACGAGATTAGAATAGAAAAGAGGTCCAAGGGAAAATCACTACCCATATGCACATGAGACAAACACACAATCATATCACACTAATCAATTTCAAACAAGGTCTTACAAATCTAACGATTGTTACAAAGGTGCTCTAAATCTAATATATGGAGGTAAACTACATGTCACAGGGTGGTCATCTAAAAATATTGATCGGCTGAGGATTCCATAATATCTGCTCCAGCTTCATCTTCATAGTCTTCGTCCTTGCTATCCTCAGCCTCCGAATCCGTGTCATCTATGATGATATAGTCTTCCGGTGGAATCTCCTTGGGTTCTTCTTCATCGCCTTCTTCTCCCATGAGTATTCCTAACTTCCGTGTTAAATCATCATTCTTCTCCACAAGTATTTTCATCTCCTCCTCATAACCGTCACGTGTAGACTTGAGTTCTTCTTCTAACTCCAAATTCCTATTTAGGGCCTTCTTCAAATCTATCATCCCAGCACACATCTGGTGCTCCTGGGGACGAATGTGGTGGTTCAACTCCTGGATGAATGCTGCAATGGATATACCCTTCCGGGTGCTGATCATATCCCAATTCTCGTCTCGACGTCCACAAATCTGGTAGATAGTGTCCTTTAGCTCCTGCTTGTAGACTTCTCCAATCCTTCCCATAGCAATGTGGGCTGCCATACTCCTTCCTAGGCTCCATGTAGGTGCATTAAAGGAAAATGCTATGAGTGAGGTGACAGGTGCAAACGTCCTTCCTGGAACTTGGGCTTGAATCAACCAACGCTCCTCCTCAGGTAGAGTGGCATTGTAGGTTCCGGTGAAACTTGGTAAACAGATGTTGAGATATCTTGTGACTTCCTTCAGGTGTCGTCCAAAGGGTGTTTCTTCATCCGGTTGCATGAACTTGTGCTTTGCTTCCACCATCTTAAAGAGTCAGAAAAGAGAAGAGTGAATTGTGCTCTAGGGCTTGTCTTAGTGGTCGTGTCCTACAGTCAGCGTGTGCTCTGATACCATCTTGTAGCGACCAGACCTCAAACAGTCTGATCTCTGTGCATCAGTCTCATCCCTGGATCAGTAATGCTGACACACACAGTACTTGAAGGATTTATAACAGAGTAGCAATCACACACTTATTACATCGATAGTCCAACGATGACTTTATTACGAATAATATGGCTGAAGGCCATCTAACACGATAACAGCGGAAGGCTTGGAAGATAAGTGAGCCCATCAACTCCAGCGGCATCACTGAGTATAGAACCACGACCTAAAAAGGGCAGCTTACTCGTCGTCTGAAAAGTCTGCAACATGAAATGTTGCAGCCCGAAAAACGGGTCAGCACATGGAATATGCTGGCAAGGTAACACAAGAGAATGCAATGAAAGTAAAGCTATACTATATGCAATATGGCTGGTGGAAAGCTCTATGGTTAAGTTTTTGCGTAAAGCCAATTTTTCCCTACTTCAAAGGAATGCATTTTAATTATCTATCATGGTAGTTTAAACATCGTTGAGAAGATAGACATCCTCTCAACCCCAATTAAAATAATCATTAAACCCAACAAAATTAAATTAGAGTAACATGTTGAGATGCACATGAAAATCCAAGTACTAGATACTCAAGACGTCCATAACCGGGGACACGGCTAATCATGATCAGTTTGTACACTCTGCAGAGGTTTGTACACTTTTCCCACAAGACTCGATCGCCTCCGTTTGGTTTCTCGCACTGCATGGTGTTTGAGAAACGTATGACCGAGACATAGTCTTTCAGAAGCGCTAGCACCTTACGATCGGGCGGACCGTACCAACCTACATCCCCTACATCTGCTAGTCCACCACTGTAAGAGTTCACACAACTTACTCATACTATGCTAGAGCCCATAATAGCATTGTGGCTGCACACGGAAATTTCTAGTATGAATAATCTCATGATCCCTTTGAGCCTGGGTGGCGGTCCAAAAGAAAAACAGGCAATCACTGGAATACCCAGATGCCTCAATCCACCCAGATGTGTATTAATGTTGCCACCTTAAGTTGAACCATTAATTAACAAACTCAGATCTGTCATGGATTTCACTCACCCAATCCACGTCTACGAGCATAGCATGTCCTAACAGCAAACGTAGAAGTAACTCCCAAAGGTTTGAATGTAATGCAGGTAATAGGTACTACCTCAATCTACTTCCCAATCCCACAAGTTAATTTATCCTACTCATGCAACGTGTGAGGGTTGGACTAATGCAATGAAAACAGGGTAATTGGAAAAATATGATCAAAGTGTTACATGCCTTGCTGATGATCCGCAAAACCTAGAGACTCAAAGTAGCAAGCGGCGTACTCCGGGAACTCTATCGCAATCAAACAAGCATAAAATAAGTACTTAACTAATGCACGGGTAAAACTCAAATAAGAGATCTAACCAGAAAGTTCAACTTAAGAACTCCGGTTTGCAAAAAGAATCAACTCGAAAGAAGCAACGAAACTCAAACTGCGAATGAAACGAGCTTCGGTTTACTAGTTGGCCTAAAGTCAAATTTTACAGTAGCCAAAATCTCGTTCAAGTTGTTTAAACGTAAAGAGGGCTTCGAGACGAAGATCTGGGATTTTGAATCAGCTGATTCCGACTCTCGAGCGAAAAGAAAAACGCGAAACAAGATCAGGGCAGAAATCGTGATCGAAATAACCGCGGATAAATACCCCGAAAAAGAAAAACGACGAACAGGCTAACGAACGAACGTTCGCTGTCTACGGTTAACTAACGAAAACCGTTCGTGAAAACGAACGTACGGACGAACGTCCGCTA
This sequence comes from Secale cereale, assembly GCA_902687465.1. Lineage (NCBI taxonomy): Eukaryota > Viridiplantae > Streptophyta > Magnoliopsida > Poales > Poaceae > Secale > Secale cereale. The sequence continues at coordinate 115,148,717 of LR738714.1, read as the reverse complement.
ATTAACTAGACCGGCGAAAAAACCAAACCGATCTTTTCTAACAAAAAAAACAGATCTAGGTTTTTTTCTAAAACAAAACCGATTGGTTAAACGAGAAAAACCGGGAACAACCTCGGACAAGAACTCCGGCGAAACTCCGGCGATCCGGCGGGCGAGGCGGCGGGGCGGTGCGGCGGCGGCGGGTGGCGGCGCGGCGGCGGGGCGATGCGGCGGCGGCGGCGAGTGGCGGCGCGGTGGCGCGCAGGCGAGGCGGCGGCGGCTGGCGAGCGAGGAGGCGGCGCGGGCGAGCGGCTAGGGTTCGGCGCTGGCGGGCTGGGCATATCGGGCCGGCTGGACTGGCTTATAAAGCCCAGTCTCCTGGTCCTTCACGAGTCTAAGTCGGTTCCTATTTTTTTTCTCTAAAAGAGTCCCGGCGCATAAAAACTAACGAAAGAAAAATCAAACGGACTCCAAAATTCCCGATAAAAATTTTCAACGTCCTCTAATAATATTTAGTACAAAGTGAACATTTTTCCCGGACCTAAATGCAAGTTTGAAAAACGCGTATTTTTCCTATGCAAAAAAAAATCCGCAAATAAATCCAGAAAAATACCAAAAGTGATTTTAATATTTTTCCTCCAATATTTCTGTTATTTTGGAGAAGTCATATTATCTCCGCTCATATTTTGTATTTAGAAATACTTTTAGGAGAGAAAAATTATTAGAATCACACTGTCCTCGTACCGGTATTCGAGCGAACTCAAATACGAAAACGGTAAAATTCCCAACTCTCTCCGTAGGTCCTTGAGTTGCTTAGAATTTCGAGGAACTCCACGAACAAAAATGCAAAAACATGAAATGCAATTATGATCTATGTATAACATTTCAAATTGAAAATTTAGGATGTTACATGCTCTGACGACCCAAAAGGACGGCGGAGGTGCGCAACGGTTCCGCGAGGGGATCCCGTGCCCCTGGGTGCATCTAGGCGCACCGGACGTTGATGGAGTCGATGCCAGAGGCACGCGGCAGAAGCAAACGGTGGCGAGGTGCTCGGACACGACGCAAGGGGGGGCTAGGCATGAAGGAAATATGCCCTAGAGGCAATAATAAAGTTATTATTTATTTCCTTATATCATGATAAATGTTTATTATTCATGCTAGAATTGTATTAACCGGAAACTTAGTACATGTGTGAATACATAGACAAAACAGAGTGTCCCTAGTATGCCTCTACTAGACTAGCTCGTTGATCAAAGATGGTTATGTTTCCTAACCATAGACATGAGTTGTCATTTGATCAATGGGATCACATCATTAGGAGAATGATGTGGTGGACTAGACCCATCCGTTAGCTTAGCACTATGATCGTTTAGTTTTACTTCTATTGCTTTCTTCATGACTTATACATGTTCCTATGACTATGAGATTATGCAACTCCCGAATACCGGAGGAACACCTTGTGTGCTATCAAATGTCACAACGTAACTGGGTGATTATAAAGATGCTCTACAGGTGTCTCCGAAAGTGTTCGTGGTGTTGGCATAGATCAAGAATAGGATTTGTCACTCCGAGTGTCGGAGAGGTATCTCTAGGCCCTCTCGGTAATACACATCATAATAAGCCTTGCAAGCAAATGACTAATGAGTTTGTCACGAGATGGTGTATTACGGAATGAGTAAAGAGACTTGCCGGTAACGAGAGTGAACTAGGTATTGAGATACCGAGAATCGAATCTCGGGCAAGTAACATACCGATGACAAAGGGAACAATGTATGTCATTATGCGGTTTGACCGATAAAGATCTTCGTAGAATATGTAGGATCCAATATGAGCATCCATGTTCCGCTATTGGTTATTGACCGGAGATGAGTCTCAGTCATGTCTACATAGTTCTCGAACCCGTAGGGTCCGCACGCTTAACGTTTGATGACGATCGATATTATGAGTTTATGAGTTTTGATGTACCGAAGGTAGTTCGGAGTCCCGGATGAGATCACAGACATGACGATGACTATTGAAATGTCCGAGACGTAAAGATTGATATATTGGAAGGCTATATTCGGACATCGGAAAGGTTCCGAGTGGTCCGGGCATTTTCCGGAGTACCGGGAGGTTACCGGAACCCCCCGGGAGAAGTTATGGGCCTTATGGGCCATAAGAAGGAAGCACACCAGCCCACAAGGGGCTGGTGCGCCCCCTTGGTCAGGAGGCCGAATTGGAAAAGGTTTGGGGGGTGGCGCTCCGCCTTTCCTTCTCTCCTACTCCTCATTCCCTTGCTCTCCTACTCCAACTAGGAAATGGGGGAAATCCTACTCCCAGTGGGAGTAGGACTCCTCCTAGGCGCGCCATAGTGGGCCGGCTGGCGAGGTTACAGACCTAGGGTAGGGTCACAAGCCGGTCCAAGGTACCCCACCCAAGGTCACTACCCTAGAAGATCAAAAGACAAAACTTATGACAGTGGTGGCAGTCGACTGAGACGGTCCAACAAGACACCCCACTCGACTGAGCCCCATCCGCAAGGCGACTCAACGCCACTCGACCAATCCAGGGCCCTCGAGCTTCGAAGGTCAAACGCCACTTAGGACAGCAACGGCCCTGTATTTACTCGCTGTAGTAAACACCTTAATTATCCTTTACTGCAGGCGTTACCAGTAATGCCTGCCTTAATGTACATTAAACCCTTAGTAACGTGGAGCATGGCTGGGGTCCTGGCGCACTATATAAGCCACCCCCTCCTCCAGAACAAGGGTTCGCACCTCTGTAACACACATATACACATACCAGTCGACCAAGCCTCCGGGCACCGAGACGTAGGGCTATTACTTCCTCCGAGAAGGTCCTAAACACGAAAACACCTTGTGTATGACCTCACCATAGCTAGAACCTTGCCTCTCCATTCGTACCCCCTACCCTTACTGTCAGACTTTGAACCACGACAGTTGGCGCCCACCGTGGGGCAAGGCGTCTTAGCGACATCTTGTGAAGTTGCAATTCCTCCTCCAACTGCTTTCATCATGGTGTCAGGCGGTGGTTTGTCGTTGGGCCACGAGATCCGGCTCGGCGCACTAGTCTTCATCGCCAACGACTCCGCATGGTTCCAGGAAGCCCCTCTCGACGTCGAGGCTCTGCCTGCCCGAGGAGCTGCGCACTTTCGCGCCGGCGCCGGCGGCGTCCTCCTGCTGCAGCCATTGAGCCCGACGACTACCTCTATGGGCCGGCTGACCAGTCGACCGGGCTCGAAGATTCCGTTTCCGAGTGCGGGAGCAGCGATCCCACGGCGGAAATCCTCATGGCCGATTCGCGCCGCAGCCCGCCAGGTTTTCCTCGCGGTGAGAACGGCGGCAGCGGCGGCGACCGAGCGCACGACAACGATGGTTACACCCCTTAGCCCTCACCTCCGAGCAAAGGGCTTAGCTTCGTTGCCGCAACGGAGATGCACTCTTCACCCCCATTGTGGGAGATTCCCCAGAGGCTCTGGCCCTCGAAGCCACGCGCTTGGCCACCTTTGCCGAGCGCGCATGCTTGGAAAACGTCCAACGCTCACTCGACGAGCAGGCCCGCCGACTGGTCCCCGAGTCCAGTCGACGACCGCGGCAATCGCGTCAGCGCGAGACTCAGGTGTTCCGCACACCAGTCCAAAACCTCGAAGCCGCGGCTCGCATCGCGGAGTCGATTCAACCCTCCCAGTCGAAAGCTGGGAGAGGTCTTCAGCAGATCCGAGCTTTACTCCGAACGGCTGAAGAACAAAACGTGGCTGTTTCTCAGTCGCGCAACAGGATTCACAGCAGATCGGTGGCCGCAGACACCGTATGGTCGGCCCACAGTTGAAGATCGCCCCTGAGGCGTGAGGAACGTGGCCCGCGGCAAGACTGGCATCTGGGTCGGAACGACGATCCACTCGACCGTCGACACGGACGCTATGACCGCCGTCCAGCGCCTACCACTCCTCCGGGAAGTGGGTCACACTCACCCCAGCGGCACGTGGGCAGGCGCCTGCGAGATGACGAGCGGAGGGTTCCCCCAGATCCCCGGCGGCCAGGTTTCGATGCGAGGTCTATCCTTGTGCAAGGTCGGTCGACCGTAACCGGGCGTCCAGAGAAGAGTGAGGCGGAGACCAACCAAGTGGCAGCCGAGCGCCGGCCTCTGGGTCTGAATGTTTCTGTAGTGCTATCAGAGCCGCCGAGATCCCCCCGAACTTCAGGCTGGCGACAGGAGTGAGCAAGTTCACCGGTGAGTCGAAGCCGGACACTTGGCTGGAAGACTACCGAGTGGCCGTATAGATCGGAGGCGGCAACAACGACATGGCCATGAAGCACCTCCCCTTGATGCTGGGAGGCTCCGCTCGGGCGTGGCTCAACCAGTTGGCCCCCAGGAGTATATACAGTTGGGAAGAGCTCACTCGGGTTTTCGTTCGGACCTTCGAAGATACCTGCAAGCGACCTGCTGGATTAGCAGAACTTCAACACTGCGCGCAGATGCCGAGTGAAACTTTGAGGGACTACATTCAGCGATGGACCACTTTGCATCACATGGTGGAAAACGTGTTTGAGCACGAGGCAGTGTGCGCTTTCAAGGAAGGCGTGCGTAACCGAGAGTTAAATCTGAAGTTTGGCCGAACAGGCGACATGTCCCTATCGCGGATGATGGAGATTGCCTGTCGGTACGCCAACGGTGAGGAGGCCGATCGGCTCCGCAGCGGCAAGAAACCAGTCGGGCAGGACGACCAGAATCCCAATCGGAAAAATAAGCGCAAGGCCGAGCTAGCTGCTCAGAGAGAGGCTGCGGCGGTTAATCAAGGAAAGGGCAAAGGGAAGCCAAAAGGCTCCTGGGCCCCCAAGAAAGGAAAGGGTCAGGCTGGAGACGATATGCTCGACCAGCCGTGCCCCATACACACGAAGAAAGATGAAGAGGGAAACTTGATATATCCCAAGCACACCACTCGGCAATGTCGGCTCTTGATCCAGAGTTTCCAGAAAGATCAGTCGACTAAGAAAGAGAAGGAATCATAAGAGTCCGAAGACAAGGAAGGGGACGGAGGATACCCCCGTATCAACTCCACTTTGGTGATTTTCACGGACGTCGAGAGCAAGAGTCGACTGAAAATCATCAACAAAGAAGTAAACATGGTTGCCCCGGCGACCCCCACGTTTTTGAAATTGTCAAAGACCCCCATCACATTCGACCAGTCCGATCACCCAGCGCACATTGCCACCCCTGGGCGGTAGGCACTGGTGGTCGACCCAGTTATCGAAGGCACACGCCTGACCAGAGTTCTGATGGATGGGGGCAGTGGCTTGAATATCTTGTATGCAGCAACCCTCCGGGATATGGGCATTCCGATTTTCAAGCTGAGGGAAAGTAACATGTGGTTTCACGGGGTAATCCTCGGGAAGAAAGCCGACTCACTTGGCCAGATCTCACTCGATGTAGTCTTCGGTGAGTCAAAGAACTATCGAAAAGAGAAGCTGACGTTCGAAGTGGTGGACTTCAACAGCACCTATCACACCATCCTGGGTAGGCCCGCCTACGCCAGGTTCATGGCTCGACCATGTTACGTCTACCTCAAGCTGAAGATGCCAGGACCCAATGGCGTTATAACCGTCACTGGGAACCGTCAGAAAGCGGAAGAATGCTTCCAGAAAGGTTCGAAGATCGCCGACGAACAAATGGCAGCAATATAGATGGAGGAGTACCAAAAGAGAGTGGATCCGAGTGAACTGCTAAGGGCGAAGAAGCCGGCTTCCGAGTCAGCTTTTCAGTCGGCCGTGGACACGAAGCCTGTGCACATCCATCCCACTGACCCCAACGCAGCACCGACCCACATCTCCACCACACTCGATAGCAAATAGGAAGAAGCGCTCGTCCAGTTCCTCCGTGAGAACTGGGACATCTTTGCATGGAAACCATCAGACATGCTGGGTGTGCCCAGGGGGCTGGCTGAGCACCATTTGCGAGTCGACCCTAAAGTGAAGCCTGTGAAGGAACATCTCCGTCGATCCGCTGTTGAGAAGCGAAAGGCAATTGGCGAAGAAGTGGCTCGACTCCTGGCAACAGAGTTTATCCGCGAGATATACCACTCCGAGTGGCTCGCCAACGTCGTCATGGTCCCCAAGAAGGGCAAGTCTCTCCGCATGTGCATCGATTTCAAGCACATCAATCGGGCCTGCTCGAAAGATCATTTTCTTCTTCCCCGCATCGATCAGATAGTCGACTCGACTGCGGGATGTGAACGTTAGTCCTTTCTGGACGCGTATTCCGGGTACCATCGGATCCGTCTGTTCGGGCCCGACGAGATCAAGACAGCTTTCATCACCCCCTTCGGGTGTTTTTGTTATGTCACGGTGCCTTTCGGCCTAAAAAATGCTGGCGCTACCTTCATGCGCATGATCCAGAAGTGCTTGATAAAGCAAATCAGTCGGAACGTCGAGGCATATATGGATGACATTGTGGTCAAGTCACGGAAAGGTTCCAACCTACTGACTGACCTCGCTAAGACATTTGCAAACCTCAGAAGCTACGATATCTAGCTCAACCCGTCAAAGTGTACATTTGGAGTTCCTGGCGCCAAGTTGCTCGGTTTTCTCGTTTTCGAACGGGGAATCGACGCCAACCCAGAGAAGGTCAGCGCCATCCTCCGAATAAAACGCCCCGAGCGTATACACGACGTCCAGAAGATTACTGGTTGCTTGGCCGCATTGAGTCGATTCATTTCTCGTCTTGGTGAGAAGGCACTGCCTCTCTACCGACTCATGAAGAAATCCGACAAGTTCGAGTGGAATCCCGAAGCTGAAGCAGCGTTTGAAGAGCTCAAAGCCCTGCTGTCCACCCAGCCGGTGCTCGCTGCCCCAGCCAGCGGTGAGCCTCTTCTGCTGTATATTGCTGCCACCAGACAAGTCGTCAGTACTGTACTCACGGTCGAGCGGGAAGAAGAGGGCAAGGCATACAAGGTCCAACGCCCGGTCCAACGCCCCACTATCAGAGATACTAAACAACCGAGATTGAACCGGTCGAGTGGCAAAATGGGCGATTGAACTTCTTCCGTTAGATATCAAGTTTGAAGCGAAGAAAGCCATCAAGTCTCAGGCCATAGCGGATTTTGTGGCTGAGTGGACAGAACAAGAGCTGCCGACTCAAGTCCAGTCGGACCATTGGACTATGTTCTTCGATGGGTCCAAGATGCTGAACGGATCCGGCGCAGGTGTGGTCCTGGTCTCTCCCAGGGGCGACAAGCTCAGCTATGTCCTTCAGATCCATTTCGATTCATCAAACAACGAGGCCGAATACAAAGCACTTTTGTATGGGTTGCGTATGGCCATCTCACTCGGCGTCCGTCGCCTGATGTTCTACGGCGACTCCGACCTGGTAGTGAATCAAGTGATGAAAGAATGGGACGTCAGGAGCCCGGCAATGACCAGTTATTGCAAGGCAGTGCGAAAGCTTGAAAAGAAGTTCGAAGGCTTAGAGCTCCATCATGTGCCCAGAGCATAGAATCAGCTAGCCGATGATCTCGCAAAAATCGGGTCGACTCGGAGGCCTATACCCAAGAATCTGTTCCTAGAGCATCTACACACCCCCTCTGTCAAAGAAGACCCCTTCACGGAAGAGCCCCCGCAGCCAGTCAGCGCGTCAGATCTGACTGAGGTCGAAGTGCCTGCCGTGGTCGACTTGATCATGGAGGTCCTAGTGATTACACTAGACTGGACTGTGCCATATATATCATATCTGCTCAGGCAAGAACTCCCAGAAGATGAAGAAGAAGCGCGCCAGATCGTCCGCCGATCCAAGGAGTTCACAGTCATCCAAGGTCAGCTCTACAGAGAAAGCGTCACCGGAGTCGCTCAGCGCTGCGTCGATCCAGAGGAAGGTCGACTGATCTTGGATGAAATCCACTCGGGAACTTGCGGCCACCACGCCTCCTCTCGGACTATCGTGGCCAAAGCATACCGAGCCGGGTTTTACTAGCCCCGCGCCAACGAGATGGCCAAGGATATTGTGGACAAATGCGCAGGTTTCCAGTTCTACTCCAACATGTCACACAATCCGGCGTCCGCCCTGAAGACCATTCTGCTAGTCTGGCCCTTCGCTGTTTGGGGCCTGGACATGGTCGGCCCCTTCAGGACAGGCAGAAGCGGATTCACCCACCTTCTGGTGGCAGTCGACAAGTTCACGAAATGGATTGAGGCCAAGCCCATCAAGAATCTTGAGTCGAGCACTGCCATCAGCTTCATCAGGGAACTAATTAATATCCCGATATGGGGTCCCCCATAGCATCATCACAGACAACGGCTCCAACTTTGACTCGGATGAATTCAGAGATTTCTGCGCTTCCCAAGGAACACGAGTCGACTACGCCTCCGTGGCACATCCGCAGTCGAATGGACAAGCAGAAAGAGCAAATGGTTTGATTCTCCAAGGCCTAAAGCCGCGGCTCATGCATGATCTTAAGCATGCCGCCGGGGCTTGGGTAACTGAACTGCCATCTATCCTATGGGGTCTGAGGACAACTCCCAACCGGTCGACTGGCCGCACCCCTTTCTTCTTGGTCTATGGAGCCGAGGCTGTGTTGCCAAGCGACTTATTGCACAACGCCCCCAGAGTGGAACTCTTCTCCGAAGCCGAGGCAGAGCAGGCTCGTCAGGATGCAGTCGACCTTTTGGAAGAGGAAAGAGAGATGGCCCTGATCTGGTCGACCATCTATCAACAGGACCTGCGTCGATTCCATGCTCGCATCGTAAGAAGCCGAGCATTCCAGGAAGGAGACCTGGTCCTTCGGGTGCATCAGAAACGTCCACACAAGCTCGCCCCGGCCTGGGAAGGCCCGTTCATCATCACCAAGGTGCTGCGCAACGGAGCGTACCACCTCTACAATGTAGCCCAGAAGAAAGACGAACCTCATTCGTGGAATGCGGACCTGCTCCGTCGCTTTTACACTTGAGACACTTGACGGTCTAGTTGTAATAAAGATTTCCCAATTTGTTTCAAAGACAAGTTAGCAATATCCTTTAACGATTGATGTCCTCTAAAAACATTGGTCTTCAAAATTCCCCAGTGGGTGCTTAGCTGCGGTCCTCTGAGCTACGTTACAAGTAGGAAGTGGCTCTGTCTCCCGAGCTTCGCCACAAATACAACGTACCTCAGAGCCGCCTAAGTTACAAACATTTACTCTGAGTGAAGAGCAACCCTCTCGCTCGGGGGCTTAGCTGCGGTCCTCCGAGCTACGCTACAAGTATAAAGCGGCTCGGTCTTCACGATGGAGTTGGTTGGGTCCAAGCCAGGCTCGACCCGTCCAGTCTCCTCTTCAAAATTACGACAAAACTCTGCACCGAAAACAGCAAGTCAAGTCAACATATAAGATATGGGTCGACCGATCCAACTTTAACCAAGCCGAAGGAGGCATACCTTCGAGCACGAGGTACCATTTCTTGGTGATGTCGCCCAGATACGCCTCAAGATCAACCCTCTTCCGAAAGAGAGCCTCGTACTTGTCGTTCAGGACAACCTTGGACTTCTTCAGCTAAATCACCTCTTGATTGGCCGCGTCGAGCGAGCCTCTCAGCCTGACGATCTCCGCCTCGAGCACACCCACAGAAGCCAGCTTCTTTGCCGCCAGTTCCGCCTTCTCTTGAGCCGCCTGCTGCGCCGCTGCCAGGTCAAGGTCCTTTTGCTCCAAGGCCGCCTTCAGTTGACCTACCAAAGCTACCACTGGACAGATGAACATGAAGGAACACAAGGCACATCTATCAAAAAGTCAGTCGACAAAAGGTCGGGGTCAGTTACCAGCCGCATCGTCCTGTGTCTTCTTCAGGTGGTCCCGAGCCAAGTGCAAGTCAAGGTTAAGCTGGATTTGCTTCTTCTCAAGATCTGCAAACTTGGCCCCAAACTCGCAAGATTTCTGCATCAACACGACAAAGCAAGATCATAAGACTACAGTCGAGTCAAAATACTCAACCGCAGTCTCGGGGACTACACCCAGTGGGTGCACTGAGCGTGCCCCCACTGGTTTCACTCGGCCAGGATCAGTCCGGCGCGAGCTCAAAAAAAACACACAATAGCAAGGAGGAAAAGTTCTATAGTAAGACCATGGCCGACCGCCAGCGGTCGACCACGGTCTCGGGGACTACACCCAGTGGGTGCACTGAGCGTGCCCCCACTTGTTTCACTCAGCCAGGATCAGTCCGGCGCGAGCTCAAAAAAAGCGGAAAACACCCAGTGGGTGTGGTGTCTCACGAAACAAAACAACAGATTCTCTCGAAACCAAAGGCTACTTCAATGAAGACAATGTACCTGGATGTTGGCCCGAAGAGCAGAGCTGGCATCATAAGCCGCCACGCTGGCCTCATACGCCGCCTTCGTCCTCTCCATCATCACCTCCGCCTGGCGAACGGCTTCTTGAGCCGCCCCCACAGGATCCTCCGGGAGGCGGTAGGAAGAGAAGAGAACTGACGAAGCAGCGGGCGCAGGGGCGACGACAGGTACGGGCGCTGGGTCTACGGCACGAACTGGCGTTGAGTTGACGGTTGGAGTAGGTGCTGGGTCGGCGACTAGAGCGGGCGCTGGGTCGACGATCGGCGCAGGTGATGGGTCGACGGCACGCACGGTCCACACAGGGACGACGAAGGAGACCGTGGCTTGGGCCGCATCCTCCTGTCGCTGGGCCTCTGAGCCAGAAGGCGTCTTCCGGCCCTTCTTCCCTGTGCGCCGACGGTCCCCTCCCAACCGCTCCTCGTCTTCATCGTCATCTGGAAGCTCTATGACGAGGCGCGGCACTTCGAGTCAAGCAGCAAGCTAAGTTCAGTCGACCGTCGCCCGCGAAAGAAAGTAAGAATAAGGCAGATTTCATTAAGCCCACACCTGCGCGGGATGTCGCGGCGTCCGCGGTCTCCTCGTCGTCTCGACCCCGGTCGATGTCCATCGAGGTCGTGGAAGCGGCGGCTCAAAAAGGTTCACTCAGAAGATGAGTCGACAGAAGTCACAGTCGACCTCCTAGAAGCAGAAAGAAACAAGACCAAGCGGCACTTACGTGGAGGCGATTGGTACATCCACCTTGATCCGGGGCAAGGCCTTCCGGGTCTTCGTGGTGGTGACCTTGGGCTGCTTGGGCATCTTCTCGGCCGGGTCAGGAGTGGTCGTTCGAGTGCGCTTGGGCGTCCGAGAGCCCGAGGGACCCGCCTGAAGACGTGCGGCACCTGGGTCGTACTTCTCCTTGGATCGACGCTCATCACGGGGAGGTGACTCGACCTCCTCCCCGTTGCTGGAGTCCTCGCTCTCCTCGGTCTCCTCCTCCGACTTCCACTCGGCGGCGTCGCCCGTGCCCTCCTCGCCCTCCTGGTCCAAGTCCCCATTGGGCAGCGAATACATCTCTGTGTAGATCTGCAAAGAAAGAAGTTTGACCAAATATCAGTCGGACCCGTCAATACAAATCACCAGCAAGTCGACAGAAACGTCACTCGGAAGCAGAAGACTAACCTTGTCAAGAAGATGGTCGGCATCGAACGGGATGACCCTCCCAGATCCCCTGGGGTTGTCTTTATTCCCAGTGATGCACTTCAAACACTGCACCACGTACTTCGGGTCGGCCGCCTCCGGGTGGACTCGCGACGAGTCGTCGGTGCCAGAATACAACCACATCGGGTGGTCCCGGGCTTGGAGCGGCTGGATCCTCCGCGTGAGATACGCCTCAAACAGATCCATCCCCGTGACCCCCTCACGGACTAACTGGACGACCCGCTCCACCAACATGTCCACTTCGGCCCTCTCGGCCTTACCCACTATCATCGAAGGAGGTGGGCTGGCTCGACCTAGAGTGAATGGAGGAAGACCAGTCGACTGACCCGGAGTCGGACTGTCCTTGTAGTAAAACCAGGTCGACTGCCAGCCCCGAATCAACTCCGGAAAGATCATGGGGGGAAAGGCGCTCCTATTTCTAAGCTGGATCTCGAGCCCGCCGCACGCCTGGAGGACGTGCGTCTTGCCGTCACTCGGGTTCACCCTCTTAACGGTTTGCGAGCGGCAGGTGAAGATGTGTTTGAAGAATCCCCAGTGCGGTCGGCAACCGAGGAAGTTCTCGCACATAGAAACAAAGGCAGAGAGGAAGGCGATGGAGTTGGGCGTGAAATAGTGCAACTGGGCACCAAAGAAGATCAAGAACGCGCGGAAGAAAGGATGTGGGGGCATAGAAAAACCTCGGTCGACATGGGTAGAGTGGATGACACACTCGCCATCCCGCGGCCGGGGCTCGAGTTCTCCCCCCGGCGCCCGCCAGGAGCCGCGCGATCAACCCTTCCTCCTCCAGCTCCTCCACCACGACGGTGGACCGGATCCAATCTCCCTAGATCCATCCAGCGGGGAGTCCGGACCTTGACGACGAACCACTCCGGCCAGATCGCCTCCCCTTCCCCGACGCCGCCTTCTTCGAGCGCTCCATGGCCGCGGTCTTGTCCTTGCCCATGACTCGCACGCCGGCGGTCACTGCAGAGAGAGGCAAGAAGAAATAGGGGCACGGCGGAGAAGCAAGAGCGCAGCAGGGAAGCAGAGGCGGAGGAAGCAAGATTGGGCGCACAGTGCCACCCGCTACGGGCTCGGCGCGCTCTTATAGCAGCTCGGTCGAGTGGCTGACCGGTGGCCCCGAGCAATCTTATCAAATCCCGTAACAGACGCTGGCGCCATACGTGGCGAAAAAGGAGGCGTGGGGATCGAGGCGTTTCAAGCGCATCCATCCGATTGCTGCGGCACGTCCCGCCCCGCGCGCTTCCCCAAATTTCGAAAACCCCGCCGAATCCGGCGACCGAAGGGCAACCAATCCCGTCGAAAACGGCACGCGCTCACGGTGCCCGACGCTTAGCGCAAAGTCCAGTCGACGCAAGAAATCCAGTCGACACAAGAAGCAACTAACTCACTCGACGGCTTCAAAATCGATCAAGGCGACCAAGGCACAACTGAGGGAGCCTGCCCAAGTCACAAGCTCCGAAACAATCTACCCCAGGGACGTCGAACCAGAACCAGAGCTTCCCTCAGCATCCTCTTGCTCAAGCCTCAATCCATTCGGGGGCTACTGACGAGGTTACAGACCTAGGGTAGGGTCACAAGCCGGTCCAAGGTACCCCACCCAAAGTCACTACCCTAGAAGATCAAAAGACAAAACTTATGACAGTGGTGGCAGTCGACTGAGACGGTCCAAGAAGACACCCACTCGACTGAGCCCCATCCGCAAGGTGACTCAACGCCACTCGACCAATCCAGGGCCCTCGACCTACGAAGGTCAAACGCCACTTGGGACAGCAACGGCCCTGTATTTACTCGCTGTAGTAAACACCTTAATTATCCTTTACTGCAGGCGTTACCAGTAACGCCTGCCTTAATGTACATTAAACCCTTAGTAACGTGGAGCATGGCTGGGGTCCTGGCACACTATATAAGCCACCCCCTCCTCCAGAACAAGGGTTCGCACCTCTGTAACACACATATACACATACCAGTCGACCAAGCCTCTGGGCACCGAGACGTAGGGCTATTACTTCCTACGAGAAGGGCCTGGACTCGAAAACACCTCGTGTACGACCTCACCATAGCTATAACCTTGCCTCTCCATTCGTACCCCCTACCCTTACTGTCAGACTTAGAACCACGATACCGGCCTCTCCCCCTCCTCCACTCCTTTATATATGGGGGTGGGGGCACCCCATAGACACACAAGTTGATCAGTTGATCTCTCCCAACCGTGTGCGGTGCCCCTCTCTACAGAAACACACCTCGGTCATATCGTTGTAGTGCTTAGGCGAAACCCTGCGTCGGTAGCTTCATCATCTCAGTCACCACGCCGTCGTGCTGACGAAACTCTCCCGCAAATTTCTGCTGGAACAAGAGCTCGTGGGACGTCATCAAGGTGAACGTGTGCTGAACGCGGAGGCTCCATACATTCGGTGCTTGATCGGTTGGATCGCGAAGAAGTTCGACCTCATCAACCGCGTCACTAGACGCTTCCGCTCCTGGTCTACGAGGGTACGTAGACACACTCTCCCCTCTCGTTGCTATGCATCTAGTAGATAGATCTTGCGTGATCGTAGGAAAATTTTGAAATACTACGTTCCCCAATAGTGGCATCATGATCCAGGTCTATGCGTAGATGATATGCACGAGTAGAACACACGTGAATTGTGGACGATACTAGTCATACTGCTTACCAGCATGTCATACTTTTTTTCGGCGGTATTGTTGGATGAAGCGGCCCGGACCGACATTACGCGTACGCTTACGCGAGACTGGTTCTACCGACGTGCTTCGCACACAGGTGGCTAGCGGGTGTGAGTTTCTCCAACTTTAGTTGAATCAAGTGTGGCTATGCCCGATCCTTGTGAAGGTTTAAAACAACACATACTTGACGAAAAGTCATTGTAGTTTTTGTATGCGTAGGTAAGAACGGTTCTTGCTAAGCCCGTAGCAGCCACGTAAAACTTGCAACAACAAAGTAGAGGACGTCTAACTTGTTTTTGCAGGGCATGTTGTGATGTGATATGGTCAATACATGATGAGTGATACGTTATTGTATGAGATGGTCATGTTTTGTAAAGTTATCGGCAACTGGCAGGAGCCATATGGTTGTCGCTTTATTGTATGAAATGCAATCGCCATGTAATTGCTTTACTTTATCACTAAGCGGTAGGGATAGTCGTAGAAGCAATAGTTGGCGAGACGACAACGATGCTACGCTGGAGATCAAGGTGTCGCGCCGGTGACGATGGTGATCATGATGGTGTCTTGGAGATGGAGATCAAAGGCACAAGATGATGATGGCCATATCATATCACTTATATTGATTGCATGTGATGTTTATCTTTTATGCATCTTATTTTTCTTAGACGGTAGCATTATAAGATGATCTCTCACTAAATTTCAAGGTATAAGTGTTCTCCCTAAGTATGCACCGTTGAAAAAGTTCGTCGTGCCGAGACACCACATGATGATTGGGTGTGATAAGCTCTACGCTCACATACAACAGTGTAAGCAAGTTTTGCACACGCAGAATACTCGGGTTAAACTTGACGAGCCTAGCATATGCAGCTATGGCCTCGGAACACTGGCGACCGAAAGGTCGAGCGTGAATCATATAGTAGATATGATCAACATAAGATGTTCACCATTGAAAAATACTCCATCTCACGTGATGATTGGACATGGTTTAGTTGATATGGATCACGTGATCACTTAGATGATAAGAGAGATGTCTATCTAAGTGGGAGTTCTTTAGAAATTTGATTAATTGAACTTTAATTTATCATGAACTTAGTCCTGGTAGTATTAGCATATCTATGTTGTAGATCAATAGCTCGCGTCATAGCTCCCCTATGTTTTGATATGTTCCTAGAGAAAACTTAGTTGAAAGATGTTAGTAGCAATGATGTGGACTAGGTCCATGATCTGAGGATTATCCTCATTGCTGCACAGAAGTATTATGTCCTTGATGCACCGCTAGGTGACAAAGCTATTGCAGGAGTAGATGCAGACGTTATGAACATTTGACAAGCTCGGTATGATGACTACTTGATAGTTTAGGGGCACCATGCTTTACGGCTTATAACTGGGACTTCAAAAACGTTTTGAACGCCACGGAGCATATGAGATTTTCCAAGAGTTGAAATTAGTATTTCATATGCATGCCCGTGTCGAGAGGTATAAGACCTCTGATAGTACTTTGCCTACAAGATGGAGGAGAATAGCTCAACCAGTGAGCATGTGCTCAGATTGTCTGGGTACTACAATTGCTTGAATCAAGTGGGAGTTAATCTTCCAGATAAGATAGTAATTGACAAATTCTCTAGTCACTATCACAAAGTTAGTAGAACTTCGTGATGAACTATAATATGCAAGGGATGACGAAAGTAATTCCCGAGCTCTTCAAGTGTTGATGGCTAAGAAGACCACTTGTTTCAGGTAAAGGGCAAAGGGATAGAAAGGGAACTTCAAGAAGAATGACAAGCAAGTTGTCACTCCCGTGAAGAAACCCAAAGTTAAACTCAAGCCTGAAACTAAGTGCTTCTATTGCAAAGGAAATTGTCACTGGAAGTGGAACTGCCCTAGATACTTGGCGGATAAGAAGGATGGCAAAGTGAACAAAACTATATTTGATTACAGATTATTGATGTATACTTTACTAGTGTTCATAGCAACCCTTGGGTATTTGATACCGGTACAGTTGCTAAAATTAGTAACTCGAAACGAGAGTTGCAGAATGAATAGAGACTAGTTAAAGGTGAAGTGATGATATTTGTTGGAAGTGGTTCCAAGATTGATATGATCATCATCGCACACTCCCTATACTTTCGGGATTAGTGTAGAACCTAAATAAATGTTATTTGGAATTTGTGTTGAGCAAGAATATGATTTGATCATGTTTGTTGCAATACGGTTATTCATTTAAAGTCATAGAATAATTGTTATTCTGTTTGCATTAATAAAGCCTTCGATGGTCATACACCCAATGAAAATACTTTGTCAGATCTCGATTGTAATGATACACATATTCATAATATTGAAGCCAAAAGATGCAAGGTTAATAATGATAGTGCAACTTATTTGTGGCACTGTCGTTTAGGTCATATTTGTGTAAAAGCGCATGAAGAAACTCCATAGTGATGGACTTTTCGAATCACTTGATTATGAATCACTCGGTGCTTGCGAACCATGCCTCATGGGCAAGATGACTAAAACTCCGTTCTTCGGAACAATGGAGCGAGCAACAGATTTGTTGAAAATCATACATAGTGATGTATCTGGACCGACGAATGTTGAAGCTCGCGTCGGGTATCGTTATTTCCTGACCTTCACTGATAATTTGAGCAGATATGGGTATATCTACTTGATGAAGCACAGGTCTGAAACATTTGAGAAGTTCAAAGAATTTCAGAGTGAAGTAGAGAATCATCGTAACAAGAAAATAAAGTTTCTACGATATGATCGTGTAGGTGAATATTTGAGTTATGAGTTTGGTCTTCATTTGAAACAATGTGGAATAGTTTCACAACTCACGCCACCCGGAACACCACAGCATAATGGTGTGTCTAAATGTCGTAACCGTACTTTATTAGATATGGTGCGGTCTATGATGTCTCTTACTGATTTACCACTATCGTTTTGGGTTATGCATCAGAGACAGCTGCATTCACGTTAAATAGGGCAACATCTAAATCCGTTGAGACGATGCCTTATGAACTGTGGTTTGGCAAGAAACCAAAGTTGTCGTTTCTTAAAGTTTGGGGCTGCGATGCTTATGTGAAAAAACTTCCACTTGATAAGCTCGAACCCAAGTCGTAGAAATGTGTCTTCATAGGATACCCAAAGGAGACTGTTGGGTACACCTTCTATCGCAGATCCGAAGGCAAGATATTCATTGCTAAGAATGAATCCTTTCTAGAGAAGGAGTTTCTCTCGAAAGAAGTGAGTGGGTGGAAAGTGGAACTTGATGAGGTAATTGTACCTTCTCCCAAATTGGAAAGTAGTACATCACAGAACTGGTTCCAGTGATTCCAACACCAACTAGTGAGGAAGCTAATGATGATGATCATGAAACTTCGGATCAAGTTACTACTGAACTTCGTAGATCAACCAGAGTACGTTCCGCGCCAGAGTGGTACGGCAAACCAGTTCTGGAAGTCATGTTACTAGACCATGATGAACCTACGAACTACGAGGAAGCGATGATGAGCCCAGATTACGCAAAATGGCTTGAGGCCATGAAATCTGAGATGGGATCCATGTATGAGAACAAAGTGTGGACTTTGGTTGACTTGTCCGATGATCGGCAAGCCATCAAAATTAAATGGATCTTCAAGAGGAAGACCGACGCTAACAGCAATGTTACTGTTTACAAAGCTCGACTTGTTGCGAAAGGTTATCGACAAGTTCAAAGAGTTCACCCGTAGCGATGCTTAAGTCTATCCGAATCATGTTAGCAATTGCCGCATTTTATGATTATGAAATCAGGAAAATGGATATCAAAACTGCATTCCTGAATGGATATCTTAAAGAAGAGTTGTATATGATGCAATCAGAAGGTTTTGTCGATCCTAAAGGTGCTAACAAAGTGTGCAAGCTCCAGCGACCCATCTATGGACTGGTGCAAGCATCTCGGAGTTGGAATATGTGTTTTGATGAGGTGATCAAAGCATATGGTTTTATACACCTTTTGGAGAAGCCTGTATTTACAAGAAAGTGAGTGGGAGCACTATATCCTTTTCTGATAAGTATATGTGAATAACATATTGTCGATCGGAAATAATGTAGAATTTTCTCAAAAGCATAAAGGAGTGTTTGAAAGGAGTTTTTTCAAAGATAGACCTCGGTGAAGCTGCTTAGAAATTGAGCATCAAGATCTATAGAGATAGATCGAGACGCTTGATAAGTTTTTTCAATGAGTACATACCTTGACAATTTTTATGGTATGAGTACAGAGAAGGAGTTCTTGCCTGAGTTGTAAGGTATGAAGTTGAGTTGGACTCAAAGCCCGACCTCAGCAAAAGATAGAGAAAGAATGAAAGTGATTCCCTATGCCTTAGCCATATGTTCTATAAAGTATGCCATGGTGTGAACAAAATCAATCACCATGAAATGCTCAAAGACATGATGCAAGCAAGATGCATATGAGCATGGACATGATATGATGCATCACAAGGAACACGATGAGTGCAACATGTGGCATGGCATAGGTGCAAGAACACAACTCATTTAAGTGACCCCAATCATGCAAAAGGATGCAAAACAAAATAGCCTCACATGTAGTTATTTGGATTGAACTATCTAAGCACCCAACAAGTTAAAATGTTGCTTAGCATGGCAAGTGAGGCATCAGAAGGTCTACAAAAACATGCAAGCATTTTAAATGGGCCGGAAGGAACAGACAACAATTCCGGAAAAATCACATGTGCATATAAAAAATATAGATCTGATCTGTTATAACCATAGGTTAGAGTTGTTAAACATGCAAAGTAACAGCACCATGTTATTCTACACATTTTCCACCCCATTTATATATAAAGTTTTTAAAATTTGGAGCTACAGTTAGTTAGTTATGAATTAAACCAATTTGAACATGTTAAAAAGAAAAACATATGCAAACAACATTTTAAATGTTTTTACCATGGCAGCAAAAAGCATATTATTAATCTACACTAAAAACTAAGCAGTTTTCATATATAGATTATTTCAAATAGATGCATATTTTAAAAGTTATGGCCATTCAAAAATGCAAATAGAATTAAACAAAACAAAACAAAATAGAAAAAGGAAAAGATCCACTTCTGACCTGGTCTGGACTAGCCTCAGCCAATGACTAGTGGGTCCAGGGGCGCTGAGGTGGCAGTGCGGGGTGTAGAAGTGGGTGTGTGTGTACAAAGGATGACAGGTGGGGCCCTGGTGTCAGCAAGAGGCGCAAGGCAAAAATATGGGCGTTTTCTCACTGGCCCGAGGGGATTCAAACCCTGCTCGCTGGGTTAACAGAACGGATTGTGAACCAACTGGACTGGCTGCGTGCGACTGATAGAGAGGGAGTGCTACACCTGAAGAATAAGCATAACATGCAGGCAAAGCCACTCAATGCCGGCGAAACAGAGACGACGACGAGTGCGACGGGGCTGCTCCGGCGACCCAAAAGGATGACGGAGGTGCACAACGGGTCCGCGAGGGGATCCCATGCCCCTGGGTGTAGCTAGGCGCACCGGACGTCGACGGAGTCAATGCCAGAGGCACGCGGCAGAAGCAAACGGGGGTGAGGTGCTCGGACGCGATGGAAGGGGGGGCTAGGCGGCGCGCTGAGGCTACAACATAAGCCTACGGACGACGGCGAACGTGCTAGCGACGAGAAGGAGAACTAAGGGGGTCGGATCACTCACCGGCGATGAGGTCCGACGGCGGCGAGTTCGGGCGTCCGCAGCTAGCGTGCCTAGAGCAAAAGAACGAGGGGGGAAAGGGATGGGGAGGAGCGCAAGCTCACCACGAACACACTCGCATGATCGGGACGGCGGGAGGAGGAAGGAGTCGAGTAGGGCGGCGGTCGAACAGCTGCGGTGGCCGGAGACAAAGACGAAGCCGTAGGGGAAGCAGATGGGCCCTCAGCTCCGTGTAGTCGACGTCGGGGACGTTGGCGACGTCGGGGAAGCGGGCGAACAAGCTTGGCGAGGTGGAGGTCATCGATGTCCACGCCGGCGACGAGCTCGTGCTCTCAAATGCGTTCGGGACGGTGGTGGCGCGGCGGATCTGGTGGCTCTGAGCTCACCTGACGGCGGGAGGAGGAAGAGGGGAACCCTAGAGGGTTGGTCGATAGTAGGGTGGCTTAAGAGGGGGGCCAAGGCGACGAGCTGGACAGCGACGCGCTTGTGCTCGCGGTCCTCATGGCAACAACGTGAGGTGGACGAAAAGGTGGGTGCGGGCGCTGTTCACAGTCGCTGACGCGTGGGACTGGCTCGGCCACGTGGAGGCGACGGAGAGGGGGCGAGTGTGTGCGCGGGTGAGTAAAGGAGAGAGGGACGCGCAGGTGAACCAGCTGGGCTGGGCGCGCGCTGGCTGGCGGGCCGGCCTGGTGGCCGAGGCCCAGGTTGCTCTGTGGGCTGCGGCTGGCTGCTGTTGCACTCCTGCTGCTTTTCTTTTCCCTTTTTCTTTAGGTAGAAAAACAAAATGAAAAGCACAGGCAGCTAGGAAAAGAATTAGGGTGAAGTAAAAATATGTTTGGGGTCCTGGATTTATGCTCTATTTAAAAAAAATACTTTAGGCATTTTTAGAGGTAGAAAAATAAAACAAGTTTGAATATTATTCAAACTTGAGGCATTTTTGAACCTAACCAAAACAATTTCAAAAGAGGTGAAATTTGGCATAGGTGTTTAGGACATAGAGCAAGATTTTTTGGGAGGAGATGAACATTAAATGAGGAGGCTAGATGGCACTTTGCAAAACTAAAATAAAGAGAGAAAGAGAGAAGGGGAGGTGGTGAAACATGAAAAAAAATCAAGCATGGATCACACATGGATGAAAGCAACACTAAACCCACAATGCACATGGTGAGAAGAGGATGCAATATGACAAGGTTGAATGCAATATGATGAGGCCATGATGCATATGATGACATGATAATGCGTTAAGATGACAAAGAATAAAGAAAGATAAAGCCCCAAGGAAAGGCTAGGACCAAAAGGTAAATATTTATTGACATATAAGGAAGTTTTACATCTGGGGTGTTACAAGAGTATATTGCGCCTTCGGAAGCTTCAAAGGAGGAGTTTTGGATCGATAAGTTTCCTGAAGAAATTGGTGTCATCCCAAGTGTGATGAATCCAACGGCTCTCCATTTTGATAATAGTGGAGCCGTCACTCCACCAAAGGAACCAAGATCACACATGAAGACCAGACACATTGAACGTAAGTATCACATTTTCCGACAATATGTTGAGAAAGGCTATGTGAAGATTCTCAAGATTCACACGAATTTGAATGTGTCTGACCCGATGAAGAACACTTTACCATGAGCTAAGCATGAGCAACATCGGATAGACATAGGCGTTACGGAAACTATGTAAACTAGATTATTGACTCTAGTGCAAGTGGGGGACTATTGGAAATATGCCCTAAAGGCAATAATATCTGTAATATTATATTTTTGGATTCATAATTAAAGAGTTTATATTCTATGCTACAACAGTTATGATCCTATAATATGTGGTTTAGTGGAAAAGTCATATGCACATATGGAATGATAAATGGTTAAATAAAAGGTTCCTAGTATTCCCTCTAGGACTAGCTCAAGTGTTGTTGGTGATCACATTTTTATGATCTAAGGATATCATTAAGTGTAATGATAGTCCTAAACAACATTGAGATTATGAAGTTGGAAGAACAATCATATTGAATCAACCCAAACTTGTGTGTTATGAATTGGGTTAATATCATACGTAATCAATTGTATTAACACTGAGTGTTAACGTAAGATTTTTCTCCGTAGACCATGAGAGTATCATAGTCACTTCTTACCATATGGTGGGATTTGGGGTTGCTCAAATGCCACATGTAACACGGTGATCATAACGACAAGTTATAGGTTCATCGAGAAGTTTTACAAGGGACTAGATAGCTTGAGGGTTGGATTTGCTCCTTCGACGATGGATAGATATTCTTAGGGCTCTGTCGGTGTGAAGGCATCTATCATCATCTGGCCAAACATGGGTGACTTCATCACAGGGATGCTGGAACACGACAACGAGAAAGATGAACAAACCCGGTAATGAGGATAATGGTATAGTGATCATGTGATGACGTAGGAGGATACCGATACATCCCGGGTTTAGTGAAATATCGCAAAGCAGAGGGATTGTCACATGATAACCAAAGGTTCACTTGAATATCGTATCATTTGTGTGCTCATAGGGATCGATATGGACGTCCACGGTCCCGCTGTCGATCATTGAACAAAGGGGTTTCGTTCGTGTCTATGAGTTACGAATCTATGGGGCCACAAGCTTATGGAAATCAAATCTACTGATTGTTAGTAGGACGAGAGTATCGAGGATTTATTTATGAAATTGTTCGTTAATATTTGGAATAGTTCCAAGAGAAACTAGAAGCGTTTGGGGGTCACCGGGAGGGTTTCAGAGAGTATCGAGTAATGCCGGTATTACCAATAATTACTATATAGGTGGAAAATGTTTCTAGAGGTGTTAAATTATACTCCCTCCGTCACATAATATAAGAGTGTTTTTGACACTGTACTAGTGTCAAAAATGCTCTTATATATTATGGGATGGATGGAGTATAATATGCTCTAGTAATCATTAGAGGGCTTTAATATTTAATTTAATATCGACGGGCCTAAAAAGCAAGTAGTAGAGGAGGAATTGGGCCATCAAGTACCAATTGGGGAGGCACTCCTTTTTCCCCTCGAGGGAGTCCGAATTGGAGTGGAGGGAGGACTCCCCTCCCCCCTTGGCCGGCGCAAGGGGGGAGTCATTCCCCTCTTGTGGCACCCCTCCTCTCCTCTAACCTATATATACTTGAGGTATTGAGCCCTTTTGAATGCACAAGTTTTGGAGCCTCCTCTAATTCTTCTAGCCCTGGTTCTAATTGGTCCTTGTTGACTAACTAGAGCTTGGTCTAGTTCCTCTAATCCTCATAATTAGAAGCCCAGTGTGGTTCTAATCTTCCTCTCTAATTCTCCGATGACGATTAGCTCTGGATGGTGATGCGTTGCCGGACTATGAAGGATGAATGATTGCAATCAAGTAGAGAGGTCGTTCTTTTGTTCTTTGGTTTGATGGACTATTTGTAGCGGTTCGCGGGATTATTCACCGACAGTTCGTGGGACTCCAAGTATGATCTACACCGACACATTCTTCTTCCGCTGCCTCTCAGTGATGGTAACGATCGTGATCCCAACCAGTTATGCATCTTCTTATTGATCTTGGGTGTGCGTAGGCATGATTTTTTTGTTTTCTACTATGTTTCTCAACACCCATTCCCTATGTTTTTCCTCTTTTTAATGGCTTTACCGCCCATACCAACCCATAGGCATCCCAGTTCAACAATTAATGGTAGGGGTGGATTAAGAAGTTGCTTGGCTATTAAGGCTGAACTCATTATTAAATATTTTAAGCTTGTGTGTACTCGCGAGTGCTCATTAATAGACTATGATGTGTTATGGCCTACGAGATGAGAGTCTGATTGTAATTTTTACAAATAAATATGGTGACTATATGAGGAGGTGCACTAGTTTGTTCTCTGCTATTAGTCGGGATGGGTCAATTAGATTCAGTAGATGGGTTGAGATGCCATGAAAAGTTGTCATCTAATATAAGAATATGTGGTGTGATAATCCCCAAGTGCAAGGAATCATTGTAGCACTTTCCAAAGATGAAAGTGGTAAGTATAGAGTGTCCAACCCATAAGGAGCTAAAGGTAATATCAATATTTTCTCAAGTCCTATCTGCCGCTGATATGACTCTACGCACACCAAGCGTTTTCTTTTATCTAGAAACAATAAATAAAACTATGTTGTGGGTACAAAGAGGATAGCTTTGCATGATATCGAAGAACTAAAATATAAAAATAGGTGATGTCTACATAAAGTTAGAATATTTTACAATATATTAAAAATAGTAAGTGTGAAATAATGATGGTATGGTGTGCGGAATTGTCCTAGGCCATTGATAACAAGATCTATAATCATTATTATAGTTTTATATTATGGAGAGGCATGAACTAACATACTTTACGTACTTGGATCATATGAACTTATGATTGGACTGATAACCCACAAGTGTAGGGGATCACAACAGTTTTCGAAGGTAAAGTATTCAACCCAAATTTATTGATTCGACACAAGGGGAGCCAAAGAATACTCTTAAGTATTAGCAGCTGAGTTGTCAATTCAACCACACCTGGAAACTTAGTATCTGAAGCAAGATAGTTTAGTAGCAAAGTAATATGATAGTGGCGGTAGCAGCGATAAAAGTAATGGTAATGTTTTTGTAGTTTTTATAATAGTAGCAGTGGAAAAGTAAATAAGCAACAAGAAATATATGAAAAGCTCGTAGGCATTGGATCGGTGATGGGAAATTATGTCGGATGCAATTCATCATGTAGAAGTTATAACCTAGGGTGACACAGAACTAGCTCTAGTTCATCAATGCAATGTAGGCATGTATTTCGAATATAGTCATACGTGCTTATGGAAAAGAACTTGCATGACATCTTTTGTCCTACCCTCCCGTGGCAGCGGGGTCCTATTGGAAACTAAGGGATATTAAGGCCTCCTTTTAATAGAGTACCGGACCAAAGCATTAACACATAGTGAATACATGAACTCCTCAAACTATGGTCATCACCGGGAGTGGTCCCGATTATTGTCACTTCGGGGTTGCCGGATCATAACCCATAGTAGGTGACTATAGACTTGCAAGATAGGATCAAGAACACACATATATTCATGAAAACATAATAGGTTCAGATCTGAAATCATGGCACTCGGGCCCTAGTGACAAGCATTAAGCATAGCAAAGTCATAGCAACATCAATCTCAGAACATAGTGGATACTAGGGATCAAACCCTAACAAAACTAACTCGATTACATGATAGATCCCATCAAACCCATCACCGTCCAGCAAGCCTACGATGGAATTACTCACGCAT
Organism: Secale cereale; assembly: GCA_902687465.1. NCBI lineage: Eukaryota > Viridiplantae > Streptophyta > Magnoliopsida > Poales > Poaceae > Secale > Secale cereale. Next base: position 115,123,576 of record LR738714.1, on the reverse strand, counting down.
GGTGGTGAGCATCATGGAATTGGTGATGGAGGAAGGTTGATGATGACGATGGCAACGATCTCCACTCTCCGGAGCCCCGAACGAACTCCAGATCAGCCCTCCCGAGAGAGATTAGGGCTTGGCGGCGGCTCCGTCTCGTGAAACATGATAATTCTTTCTCCCTGATTTTTTTCTTCGCGGAAGTGAATATATGGGATCCGGGGATACGTCGGTGGAGTACCAGGGGCCCACGAGGCAGGGGGCGCGCCCTAGGGGGGGCGTGCCCCCACCCTCGTGGACAGTGTGTGGGCCCCCTGGTCTGGATCTTCTTGCAGATATTTTTTATATTTCCTTAATAATTCTCCGTCGATTTTCAGGTCATTCCTAGAACTTTTTATTTATGCACAATAACAACACCATGGAAATTCTGCTGAAAACAACGTCAGCCTATGTTAGTTCCATTCAAATCATGCAAGTTAGTGTCCAAAACAAGGGCAAAAGGGTTTGGAAAAATAGATACGATGGAGATGTATCAATTCCCCCAAGCTTAAACCTTTGCTTGTCCTCAAGCAATTCAGTTGATAAACTGAAAGTGATAAAGAAAAACTTTGACAAACTCGGTTTGCTCTTGTTTTGTAAATATGTAAGCCAGCATTCAGGTTTGCAACAAGATCATGAACTAACCACATTCACAATAACTTTCACCTCTCAAGACTACTCACATCAATGGCATAATCAACTAGCGAGCAATAATAATAAACCTCGGTTGACAACACTTTCTCAAAACAATCATGATATGATATAACAAGATGGTATCTCGCTAGCCCTTTCTGACATCGTAAAACATAAATGCAGAGCACCTTTAAAGATCAAGGACTGTCTAGACATTGTAATTCATGGTAAAAGAGATGTAGTCATGATCATACTCAATGCAAATTTATAGTAATACATGCAAATGACAGAGGTGCTCTCCTACTGGTGCTCTTTGATAAGAGGATGATGACTCTGCATAAAAGTAAATAGATAGGCCCTTCGCAGAGGGAAGCAGGTATTTGTAGAGGTGCCAGAGCTCAATTTTTAAATAGAGATGAATAACATTTTGAGCGGTATACTTTCATTGTCAACATAACAACCAAGAATCTCGATATCTCCCATGCTACGCACATTATAGGCGGTTCCCAAACAGAATGGTAAAGTTTATACTCCCCCAACCACCAACAAGCACACTCCACGGCTAGCCCGAAACAACGGGTACCGTCCAAACCAGCAACAGCCCTGGGGGAGTTTTGTTTAATTATTTATGATTTTGGGCATGGGACTGGGCATCCCGGTTACCGGCCATTTTCTCGTGAATGATTAGCGGAGTCCACTCATCGCGAGAATAACTCACCTAGAATGGAAGATATTTATAGCCCTAGTAGATACATGAGCTGTTTGAGCATACAAAATAGAATTTCATTTGAAGGTTTAGAGTTTGGCACATACAAATTTACTTGGAACGGCAGGTAAATACCGCATATAGGAAGGTATAGTGGACTCATGTGGAATAACTTTGAGGTTTATGGAAGTGGATGCACAAGCAGTATTCCCGCTTAGTACAGGTGAAGGCTAGAAAGGGACTGGGAAGCGACTAGCTAGAGAGCAACAACAGTCATGAACATGCATTAAAATTAATCAACAATGAATGCAAGCATGAGTAGGATATAAATCAGCATGAACATAAATATCGTGGAGGCTATGTTGATTTGTTTCAACTAAATGTGTGAACATGTGCCAAGTCAGATCACTTAAATCATTCAAAGGAGGATACCACCCCATCATACCACATCACAACCATTTTAATATCATGTTGGCACGCAAGATAGACCATTATAAACTCTGAGCTAATTAAGCATGGCATAAGCAGCTATGATCTCTAATTGTCATCGCAAACATGTTTCATTCATAACAAGCTGAATCGGGAACGATGAACTATCATATTTACAAAAATAAGAGAGGTCGAGTTCATACCAGCTTTTCTCATCTCAATTAGTTCATCATATATCATCCTTATTGCCTTTCACTAGCATGACCGAACGGTGTGGAAAATAATAATAGTGCACGTGCATTGGACTAAGCTGGAATCTGCATACATTTAATACAAGAGAGAAGACAAGGTAATATGGCTCAAGGTTAAATCAACAATAAAGCATATGAGAGCCACTAAGCATTTTCATCATGGTCTTCTACTCTTGACTCCCAAAGAAAAGAAAAGAAACTATTTACATGGGAAAACTCCCAACAAGCAAAAGAAGAACAGGAAATATTTTTGGGTTTTCTTTTTAGTTACTACTACAAGGAAAGTAAACTAGCTAGAAGCTACAACTAATATTTTTTTCTTAAGGTTTTTATAGCACACGATAAAAAGACTAAGAAAAAGAAATTGAAACTAAACATGGATGGTACAATGAAAGAGTGTGAGCACCGACAACTAGAATAAGTGTGAACATGAATGCAAAGTCGGTGAGAAACACGTACTCCCCCAAGCTTAGGCTTTTGGCCTAGGTTGGTTTGTGGCCAGTATTGGCCTGACAGATATCCAAAGTTGTAGTTGGGGTTGTACTGATATGCAGCAGCTACTGCATGCTGAGCTGCAGCTCGAAGGCGGGCTGCTTCTATCATATTATAAAACACATTTGCCTCCTCCATAGTTATAGTGTATCTTCCTTTTGCCTGAAAGTCAAACAAGGTAGGGGAAGGAAGAACAATAGGGATGGCCTGCTGCCTGTGAAAGATTAATCGATATTTGAGGGTTTGACCATCCCTCTCTATAAACCGGTGACTAGTCATAGCATGGCAATCTAAAAGAACAGGAGGTAAAGGTTCATCATTCTCGTGCATAGGCACACCCAGAAAGTGGGCTATGCGAGTGTCATAAATCCCACCAAATAAATCTCCATTCATACCATTATGGTGTAGCCTACGTGCAACAATGGCTCCCAAGTTATATTGCCTATCGCCTAATACAACACTCTTGAGAACACTAAGATCAGGGACACACATGTGACAAGCCTCATCTTTACCATTTATGCATCTACCAATAAAGAGAGCAAAGTAATGAATAGAAGGAAAATGGATGCTCCCTATGGTAGAATGTGTGATTTCCCTAGATTCCCCCACTGTGATACTAGCAAGGAACTCTCTAAATTCAGATTTACGAGGATCACCCATACTGCCCCACTATGGGAGCTTACAAGTATCATTAAAATCCTCTAAGTCCATGGTATAAGATTTATCATATAGGTCAAACAGGACAGTGTGAGAATTACGTGAAGATGAAAATTTAAACCTTCTCACAAAGCTATCAGTTAAGCCACGGTATTGACGGCACTTATCTTGTATGAAGCCCTCGAGGTCAGCGTTGTGCACGTATGCGTAAAATTCATCCTTGATGCCAACCTGATCCATAAAGTCATCCGACGGCCATTCATAAGGCCGCACGTCAGCATCCCTCGGTAGTTCATCGTCCGGCTCACGGAACACGAGCCTCGGTTCTTGCTTCCTTGAAGAACCACCTTGGAAGTTATTCCTATGCATTTTTCTGAAATTTTCTAAAAAATTTAGTAACTCAAAATAAAAGTTAACCAAACTCAATAAGATTGATAGCAACAACTCCTATAAGTGCCTAAAGACTATATCATGCATTAGAACTACTTGGGACCAAGAAAATTTGACATCAAGAATAAGGTCACCACAGCAGCATAAATTTGCAATATATAGAGCACTAGAACAAAAACTAATTGGACCAATGGAGGAGTCACATACCAAGGAACAATCTCCCCAAACAGTTTGGTGAATGGTGCTTTGAGCAAGGAGATTGAAAATGGCAACAAGATGAGCTAGAACTCGGGTTTGAGCTGGTTGGTGATTTTTTTGGGAGGAAGAAGAAGAGTGTGGGTGCAGGAATTAGTGGAGGGGGGCCACGTGGGGCCCACGAGGCTGGGGGCGCGCCCTGCACCCTCGTGGCCAGGTGATGGCTCCCCTCGCTGTGTGTTCTGTGCCATATTTTCTCAAATATTCTAGAAAAAATCATATTTCATTTTCATGGCATTTGGAGCACTTTTATTTTTGGGGTATTTTTTTATTGCTCGAATAAGTGTGGAAATAGACAGAAAATACTATTTTTGTTTTATTTATCCTAATCAACAGAAAGTAAAAGGAGGGTACAGAAGGTTGTGCTATCTAGATTCACCTATCCCATGCGCATCAAAAGGAATCCATTAACAAGGTTGATCAGGTCTTGTTAATAAACTCTTTCCGTATAACATGAAACCGGGGAATTTCCGAATGGCAATAGGTTACCTCAATGGGGATATGTATGTCCCCCACAATAAGAATGTCATATATCATCTTGACAGTAGGAAGAGGAAATTCCAAACCTCCAATAGTGATAGTTGAAAATTTTCCAATATAATTGATATTGTGGACCGGAGGTTGTTTCCTCGGAAAGTGTACCGTATGATCATTACCATAGACATGAAAAGTGACATTGCCTTCGTTTCAATCAATAACAGCCCCTGCAGTATTCAAAAAGGGTCTTCCAAGAATAATAGACATACTATTGTCCTCGAGAATATCAAGGATAACAAAGTCCGTTAGAATAGTAACATTTGCAACCACAATAGGCACATCCTCACAAATACCGATAGGTATAGCAGTTGATTTATCAGCCATTTGCTAAGATATTTCAGTAGGTGTTAACTTACTCAAGTCAAGTCTATGATATAAAGAGAGAGGCATAACACTAACACCGGCTCCAAGATCACATAAAGCAGTTTTAACATAGTTTTTCTTAATGGAGCAAGGTATAGTAGGTACTCCTGGATCTCCTAGTTTCTTAGGTATTCCACCTTTGAAAGTGTAATTGGCAAGCATGGTGGAAATTTCTACATTAGGTATCTTTCTTTTATTGGTGATGATATCTTTCATATACTTGGCGTAAGGATTTGTTTTAAGCACATCAGTCAAACGCATACGCAAAAAGATAGGTCTAATCATTTCAGCAATGCGCTCAAAATCCTCATCATCCTTTTTCTTGGATGGTTTAGGAGGAAAAGGCATGGGTTTCTGAACCCATGGTTCTCTTTCCCTACGCTTCGTAGCAACAAAGTCTCTCTTATCATAACGTTGATTCTTTGATTGTGGGTTATCAAGATCAACAGCAGGTTCAATATCTACATCATTATCATTGCTAGGTTGAGCATCATCATGAACATCATCATTAATATTATCACTAGGTTCATGTTCATTACCAGATTGTGTCTCAGCATCAGAAACAGATATATCATTGGGATTCTCAAGTGTGTCAGCTATAGGTTCACTAGGAGCATGCAAAGTTCTATCATTTTTCTTTTTCTTCTTCTTAGAAGAACTAGGTGCATCTAAATTACCTCTTTGAGAATCTTGCTCAGTCCTCTTAGGGTGGCCTTCGGGATACAGAGGTTCATGAGTCATTCTACCACCTCTAGTCACAACTCTAATGGCATTATCACTATTCTTACTATTTAATTCATTGAGTAAATCATTCTGAGCCTTTGGTACTTGTTCTACTTGAGTGGTGACCATAGAAGCATGAATACTAATAAGTATCGGTTCACCTTTAGCTCTAGACAGATAATCACTCAAGCGTTCAATTATATACGCATTGTGTTGTAATTGTCTACCAACATAAGCATTGAAGTTTTCTTGTTTCACAATGAAATTGTCAAACTCATCTAAGCATTGGCTAGCAGACTTATAACGAGGAATATCACCTTCATCAAACCTATAAAGAGAATTTACCTTTACTACCCATGTCGGGTTATCAAGACCATGTATTTCTTCAATAGGTGGTAAATTATTAACATCTTCAGCTTTAATACCTTTTTTTCATAGATTTCTTCGCCTCTTGCATATCTTTAGGACTGAGAAATAGAACACCTCTTTTCTTCGGAGTTGGCTTAGGGGCTGGTTCAGGAAGTGTCCAATTATTTTCATTGGCCAGCATATTATTCAATATTAGTTCAGCTTGTTCAACTATTCTTTCCTTGAAATCACAACCAGCACACCTATCCAGGTGGTCTCTGGAAGCATCAGTTAGTCCATTATAAAAGACATCAAGTATATCATGCATCTCAAGAGGATGATCAGGCAAGGCATTAAGTACCTGGAGAAGCCTCCCCCAAGCTTGTGGGAGACTCTCTTCTTCAAATTGCACAAAATTATATATTTCCCGTAAGGCAGCTTGTTTCTTATTAGCGGGAAAATATTTAGCAGAGAAGTAATACATCATATCCCGGGGACTACGCACATAACCAGGATCGAGAGAATTAAACCAAGTCTTAGCATCACCCTTTAACGAGAAAGGAAATAACTTAAGGATATAGTAATAACGAATATTTTCATCGTTGGTAAACAGGGTGGCTATATCAGTCAACTTAGTAAGGTGTGCCACAACAGTTTCAGATTCATAGCCATGGAAAGGATCAGATTCAACCAAAGTAATTAACTCAGGATCAGTAGAGAATTCATAATCCTTATCAGTAACACAGATAGGTGAAGTAGTGAAAGCAGGGTCATGTTTCATTCTAGCATTCAAGGGTTTTCTTTCAGCTTAGCTAATAATTTCTTAAGATCATATCTATCATTGCAAGCAAGAAAGTCTCTAGCAGTTTCTTCATCCATAACATAACCCTCAGGAACAACATCCAATTCATATCTATTGGGAGAAGCTTCATCATCACTATCATAAATATCATCAGTTTCAATATTTGCATTCTCCCTAACCTTAGCAATTTGTTCATCTAGAAATTCACCTAGTGGCACAGTATTATCAAGCATAGAACTAGTTTCATCATACATAGCAAAAGTGGCATCATCAAGAACATACGACATATCAGATTCAATAACATGAGTAGGTGTCGCAAATTTTCCCATAACAGAAGGAGATTCAAGTGCAGAGCTAGATGGCAGTTCCTTACCTCCCCTCGTAGTTGAGGGTAAGATCTTGGTTTTTGAGTCCTTCAAATTCTTCATAGTGATCAACAGATATAAATCCCAAGTGACTTAAAGAATAGAGCTATGCTCCCCGGCAACGGCGCCAGAAAATAGTCTTGATAACCCACAAGTGTAGGGGATCGCTACAGTTATCGAGGGTAAGGTATTCAACCCAAATTTATTAATTCGACACAAGGGAGCGAAAGAATACTCTTAAGTATTAGCAGCTGAGTTGTCAATTCAACCATACCTGGAAACTTAGTATCTGCAGCAAGATAGTTTAGTAGCAAAGTAATATGATAGTGGCGGTAGCAGCAATAAAAGTAACGGTAATGTTTTTGTAGTTTTTATAATAGTAGCAGCGGAAAAGTAAATAAGCAACAAGCAATATATGAAAAGCTCGTAGGCATTGGATCGCTGATTGGAAATTATGTCAGATGCAATTCATCATGTAGAAGTTATAACCTAGGGTGACACAGAACTAGCTCTAGTTCATAATTGCAATGTAGGCATGTATTTCGAATATAGTCATACATGCTTATGGAAAAGAACTTGCATGACATCTTTTGTCCTACCCTAAGGGATATTAAGGCCTCCTTTTAATAGAGTACCGGACCAAAGCATTACACATAGTGAATACCTGAACTCCTCAAACTATGGTCATCACCGGGAGTGGTCCCGATTATTGTCACTTCGGGGTTGCCGGATCATAACACATAGTAGGAGACTATAGACTTGCAAGATAGGATCAAGAACACACATATATTCATGAAAACATAATAGGTTCAGATCTGAAATCATGGCACTCGGGCCCTAGTGACAAGCATTAAGCATAGCAAAGTCGTAGCAACATCAATCTCAGAACATAGTGGATACAAGGGATCAAACCCTAACAAAACTAACTCGATTACATGATAGATCCCATCCAACCCATCACCATCCAGCAAGCCTACGATGGAATTACTCACGCACGGCGGTGAGCATCATGGAATTGGTCATGGAGGAAGGTTGATGATGACGATGGCGACGATCTCCACTCTCCGGAGCCCCGAACGGACTCCAGATCAGCCCTCCTGAGAGAGATTAGGGCTTGGCAGCGGCTCTGTCTCGTGAAACGCGATAATTCTTTCTCCCTGATTTTTTTCTCCGCGGAAGTGAATATATGGGATCCGAGGATACGTCGGTGGAGCACCAGGGGGCCCACGAGGCAGGGGGCGCACCCTAGGGGGGTGCGCCCCCCACCCTCGTGGACAGGGTGTAGCCCCCTGGTCTGGATCTTCTTGCAGATATTTTTTATATTTTCTGAAATAATTCTCCGTGCATTTTCAGGTCATTCCGAGAACTTTTTATTTCTGTATAGAAACAACACCATGGCAATTCTGCTGAAAACAACGTCAGTCCAGGTTAGTTCCATTCAAATCATGCAAGTTAGAGTCCAAAACAAGGGCAAAAGGGTTTGGAAAAGTAGATATGATGGAGACGTATCATGGACCTCTAGCAAGCATCCACAACTACTAGAAATCATTAAGGTAAACACAACTGGCGGTGTCCTGGATTAGGGGGTGCTACCCTAGTCGGCCCGTCTCTCTGGTTGGGCTGATGGTCCCTTCATGGTCAAGATCAACTCCGAAGGCCGTACTCAAGAGGCGTGATCAAGACTACCTTAACCGAAGACTTGTAATGTACTCCAAGATTTCTCCTGCCCCCTTGCTCCTAGATAACGACCTTGTAACGCTAGATACCCTACCCGACATGTATATAAGCCAAAGGTTTTAGCCCATAGAGGGTACATCAACGCAACATCATTTATCTAGCCCTACAGTTAGACCACAAATTAAGATATCGAGGTAGATCAAATCTGTATTCGATACATCTCCATCAATGTAAACAAGAGCAGGACGTAGGGTTTTACCTCCATCAAAAGGGCCTGAAACTGGAAAAACATTGTCTCCTTTGTTTCCGTTACCATTGATTCGAGATCCACAACTCAGGACCCCCTACCCCGAGGTCTGCCTTTTTTTACACCGACAATGGTGCTTTCATTGAGAGTTCCGCTGTGCGATCAACAAAGGATCTATGGCTCACCAGCAGATCAACTACGGCAACGGTGCGAAGGACGATCACATCACTGGCCAACTCTTTGTGTTTGGCAACATGACATTCGGCACCGACTCGACGGGCCATCTGGCCTCTATCGACAACTATGCCCCGGGTCAGATCATGACCTTTGGAGGCCTAGAGTACACCGCAGATCTCCATGGCGAACTCGTGCTGTCAGGCCGGATGCTCGTCCGGATGAGAGATCTGAAAGACACCACATGCTCAACTCCAGAACCGAACTCGCTTGAGGACGTCGGGTCAGGCACCGCGACTTCTCTAGGAAACCTTGGTTCAACCCTAGATAAAGAAGTCCACGTGAGAAGGCCCAAGGGGCCCACTAGACACCAGAGCGCGCCCCAGTCCCCTGGCGCACCCTGGTGGGTAGTGAGGCCCATGGGAACCCCCTCCAGCTCTTCTCAGCTCTATAAATACTCAAATATTCCAGAAATCCTAGAGGAGTCTGTCGGGGTATACAAACAGGGGTGTATGTTTTCCCCTGACTAGTGCCCGGATGACAAGCCAACAGGTCCAAGGACAAGTTTACTACACCGGCATCAGATCAAAGGCTTGAAGGGATCAGCTCTTTGAAGAATCAAAGAGCTGTTCAAGGAGATCAAGACAACCAAGATCAGCCAAAGAGGCAAGATATCATTGAAGGAAGAGCCCTCCTTGCCGGGCATGCGAGCCTGACGGGGTTGGATCGTCCCGGAAGCAAGCCTCCAACATCGCCCCGGCAGGCCTATCGGGGCTCGCGGAGGCAAACCACCACCTTCTCCCGACGCCCGTCGTCAATCAGTGCGATGTCAAGCTCCTAAGTAGCTTAGCGGCAGCCTCCTGCCACATGGTGGCCACTTCCTACAGAAAGAGTCTCCAAAGGACAGCCGTCCTGCGACGTGTCAAGCGATCAGGCGCGGAGCTGGCAAAACAGCTCGGCAGGGCCTGCTGGGCAAACCATGATGTGACACTGAACAACACATTTAATGCGCTCTATCATATCCTGCAGAGTTAGGTATGATAGCACTATTTGCTATCTAATCAGCCTAGAAAGACTAATTTGCCACTTTGGTGACCTCATTGCTCTCTGACTATAGCGCCAGAAAATCTCATGCCTGCTAGAACTACGTCTGTATTTCCCCAAAGAGGAAGGGATGATGCAGCATAGCGACTGTAGGTATTTCCCTCAGAGATGATAGCAAGGTTATCGAACCAGTATGAGAACCAAGCAACACAATGTAAACAACACCTGCCCACAAATAACAACACCTCGCAACCCGACATGTTAAATGGGTTGTCAATCCCTAACGATGCCAGAAATTAGTAATAGATTGGAATAATAAATCATAAATAAAATAAAAAGCAGCAAAGTATTTTTGTATTTTTGGTTTAATAGATCTGAAAATAATTTCAAAGGAAAATAAGACCGCACAGGCAAATATATGAGAAAGAAGACCCGGGGGTCATAGGTTACTAGTGGCTTCTCTCGAGAAAGATAGCAAACGGTGGGTAAACAAATTACTGTTGGGAAATTGATAGAACCTCAGATAATTATGATGATATCCAGGAAATGATCATTACATAGGCATCACGTCCAAGATTAGTAGACCGACTCATGTCTGCATCTACTACTATTACTCCACACATCGACCGCTATCCAGCATGCATCTAGTGTATTAAGTTTATGGAAAAATGGAGTAATGCATTAAGAACGATGACATGATGTAGACAAGATACATTTATATATGGCGTTAGATATGGATCTCGTCATTTTATCCTTAGTAGCAACGATATATATGTGTCGGTTCCCTTTCTGTCACTGGGATCATGCATATAAGAGAAAAAAGAAACTCAAATAACTTTCATGGATATAAAAAGATAGATCTGATCATAAACTCAAAGTTCATCGGATCCCAACAAACACACCACAAAAAGAGTTACATCATATGGATCTCCAAGAGACCATTGTATTGATAATCAAGAGACAGAGAGAAAGGAAGCCATCTAGCTACTAACTACGGACCCGTAGGTCTATAAAGAACTACTCACGCATCATCGGAGATGCACTATTGGAGGTGGTGAACCCCATCCGAGATGGTGTCTAGATTGGATCTGGTGGTTCTGGACTCTATGGCGGCTGGATGAATATTTCGTCGACTCCCCTAGGGTTTCTGGAATATTGGGGTATTTATAGAGCAAAGAGGAGGTGCGGGAGGCCACCGAGGTGGGCACAACCGACCTGGGCACGCCAGGGGGGCTGGCGCGCCCAGGTGGGTTGTGCCCTCCTCGGGGAACCCCCAAGGTGCCGCCTTAGCCCATCAGGTGTCTTCTTGCCCCATAAAATTCTCCAAAAAGTTCCTGCGATGTATAAAACATGTTGAAAACAGCAACTGGCACTTGGCGCTATGTCAATAGGTTAGTACCAAAAATGATATAAAATGACTATAAAATGATTGTAAAACATCCAAGAATGAAAATATAGCAGCATGGAACAATCAAAAATTATAGATACGTTGGAGACGTATCATCATCTCCAAGCTTAACTCCTGCTCGTCATCGAGTAGGTAAGTGATAAAAACAGAATTTTTATGTGGAATGCTGCCTATTATGTCATATCATATTCTTTTCTTTATAGCATGGACATTTGGACTTTTGTATGGTACAAAGTAATAGTCTAGTTTTGACATAATAATTTAGATACTCAAGCAATCATGTCTTTCAAAATATCAATGCTAAAATAATTTATCCCTAGCCCATCATGCTCAACCATTGATCCATTCATGAAACACACTCGCATATTAGTTACACCCAATGCTCGAGTACAATCATAGGGTTTCCTAGTTGGTGCTTGTAAGAGAAGATGGAGACTCAAATTCAAAAATAAAAATTGCATAAGTAAAATAAAGGCCCTTCGCAGAGGGAAGTAGGGATTTGTAGAGGTGCCAGAGCTCAAAAGTTAAATTGAGAGATAAAAAATTTGGGGAGGTATACTTTTCCCATCAACGAGAACGACTTGAGGTTCCCAACACTTTCCATGCTAGATAAATCATAGGCGGTTCCCAAACAGAAAATAAAGTGTATTCCCTTTCCACCAAACTTTCACAAGCCATGGCTAGCCGAATCCACGATTGCCTTCCATACCAACACTTTCCAAGGAATTTGTTATTTGACAACATAAAGTAAATTTATTTTTCATTTCGGGATAGGGCATACCTAGTACCTTTGCCTTAATCTCGTGTAATGACAAGTGAATAAACACTCATCGTGAGAATAACACATCTAGCATGTAAAATATTAGCCACCCCTCACCGCCTCGCGAGCGATATGGGCACACAAAAGGAAAATTTATTTTGAAAATTACAGATGGCACATAGAAATTTTCTTAGAACGGCAAGGGAATACCGCATATAGGTAAGTATGGTGGAATCATCTGGCAAAACTGGGATAAAGTATTTGAATGCACAAGTAGAGATCATACTTGGTGCAAAATGAAGGCTAACAAAAGACTGGGAAGCGACCAACCATGAAACGAATAATCTCCTAAGCGAACATTGAGCACAAATAACACCGTATAATGCGTCAAAAGTAAGGTATAATTTCATTGCAAAATTATTGAATTTCGTGCTTGCATAGGGAATCACAAACTTTAACACTAATATTCTTACTAAAGCAAACTTACTCATTAACATGACTCACATATCATATCATCATGTCTTAAAAATATTACAAGGAATCAAGTTTATTTTGTCCAATGGTCTTCATGAAAGTTTTTATTATATCCTTCTTGGATATCTATCACTTTGGGACTAATTTTCATGTGTTGCTCTTGATAAGCTCAAACAAATATAAGTGAAGATCGTGAGCATAATTTTTCTTAATTCTCTCAAAATAATATAAGTGAAGCAAGAGAGAATTTCTTTAAATTTTTACTAACTCTCAAATAAATCTGAGTGAAGCAAGAGAGCATTTCTTCAGAAATACTAAGCACACAGTGCTCAAAAAGATATAAGTGAAGCACTAGAGCAAGTCCTAGCTCATAAAAGATTTAAGTGAAGCACAGAGAGCAAATTTAACAAGTCATGATATAATTTTAGCTCTCTTAAATAGCCGTGTCCAGCAAGGATTGATGACTTAAAAACCAAAACAAAATAAGCAAAGACTCATATCATACAAGACGCTCCAAGCAAAACACATATCATGTGACGAATAATAATATAGCCTCGAGTAAAATACCGATAGTTGTTAGAAGAAAGAGGGGATGCCACTCGGGGACATCCCCAAGCTTAGTTGGTTCCTCATTCTAGGATAATAGCTTGGGATGCCGGGGCATCCCCAAGCTTAGGCTCTTCTATCCTTCTTTCATCCATCGTAAGATAACCCAAAACTTGAAAACTTCAATCACACAAAACTCAACAAAACCTCCGTGAGATCCGTTAGTATAAGAAAGCAAACCACTACTATAAGTGTTGTATCAAACCAATTCATATTTTGTTTTCTTATTATATCTACTGTATTCCAACTTTTCTATGGGCAAAACTCATCAAAGAAAACCATAGAGCCATCAAAATAAGCACACAACACAAAGAAAACATAATCTGTCAAAAACAGAACAGTCTGTAGTAATCTGAAAGTTTCGAATAATTCTGGAACTCAAAAAATCTTGAAAAAATAGGGTCACGTGGGACATTTGTATATTACTCTTCTGCCAAAAGAATCAACTAAAAAGAACTTTCCTGTTAAAAAATAGAATTTTTCTCATGAGTGCAAAAGTTTTTTTTTTCAACAAGATCAAATCTACTAACACCCAACGTGTTCCTAAGGCTTTGCTTGGCACAAACCTTTATTGAAACCACAAAAACACATCTCAACAGAGATATTAAAGGTTTTTTTCACAAGAACAGAAAATAAAAAGCTAAAATTTATTTTATTCGTTGGGTTGCCTCCCAACAAGCTCTTTCTTTATATCCATCGAGATAGGCTTGGGATTTCAAAGATGATCACATGAAGACAAGAATTGAAACACAAAGATAGCATCATAAAATATGTGACAAACACATTTAAGTCTAAGAAAATTCTTATGCATCGCAATTTTGTAAGAAAACAAATTACCCAGACAAGAAATGTATAGCATATGCAAAGGAGAGGAATAAAACATTGAAAATCTCAACATAACGAGAGGTGATTTAGTAACATGAAGATTTATAGAACCATATTTTCCTCTCTCATAATAATTACATGTATGATCATAATCAAAGTCAACAATATAGCAATCATATAAAATTTTCTTTTCATGATCGACATGCGTAAAAGTCTTATAATCTTCCAAGATAGTGGGACTAACATCAAATAAAGTCATGACATCTCCAAACACACTTTCAATATTATCACAAACATATTCATCATGATGCTTAAATAAATTTTCAAGATCGTACCAAGAATCACCCCAATCATGATCATTGCAATAAGTAGAGGACATATCCAAATTAGCATCCCCAAGCTTGGGGTTTTGCATATTACTAGCATAATTGACATTAATAGAATTTATTATAACACCATTGCAATCATGCTTTTCATACATGAAACTATCATGATCACTTCTTCTTTTATCACTTCATCACAATTTTCAGATTCATGATTCTCAAGCAAAACTTCATAAAGATAATCTAGTGCACTCAATTCACTAGCAATTGGTTCAACATAATTGGATCTTTTAAAAGGATTGGCAAGTGGATGAGGATCCATATACGTTTTCCTAACGATTTCCAATAAAATACCAAATTATACCAAACAACCAAACAAAGTAACCAAGTAAGACATAATGGCAAACAAAAATAGATGTGACAAGAAAACGGCAAACGAAAAAGAGGGTGAATAAAACGACAAATGTTTGTGAAGTGGGGAAGATGAAAACGAGAGGCAAATGGCAAATAAGGTAATTGGGAATAGATGATATTTTTGATTAGAATCCTGGTATATGTTGAAGGTGCTCCCCGGCAACGGCGCCAGAAATTCCTTTTGATTGCTCTCTGACTATAGCGCCAGAAAAGATCCTGTCTGCTAGGATTACGTCGGTACTTCCCCAAAGAGGAAGGGATGATGCAGCACAGCGATGGTAGGTATTTCCCTCAGTGATGAAACCAAGGTTATCGAACCAGTAGGAGAATCGAGGAACACAACATAAATAGCACCTGCACACAAATAACAACACCTCTCAACCCAACGTGTTAAAGGAGTTGTCAATCCCTTTCTGGTAACGATGCCAGAAATTTGTAATAGATTGGAATAATAGATTGTAAACAAAATAAAATGCAGGAAAGTATTTTTGTATTTTTTGATTAATAGATCTGAAAATAATTGCAAAAGAAAAGTAGATCGCAAACGCAAATATATGAGAAAGAAAACCCGGGGCCGTAGGTTTCACTAGTGGCTTCTCTCGAGAAAGATAGCAAACGGTGGGTAAACAAATTATTGTTGGGCAATTGATAGAACCTCAAATAATTATGACGATATCCAGGCAATGATCATTACAGAGGCATCATGTCCAAGATTAGTAGACCGACTCCTGCCTGCATCTACTACTATTACTCCACACATCGACCGCTATCCAGCATGCATCTAGTGTATTAAGTTCATGGAAAAACAGAGAAATGCATTAAGAACGATGACATGATGTAGAAAAGATCCGTTTATGTCGGGGGAAACTGTCCGCCACGAACACCTATGGGACCGGAGCCCCTTGTCTGTGCGGTACGAGGGCGGAGGGAGCACAAAGAGCAGATCGAAGCAAACACGCGGGCAGTTTTACCCAGGTTCGGGCCGCACGGATGCGTAAAACCCTACTCCTGCTTGGCTGTGTATTGAGTTGAGTGCTCGGGAGCTTGAAGAAGCAGCTACACCGTGCGTGAGAGTGATCTAGGTTCCGAACCCCCTCCACGTTGTGCATGGGCCTCCTTTTATAGTGCAAGGGGTCACCGACAGGTGTCAACGTAGGAGAAAGGGGCAAAAACGTAAAAGAGGTGGTAGTTGTAACAGTGCGGGAACAGTGAAGCTACAGTACAGAACAGTGGTCTATACCTACTTTAACAGTGGGGGACAAGGGCATTTAATGCCCGTTGCCGTCGACCCCAAAAGCTCCCGCCTTAGCGTCTCCGTCCGCCACGGCGACGGATCCATCACCGTGGAGTGCCACCGTGTACCCCAGGCTGCACAGCCATCCGCCACGCGTCCCTGGATAGGCCCCAGGGCGACGCGTGGGCCGATGAGCTGGAGCGCGGGCACACAGCGCAGCCTTCCCGGCAAGCACCTTGCCGGGGCCTTGATCTTGCCGGGCCCGGGAGCTTGCCGCTCCCCGGGCCCCTTGCCGGGGCACATATAGTGCCGAGGCGTTGTCTTCTAGTCTTCCTGGCAAGCTCCTCTTGCCAGGGCCTTGTGTTAGTGGAGCAGTCTTGAGCCTGGTACGGCCTTCCCGGCAAGCTCCTCTTGCCGGGGCCTTGGTCTCATGTCTTGTATACTTTGTTTTTGAATGGTTTAATAAGGAGCAGGAAGGTCTCCGGCGAGCACGCAGTAAACCTTACCGCGGGAAGCTGCAACTGCCCGTGCACAAGTTGGGGTACTGGGGTATCCCTACCTTAGTACACCGACAGGAGCCCCCGGGCCTGGGCCACACACGGTGCCGAGCGCTGTTGGGCCAGGCCCAAAACAGTGCACGGGCACCCGCGGCCCGCGGCGCGCCGAATCCACTTCCATATCCGCCGCACCCCACGGTAACGGCACGCGTCGATTGCGGCGCCGTGGGATGGGACGTGCCCACGATCTCTTAATGGAAAGAGCGAAACGCCCCCCACTCCCCCATAAAAGCAGAGGTAGCGGGCGCGGTTCCCCTCCTTGCGCTCTGCCTCCACATCTCCGCCGCCGCCGAGCTCTTCGTCCCCTTCCTTCCACCGCGTCCGCCATGGCCCCGAAGACCGACAAGGCGAAGGCAGAGAAGGCCAAGCGGGAGAAATCGGAGCAAGCGGCCAAGCTCATCGCGTACCGGAAGCGGCACGTCGTCTTCCCGCCAAAGCTCGGCGTGCGGGAACTCTGGAACAAGTACTACTTGTTCTGGTCCAAGAGAACCGACGCGCATCCCCGCACGCGAGCATACCCGGCCGCCGCCAAGGACAGCTATCCCGGCGGGTACAATTTCTTCGCTGCTTTCTTTCATTGTGGTCTCTGTCCACCTTTCTCAAACTTCTTTTGCGACGTCATGAATACATATGGCTTCCATCTGCTTGACTTCACCCCCAACGCCATTCTCACCATGGCTGTTTTCGCACACATGTGCGAAAACTTCATAGGAGTCCACCCCAATGTAGCACTCTTTAGACACTTCTTCACTCCTAGAGCCGAGGCCGATGCCCCCCTCTCCGGGGGAATTTCTTGGGTCTTCCGTCTCAATAAGAAGGGTGCGTACTTGCCGGGGGAGCTCCGCGGCAAGTGGGAGGAATGGCGAGCGGAGTGGTGCTGGATCGTAGAAGACCAACCGCAAGCCTTCACCGCGCCGCGCACAACGCCCATCGTGCGCGGCAGGGATTGGAGTGATCTGGACTCGGACGACGTCAAGCTCAACATCGCCCTCGTCCGGATTCTTCGTCTTCGCTTAGCCAATCTGTCAGTTGCCGAGGTGGGCGCAGATTTCCTCCGCCGGCGCATCGCCCCCCTCCAAGACCGGAAGAGGCCGGCCTGGGAGTACGGCGGCCCGGCAGATATCATGAGGCTGCGCCCCGGGCTCAACTTCAATTTCACCACGCTGGAGCTGCGGGGAATGGTACGGGAACTCTTCAAGTACGACCCGACACACCCCGAGTGGTTCAGGACTCCCCGGGGAGTGGTGCCGCTCTGCAACAGCGCCGTCAGGGATCGGATCCTCGCCATGATGCCCATGTGCGACTCGCACGGCGTGGACCGTACATGGCTTGCTCCGAAGCCCATCGACGTCCTCAACTTCTACGACAACCTTGAAGAGGTGGCGAAGAACAAGGAGGACCTTAAGCTGCACACGCGGGCCACCACCGACCAGGAGATCGCCTACATTGCTTCTCGGGCTGAGGAGGCCGCCGCAGCCGCGGCGGCAGGAGTTTTCGGATACTCGCCGGAGGAGGCGGAGGTTGAGGACGCGTCCACCCAGGCGGAGGAGGCGGAGATCCGCAGGTTGCTGGATCTGCCTCCCGACGCGCTTGCCGGGGTTCCCTCGTTGAGGCACTCCGGGATCAGCGGGATCGCAACCGAGGCCGCGGCAATGGAGGGCACCGCCGGAGGGAGTAGAGGCGCCGCGAGAGGCGGAGGCGCCAAGGGAAAGAAGGCCGCAGCGCTGGACGCTGGGCCCAGCGAGCCGGCCGGGGTAGAGGAGGAGGAGGAGGAGGAGGCCGAGGACTCCGGCGGATCCACGGAATTGTACGCCGACGACCTCTCCTCGTCGGAGAGCTCCCCGCCCCCGGCAAGCCCGAGGCAGTCCCCGGCGAAGCGCCTCCGCAAGGCGGCGACGGGGGAAAGAGCGCAGGCGCCCCGGCAACAGCCACCTCGCCGGGCAGCTCCCCGGGGGAGCCAAGCCGCGCCAAGGTCGTCCGGCGCACCGGCCGCAGCGGAGGCGGCCCGTGCGCGGACCACAACTGAGGCGCCACGCAGGCCGGCAGCGAGCCGGCAGGGGTCTTCTCGGAGCGGAGCAGCGGCTCCGCCCGCTCCTCGGGCGCCGGCGACCACAGGGGCTGGGTCTTCGCAGCCCCCAGCCCCGGTGAACACCAAGCGCGCAAGGGAACCTTCGTCTTCCGCTCCTCGCGCCGACGCGCCCACGGTGGAGTATGACTTCTCCGCCCTGAGCGAGGACGACGAGGAGGACCAAGAGTAAGGATTCGGGACCTCATTTCTCCTTGATTTCTGTCTTGATTTTTCTGCTGATGCTGACTCTGTCTTCTGTTCTGATTTTAGGACCTTGGCCCATCGCGCAGCGAAGAAGGCCAAGGCGCCCGAGGCCGAGGTCGCGGAGGGCTCAGCAGCGGCGGCAGCACGAGGCGTGCCGGAGCCGAGCCTGCCGGACCCGAGCGCTGCTCCGAGGAGCAGCCCCCAGCGTAGCCCGCAGCGCAGCCCCCAGCGTAAGTCTGGGGTTCTCTCTTTTCGCTTGTCGGGGTACGCCTGAGGCTTTGATTTTGTCTTCGTGTTTTGACTTTTCTTGTCTTGTTTTGTGCAGAGGAGGAGCCACAGCGGGAAGAGCGCCCGGAGACCGTGGTCGAGGAGCCGCAGGCCCCGCCGTCCCCGCCAAGGCAAAACTCTCCGGCAAGGGAGAGCGCTCCGCCAAGGGCGGGTACTCCGCCGAGGCAGAGTACCCCGCCAAGGGCGAGCAGCCCGGCGAGGGCGGCCACTCCGCCAAGGCCGAGCTCCCCGGCGAGGGAGCCCGCCGCTGAGGACGTCCGCCAAGGTAAGCTTTGTGACTTGTCTTCTTGGCTCGCCTCTTTTTTGGATATTTGCTTGAGTCTTGAATTTCTTCTTCTTCTTTTTTTTTATAGATCTTCCTCCTCCTGAGCCCATGGAGACGGAGGTAATCAATCTCGAGGAAGAGGGCGCGCAAGGCGGCGGCGGCGACGCTCCTGTCGTCGAGGAGATGGCCGAGGCCGCCGAGCCGGCCGCGCAGGAGACTGCCCCGGCTGCAGACGCAGCGGCCGGGGAGGGGGACGGTGGTCGCACCGCCGGCCCGGAGGCTGCGGGAGCATCAGATGCTGCACCGGCCACCGGCCCCTCCGCCGGCGAGGAGCAGAGGTACTATCTCGAGGCCCCCAACGGCGTCTTCATCCAGATGCCGTGGGGGTCCTCATCGCGAGTTCCTGCGGAGGGCGAGGCATTCGACGGAGAAGTCCTCGCCTCCGCAGGCCTGAAGATCGTCCAAGCGCCCGGCGGGAGTGAGGGGCCCGAGGAGGAGAGGTTGCTCCACCAACTCCTGGCCCTTTACCGGGCCAGGCAGGCGAAGCTGGCCTCCCGGGAGGCCCTTGCCGCCAAGGCCGCAGCGGAAATGGAGAAGCGTGCGGCGGAGCTCAGCGCCGCCAATCAGGCTGCCCTCCGCCAGGTGGCGGAGGAGCGTGAGCGTCTCGCCGGCGAGTACCAGGAGTGGGTGCTCGAGAAAGCTGAAGCCGACGAACAGCAGCGGCTCGCCGGAGTGGAGATGTCCCGGCGAGAGGGAGAGCTCGCGCAGCGGAAGGTCGAGCTCGACTCCCACGAGGAGGACCTTGCCGCTCGCGAGGCTGCCCTTGGCGGGGAGCTGAAGGAGGCGAAAGCCGTCGCGGTTGCCGCGGAAGACGCCAAGAAGGAGCTCGCCGCCAAGGTCGAACAGTTGGAGAAGGCGATGAAGGTGAGCGCCGAGAAGGTTGCCGCGCTCATCTTGGAGCGCGAGAAGGATGCTCACACAAACTCAGAGCTTCAGGTGAGTCTATCAAAGAGGGGCGACGAGCTGAAGGCCGCCAAGGACTCCATTGAGGACTTGGAGCTGAAGGTCACCACTCTGAAGGAATCGCTCGACGCCGCCCGAGCTCAGGAGACCAAGTTGAAGGATGAGCTCCGCAAGGAGCGGACCTTGGTGGAGAACGTCAACAAGGCGTCCGAGCTCTTCCGGCAAACTATTGAAGTGTGGACCGAAGAGCTGGTTTCTTCTGCGTCCAATATTGACCAGGAGTTGCTGGCGTTGAAGGTCGAACATCTTATCTACTCGCCGGATCCGGATCTCCCGCACAGCGCCAGGCTCAGCCTCTTCTTCAGAGGGGTCGCGCCGGCTCTTGCAAGTCTCCGGAACCGCATCCCCGCGCAGCTGGCCGAGGAGTCGCGCCGGCTCTGCGCGGGAACTCTGGAGCGGGTGCTGACGAAGATCATGTACCGCAACCCGGGAATCAACCTCACGAACGTTCTTCGCAGCTTGCCGGCTGATGCAGACACGGAGGCCCTGAAGGAGCAGGTCGGCCACATCATCGCCAAGGTGGCAAAGCTTGGCAGGAAGGAAGGCGACCGCATAGACTAGGGCTCCATTATCTTTATCTTTTTATTGCTGCACATTATGTTATGAACTCATTAGTCCATCGCGACAAGTTTATCCTTTGTAAGATATTTACTTTATTTTGATCAATCAGTGCAATGTTATCTTCCTTGTCTCAATCTTCGACTTTGTATGTTTTTCACCCTACGCTCCCGGGGAGCTTGCCGGCAAGGGGCCTTTGCCGCGAGCGCTGAGTGCTGGACTCCGAGCAGCCTGCTGGCCAAGGTCCTCGCCGGCAAGCAACCTTGCCGCAGCTAGCCGCGACGCACTTAGCTTGATGAGCGTACTCGGAAACGAAACAAGGGCGCGACGCTTGTCGCAGCTCACTTAAATCGTTGAGTGAACTCGAAAACAAGATAAGGGTGCGGCAAGCTACGGGTAGGTTCCTCCGCGCACAGGTTTTCCATACAAAATGCGATCGTTCAAGGAAGACAACTTAAATTTAAAATTTGAACTGGTCAAATTCTAACAACTTATCTTTCATATGTTGCTTGCTTATGTTGCTTGCTTTCCGGTAAGGCTTCTCTTTCTTGAACAGCACTTGGTTCCTCCTCCACCTCCTTCCCCCCCGGCAAACTTGTGCGCGAGGAACTTTCCTTCTGCTTTAGAGTAAAAAGAAAAGGGAGAGGGAAACAAGTATATGTCCTGTCGACGTGCTAATGCTTACCGGATACTTGAGTGTTGTACCAAATGCCAAAGAAAACATGCAAATAGCAGAGAAAAGCATGCAAATGGCAAATAGCACAAAACACGAAATCTTTACTGATGCACGGGGTCTGCGCCCGGCTTTGTACAAAGGGTTACATGCAACAGCGGCAAAGCTTGTACAAAAGGTGGTTGCCGGAGTGGATCACGGCAACCGCGCCTTATGGGTGAAACTTGCGAAGATGCTCTATGTTCCAGGAGTTGCTCACCGGTAAGCCTTCTTCGGTCTCGAGGCGGACAGCGTCGGGCCTCGTAACTTGTCTCACCCGATAAGGGCCTTCCCACTTCGGCGTCAACTTGTTGGAATTCTTGGCGGACTGAACGCGCCGAAGAACAAGGTCGCCTTCCTCGAGACTCCTGGCCTTGACTTTGCGGCTATGATAGCGGCGCAAAGCTTGCTGGTATCGAGCAGCTCGTACAGCAGCCTGGAGACGTCCCTCCTCGAGGAGCAATGCGTCATCTTGCCGCAGTTGCTCTTGCTCGAGCTCATCGTAAGCGAGCACTCGAGGAGATCCGTATACGAGTTCCGTGGGGAGAACTGCTTCTGCTCCATAGACTAGAGCAAATGGTGTCTGTCCGGTGGCTCGACTTGGTGTCGTTCTGATTGACCAAAGAGCCGCCGGGAGCTCCTCTATCCAATTTCTTCCGCACTTGCGCAGCCTGTCAAAGGTCCTTGTCTTGAGTCCGTGCAGCACTTCAGCGTTTGCCCTCTCCGCTTGACCGTTGCTCCTCGGGTGAGCAACAGAAGCGAAACAGACCTTGGCGCCAAGGTCTTGGACATACTGCATGAAGGTGCGACTAGTGAATTGCGTACCGTTGTCGGTGATGATCCTGTTAGGGATTCCGAAACGGCAAACAATCGACCTGAAGAACCTGACTGCTGACTGTGCTGTCACCTTCCTCACTGGCTCCACTTCTGGCCACTTTGTGAACTTGTCGATCGCAACGTACAAGTACTCAAAGCCCCCGACAGCTCGAGGGAAAGGGCCGAGGATGTCGAGCCCCCAGACCGAGAAGGGCCATGATAAAGGGATTGTTTGGAGAGCTTGAGCTGGCTGATGGATTTGCTTTGCATGGAACTGGCACGCTTCAAACTTGGTTACTAGTGCAGTTGCATCTTGGAGGGCTTCTTGCCAAAAGAACCCTTGCCGGAAAGCTTTCCCGGCAAGCGCCCTTGCGCCAATGTGGTGGCCGCATATGCCTCCGTGTATTTCCGCCAACAGCTTCTGTCCATCTTCTCTGGAGATACACTTCAGTCTGACACCATTGAGCCTTCTTCTGTACAGCTTGTTATCCACGAACTGGTACATACTTGACTGCTTGGTTATCTTCTCTATCTCTTGAGGGTCGTCGGGAAGTTCTCCAGTTTGCAGAAAACGGACGATCTGCTGCGCCCATGCCGGAGCCCGAGGCTCGACGACAAGGACTAAAGGCTCGAGGGCTGCTGCGGGAACCTCAGCTTCTACGGCAAGGACCTCTGGTTCTGCCGGAGCTGACGGTCCCCCGGCAAGCTCGCCGGGGCGAGGCTTGCCGGGAACGCTTGCTTCAACTGTACAAGCCCGAGGACTTGCAGGAGCAAACTGTTCCTCAGCGTTCTGGTAGTTGATCTTGGGGACCTTGGCAGCGGTTTCAGGAAGATCCGCCGGCAAGTAGTCGCCGGAGACCAACTTTCTCTTCTTGGACTGCCCAATTGATGGTGTAACGGATGGCTGAGTCAGCTTGAGTAAGAAGGTCCCTGGTTCCACAGGTAACTTCATCGCGGCGCACTTTGAAAGGCCATCTGCAATTTCATTTTGAGCTCTCGGGACGTGCTCCATCTGCAAACCTGCAAAGTGCTCTTCAAGCTTTCTCACTTCATCAACATAAGCTTCCATCAAAGGGCTCTGATAGCTCTTATTAACTTGCCGGACCACCAACTGAGAATCGCCCCGCACAATCAGCTTTCTGATCCCAAGTTCGGCCGCAATCCTGAGGCCGGCGAGCAAGCCTTCATATTCTGCAGTGTTGTTTGTCGCTTGCTCCCTGGGAAAGTGCATCTGGATAACATATTTGAGGTGCTCTCCGGTGGGCGCGATGAGTACCACGCCAGCACCGGCGCCTTGCAGTGAGAAGGCACCGTCAAAATACATTACCCATTCACTTGTCGCTTCTTGTACGGGTACACTTGTTTCTTGAATTTCTTCTTCTGGTGTTGGGGTCCACTCAGCTATGAATTCTGCCAAAGCTCGGCTCTGTATGGTTGAAGTACTTTCAAACTTGAGTCCAAAGCTCGACAGCTCCAGTGCCCACTCAACGATCCTGCCTGTTGCTTCTGGATTGTGCAATATCCTCTTCAACGGAAAGCGAGTGACCACTGTTATCTCATGGGCTTGGAAGTAATGGCGCAGCTTTCTCGAGGCCATGAGAAGGCCGAAAAGCAATTTTTGCACACCAGAGTATCTTGATCTAGCCCCCTGGAGAAGGGAACTTACAAAATACACTGGGCGCTGCACCATCTTCTTCCGCATCTCTCCTTGTTCCTGCGCAGAGTCTTCCTTGTCGGGACCAGAGCTTGTCGGGACAGCCCCCTGCTTGTCGCTGGATTCGCTTGCCGGTGATGCTGACTCCTCGTCGGACTCCCTCTCCGCTACTAACGCAGCACTAACCACTTGGTTGGTTGCCGCTAAGTATAGCAACAACTTTTCCTGTGGTCTAGGTGCGACAAGTATAGGAGTGGAGGACAGGTACCGTTTCAAATCCTGCAACGCCGCCTCCGCTTCCGGAGTCCACCTCATGGGACCTGCCTTCTTCAAGATTTTGAAGAAAGGTAGGGCGCGTTCTGCAGACTTTGAAATGAACCTACTGAGGGCAGCAACGCAACCTGCAAGCCTTCTGACATCCTTGACGCGCTTCGGGGCTTCTATCTGCTCAATGGCTTTGATCTTGTCGGGGTTGGCTTCAATCCCCCTCTGTGATACAAAGAAACCGAGAAGCTTGCCGGAGGGGACTCCAAAGACGCACTTCTCGGGGTTCAACTTGAGCTGTATCTTGCGCAGGTTCTGAAACGTTTCTTCCAAGTCTTGAATCAGGGTTTCTTTGCTCTTGCTCTTCACCACGATGTCATCCATGTAAGCCTCTACATTCCTGTGGATTTGTGGCTCAAAAGCAGTGTACACTACCCTTGCAAAGGTTGAGCCTGCATTCTTCAATCCAAATGGCATGCGGATAAAGCAATAAGTGCCGCATGGAGTGATAAATGCAGTCTTCTCTTCATCTTCCTTAGCCATGAAAATCTGATGATAGCCTGAGTATGCATCAAGAAAACAGAGTAGCTCACATCCGGCAGTGGAGTCAACGATCTGGTCAATGCGCGGCAAAGGGAATGGATCCTTGGGACATGCTTTATTGACATCGGTGAAGTCTATACACAATCTCCACTTCCCGTTGGCCTTGCGCACGACGACCGGGTTTGCCAACCACGTCGGATGGATCACACCTCTAACTAGGCCTGCTGCCTCTAGCTTCTTGATTTCCTCGTTGATGAACTCTTGGCGCTCCACGGCTTGCTTCCTCACTTTCTGCTTGATGGGCCGCGCATGAGGACAGACAGCAAGCTTGTGCTCAATCACCTTCCTGGGAACACCGGGGATGTCAGATGGTTGCCAGGCAAACACATCGACATTCGCCCGCAGGAAGGCGACGAGGGCGCTTTCCTATTTGCTGTCAAGGGTGGCACTGATGGTGAAGGTACCGCCAGTGCCGTCCTCCTTTGCGGACACTTTCTTGGTTGCCGGAGGAGCGGCCATTCCTTTCTTACTCTTGCCGGTGGAGCTCGATGGAACGTCCTCGACGGCAGCGCAGCACTCCGAAGAGGTGCGGTTGCCGGAGTGGGTCCCAGAGCACTTGCCGGACTTGGTCTTCGTCTTCTTCCCCCCGGGAGCTTCAGCGGCAAGAGTATCCTCCTCGGCCGCAGCTGCCGCATCCCGGTAAATCTTGTCGGCGCAAATAAGCGCATCCTTCTTGTCGCTGTGGACAGTGATGACGCTTATTGGCCCCGGCATCTTCAGCACGTTGTAAGCATAGTGGGAAGCTGCCATGAACTTGGCGAGGGCAGGACGGCCAAGTATTCCATTGTAGGGCAATGGAATATCGGCGACGTCAAAGGTGATGCGCTCAGTTCTGAAGTTGAGCTCCCCGCCAAAGGTCACCGGCAGAGTGATCTTCCCTTTGGGCTTGCTCCTTCCCGGGTTGATTCCTTGGAATGAACCGGTCTCTTCGAGCTCGCCATCTTGAATCTAGAGCTTCTTGATCACAGCAGAGGAGATCAAGTTCAGCCCGGCCCCGCCGTCAACCAACATTTTGGTGACCTTGAGGTTGCGGATGGTGGGAGAAACCAGCATCGGCAAGCACCCGACCGCCGTGGTGCGGTCAGGGTGGTCCTCAAGATCAAAAACGATGGGCGTGCTGGACCATTTGAGGAGCCTGCGCGACTCCACGGGCGGCTCCGCTGCGTTCACCTCACGCACCCACTGTTTTAGCTGGCGGTGGGAGGTGTGCAGGGAGGCGCCACCGTCGACGCACAGGACCTCTGTGGCCTTCTGGAACTCCTGCTCGCTGTTCTCGTCGTCCTCCATGTCTTCATCGTCGTCTTCGTCGTTGTCGCGGCCCCGGGGAGGTCGATCCCCTTGCCGCTGCTTAGCCTTGCCGCGGCGTCCTCCCCGGCCGTTGAACGGCCGCTTCTTGCTGGGCTCTTCCCCGCCACCTTGAGCCTTCTCCTTGTCGCGCCTCTCGTACTCAGCTTTCTGCTGCTCGACGAGGTACTCGACGCGCTTGCAGTTGGAGAGATCGTGACCCTTGGTGCGGTGAATCTTACAGTATTGCTTGTCGGAGCTACCCGGTTTGTCGGCCGCCGCTGCAGGGGCAGGCTCCTTGCCGGAGCCGCCAGCCTGTGCTTGCTTGGCGGGGGCCTCCTTGCCGGACTTCTCGACGGCAAGCACCTCCTTCTTGCCCTTCTTTCTGTTGTTCCGCCGCCGGCTCTTCTTTGCCGGGGCGGCGTCGTCGCTGTCGCTTCCTCCCGCGCCAGCATCCTCCCCGGGGAGTTTCCTCCCCTCTTCCGCGCGTGCGCACTTGTCAGCAAGAGCGTAGAGCTCGCTGACGTCCCTAATCTTGGTCATCGCCATTTCCTCACGCATGCGGCGGTTACGCACGTTCTGATGGAACGCGCTGATAACCGCGGCAGGGTGAACGTCAGGGATGTTGTGCTGCACCCGGCTGAAGCGTTGGATATACTTGCGCAGGGGTTCGCC
This sequence comes from Secale cereale, assembly GCA_902687465.1. Classification (NCBI taxonomy): domain Eukaryota; kingdom Viridiplantae; phylum Streptophyta; class Magnoliopsida; order Poales; family Poaceae; genus Secale; species Secale cereale. The sequence goes on along the minus strand of LR738714.1, from coordinate 115,096,450 downwards.
TTCCTTCTGGGCCAAGATATGGAGATCGCTCTCCTGGCCATGGGGTTTGTGGCCGCCGGTGAAGGCGCCAACAAACTGGTGGCAGAGGTCGGCCCAAGAAGAGATGGAGCCTTCCGGCAAGTGCATGAGCCATGAACGGACGTTCGGCTTCAGCACGAGTGGGAAGTAGTTAGCCAAGATCTTCTCGTCGCGCCCCCCGGCAGCTTGTACTGCAATGGTGTAAACGCTGAGGAATTCCGAGGGGTGTGTCTTGCCGTCGTACTTCTCCGGTACGTCGGGCTTGAAATTCTTCATGCTGGGCCACTGGACGCGCCGCAGCTCGCGAGTGAACGCAGGGCAGCCTGCCGCGTACGGCAAGTCGCCTGGTTCACCGGGCGCGTGCACGTCGACAGTGTTCCCAGCTCTCTTGTCGGATTGTCGCCGAGCTTCTCGGCGGCGCTCGATTGTGGTCCGAGCGTCTTCATCTCGCCGGTCGTCGAGGACCTGGCGCTGGTCCCGACGGGCCCGCGGGTCCGACGAGGCTGTGGAGCCGTCGTCGGGGTTGTTCCGGCGGGGCGGCGTCTTCTGCTTCTGCGGCGGGGAGTGCACGCTTGTCGCACCCCCGGCGGTCTTGTCGCCGATAGCCTTCGTCTTCTCAGCCTGCCGCGGCCGTGAGGTCGACGGCTGCTGTGGAGAGTCGTTGTTGGCGAAGTCTATCAGGCTCCGGATGGTGGCCCTCCATTCTTCGGCCTTGTCGGCCGCCGGAGGAAAGTCGAGGAGCAGCTGCGCCCTTGCGAGCGCTTCTGCTGGAGTAGAGGGGAACGCGGGTGAGCGGTGCGAGGAGCGGGATACGCTCGGACTTCTAACAACGTTAGAAGGAGCGGGGTCCCGCGCCGGCGCCTTCGCTTTGCTTGTGCCCGGACGGGGGTCCGGGGCGTCCCGTGAGCCTCCAGTTTGGCCTTGCCCCAGCAGGCGGATACCACCTCCTGTGGTATGGCGCTGCTGGGTCGTCGTGTGCTGGGATGGACGCGGCGCGTCCACGGAGACCGAAGTTCGGTCGTCCGTCCTGTTCTTGGATCTGGTGGCGCCGTGAGTGTCCTCACCGGCGGCCACCCTTCCGACGGCATCTCCCCCGCCCACCGTTGGCTCTGGTGGCGGCGGGTGAGACGCAGACGGGCCTCCGACCTCCGAAGCCTTCTTCTTCGGGGCCATGGAGTTGTCGCTGATGAAGTTGCTGATGAAGCTGGAGAGGTTGATGAAGAATGCGCCCGCGCGAACGCCGGATCAGGTTCGCACAACCTCGACGCCCCCTACCTGGCGCGCCAAAGATGTCGGGGGAAACTGTCCGCCACGAACACCTATGGAACCGGAGCCCCTTGTCTGTGCGGTACGAGGGCGGAGGGAGCACAAAGAGCAGATCGAAGCAAACACGTGGGCAGTTTTACCCAGGTTCGGGCCGCACGGATGCGTAAAACCCTACTCCTGCTTGGCTGTGTATTGAGTTGAGTGCTCGGGAGCTTGAAGAAGCAGCTACACCGTGCGTGAGAGTGATCTAGGTTCCGAACCCCCTCCACGTTGTGCATGGGCCTCCTTTTATAGTGCAAGGGGTCACCGACAGGTGTCAACGTAGGAGAAAGGGGCAAAAACGTAAAAGAGGTGGTAGTTGTAACAGTGCGGGAACAGTGAAGCTACAGTACAGAACAGTGGTCTATACCTACTTTAACAGTGGGGGACAAGGGCATTTAATGCCCGTCGCCGTCGACCCCAAAAGCTCCCGCCTTAGCGTCTCCGTCCGCCACGGCGACGGATCCATCACCGTGGAGTGCCACCGTGTACCCCAGGCTGCACAGCCATCCGCCACGCGTCCCTGGATAGGCCCCAGGGCGACGCGTGGGCCGATGAGCTGGAGCGCGGGCACACAGCGCAGCCTTCCCGGCAAGCACCTTGCCGGGGCCTTGATCTTGCCGGGCCCGGGAGCTTGCCGCTCCCCGGGCCCCTTGCCGGGGCACATATAGTGCCGAGGCGTTGTCTTCTAGTCTTCCTGGCAAGCTCCTCTTGCCAGGGCCTTGTGTTAGTGGAGCAGTCTTGAGCCTGGTACGGCCTTCCCGGCAAGCTCCTCTTGCCGGGGCCTTGGTCTCATGTCTTGTATACTTTGTTTTTGAATGGTTTAATAAGGAGCAGGAAGGTCTCCGGCGAGCACGCAGTAAACCTTACCGCGGGAAGCTGCAACTGCCCGTGCACAAGTTGGGGTACTGGGGTATCCCTACCTTAGTACACCGACAGGAGCCCCCGGGCCTGGGCCACACACGGTGCCGAGCGCTGTTGGGCCAGGCCCAAAACAGTGCACGGGCACCCGCGGCCCGCGGCGCGCCGAATCCACTTCCATATCCGCCGCACCCCACGGTAACGGCACGCGTCGATTGCGGCGCCGTGGGATGGGACGTGCCCACGATCTCTTAATGGAAAGAGCGAAACGCCCCCCACTCCCCCATAAAAGCAGAGGTAGCGGGCGCGGTTCCCCTCCTTGCGCTCTGCCTCCACATCTCCGCCGCCGCCGAGCTCTTCGTCCCCTTCCTTCCACCGCGTCCGCCATGGCCCCGAAGACCGACAAGGCGAAGGCGGAGAAGGCCAAGCGGGAGAAATCGGAGCAAGCGGCCAAGCTCATCGCGTACCGGAAGCGGCACGTCGTCTTCCCGCCGAAGCTCGGCGTGCGGGAACTCTGGAACAAGTACTACTTGTTCTGGTCCAAGAGAACCGGCGCGCATCCCCGCACGCGAGCATACCCGGCCGCCGCCAAGGACAGCTATCCCGGCGGGTACCATTTCTTCGCTGCTTTCTTTCATTGTGGTCTCTGTCCACCTTTCTCAAACTTCTTTTGCGACGTCATGAATACATATGGCTTCCATCTGCTTGACTTCACCCCCAACGCCATTCTCACCATGGCTGTTTTCGCACACATGTGCGAAAACTTCATAGGAGTCCACCCCAATGTAGCACTCTTTAGACACTTCTTCACTCCTAGAGCCGAGGCCGATGCCCCCCTCTCCGGGGGAATTTCTTGGGTCTTCCGTCTCAATAAGAAGGGTGCGTACTTGCCGGGGGAGCTCCGCGGCAAGTGGGAGGAATGGCGAGCGGAGTGGTGCTGGATCGTAGAAGACCAGCCGCAAGCCTTCACCGCGCCGCGCACAACGCCCATCGTGCGCGGCAGGGATTGGAGTGATCTGGACTCGGACGACGTCAAGCTCAACATCGCCCTCGTTCGGATTCTTCGTCTTCGCTTAGCCAATCTGTCAGTTGCCGAGGTGGGCGCAGATTTCCTCCGCCGGCGCATCGCCCCCCTCCAAGACCGGAAGAGGCCGGCCTGGGAGTACGGCGGCCCGGCAGATATCATGAGGCTGCGCCCCGGGCTCAACTTCAATTTCACCACGCTGGAGCTGCGGGGAATGGTACGGGAACTCTTCAAGTACGACCCGACACACCCCGAGTGGTTCAGGACTCCCCGGGGAGTGGTGCCGCTCTGCAACAGCGCCGTCAGGGATCGGATCCTCGCCATGATGCCCATGTGCGACTCGCACGGCGTGGACCGTACATGGCTTGCTCCGAAGCCCATCGACGTCCTCAACTTCTACGACAACCTTGAAGAGGTGGCGAAGAACAAGGAGGACCTTAAGCTGCACACGCGGGCCACCACCGACCAGGAGATCGCCTACATTGCTTCTCGGGCTGAGGAGGCCGCCGCAGCCACGGCGGCAGGAGTTTTCGGATACTCGCCGGAGGAGGCGGAGGTTGAGGACGCGTCCACCCAGGCGGAGGAGGCGGAGATCCGCAGGTTGCTGGATCTGCCTCCCGACGCGCTTGCCGGGGTTCCCTCGTTGAGGCACTCCGGGATCAGCGGGATCGCAACCGAGGCCGCGGCAATGGAGGGCACCGCCGGAGGGAGTAGAGGCGCCGCGAGAGGCGGAGGCACCAAGGGAAAGAAGGCCGCAGCGCTGGACGCTGGGCCCAGCGAGCCGGCCGGGGTAGAGGAGGAGGAGGAGGAGGAGGCCGAGGACTCCGGCGGATCCACGGAATTGTACGCCGACGACCTCTCCTCGTCGGAGAGCTCCCCGCCCCCGGCAAGCCCGAGGCAGTCCCCGGCGAAGCGCCTCCGCAAGGCGGCGACGGGGGAAAGAGCGCAGGCGCCCCGGCAACAGCCACCTCGCCGGGCAGCTCCCCGGGGGAGCCAAGCCGCGCCAAGGTCGTCCGGCGCACCGGCCGCAGCGGAGGCGGCCCGTGCGCGGACCACAACTGAGGCGCCACGCAGGCCGGCAGCGAGCCGGCAGGGGTCTTCTCGGAGCGGAGCAGCGGCTCCGCCCGCTCCTCGGGCGCCGGCGACCACAGGGGCTGGGTCTTCGCAGCCCCCAGCCCCGGTGAACACCAAGCGCGCAAGGGAACCTTCGTCTTCCGCTCCTCGCGCCGACGCGCCCACGGTGGAGTATGACTTCTCCGCCCTGAGCGAGGACGACGAGGAGGACCAAGAGTAAGGATTCGGGACCTCATTTCTCCTTGATTTCTGTCTTGATTTTTCTGCTGATGCTGACTCTGTCTTCTGTTCTGATTTCAGGACCTTGGCCCATCGCGCAGCGAAGAAGGCCAAGGCGCCCGAGGCCGAGGTCGCGGAGGGCTCAGCAGCGGCGGCAGCAGGAGGCGTGCCGGAGCCGAGCCTGCCGGACCCGAGCGCTGCTCCGAGGAGCAGCCCCCAGCGTAGCCCGCAGCGCAGCCCCCAGCGTAAGTCTGGGGTTCTCTCTTTTCGCTTGTCGGGGTACGCCTGAGGCTTTGATTTTGTCTTCGTGTTTTGACTTTTCTTGTCTTGTTTTGTGCAGAGGAGGAGCCACAGCGGGAAGAGCGCCCGGAGACCGTGGTCGAGGAGCCGCAGGCCCCGCCGTCCCCGCCAAGGCAAAACTCTCCGGCAAGGGAGAGCGCTCCGCCAAGGGCGGGTACTCCGCCGAGGCAGAGTACCCCGCCAAGGGCGAGCAGCCCGGCGAGGGCGGCCACTCCGCCAAGGCCGAGCTCCCCGGCGAGGGAGCCCGCCGCTGAGGACGTCCGCCAAGGTAAGCTTTGTGACTTGTCTTCTTGGCTCGCCTCTTTTTTGGATATTTGCTTGAGTCTTGAATTTCTTCTTCTTCTTTTTTTTTATAGATCTTCCTCCTCCTGAGCCCATGGAGACGGAGGTAATCAATCTCGAGGAAGAGGGCGCGCAAGGCGGCGGCGGCGACGCTCCTGTCGTCGAGGAGATGGCCGAGGCCGCCGAGCCGGCCGCGCAGGAGACTGCCCCGGCTGCAGATGCAGCGGCCGGGGAGGGGGACGGTGGTCGCACCGCCGGCCCGGAGGCTGCGGGAGCATCAGATGCTGCACCGGCCACCGGCCCCTCCGCCGGCGAGGAGCAGAGGTACTATCTCGAGGCCCCCAACGGCGTCTTCATCCAGATGCCGTGGGGGTCCTCATCGCGAGTTCCTGCGGAGGGCGAGGCATTCGACGGAGAAGTCCTCGCCTCCGCAGGCCTGAAGATCGTCCAAGCGCCCGGCGGGAGTGAGGGGCCCGAGGAGGAGAGGTTGCTCCACCAACTCCTGGCCCTTTACCGGGCCAGGCAGGCGAAGCTGGCCTCCCGGGAGGCCCTTGCCGCCAAGGCCGCAGCGGAAATGGAGAAGCGTGCGGCGGAGCTCAGCGCCGCCAATCAGGCTGCCCTCCGCCAGGTGGCGGAGGAGCGTGAGCGTCTCGCCGGCGAGAACCAGGAGTGGGTGCTCGAGAAAGCTGAAGCCGACGAACAGCAGCGGCTCGCCGGGGTGGAGATGTCCCGGCGAGACGGAGAGCTCGCGCAGCGGAAGGTCGAGCTCGACTCCCACGAGGAGGACCTTGCCGCTCGCGAGGCTGCCCTTGGCGGGGAGCTGAAGGAGGCGAAAGCCGCCGCGGTTGCCGCGGAAGACGCCAAGAAGGAGCTCGCCGCCAAGGTCGAACAGTTGGAGAAGGCGATGAAGGTGAGCGCCGAGAAGGTTGCCGCGCTCATCTTGGAGCGCGAGAAGGATGCTCACACAAACTCAGAGCTTCAGGTGAGTCTATCAAAGAGGGGCGACGAGCTGAAGGCCGCCAAGGACTCCATTGAGGACTTGGAGCTGAAGGTCACCACTCTGAAGGAATCGCTCGACGCCGCCCGAGCTCAGGAGACCAAGTTGAAGGATGAGCTCCGCAAGGAGCGGACCTTGGTGGAGAACATCAACAAGGCATCCGAGCTCTTCCGGCAAACTATTGAAGTGTGGACCGAAGAGCTGGTTTCTTCTGCGTCCAATATTGACCAGGAGTTGCTGGCGTTGAAGGTCGAACATCTTATCTACTCGCCGGATCCGGATCTCCCGCACAGCGCCAGGCTCAGCCTCTTCTTCAGAGGGGTCGCGCCGGCTCTTGCAAGTCTCCGGAACCGCATCCCCGCGCAGCTGGCCGAGGAGTCGCGCCGGCTCTGCGCGGGAACTCTGGAGCGGGTGCTGACGAAGATCGTGTACCGCAACCCGGGAATCAACCTCACAAACGTTCTTCGCAGCTTGCCGGCTGATGCAGACACGGAGGCCCTGAAGGAGCAGGTCGGCCACATCATCGCCAAGGTGGCAAAGCTTGGCAGGAAGGAAGGCGACCGCGTAGACTAGGGCTCCATTATCTTTATCTTTTTATTGCTGCACACTTTCATATGTTGCTTGCTTATGTTGCTTGCTTTCCGGTAAGGCTTCTCTTTCTTGAACAGCACTTGGTTCCTCCTCCACCTCCTTCCCCCCCGGCAAACTGTCCGCGCCAAAGATGTCGGGGGAAACTGTCCGCCACGAACACCTATGGGACCGGAGCCCCTTGTATGTGCGGTACGAGGGCGGAGGGAGCACAAAGAGCAGATCGAAGCAAACACGCGGGCAGTTTTACCCAGGTTCGGGCCGCACGGATGCGTAAAACCCTACTCCTGCTTGGCTGTGTATTGAGTTGAGTGCTCGGGAGCTTGAAGAAGCAGCTACACCGTGCGTGAGAGTGATCTAGGTTCCGAACCCCCTCCACGTTGTGCATGGGCCTCCTTTTATAGTGCAAGGGGTCACCGACAGGTGTCAACGTAGGAGAAAGGGGCAAAAACGTAAAAGAGGTGGTAGTTGTAACAGTGCGGGAACAGTGAAGCTACAGTACAGAACAGTGGTCTATACCTACTTTAACAGTGGGGGACAAGGGCATTTAATGCCCGTCGCCGTCGACCCCAAAAGCTCCCGCCTTAGCGTCTCCGTCCGCCACGGCGACGGATCCATCACCGTGGAGTGCCACCGTGTACCCCAGGCTGCACAGCCATCCGCCACGCGTCCCTGGATAGGCCCCAGGGCAATGCGTGGGCCGATGAGCTGGAGCGCGGGCACACAGCGCAGCCTTCCTGGCAAGCACCTTGCCGGGGCCTTGATCTTGCCGGGCCCGGGAGCTTGCCGCTCCCCGGGCCCCTTGCCGGGGCACATATAGTGCCGAGGCGTTGTCTTCTAGTCTTCCTGGCAAGCTCCTCTTGCCAGGGCCTTGTGTTAGTGGAGCAGTCTTGAGCCTGGTACGGCCTTCCCGGCAAGCTCCTCTTGCCGGGGCCTTGGTCTCATGTCTTGTATACTTTGTTTTTGAATGGTTTAATAAGGAGCAGGAAGGTCTTCGGCGAGCACGCAGTAAACCTTACCGCGGGAAGCTGCAACTACCCGTGCACAAGTTGGGGTACTGGGGTATCCCTATCGGGGGAAACTGTCCGCCACGAACACCTATGGGACCGGAGCCCCTTGTCTGTGCAGTACGAGGGCAGAGGGAGCACAAAGAGCAGATCGAAGCAAACACGCGGGCAGTTTTACCCAGGTTCGGGCCGCACGGATGCGTAAAACCCTACTCCTGCTTGGCTGTGTATTGAGTTGAGTGCTCGGGAGCTTGAAGAAGCAGCTACACCGTGCGTGAGAGTGATCTAGGTTCCGAACCCCCTCCACGTTGTGCATGGGCCTCCTTTTATAGTGCAAGGGGTCACCGACAGGTGTCAACATAGAAGAAAGGGGCAAAAACGTAAAAGAGGTGGTAGTTGTAACAGTGCGGGAACAGTGAAGCTACAGTACAGAACAGTGGTCTATACCTACTTTAACAGTGGGGGACAAGGGCATTTAATGCCCGTCGCCGTCGACCCCAAAAGCTCCCGCCTTAGCGTCTCCGTCCGCCACGGCGACGGATCCATCACCGTGGAGTGCCACCGTGTACCCCAGGCTGCACAGCCATCCGCCACGCGTCCCTGGATAGGCCCCAGGGCGACGCGTGGGCCGATGAGCTGGAGCGCGGGCACACAGCGCAGCCTTCCCGGCAAGCACCTTGCCGGGGCCTTGATCTTGCCGGGCCCGGGAGCTTGCCGCTCCCCGGGCCCCTTGCCGGGGCACATATAGTGCCGAGGCGTTGTCTTCTAGTCTTCCTGGCAAGCTCCTCTTGCCAGGGCCTTGTGTTAGTGGAGCAGTCTTGAGCCTGGTACGGCCTTCCCGGCAAGCTCCTCTTGCCGGGGCCTTGGTCTCATGTCTTGTATACTTTGTTTTTGAATGGTTTAATAAGGAGCAGGAAGGTCTCCGGCGAGCACGCAGTAAACCTTACCGCGGGAAGCTGCAACTGCCCGTGCACAAGTTGGGGTACTGGGGTATCCCTATCGGGGGAAACTGTCCGCCACGAACACCTATGGGACCGGAGCCCCTTGTCTGTGCGGTACGAGGGCGGAGGGAGCACAAAGAGCAGATCGAAGCAAACACGCGGGCAGTTTTACCCAGGTTCGGGCCGCACGGATGCGTAAAACCCTACTCCTGCTTGGCTGTGTATTGAGTTGAGTGCTCGGGAGCTTGAAGAAGCAGCTACACCGTGCGTGAGAGTGATCTAGGTTCCGAACCCCCTCCACGTTGTGCATGGGCCTCCTTTTATAGTGCAAGGGGTCACCGACAGGTGTCAACGTAGGAGAAAGGGGCAAAAACGTAAAAGAGGTGGTAGTTGTAACAGTGCGGGAACAGTGAAGCTACAGTACAGAACAGTGGTCTATACCTACTTTAACAGTGGGGGACAAGGGCATTTAATGCCCGTCGCCGTCGACCCCAAAAGCTCCCGCCTTAGCGTCTCCGTCCGCCACGGCGACGGATCCATCACCGTGGAGTGCCACTGTGTACCCCAGGCTGCACAGCCATCCGCCACGCGTCCCTGGATAGGCCCCAGGGCGACGCGTGGGCCGATGAGCTGGAGCGCGGGCACACAGCGCAGCCTTCCCGGCAAGCACCTTGCCGGGGCCTTGATCTTGCCGGGCCCGGGAGCTTGCCGCTCCCCGGGCCCCTTGCCGGGGCACATATAGTGCCGAGGCGTTGTCTTCTAGTCTTCCTGGCAAGCTCCTCTTGCCAGGGCCTTGTGTTAGTGGAGCAGTCTTGAGCCTGGTACGGCCTTCCCGGCAAGCTCCTCTTGCCGGGGCCTTGGTCTCATGTCTTGTATACTTTGTTTTTGAATGGTTTAATAAGGAGCAGGAAGGTCTCCGGCGAGCACGCAGTAAACTTTACCGCGGGAAGCTGCAACTGCCCGTGCACAAGTTGGGGTACTGGGGTATCCCTACCTTAGTACACCGACAGGAGCCCCCGGGCCTGGGCCACACACGGTGCCGAGCGCTGTTGGGCCAGGCCCAAAACAGTGCACGGGCACCCGCGGCCCGCGGCGCGCCGAATCCACTTCCATATCCGCCGCACCCCACGATAACGGCACGCGTCGATTGCGGCGCCGTGGGATGGGACGTGCCCACGATCTCTTAATGGAAAGAGCGAAACGCCCCCCACTCCCCCATAAAAGCAGAGGTAGCGGGCGCGGTTCCCCTCCTTGCGCTCTGCCTCCACATCTCCGCCGCCGCCGAGCTCTTCGTCCCCTTCCTTCCACCGCGTCCGCCATGGCCCCGAAGACCGACAAGGCGAAGGCGGAGAAGGCCAAGCGGGAGAAATCAGAGCAAGCGGCCAAGCTCATCGCGTACCGGAAGCGGCACGTCGTCTTCCCGCCGAAGCTCGGCGTGCGGGAACTCTGGAACAAGTACTACTTGTTCTGGTCCAAGAGAACCGACGCGCATCCCCGCACGCGAGCATACCCGGCCGCCGCCAAGGACAGCTATCCCGGCGGGTACCATTTCTTCGCTGCTTTCTTTCATTGTGGTCTCTGTCCACCTTTCTCAAACTTCTTTTGCGACGTCATGAATACATATGGCTTCCATCTGCTTGACTTCACCCCCAACGCCATTCTCACCATGGCTGTTTTCGCACACATGTGCGAAAACTTCATAGGAGTCCACCCCAATGTAGCACTCTTTAGACACTTCTTCACTCCTAGAGCCGAGGCCGATGCCCCCCTGTCCGGGGGAATTTCTTGGGTCTTCCGTCTCAATAAGAAGGGTGCGTACTTGCCGGGGGAGCTCCGCGGCAAGTGGGAGGAATGGCGAGCGGAGTGGTGCTGGATCGTAGAAGACCAGCCGCAAGCCTTCACCGCGCCGCGCACAACGCCCATCGTGCGCGGCAGGGATTGGAGTGATCTGGACTCGGACGACGTCAAGCTCAACATCGCCCTCGTCCGGATTCTTCGTCTTCGCTTAGCCAATCTGTCAGTTGCCGAGGTGGGCGCAGATTTCCTCCGCCGGCGCATCGCCCCCCTCCAAGACCGGAAGAGGCCGGCCTGGGAGTACGGCGGCCCGGCAGATATCATGAGGCTGCGCCCCGGGCTCAACTTCAATTTCACCACGCTGGAGCTGCGGGGAATGGTACGGGAACTCTTCAAGTACGACCCGACACACCCCGAGTGGTTCAGGACTCCCCGGGGAGTGGTGCCGCTCTGCAACAGCGCCGTCAGGGATCGGATCCTCGCCATGATGCCCATGTGCGACTCGCACGGCGTGGACCGTACATGGCTTGCTCCGAAGCCCATCGACGTCCTCAACTTCTACGACAACCTTGAAGAGGTGGCGAAGAACAAGGAGGACCTTAAGCTGCACACGCGGGCCACCACCGACCAGGAGATCGCCTACATTGCTTCTCGGGCTGAGGAGGCCGCCGCAGCCGCGGCGGCAGGAGTTTTCGGATACTCGCCGGAGGAGGCGGAGGTTGAGGACGCGTCCACCCAGGCGGAGGAGGCGGAGATCCGCAGGTTGCTGGATCTGCCTCCCGACGCGCTTGCCGGGGTTCCCTCGTTGAGGCACTCCGGGATCAGCGGGATCGCAACCGAGGCCGCGGCAATGGAGGGCACCACCGGAGGGAGTAGAGGCGCCGCGAGAGGCGGAGGCGCCAAGGGAAAGAAGGCCGCAGCGCTGGACACTGGGCCCAGCGAGCCGGCCGGGGTAGAGGAGGAGGAGGAGGAGGAGGCCGAGGACTCCGGCGGATCCACGGAATTGTAAGCCGACGACCTCTCCTCGTCGGAGAGCTCCCCGCCCCCGGCAAGCCCGAGGCAGTCCCCGGCGAAGCGCCTCCGCAAGGCGGCGATGGGGGAAAGAGCGCAGGCGCCCCGGCAACAGCCACCTCGCCGGGCAGCTCCCCGGGGGAGCCAAGCCGCGCCAAGGTCGTCCGGCGCACCGGCCGCAGCGGAGGCGGCCCGTGCGCGGACCACAACTGAGGCGCCACGCAGGCCGGCAGCGAGCCGGCAGGGGTCTTCTCAGAGCGGAGCAGCGGCTCCGCCCGCTCCTCGGGCGCCGGCGACCACAGGGGCTGGGTCTTCGCAGCCCCCAGCCCCGGTGAACACCAAGCGCGCAAGGGAACCTTCGTCTTCCGCTCCTCGCGCCGACGCGCCCACGGTGGAGTATGACTTCTCCGCCCTGAGCGAGGACGACGAGGAGGACCAAGAGTAAGGATTCGGGACCTCATTTCTCCTTGATTTCTGTCTTGATTTTTCTGCTGATGCTGACTCTGTCTTCTGTTCTGATTTCAGGACCTTAGCCCATCGCGCAGCGAAGAAGGCCAAGGCGCCCGAGGCCGAGGTCGCGGAGGGCTCAGCAGCGGCGGCAGCAGGAGGCGTGCCGGAGCCGAGCCTGCCGGACCCGAGCGCTGCTCCGAGGAGCAGCCCCCAGCGTAGCCCGCAGCGCAGCCCCCAGCGTAAGTCTGGGGTTCTCTCTTTTCGCTTGTCGGGGTACGCCTGAGGCTTTGATTTTGTCTTCGTGTTTTGACTTTTCTTGTCTTGTTTTGTGCAGAGGAGGAGCCACAGCGGGAAGAGCGCCCGGAGACCGTGGTCGAGGAGCCGCAGGCCCCGCCGTCCCCGCCAAGGCAAAACTCTCCGGCAAGGGAGAGCGCTCCGCCAAGGGCGGGTTCTCCGCCGAGGCAGAGTACCCCGCCAAGGGCGAGCAGCCCGGCGAGGGCGGCCACTCCGCCAAGGCCGAGCTCCCCGGCGAGGGAGCCCGCCGCTGAGGACGTCCGCCAAGGTAAGCTTTGTGACTTGTCTTCTTGGCTCGCCTCTTTTTTGGATATTTGCTTGAGTCTTGAATTTCTTCTTCTTCTTTTTTTTTATAGATCTTCCTCCTCCTGAGCCCATGGAGACGGAGGTAATCAATCTCGAGGAAGAGGGCGCGCAAGGCGGCGGCGGCGACGCTCCTGTCGTCGAGGAGATGGCCGAGGCCGCCGAGCCGGCCGCGCAGGAGACTGCCCCGGCTGCAGACGCAGCGGCCGGGGAGGGGGACGGTGGTCGCACCGCCGGCCCGGAGGCTGCGGGAGCATCAGATGCTGCACCGGCCACCGGCCCCTCCGCCGGCGAGGAGCAGAGGTACTATCTCGAGGCCCCCAACGGCGTCTTCATCCAGATGCCGTGGGGGTCCTCATCGCGAGTTCCTGCGGAGGGCGAGGCATTCGACGGAGAAGTCCTCGCCTCCGCAGGCCTGAAGATCGTCCAAGCGCCCGGCGGGAGTGAGGGGCCCGAGGAGGAGAGGTTGCTCCACCAACTCCTGGCCCTTTACCGGGCCAGGCAGGCGAAGCTGGCCTCCCGGGAGGCCCTTGCCGCCAAGGCCGCAGCGGAAATGGAGAAGCGTGCGGCGGAGCTCAGCGCCGCCAATCAGGCTGCCCTCCGCCAGGTGGCGGAGGAGCGTGAGCGTCTCGCCGGCGAGTACCAGGAGTGGGTGCTCAAGAAAGCTGAAGCCGACGAACAGCAGCGGCTCGCCGGGGTGGAGATGTCCCGGCGAGAGGGAGAGCTCGCGCAGCGGAAGGTCGAGCTCGACTCCCACGAGGAGGACCTTGCCACTCGCGAGGCTGCCCTTGGCGGGGAGCTGAAGGAGGCGAAAGCCGCCGCGGAAGACGCCAAGAAGGAGCTCGCCGCCAAGGTCGAACAGTTGGAGAAGGCGATGAAGGTGAGCGCCGAGAAGGTTGCCGCGCTCATCTTGGAGCGCGAGAAGGATGCTCACACAAACTCAGAGCTTCAGGTGAGTCTATCAAAGAGGGGCGACGAGCTGAAGGCCGCCAAGGACTCCATTGAGGACTTGGAGCTGAAGGTCACCACTCTGAAGGAATCGCTCGACGCCGCCCGAGCTCAGGAGACCAAGTTGAAGGATGAGCTCCGCAAGGAGCGGACCTTGGTGGAGAACGTCAACAAGGCGTCCGAGCTCTTCCGGCAAACTATTGAAGTGTGGACCGAAGAGCTGGTTTCTTCTGCGTCCAATATTGACCAGGAGTTGCTGGCGTTGAAGGTCGAACATCTTATCTACTCGCCGGATCCGGATCTCCCGCACAGCGCCAGGCTCAGCCTCTTCTTCAGAGGGGTCGCGCCGGCTCTTGCAAGTCTCCGGAACCGCATCCCCGCGTAGCTGGCCGAGGAGTCGCGCCGGCTCTGCGCGGGAACTCTGGAGCGGGTGCTGACGAAGATCGTGTACCGCAACCCGGGAATCAACCTCACGAACGTTCTTCGCAGCTTGCCGGCTGATGCAGACACGGAGGCCCTGAAGGAGCAGGTCGGCCACATCATCGCCAAGGTGGCAAAGCTTGGCAGGAAGGAAGGCGACCGCGTAGACTAGGGCTCCATTATCTTTATCTTTTTATTGCTGCACATTATGCTAGATAAATGCTTGCCGGCTGCCAAAGAAACATTACTGGGATAACCGCGGCAGGGTGAACGTCAGGGATGTTGTGCTGCACCCGGCTGAAGCGTTGGATATACTTGCGCAGGGGTTCGCCTTCCTTCTGGGCCAAGATATGGAGATCGCTCTCCTGGCCATGGGGTTTGTGGCCGCCGGTGAAGGCGCCAACAAACTGGTGGCAGAGGTCGGCCCAAGAAGAGATGGAGCCTTCCGGCAAGTGCATGAGCCATGAACGGACGTTCGGCTTCAGCACGAGTGGGAAGTAGTTAGCCAAGATCTTCTCGTCGCGCCCCCCGGCAGCTTGTACTGCAATGGTGTAAACGCTGAGGAATTCCGAGGGGTGTGTCTTGCCGTCGTACTTCTCCGGTACGTCGGGCTTGAAATTCTTCATGCTGGGCCACTGGACGCGCCGCAGCTCGCGAGTGAACGCAGGGCAGCCTGCCGCGTACGGCAAGTCGCCTGGTTCACCGGGCGCGTGCACGTCGACAGTGTTCCCAGCTCTCTTGTCGGATTGTCGCCGAGCTTCTCGGCGGCGCTCGATTGTGGTCCGAGCGTCTTCATCTCGCCGGTCGTCGAGGACCTGGCGCTGGTCCCGACGGGCCCGCGGGTCCGACGAGGCTGTGGAGCCGTCGTCGGGGTTGTTCCGGCGGGGCGGCGTCTTTTGCTTCTGCGGCGGGGAGTGCACGCTTGTCGCACCCCCGGCGGTCTTGTCGCCGATAGCCTTCGTCTTCTCAGCCTGCCGCGGCCGTGAGGTCGACGGCTGCTGTGGAGAGTCGTTGTTGGCGAAGTCTATCAGGCTCCGGATGGTGGCCCTCCATTCTTCGGCCTTGTCGGCCGCCGGAGGAAAGTCGAGGAGCAGCTGCGCCCTTGCGAGCGCTTCTGCTGGAGTAGAGGGGAACGCGGGTGAGCGGTGCGAGGAGCGGGATACGCTCGGACTTCTAACAACGTTAGAAGGAGCGGGGTCCCGCGCCGGCGCCTTCGCTTTGCTTGTGCCCGGACCGTCCGCCACGAACACCTATGGGACCGGAGCCCCTTGTCTGTGCGGTACGAGGGCGGAGGGAGCACAAAGAGCAGATCGAAGCAAACACGCGGGCAGTTTTACCCAGGTTCGGGCCGCACGGATGCGTAAAACCCTACTCCTGCTTGGCTGTGTATTGAGTTGAGTGCTCGGGAGCTTGAAGAAGCAGCTACACCGTGCGTGAGAGTGATCTAGGTTCCGAACCCCCTCCACGTTGTGCATGGGCCTCCTTTTATAGTGCAAGGGGTCACCGACAGGTGTCAACGTAGGAGAAAGGGGCAAAAACGTAAAAGAGGTGGTAGTTGTAACAGTGCGGGAACAGTGAAGCTACAGTACAGAACAGTGGTCTATACCTACTTTAACAGTGGGGGACAAGGGCATTTAATGCCCGTCGCCGTCGACCCCAAAAGCTCCCGCCTTAGCGTCTCCGTCCGCCACGGCGACGGATCCATCACTGTGGAGTGCCACCGTGTACCCCAGGCTGCACAGCCATCCGCCACGCGTCCCTGGATAGGCCCCAGGGCGACGCGTGGGCCGATGAGCTGGAGCGCGGGCACACAGCGCAGCCTTCCCGGCAAGCACCTTGCCGGGGCCTTGATCTTGCCGGGCCCGGGAGCTTGCCGCTCCCCGGGCCCCTTGCCGGGGCACATATAGTGCCGAGGCGTTGTCTTCTAGTCTTCCTGGCAAGCTCCTCTTGCCAGGGCCTTGTGTTAGTGGAGCAGTCTTGAGCCTGGTACGGCCTTCCCGGCAAGCTCCTCTTGCCGGGGCCTTGGTCTCATGTCTTGTATACTTTGTTTTTGAATGGTTTAATAAGGAGCAGGAAGGTCTCCGGCGAGCACGCAGTAAACCTTACCGCGGGAAGCTGCAACTGCCCGTGCACAAGTTGGGGTACTGGGGTATCCCTACCTTAGTACACCGACAGTTTATCTATGTCGTTAGATATGGATCTCGTCGTTTTATCCTTAGTAGCAACGATATACACATGTTAGTTCCCTTTCTGTCACTGGGATCAAGCACCGTAAGATCGAACCCACTACCGGGCACCTCTTCCCATTGCAAGATGAATAGATCAAGTTGGCCAAACAAAACCCAAATATCGGAGAATAAATACGAGGCTATAAGAGATCATGCATATAAGAGATCAAAGAAACTCAATTAACTTTCATGGATATAAAAAGATAGATCTGATCATACACTCAATGTTCATCAGATCTCAACAAATACACCGCAAAAAGAGTTACGTCATATGGATCTCCAAAAGACCATTGTATTGATAATCAAGAGAGACAGAGAGAGAGAGAGAGAGAGAGAGAGAGAGAGAGAGAGAGAGAGAGAGAGAGAGGAAGCCATCTAGATACTAACCACGGACCCATAGGTCTACAAAGAACTACTCACGCATCATCGGAGAGGCACCAATGGAGGTGGTGAACCCCATCCGAGATGTTGTCTAGATTGGATCTGGTGGTTCTGGACTCTGCGGCGGCTGGATGAATATTTCGTCAACTCCCCTAGGGTTTCTGGAATATTGTGGTATTTATAGAGCAAAGAGGCGGTGCGGGAGGCCACCGAGGTGGGCACAACCCACCTGGGCGCGCCAGGGGGGGCTGGCGCGCCCTGGTGGGCTGTGCCCCCCTAGGGGCACCCCCAGGTGCTGCCTTGGCCCATAAGGTGTCTTCTGGCCCATAGAAATTCTCCAAAAAGTTTTGAAGTGTTTGGACAACGTTTGATATTGATTTCCTGTGATGTAAAAAACATGTAGAAAACAACAACTAGCACTTGGCACTTTGTCAATAGGTTAGTACCAAAAAATGATATAAAATGACTATAAAATGATTGTACAACATCCAAGAATGATAATATAAGAGCATGGAAGATTAATAAATTATAGATACGTTGGAGACGTATCAACATCCCCAAGCTTAACTCCTGCTCGTCCTCGAGTAGGTAAGTGAAAAAACAGAATTTTTGATGTGGAATGCTGCTTATCATGTCATATCATATTCTTTTATTTGTAGCATGGACATTTGGACTTTTATATGGTTCAAAGCAATAGTCTAGTTTTGACATAATAATTTAGATACTCAGGCATATCAACAAGCAATCATGTCTTTCAAAATATCAATGCTAAAATAATTTATACCTAGCCCATCATGCTCAACCATTGATCCATTCATGAAACACACTCGCATATTAGTTACACCCAATGCTCAATTACGATCATAGTGTTTCCTAGTTGGTGCTTGTAAGACAAGATGTAGACTCAAATTCAAAAATAAAAGTTGCATAAGTAAAAGAAAGGCCCTTCTCAAAGGGAAGTAGGGATTTTAGAGGTTCCAGATCTGAAAGCTTAAATTGAGAGATAATTTTTTTGGGGAGGTATACTTTTCCCACCAACGAGAACGACTTGAGGTTCCCAACAGTTTCCATGCTAGATATATCATAGGCAGTTCCCAAACAAAAAATAAAGTCTAATCCTATTCCACCAAACTTTCACAAGCCATGGCTCGGCGAATCCACGGTTACCTTTCATACCAACACTTTCCAAGGAATTTATTATTTGAAAACATAAAGTAAATTTCTTTTTCATTTTGGGACAGGGCATCTCTAATACCTTTGCCTTACTCTCATGCAATGAAAAGTGAATAAACACTCATCGTGAGAATAACACATCTAGCATGGAAAATATTGACCATCCCTCACTGCCTCCCGAGTGGTATGGGCACACAAAAGGGAAAATTATTTTGAAAATTAGATATGGCACATAAAAATTTGCTTAGAACAGCAAGGGAATGCCGCATATAGGTAGGTATGGTGGAATCATGTGGCAAAGCTGGGATAAAGGATTTGGATGCACAAGTAGAGATCATACTTGATGGAAAATGAAGGTTAGCAAAAGACTGGGAAGCGACCAACCATGAAATGAATAATCTCATAAGCGAACATTGAGCATTAATAACACCTAATAATGCACCACAAGTATAATATAATTTCAATGCATAATTATTGACTTCCGTGCTTGCATAGGGAATCACAAACTTTAACACTAATATTCTTAATAAAGCATACTTACTCATTAACATGACTCACATATCATATCATCATGTCTCAAAACTATTACAAGGAATCAAGTTTATTTTGTCCAATGATATTCATGAAAGTTTTTATTATATCCTTCTTGGATATCTATCACTTTGGGACTATTTTTCATGTGTTGCTCTTGATAAGCTCAAACAAATATAAGTGAAGATCATGAGCATAATTTTTCTTCATTCTCTCAAAATAATATAAGTGAAGCAAGAGAGAATTTCTTTAAAAATTTACTAACTCTCAAATAAATCTAAGTGAAGCAAGATAGCATTTCTTCAAAAATACTAAGCACGTCGTGCTCAAGAAGATATAAGTGAAGCACTAGAGCAAGTCCTAGCTCAGAAAAGATTTAAGAGAAGCATAGAGAGCAAATTTAACAAGTCATGATATAATTTTGGCTCTCTCAAATAGGTGTGTACATAAAGGATTGATGACTTAAAAAACAAAAACAAAACAAGAAAAGTCTCAAATCATACAAGACGCCCCAAGAAAAACACATATCATGTGACGAATAAAAATATAGCCTCGAGTAAAATACCGATAGTTGTTAGAAGAAAGAGGGGATGCCACTCGGGGGCATGCCCAAGCTTAGTTGGTTTCTCATTCTTGGATAATAGCTTGGGATGCTCGGGCACCACCAAGCTGAGGCTCTTCTAGCCTTTTTTTCATCCATCGTAAGATAACCCAAAACTTGAAAACTTCAATCACACAAAACTCAACAAACCTTCGTGAGATCCGTTAGTATAAGAAAGCAAACCACTACTATAAGTGTTGTATCAAACCAATTCATATTTTGTTTTTGTATTATATCTAATGTATTCCAACTTTTCTATGGCAAAAACTCATCAAAGAAAACCATAGAGCCATGAAAATAAGCACACAACACAAAGAAAACATAATCTGTCAAAAACAGAACAGTCTATAGTAATCTGGAAGTTTCGAATACTTCTGGAACTCTAAAAATCGTGAAAAAATAGGGTCACGTGGGAAATTTGTATATTAATCTTCTGCAAAAAGAAAATAAACTAAAATTCACTTTTCTGTTAAAAATGAGAATTTTTCTCGTGAGCACAAAAGTTTTTGTTTTTTCAGCAAGATCAAATCTACTAACACCCAATGTGTTCCTAAGGCTTTGCTTGGCAGAAATCTTTATTCAAACCACAAAAACACATCTCAACAAATATATTAAAGGGTTTTTTCACAAGAACAAAAAATAAAATGCTAAAACTTATTTTATTCATTGGGTTGCCTCCCAACAAGCTTTTTCTTTATTGCCATTGAGATGGGCTTGGGAATTCAATGATGCTCACATGAAAGATAAGAATTGAAGCACACAGATAGCATCATAAAATATGTGACAAACACATTTAAGTCTAACAAAATTCCTATGCATCGGAATTTTGTAAGCAAACAAATTACCCAGACAAGAAATGTATAGCATATGCAAAGAAGAGGAATAAAACATTGAAAATCTCAACATAACGAGAGGTGATTTAGTAACATGAAGATTTCTAGAACCATATTTTCCTCTCTCATAATAATTACATGTAGGATCATACTCAAAGTCAACAATATAGCAATCATATAAAATTGTCACGACCCCGATCCTAAGTCACACTGATCTAGCTGTAACACGTCATATCACTATGCGGCCTCACGAACGGTATCCCCACGGGTGCCACCTTACCTGGCCCGGGACCGTTTGCGCATTTTGGCACACGTATATGACAGTGTCGCTAGCATCCATATGACAGAGAACACGGGCCGACATGGCTAGTTATAAACCCGAAGTGGCACTAAATTACTGAGACAGGCATCCATGACCCAGCAACGAACGTGTCGGTCATCAACGTATGAACCCAAGTCGTAGCAAGCTACATGGACTTAAAGGAACAACGCGTGACATTTCCCCTAAGGGACAGACACAGGAACAAAGAAGGACACATGCCGGCCAGCCTACGTGTTCTGAGCAGTAGCAAGCTACCAAGCCTCATTGGAGCACTAGGAGGCATTTCCCTATAAGATAGGCTACCAAAGGAAAACAACTAGGTGTCGGATCCCACACATACCAAGCATTTTAATCATACACACAATATGCTCAATATGTGCAAATACATCATTGCATCACAACAGAACTCTATGACTCAAAGTACTTTATTTAAAAGGCTCCAAGAGCCATACATAACATATCCATACAGGTAGGGGTCACATGACCCAACACTCAAGTCATACAGTCATACAAGCACAAGCGGAAGCTACATGTCTGAGTACAGACAACTTAGAAAATAAAACAGGCTTGGTGTAGCCTGACTATCTACAAGGCCCTCCACAAGCTCCAGATCTCCGTCTGGGTAGCAAGCTACTCGTCGACGTCAACGTCTATGTAGAACCCATCAGAAGGGGCAGGGTTCTCCTCTGCAACAGTTATTAAGCAAACATGAGTACAAAGGTACTCAGCAAGTCTTACAACAGAACCTATCATACATGCAACATTATCAACAGGGGGAAGTGGAGTTCATAGCAGAAAGCCATCTTTGACTCTTGGCTAACCTATACTACAACTCTCAATAGATTGCAAGATATTACCACGTACACGAGTCCTCTACTCACCACAACATTACACCACCGAGGATCCTCTTCCGTCATCCTACGGAAGGGCCATCCACGGCACTCACACTTGTCTTGAGGTTTTTAGTAGTATCCATCAACTTGTCTATGAACTGTAAGAGTAACCAAGTAGTCCGTACCGCGAACAACGGCTATTCGAATAGATTGGTAACCCTGCAGGGGTGTACTTCTTCACACATGTGTTCACCACTTAGCGTCTGCACACGACATGTTCTCGGCAGACTTCAAGCGAAAGCCGACGTGGGTGTAGACCACGACCTAACCAACCACTCAAGTCTCTCGTCCAGGTTTATCGCCTATTTGGGTTCCATCCGTGGGGAGATCCGGCCGGGGTATCGCTCACGGCCCCAAACGATGTGTACAGGGTTCCCGAGTCACCAAACGGGCAACTGGTACACCGTGCCACGTACCTGTCGCATCACAACACACCTCGAAGGTCAGCGCTGTGCACGACCACCAGTAAACTACAAACACCAGAAACTAGTTGCGACTCCTGGACAGAGAACATGGCAGTCAATAAGTCGAGCGGGGTCATATTTCAGGGCCCAATGTGTGGTAGTAACTGTAACTTGAACCACACATACAGATCTCAGGTCCTATGGACGGTTCCAATGAAACAACCCACCACGTACTCCTACATGGCCTTTCATCGATACCTTTACCAAACATGTTCCACATTTCCCTCTCTTTACCGGTATGATCGTTTCACTACGATCCATCACCCCGATGAATCAGACCTGACACAACTCTAAGCATAGCAGGCAACATAAACAATAGCATGGTGGATCACACATCATATGGCTCAATCAACTCCTACACATGCTAGTGGGTTTCAACTATTTACTATGGCAATGACATATCATGCAAGGAATAGGGTTCAACTACCGCAACAAGTAGCAGTTCACACGCTGTTGCCTTAATGTAGTAAAAGAGAGCAGGAGCGAGAAGATTGGGTTTTTATCGGAATGATCAATGATTGCTTTCCTGACAGAGTGGTTGTCGGGTACTGCTCTTCAGCTGGATACGCAGAAGTATCCTCGGGAGCAGGACCTAACACGGAGAATCCGGCGATACAATCAATAAGCAAACAAATGAAACAATATGATGCATGCTCATGATATGGCAAGATGCATGTGTTTTGGGCTAATGCAACTATAACCAGAAGGGTTTGAGCCCATTTGAATCAAAGATTCAAATTGAAACCCAAACTATTATTTAGTTAAGTGCATTAACTTGTTTTAATGTAATCAGCAAGGCTAACTTGCTCAAACATGCATGAAACCAGTGCCATTGGAAAGATTGGATTTTTCTGATCAATTTTCATATATAAATCTTTTCCATCTGAGCTACTGTTGAATTTATATGATTTTTTAAAGTTTAAAGCATTTTCTGGAATTTCCTGAATTGTTTTTAAATCTAAAATCCCAGAAAATCCTTTACTGCGTCAGCATGACATCATTCTGACGTCAGCCAGACAACAGGGCGCCCAGGTCAAACCTGACCAGTGGGTCCCTCATGTCAGTGTCTCTGGTGCTAACTAAAAAGAGCTTAACACTAAACTAAAGTTAGCAGGGGTTGGGCCCCACATGTCTGTGACTCACTAAACTAATGACATCAATTAGTGTTTAAATTAAAATCTAAACTGAAGTTAGTCAACGGCCGGCCCCACATGTCAGCGGCACAGGGGGAAGTCCAGGCGTGGTCAAACAGGTCAAAACCCACCGGCAGCTCAACGCCGGCGAGGCCAAACACGGCGGCGGTGCTCGGGTTTTGCCTACAGGCCACCGTTTGAGTCGCAGTTAGGCTCTACGGCGAGCTGGGACTCGTGCGCATCTAGTGGAGGCAACGGTAGGTGCTGGGGTGTCCGGAATCATCTGCGGCGAGCTCGAAGGCGGCGGCCGGAATTCGGGCGTCGGTGAAAACGACGTTACAGTGCACGGTAGGAGCAGCAGTTGGTTGCTACGGGTCCGTGGCGATGTGCTGAGTGCGGTGATGCACTCGGACGCGAGTGGCAGTCGCTGTGGCCGCGGCGGCGCCATGGCCGGCGGCGAGGAGCGCTCGGCTCTGGTGGCTGGTGCTGCTAGGGAGCAAGATAGGCGACGGGGCAAGGGGGAAACGGAACCGGGACTCACCGCGGTTCTTCTGGTATTGCTGGCGAGGCAGGGGAGGCAAGGGGTCCGGCGAATTTGTCGATGGCGTCCAGCGGCTGTGCGGACAAGACGAGCTTGAAGACGAAGCCTCAAGGCGCCTGGGGTGCTGTGGTTCGGCGTAGACAAACACGACAGCAAGGCGGAGCTCGGGGGCTCGTCGGAGAGGCGAGGGGGACTCGGTGGACGCAGCGGCAGCGACGAGCTCCACTCGGGCGGTGCGAGGGAGAGAACCAGGGGAGGGGAGAGAGAGAGGGGAGCAGTCGAGGGGATCGAGGGGTCTGCGTGGCGTCATTCTGATTCATCCAGGCGGTCGAGGAGGCCAGCCAGGCATGCAGGAGGTGGCCGGCGCGTTGGCGGCGCTCGCCACCGAGCAGCTTCCTGCGCTGGTGCGGCGAAGAAGACGGGGATGCCCCTCGTAGGCTGGGCCGGCTGGGCCAGACAGGTAAGTGGGCTCAGGTAAGTTTGCTTTCCTTCTTTTTCCTATTTACTTTCTGTTTCATTTCTTTTGCAACTTTGTGGAATTAATAAAAATGCCAGAACATTTTTATAGCTCATAAAACTAGTCATGCCCACTGTATGTAATAAGAACAGCATGGAACATTTTAGTTTATGATTATTTGGGCACATAAAACATTTTATAGCATTTAAATGCCCAAATGCAAATACAATATGATTTAATCCAAAGACCTTGGATGTCCTAGAAAATTGTGCACCATTTTTGGCAGAGGTTTAAGACCAAGGCAGAAATGATGAACATTTTTGAAGGGCATTTTGGGTACATTGGAAAAGATTTTATTAAACCCTAGTTGTTAGAAGCGGGGTGCTGGGGTTTCTGTCATTCCCAATTCAAGTTTCTTTGAAAAGTAAACATGATGCACACTCTAGCTAGTCCTAATGCAAGCACTGACTAGGGATGTGACAACTCACCCCCACTCAAAAGAATCGCGTCCCGAGATTCGGGTTCCTCCGGAAAGAGGGTGGGGTACTCAAGTCGAAGACGATCCTCCCTTTCCCAAGTAGCTTCACTCTCGGAATGATGTGACAATTGAACCTTGAGAAACTTGATATTACGACGTCGAGTGGTGCGCTCGGTTTGATCAAGAATACGAACGGGGTATTCTCAATATGTGAGGTTGTCCTGGAGATCAAGCGTTTCGTGGTCCACTCCGCGGATAGGATCCGAGAAGCAACGCCTGAGTTGAGATACGTGGAAAACATCATGAATTCTGGAGAGGTGCGGAGGTAGTTCCAATTGGTAGGCAACTTCTCCTCGTTTGGCAAGAATGCGAAAAGGACCGATGTAACGAGGGGCCAATTTTCCTTTGATACCGAAGCGATGGGTTCCCTTAAGAGGAGTAACCCGAAGATAAGCCTTATCGCCGACTTCAAAAGTCACAGCCTTATGATGACTATCATATTGGCTCTTCTGGCGAGACTGGGCTGTTTTCAATTTCTCACGAACGATGCGAACTTGCTCTTCTGCTTCCTGGATCATATCCAGACCAAAGAATTGTCTTTCCCCAGTTTCTGACCAGTTAAGGGGTGTTCGACACCTTCGTCCATATAGAACTTCGAAGGGAGCTTTGCCCAAGCTGGCTTGATAACTATTGTTATAAGCGAATTCGGCAAATGGAAGACACTTTTCCCATTCCACACCGAAAGAGATGACAGAGGCTCGAAGCATGTCCTCCAGATATTGATTGACTCATTCCACTTGACCACTTGACTGAGGATGGAAGGCAGTGCTGAAAGAGAGATGAGTTCCCATAGCATTCTGGAAACTTTCCCAGAATCGTGAAGTGAAGAGACTTCCACGGTCTGAGTTAATCTCCAACGGCACACCATGAAGTGATACTATCCGAGAGATATACAATTCTGCTAGCTGGCTAGTGGTAATACTCTCTCGAATAGGCAGGAAATGGGCTACTTTAGAGAGGCGGTCGATAACGACGAAGATAGCATTATTCCCTTTCCTGGTCCTGGGAAACCCGGTAATGAAGTCCATACCGATCTTGTCCCATTTCCATTCAGGAATAGCTAAAGGTTGAAGGGTGCCAGCAGGCCGTTGATGCTCTGCTTTGACGCGACGACAAACATCGCAGTTAGCAAAGAATTGAGCGATTTCTCTCTTCATCCTAGTCCACCAGAACCTCTGGCGTAGGTCCTGATACATTTTGGTACTACCGGGATGAATCGTGAGAGGAGATTCATGAGCCTCCTTAAGGATTAACTGCCGTAGATGTTGGTTCTTGGGAACCACTAAACGGTTCTCGAAGAATACAACACCTCGATCATCCATAAAGAAGCTTCTAGCAAGTCCGCTAGCAATGCTCTCCTGGAGTCGGGATATACCCTTATCACGCTTCTGGGCAGCTATGATTTGATCCATAAGGGTAGGTTCCGCCACCAAGGTGGAAAGGAATCCTCGAGGAACGATTGTGAAGGTTAAGCTTATGAAATTCCTCGTGAAGAAGTGGTTGCCCTTGTTGTAACATCAAGTTGTTACAATAAGACTTACGACTTAGTGCGTCAGCCATGACATTGGCCTTCCCAGGGGTGTAAGTGATTCCTAAGTCGTAATCTGTGAGCAACTCAACCCAACGTCTTTGCCTGAGATTTAGATCCGGTTGGGTGAAGATGTATTTCAGACTTTGGTGATCAGTGAAGATTTCACAGCGGTTACGAAGAAGGTAATGACGCCATGTTTTGAGTGCGTGGACTACAGCTGCAAGCTCTAGATCATGTGTAGGATAGTTATCCTCATGTGGATGCATCTGTCGGGATGCGTAAGCAATCACTTGACGATCTTGCATGAGTATGCAACCTAGTCCTTGTCGCGAGGCATCGCAGTAGATAATAAAATCCTTGGAAAAGTCTGGTGGTACCAGTACGGGTGCAGATGTTAGGCGTCTTTTCAGTTCCTGAAAACTGGACTCGCACTGTGGGGTCCACTCAAACTTTTTATCTTTCTTGAGGAGTTTAGTTAGAGGTTTAGCAACCTTGGAGAAATTCTCGACAAAGCGTCGGCAATAGCTCGCTAAGCCAAGGAAACTCCTAACTTGCTTGACCGATTCAGGGGAAGTCCAATCAAGGACGGCTTGAACTCGCCCGGGATTGACAGCAATACCCTTGCCAGAGATCACATTACCTAGATAGGTCACTTCCGGCAACCAAAATTCACATTTAGAGAATTTGGCATAAAGCCGGTGCTCTCGAAGTTTCATCAATACCAGCCTTAGATGCTCGGCATGTTCTTTCTTGTTCTTGGAATAGATGAGTATATCATCGAGGTATACCACGACGAATTTATCCAAATATTCCATGAATATAGAATTCATTAGCCGGGAGAAGGTGGCTGGGGCATTGGTTAACCCGAAGGACATGACGGTGTACTCATATTGGCCATAACGAGTAACAAAAGCCGTTTTAGGAATGTCCCCGTTCTTGATTTTGATTTGATGGTAGCCCAACCTCAAATCCATTTTTGAAAAGACTGAGGATCCAGCGAGCTGATCATACAGATAATTGATCCTGGGGAGCGGATACTTGTTCTTTATGGTGACCAGATTGACAGGTCGGTAATCTACAACCATCCGCTCCGTTCCATCCTTCTTCTTGACGAAGAGAACGGGACAAGCCCAAGGGGAAGAACTAGGACGGATGAAACCCCTTTTCAAGGACTCATCGAGTTGTTTCTTAAGCTCAGCTAATTCTAGGGGTGCCATCTTATAAGGTCTCCTAGAGATCGGAACAGTTCCTGGAATAAGATCTATCACGAACTCGACATCTCTGTCAGGTGGAACACCTGGCAGTTCTTCTGGAAAAACATTCGGAAAGTCACGGACTACCGGGATATCTTTGAGTTCTGGTAGAGGGCTGGCATTAAGAGAGTAGAGCTGACGCTCAGCCATTCGGGTCAAGACATTGACTGTCTTGCCGGATGGGTGTGTAAGTTGAACGGTCCTAGTGTAGTAATCAATCTTGGCGTAATGAGTTGTCATCCAATCCATACCCAAGATGATGTTTATGTCCGAGGACTTGAGAGCGATTAGTGATGCAAGGAAAACAAGTCTATCGACAAGAATTTTCATTTCCATGGCTTACCCTAGAGGTTTGCCACTTTGAACTAGAAGTTTGAATAACCATGGAAGTAGGCATGTCACAAAATGTCATGTTGTGCATTCGAGCATAGCTCTCAGATATGAATGAATGGGATGCTCCAGTATCGAAAAGAACAGATGCCGGATGGCAGTTAACGAGAAGCGTACCAAGGATGACGTTAGGATCCTCATAAGCTTCCTCAGCAGAGACATAGTTGACATGACCACGTGCAGTGGGGATTGGCTTGACATAATTCACCTTGCCGGTTGGCTTACCACAGCCAACGGGTCTTCCTGGTTGGTTCTGAGGACACTCACGC
Organism: Secale cereale; assembly: GCA_902687465.1. Classification (NCBI taxonomy): domain Eukaryota; kingdom Viridiplantae; phylum Streptophyta; class Magnoliopsida; order Poales; family Poaceae; genus Secale; species Secale cereale. Next base: position 115,069,076 of record LR738714.1, on the reverse strand, counting down.
ATGTAGTGCCCCGGTTCTCCACACTTGAAGCATGTCACAGTGCCAGTGCATGGAGCAAAGTTGGAAGGTGGTCCTCCATAAGTCTTGGCAGCTGCATACTGTTGAGTTGGGCGAGGCGCCTCATAGGATGGCCTCGGTGTGTACTTGGGTGGCGGAGCAATGTTAGGAACCCACACACGGCGCTTGTGAGAGCCAGTGCCGAATGAGGAACCAAAGTCTCAAGGATGCTTGCGTGTGGCTTCGAAATCAGTCTGGCCCGTCTCAGCACTGATAGCTTTATTTACCAGCTTCTGGAAGGAAGTGCACTCATGCAGACATAGATCTCGGCGGAGTTCAGGGCTGAGTCCCTTGCGGAAGCTCGCCTGCTTCTTGGCATCGGTGGATACTTCCTCAGGTGCATAGCATGCCAAGTTGTCAAACTCGCGACTATAGCCATCCACAGTTAACCGGCCCTGGGTGAAATTGCAGAATTCCTCCCGCTTGCGATCCATGAGACCTTCCGGAATGTGATGTTCACGGAATGCCTCACTGAACTCAACCCAAGTAGTGATTTGGCCAGCAGGACGCATAGCCTCAAAGTTCTCCCACCATAGACTGGCAGGGCCCTCAAGATGGTAGGCGGTGTAGATAACCTTATCAGCTTCGGCCACACGGGCAGAGTGTAGCTTGTGGGTGATACTACGAAGCCAGTCATCCGCATCTAGAGGTTCGGTGGAGTGATGGATCTTCGGTGGGCACATCTTGATAAAGTCATTCGTTGACACCACGTCATTCCTCTGACGGAACCCAGTGTTCTGCTCTATGCGTTCCAGCAGACGGTTGGTCTCTCTCTTGTTCTATTCTGCCTCGAGCATAACTTCAGCCAAGGAGGGTGGCTAGGGCAGATTCGCATCTCTAGCCCCACTAGTCTCACCCTGCTCCTGAGTAGCAGGAGTGCTGCGAGTGTTGACCACCCTAGGAAAACAAAACAACGGTTTAGACAAGGATGGCAAAAACTTGACATAGGAGTGCATAATGTAATGGATGACACGGAATGCAGAGATGTTCATCCATAAGACATGGTAATATAGAAACTGCCATATATACACCAGTGGTCATACACACCATACATAGTTTAGTACAAGCCAAGGCTAGAGTACAACTGCGGTGAAAGACGATACATCTCATCAGAGGCATTCCAAGCTCCTATACAATATTTAACTACACTTCCGGAACTCAGTACTAACTAAGTCATATTCCACAAGACGCGCAGGACTGTGGAAATACAACTACTATAATACTACTACTGCCACGGTCTAGCTCAGACATTCCCGTAGTAATCTTCGTAAAGATTACCACCGTAGCCTAGAAGTGGAACAGATGGATCTTGAAACTCTCGAGTACTTGAAGGCTGTGGACCATAGGGACATGGATGTGGCCTCGGTCCTGATGCTGGTGGTAACCGACGCCCACGTGGAGGTGTAATACCCCCAACGTCACGTCAATCCATACGATCAGGTAGACGAGTCCGCACGGGGTACAAATCCCGCATATCCAGATATCCGGCGTGCACAGCAGGTGCAAGCCGTGTCAAAGTAGTCTAGTGGCCGGCTCGAGTGTTATACAGCTCCATTCGGAGGGCACGGACCTCACGGTCCCTATCCTCCAGCATCTGAACAGTAGTCTAAAGCAGTGGCTCTTCATGAGCAGCATCAATTTACAGACCAGTGTGGTAGCCTTCCTCTCCGGGAAGTGAGGCTGGCATGTAACAGAACTCAGTGTTCAGCAACAGGGCATGCCTAGCCCAGAGAATGGTCATCATCGAATAGGCGGCATCCTGCACTGCCATCTCGATAGTAACCCCGAGTCCATAAGACCAATGGATGGGGTCGTTAGCTCCGGGATATGAGGGGTATATCCGGACTGTGCAGAAATACTGACTCTGATTGAAATCCTGGTACTATTCCTCCACGGTGTACTCAGGATACCAGCGGTAACCGGTCTCAGTCAGCACACGGACTAGCATGGCCGTGTGACCGGGCACATTAATGCACCGAGTCAAACGAACCACTTCGTGAGGTGTGCGGCCAGACATCTGAAACACGAAGTAATGCAAAGGCATTAGTGTTTCTGGAAGAAATCGGGCAGCATAACAATTGTAAATGCTCATAAGAAGATTTGATACATCATACAAATGATAGCATAACCACTCAACATTATCATATCAAGGTTCCGGGTCCAACGAATCATCATACTAAAAGGGTAGAAACTGAACTGAGGCTTGAAACCAACAATCCTAAGAGTCTACGGATTAGTAACACGTGAAGCTAGTAAGGATAAGAGGCCTAGTCCTAAATCTCCATGGAAGAATAGACTGACTCAGATCAGAAGGGCATAAGGTAAAAAAGTAAAAAGAGCCTTACGTTCCCTTCCACAATCAATTCCCCTACATATAACTAAGAATTTTCTAGACTCAACATCGACCAGTTTGGCTTGAGAAACCTACAGGCAGTCCAGCTCTGATGCCAACGCTGTCAGGACCCCGATCCTAAGTCACACCGATCTAGCTGTAATACGTCATATCACTTTGCGGCCTCACGCACGGTATCCCCACGGGTGCCACCTTACCTGGCCCGGGACCATTTGCGCATTTTGGCACACGTATATGACAGTGTCGCTAGCATCCATATGACAGAGAACCCGGGCCGACATGGCTAGTTATAAACCAGAAGTTGCACTAAATTACAGAGACAGGCATCCATGACCCAGCAACGAACGTGTCGGTCATCAACGTATGAACCCAAGTCGTAGCAAGCTACATGGACTTAAAGGAACAACGCGTGACATTTCCCCTAAGGGACAGACACAGGAACGAAGAAGGACACATGCCGGCCAGCCTACGTGTTCCGAGCAGTAGCAAGCTACCAAGGCTCATTGGAAGCACTAGGAGGCATTTCCCTGTAAGATAGGCTACCAAAGGAAAACAACTAGGTGTCGGATCCCACACATACCAAACATTTCAATCATACACACAATATGCTCAATATGTGCAAATACAACATTGCATCACAACAGAACTCTATGACTTAAAGTACTTTATTTAAAAGGCTCCAAGAGCCATACATAACTTATCCATAAAGGTAGGGGTCACATGACCCAACACTCAAGTCATACAGTCATACAAGCACAAGCAGAAGCTACATGTCTGAGTACATACAACTTAGAAAATAAAACAGGCTTGGTGTAGCCTGACTATCTACAAGGCCCTCCACAAGCTCCAGATCTCCGTCTGGGTAGCAAGCTACTCGTCGACGTCAACGTCTATGTAGAACCCATCAGAAGGGGCAGGGTTCTCCTCTACAACAGTTATTAAGCAAACATGAGTACAAAGGAACTCAACAAGTCTTACAACAGAACCTATCATACATGCAACATTATCAACAGGGGGTAGTGGAGTTCATAGCAGAAAGCCAGCTTTGACTCTTAGCTAACCTATACTACAACTCTCAACAGATTGCAAGATATTACCACGTACACGAGTCCTCTACTCACCACAACAATACACCACCGAGGATCCTCTTCCATCAGCCAACGGAAGGGCCGTCCACGGCACTCACACTTGTCTTGAGGTTTTTAGTAGTATCCATCAACTTGTCTATGAACTGTAAGAGTAACCAAGTAGTCCGTACCGCGAACAACGGCTATTCGAATAGATTGGTAACCCTGCAGGGGTGTACTTCTTCACACATGTTTTCACCACTTAGCGTCTGCACACGACATGTGCTCGGCAGACTTCAAGCGAAAGCCGACGTGGGTGTAGACCACGACCTAACCAACCACTCAAGTCTCTCGTCCAGGTTTATCGCCTATTTGGGTTCCATCCGTGGGGAGATCCGGCCAGGGTGTCGCTCACGGCCCAAAACGATGTGTACAGGGTTCCCGAGTCACCAAATGGGCAACCGGTACACCGTGCCACGTACCTGTCGCATCACAACCCACCCCGAGGGTCAGCGCTGTGCACGACCACCAGTAAACTACAAACACCAGAAACTAGTTGCAACTCCTGGACAGAGAACATGGCAGTTAATAAGTCGAGCGGGGTCATATTTCAGGGCCCAATGTGTGGTAGTAACTGTAACTTGAACCACACATACAGATCTCAGGTCCTACGGACGGTTCCAATGAAACAACCCACCACGTACTCCTACATGGCCTTTCATCGATACCTTTACCAAACATGTTCCACATTTCCCTCTCTTTATCGGTATGATCGTTTCACTCCGATCCATCACCCCGATGAATCAGACCTGACACAACTCTAAGCATAGCAGGCAACATAAACAAATAGAATGGTGGATCACACATCATATGGCTCAATCAACTCCTACACATGCTAGTGGGTTTCAACTATTTACTGTGGCAATGACAGGTCATGCAAGGAATAGGGTTCAACTACTGCAACAAGTAGCAGTTCACACGCTGTTGCCTTAATGCAGTAAAAGAGAGCAGGAGTGAGAAGATTGGGTTTGTATCGGAATGATCAGTGATTGCTTGCCTGACAGAGTGGTTGTCGCGTACTGCTCTTCAGCTGGATACGCAGAAGTATCCTCGGGAGCAGGACCTAACACGGAGAATCCGGTGATACAATCAATAAGCAAACAAATGCAACAATATGATGCATGCTCATGATATGGCAAGATGCATGTGTTTTGGGCTAATGCAACTATAACCAGAAGGGTTTGAGCCCATTTGAATCAAAGATTCAAATTGAAACCCAAACTATTATTTAATTAAGTGCATTAACTTGTTTTAATGTAAACAGCAAGGCTAACTTGCTCAAACATGCATGAAACCAGTGCCATTGGAAAGATTGGATTTTTCTGATCAATTTTCATATATAAATCTTTTCCATCTGAGCTACTGTTGAATTTATATGATTTTTTGAAGTTTAAAGCATTTTCTGGAATTTCCTGAATTGTTTTTAAATCTAAAATCCCAGAAAATCCTTTACTGCGTCAGCATGACATCATGCTGACGTCAGCCAGTCAACAGGGCACCCAGGTCAAACCTGACCAGTGGGTCCCTCATGTCAGTGTCTCTGGTGCTAACTAAAAAGAGCTTAACACTAAACTAAAGTTAACAGGGGCTGGGCCCCACATGTCTGTGACTCACTAAACTAATGACAGCAATTAGTGTTTAAATTGAAATCTAAACTGAAGTTAGTTAACGGCCGGCCCCACATGTCAGCGACACAGGGGGAAGTCCAGGCGTGGTCAAGCAGGTCAAAACCCACCGGCGGGGCGGCGCCGGCAAGGCCAAACACGGCGGCGGTGCTCGGGTTTTGCCTACAGGCCACCGTTTGATTCGCGGTTGGGCTCTACGGCGAGCTGGGGCTCGTGCGCATCTAGTGGAGGCAACGGTAGGTGCTGGGGTGGCCGGAATCATCGGCGGCGAGCTCGAAGGCGGTGGCCGGAATTCGGGCGTCGGTGAAAACGACGTTACAGCGCACGGCAGGAGCAGCAATTGGTTGCTACGGGTCCGTGGTGACGTGCTGAGTGCGGTGATGCACTCGGACGCGAGTGGCAGTCGCTGTGGCCGCGGCGGCGCCATGGCCGGCGGCGAGGAGCGCTCGGCTGTGGTGGCTGGTGCTGCTAGGGAGCAAGATAGGCGACGGGGCATGGGGGAAACGGAACCGGGACTCACCGCGGTTCTTCTGGTATTGCTGGCGAGGCAGGGGAGGCACGGGGTCCGACGAATTTGTCGATGGCGTCCGGCGGCGGTGCGGAGAAGACGAGCTTGAAGACGAAGCCTCAAGGCGCCCGGGGTGCTGTGGTTCGGCGTAGAGAAGCACGGAAACAAGGCGGAGCTCGGGGGCTCGTCGGAGAGGAGAGGGGGACTCGGTGGACGCAGCGGCAGCGACGAGCTCCGCTCGGGCGGTGCGAGGAAGAGAACCAGGGGAGGGGAGAGAGAGAGGGGAGCGGTCGAGGGGATCGAGGGGTCTGCGTGGCGTCGTTCTGATTCATCCAGGGGGTCGAGGAGGCCAGCCAGGCAGGAGGTGGCCGGCGCGTCGGCGGCGCTCGTCACCGAGCAGCTTCATGCGCTGGCGCGGCGAAGAAGACGGGGATGCCCCTGGTGGGCTTGGCCGGCTGGGCCAGACAGGTAAGTGGGCTCAGGTAAGTTTGCTTTCCTTCTTTTTTTCCTATTTACTTTCTGTTTCATTTCTTTTGCAACTTTGTGGAATTAATAAAAATGCCAGAACATTTTTATAGCTCATAAAACTAGTCATGCCCACTGTATGTAATAAGAACAGCATGGAACATTTTAGTTTATGATTATTTGGGCACATAAAACATTTTATAGCATTTAAATGCCCAAATGCAAATACCATATTATTTAATCCAGAGACCTTGGATGTCCTAGAAAATTGTGCACCATTTTTGGCAGAGGTTTAAGACCAAGGCAGAAATGATGAACATTTTTGAAGGGCATTTTGGGTACATTGGAAAAGATTTTATTAAACCCTAGTTGTTATAAGGGGGGTGCTGGGGTTTTTGTCATTCCCATTTCAAGTTTCTTTGAAAAGTAAACATGATGCACACTCTAGCTAGTCCTAATGCAAGCACTAACTAGGGATGTGACAAAAATCTTCTTGTCATGATCCACATGCGTAAAAGTCTTATAATCTTCCAAGATAGTGGGACTAACATCAAATAAAGTCATGACCAATCCAAACCCACTTTCAATATTATCGCAAACATATTCATCATGAGGCTTAAATAATTTTTCAAGATCGTAACAAGAATCACCCCAATCTTGATCATTGCAATAAGTAGAGGACATATCAAAATTAGCATCCCCAAGCTTGGGGTTTTGCATATTACTAGCATAATTGGCATTAATAGAATTTATTATAACACCATTGCCATCATGCTTTTAATACATGGAACTATCATGAATCACTTCTTCTTTTATCACTTCATCACAATTTTCAGATTCATGATTCTCAAGCAAAACATCATAAAGATAATCTAGTGCACTCAATTCACTAGCAATTGGTTCAACATAATTGGAACTTTTAAAAAGATTGGCAAGTGGATGAGGATTCATATACGCTTTCCTTATGATTTCCAATAAAATACCCAATTATACCAAACAACCAAGCAAAGTAACCAAGTAAGACATAATGGAAAATGAAAACAGATCTGACGAGAAAACGACAAACGAAAAAGAGGGCGAATAAAACGGCAAATGTTTGTGAAGTGGGGGAGATGAAAACGGGAGGCAAATGGCATATAATATAATTGCGAGGAGATGAGATTTGTGATTAGGAACCTGGTATATGTTAAAGGTGCTCCCAGGCAATGGCACCAGAAATTCCTTTTGATTGCTCTCTGACTATAGTGCTGGAAAAGCTCATGTCTGCTAGGACTACGTCGGTATTTCCCCAAAGAGGAAGGGATGATGCAGCACAGCGACGGTAGTTATTTCCCTCAATGATGAAACCAAGGTTATCGAACCAGTCGAAGAACCCAACAACACAACGTAAAAAACACCTGCACACAAATAACAACACCTCGCAACCCGACGTGTTAAAGGGGTTATCAAAACCTTTCGGGTAACGATGCCATAAATTTGTACTAGATTGGAATAATAGATCGTAAATAAAATAAAAGGCAGCAAAGTATTTTTTTATTATTTTTGGTTTAATAGATCTGAAAATAATTGCAAAAGAAAAGTAGATCGCAAAGGTAAATATATGAGAAAGAAGACCCGGGGGGCCGTAGGTTTCACTAGTGGCTTCTCTCAAGAAAGATAGCAAACGGTGGGTAAACAAATTACTATTGTGCAATTGATAGAACGTCAAATAATTATGACGATATCCAGGCAATGATCATTAGATAGGTATCATGTCCAAGGTTAGTAGACCGACTCCTGCCTGCATCTACTACTATTACTCCACACATCGACCGCTATCCAGCATGCATCTAGTGTATTAAGTTCATCGACAAACAGAGTAATGCATTAAGAACGATGACATGATGTAGATAAGATCCGTTTATCTATGGCATTAGATATGGATCTCGTTGTTTTATCCTTACTAGCAACGACGCATACGTGTCGGTTCCCTTTCTGTCATTGGGATCAAGCACCGTAAGATCGAACCAACTACCGGGGACCTCTTCCCATTGCAAGATAAATAGATCAAGTAGGCCAAACAAAACCCAAATATCAGAGAAGAAATACGAGGCTATAAGAGATCATGCATATAAGATATCAAAGAAACTCAATTAACTTTCATGGATATAAAAAGATAGATCTGATCACAAACTCAAAGTTCATCGGATCCCAACAAACACACCGCAATAAGAGTTACATCGTATGGATCTCCAAGAGACCATTGTATTGATAATCAAGAGAGAGAGAGAGAGAGAGAGGGAGAGAGAGAGGAACCCATCTAGCTACTAACTACGGACCCGTAGGTCTACAAAGAACGACTCACGCATCATTGGAGAGGCACCAATGGAGGTGGTGAACCCCATCCGAGATGGTGTCTAGATTGGATCTGATGGTTCTGGACTCTGCGACGGCTGGATGAATATTTCGTCGAATCCCCTAGGGTTTCTGGAATATTTGGGTATTTATAGAGCAAAGAGGCGGTGTGGGAGGCCACCGGGGTGGGCACAACCCACCTGGGCGCTCCAGGGGGCCTGGCGCGCCCTGGTGGGTTGTTCCCCCTCGGTGCACCCCCGTAGGTGCTGCCTTGGCCCATCGGGTGTCTTCTGGCCATAAAAATTCTCCAAAAAGTTTTGCGGTGTTTGGGCTCCGATTGATATTGATTTCATGAGATGAAAAAAACATACAGAAAATAGCAACTGGCACTTGGCACTATGTCAATAGGTTAGTACCAAAAAATGATATAAAATGACTATAAAATGATTGTAAAACATCCAAGAATGATAATATAACAGCATGGAACAATAAAAAATTATAGATAATTTGGAGACATATCATGACCCCTTAATCTATATAACGAGGCCCATGGCAATGGTAGAAAGGATTCGGCCATCGAACCCACACACACTCATACGCACGCGACCGCTCTCACCCGGAGGCAACCTTGCCGGGCAAGACCGTCATGTTATTTTCCACCATTCCACCATTAGTCCACAAAAGCAAGAGTAGGGTTTTACGCCTCGCGGCGGCCCGAACCTGGGTAAAAACTTCTCGTGTGATATCTGCCGTGCTGCGCTACTCTTTCCGCTCTTTGTGCAACGTGCCCATCCCCCCGTCGAACAAAACAGTACCACTGTCCCATAAGTGGTCGTGGTTTTCCCGGGACATCTTTGGCGCGCTTGGTGGGCGACCGCTTGCACGAACCCGGAGGCGTAAGCAGCACGTCATGATAACCAGGGGCATCTCTCCTCGCGACGCCCAAGGAGGTCCAAGGAAAACTAGCAAAGGATTCAGGCCCTCACACACTTGTACGCGCGTATTAGTTCTCCCTAAGGCCGTCTTGTCGGGCTTGAGCGTTGTGTGTTCTTGGCGTCCTTCCATCCAATCCACCAAAAGCAGGAGTGGGGTTTTACGCCTCGTAGCGGCCCGAACCTGGGTAAAAACCTCCAGTGTCACCATCGTCGTTTTGCTTCACGGCCTCCGCTCTTTGTGCAACATGAGCTTACCCCTTGCCCAACAACAAGGGGCCGATGGCCCCATAGGTGAACGTGTTCCTCCACGACACCAGGAGTAAGCAATTTGAGGAAAATGTACGCAAGCAAGGCACCAGAAGAATGAAGGTGTTGGTTTTGAATGAAAGTTCAACGCAATTGGAGTTAAATGGGAAGAAGATCAATACCCCAAGACAAAGTTTGTTCCTCAACAAGAGAACTATGACCCCACTTCTTTTGAGGGAACACAAGCCCAAGATGATCTTCCTCCCCAAGACCACAGGCTAAAGGGAAAGGAAAGCTTCAAGAAGAGATTGACTCATTTGAAGAAGCTCCTAAGGCCATGGTCAATTGGGTTCCCAAGACTACGTCAAGCTCTGCGTCTTCAAGTTCAACTACGATTCCAAGGATTCCCATCAAATTGATGTGGATCCCAAAGATGAAAACTAGAGTGTTCTTGAGGGTGACTCCGCCAACATAATTCACTCATATTCATATTGGCAAGGACTTATGCAATCAAATTTCATATCTTGCATCAAGTTTATGAAGTCACAAACCCTCTTGTTGGTAAGACAAGGGCCAAGGTAACCTAATGCTTTCATGGACATCATCATATGTGCAATTTACTCTATGTCTATGGATATCCTTGTATGTTCCTTGTGGGACTAACCCATGTAGGTATCGAAAGTGCAACACTCCAAAGGATTTCTCCAAATGATCTACATCAAAATTGAGCATCCACATCTTCTCTATCTGCAGGAAGTCATTATCGACAAAACCCAAGGTTAGTTCATCCCTCTTAGGGGGCATATGACATCTAGGGGGAGCTTTACTCTAAGAAAAAGAGCTAAAGCAATTGTAATGGTGTGAACACATTAATGCTTTATGTAAAAGTGGTAACCCCACTTGTGCTTAAACGATGAGTATGCCCTATGATCAAATGTTCTCATATAACTCCTAAGTCAACATACTCATATATAGATGACCTGCTCATCGCCAATTGCTTGATAGATGCTAGAATTGTCTGTGCATGCTTTGACACATGATTTATTTGCTATCTTATTGTGTGAGCATGTTGGTTGCATATTTTATTCATTCGAGGACATCCATTTGTTGTTTTGATTGTTTGGTTTTTATTGGCCAAGTGGATGTACAAGAATGCCTAAGAACTTTCTCTAGCTATCTATGTTTTTCTTGTCTCAAATTATATTCTTGCTACATCACAAAATTTGAACAAGTCTTTTTGGACCCTCCGGATGAGGAGCACTCAGAGTCATCGATCCAACATGGGCTGAGTTCCAAAACCTTTTCGTCGGCCTGACCAACTCAATCCTATTCGGTCCCACCAAAATCACCAGACAGATCAAGGTTTTCATCTCGATGATACCGATTACAATGACTCGGTTCCACTGAGTTGCACTAACTGCACGTGGTTTTTCATCTCGGTTCCACCGAAACATTCCACTCGGTGCCACTGACAGCTACTAGGTGTATATACTCTGCGTACCCGTGCGGTTGGAAATTTCTTCAAGCCAAATGAGTCTGCGCCCCAGTGCTGCCATCCCCTTGGTCTCCGGATCATCGTCATCTCCACCCGTGCACCTTCGCCACAGGTCTCCGCCGCCGTCTATGGGATTCTCCACCGCCATTGTCGTCGTAGCGAATCGTCACCAATTTAGGGTATGGTTCGACCCCTTTTTGATATTCTCCCTATCTGATTCAATGCACAAAGTTAATGCCTAGTTTCTAGCAACGATTGAGAATTTCTATCCACAAGAAAAAAATCCTTAGGTTAGATTCGATGAAAAAAATAGGGTTAGTTTTCCGCTGAGCTCATCTCGGACCAACCGAAATGAAGTATTCGGACCTACCGATTGGCCCTAGCCATTGCACTAAGTACAGCTCGGTCTGACCGAAGTGTACTGATCAGTGAGACCGAACGCAAACCTTAGTGAAACCCTAGCATCTCAGAGTCACCGAACAACAACTCAGTCTGATAGAGGATGTGTGTTTAGACTCTATTTATGCTTTGGTGTCACCGAGATTTTCATTTCGGTAGCTGTCAAATGATTTCTACTAGAAAACTAAAACTAAAATTTTGAATCAACTTTTATCAAAACCAGCTGCATTTTCTGATGCTCATCGACTCTGGCTCTACCTATCTATTCACAGGGTCTGTCTGCAAGATGTTAGATGCAAGTGTGAAAATGCAACTAATCTCTAGGTGGTTTTGGTACTTCATAACAACATATAGCTCATCGAACTAATATCCATTCAAGTTAAATATTTCAGGAAGTTCAATGATTGGCATGGCATGGACCAGAGATGTGGACCCCTCAAACTTCTAAGGACAAAGATTGGCAAAAGCTCAAGACTCTACATTTCCATTTCAGTGATGCAAGATCACATTGAGTCCATGGGAAAGCCAATACTATTAAAAGGGGATGAGGTGTTGATTAATGATCTGTTTGCTCAATTGCTGATACGTCCAAAACGTATCTATAATTTCTGCTTGCTCCATGCCACTTTTGGGTGATATTCCTATGATATTCATACACTTCCATACACGTTTGATCATATTTGGACTAACTTACTAATCCAGTGCACCCCAGTGCCAGTTTCTGTTATCGGCTGTTTTTGTATTTCAGGTTTTCACGTTTCGAGAACTGCCCAGAAAAATCCAGAAAAATTATATAAAAAATCAGCATATCGGAAACAACACTGCGTCCGAAGGGCAGCCTGGGGGGGCCACAGGGGCTCCAGGCGCCCTGTGGGCGCGCCCCCCTGGGCCGCGCCGGGGGGGCACCTCGGCCCCCCGAGAGCCCCCCGGTGCCCTACTTTGGCAGATATTTAAAGGGTTCCCCATAACCCTTGAAACATGACTTCTTTTCGTGATCCCATCTCTGTTCCGCCGCCGCCGCCGCTTCCAAGATCGGGAGCACCAGGAGAACTCTTCCCGGCACCCTGCCGGAGGGGAGGATCACCACCAGGAGCTTCTCCACCACCATGGACGCCTCCCGGATGACTCGTGAGTAGTCTCCCTTGGACCATGAGTCCATGACCAGTAGCTATGTGATGTTCTCCTCCCGTTCTTGTGCTTCACTAATTAGTCCTCGTGAGCTGCCCTACATGATTGAGGCACCTATGTAATCCTTATGCTGTTGCTATGTTGAGTTTGTTGGGATCCGATGGATTATGAGATTATGCTCAGATTGATCTTGAGTAATATATTTGATTCACCTCTTTTATATTTTAGTTCATAAGTAATTCTTGCATGTTCTCCATTGTTCTTTATTGCTTTGGCCAAGTAATAGGTAGTGACTCCAAGAGGGAACGTTATGCTCGATTGTGGGTTCATGCCCCTCGATGACTAGCTTGAGTGACAGAAACATGAGTCTAGGGGATGTGCTGTTGCCACAAGGGGGAAAACAACGGTACTTGTGCCCGCGGGTGCAAGGATTGTTTACTTTACGCAAAGTTCTTTTAATGCAGTTGTCTGTTGCATTGAGTTTACACTATGGGTGGGACTCACAACTTAATACCAGCGAGATGTTCTGGATAGATATCTCAAGGTGGATGATTAGTAGTAGATGCAGATGGATTTCGGTCTACTTACTTTGGCGTACCGCCCATGCTTTGAACCTCAACCTTTCTTGCAATGTAGTCAGCATTGGTTTGCGTTCGTGGTCCTGTCAATTGCCCAGCTGTAATTTGTTTACCTCACATAGCTGTTTTATCGTCTTTTGGGAGAGAGACATCACTAGTGAACATCATGAGACTCCGGTCCATATTACCATCATTGATCACATACACTATTTTACTTTCCGCTATTTTATTTACTATTGCAAAACACTATCTATCACTACTATCATATTGTTTTTAACCCTTAGTGAACTACAAGGCCGGAGAGATTGACAACCTCTCTGTACTCGTTGGGAGCAAAGTTATTTGTATCTGTGTGCAGGTCCACGTTGATTGCTAATTGCGCCGTTAGCAGTTGACACCTACCTGTTGAACCTAGGAGTCTCTGGGGATTCGATCCTTGGCATCTTTGCTAGGGGAAAACACTTCTACTTACTGCATCTTACACCTTCCACTTGGGGTAACCAACGAGGGGTTCGAGGCCCATCAAGGAGTATTTTCTGGCGCCGTTGCCGGGGACTCCACTCTTCAGGATAGGGGAGTTGCATGCTATCTTTTACCTTTGCTTTTTAGTCTTGTTAGTTTACTTTTCATATTTGCTTTAGTTCCTTTTATCAAAAATCACAAAAATAGTTATCTTGCTTGCTTGCTACTATGGGTTCCACCGAGAACACCAAGTTGTGTGACTTCACTAGTCACAACAACGATGAATTTATCAGTACACCTATCACTACACCTGCCACTTCAGCACCTTCATATGAAATTAAACCTGCTTTACTGAACTTAGTCATGAAAGATCAATTCTCCGGTGCTGGAGATGATGCTGCTTTACACTTGAACAACTTTGTAGAACTTTGTGAATTGCAAAAGTACCAAGAAATAGATGGTAATATTGTTAAGCTTAAGCTTTTTCCTTTCTCTTTGAGAGGAGGAGCTAAAATTTGGTTTCAGTCTTTGCCTAGAAATAGCATAGACTCATGGGACAAGTGCAAAGATGCCTTTATTGGAAAATACTATCCACCTGCTAAAATTATCCAACTTAGAAGTAACATTATGAATTTTAAACAATTGGATAATGAACATGTTGCCCAAGCTTGGGAACGTATGAAATCTCTTATCAAGAACTGCCCTACTCACGGTTTGACTACTTGGATGGTTATCCAAACTTTTTATGCAGGCTTGAACTTTACCTCGCGGAACTTGTTAGATTCGGCCGCGGGAGGAACTTTTATGTCAACTACACTTCGTGCTGCCACAAAGCTTCTCGATGAGATGATGACCAACTATTCCCAATGGCACACCGAACGCGCTCCAACAGGTAGGAAGGTAAACTCTGTCGAGGAGATTTCCTCCCTCAATGAAAAAGTTGACTTGATCATGTCTCTACTTTCGAAGCAATCTACTGTTGATCCTCGCGATGTTCCTTTGAATTCTTTGATTGCTCAAGAACAAGTAGATGTGAATTTTATCTCTAGAAACAATTTCAACAACAATGCTTATAGGAGTAACTTTGGTAACAATCCTAGACCGTTCCCCTCTAACTCTTATGGGAACAACAATGCTTATCCTAGTACCAAGAACTCCAACACTGAACTAGAGAGCATGCTTAGAGATTTCATCACTACCCAAAAAGCCTTTAATAAGAATGTAGAAGAGAAACTACATAAACTAGATGATCTTTCTTTTAAGGTAGACCACTTAGCCAATGAGTTAAAATTGCTAAAAATTGAAACTTCTTCTCCTAAGGAGAGGGAAGTCATCCCTATTAATGCTACTCAAGTGCAAATTAATGAAAATATTAGGATGATGGCTAAGCTTAAAGAGAGATGGGCTAGAGAGGAAGAGGAAAGAATTAAGAGCCTTCCTACCCACCACACTGTTGCTACTATCCAAGTTATTGAGGATGTTCACACTCTTAGCACCCAATGTACTCCTGGTCCCAATGGACCTATTAATGGTGATGCTATAGAAACTACCAAACAGGTGAGCCTTAAGGACACCACTACCACATTACTTGATGCTCGTGATCTTGATTTTCACAATTGCACTCTTACAGAAGTTATTGATTTCCTTCACAAGATGTCTAGAGATCCCCGCACTAGCACGCTTAACCTTGCCTTCATAGAGCATATCACTAATGCTCTTATCAAAGCTAGGGAGGAGAAACTTAGAGTAGAAGCCTCCATACCTAGAAAGCTAGAGGATGGTTGGGATCCTATGATAAAAATTAATTTGAATGACTTCTCTTGTTATGCATTATGTGATGTTGGTGCTAGTACTTCTGTTATGCCCAAAAGGATATATGATATGCTTAAATTGAAACCTTATGATTCTTGTTCTATTGGTGTTCGTCTCGTTGATTCTTCCATAAATAAACCTTTGGGGAGGATCGATGATGTTCTTATTGTTGTCAATGATAATTATGTGCCCGTTGATTTCACTATTATGGATATTGAATGCGATCCTTCATGTCCAATTATTTTGGGACGTCCCTTTTTGCGCACCGTTGGTGCTGTCATTGACATGAAAGAGGGCAATATAAAATTTCAGTTTCCTCTCAAGAAAGGGATGGAACACTTCCCTCGTAAGAAGGTCAAGTTACCTTTTGAGTCCGTTGTACGGGCTAGTTATTCTTTTACTCTTGATAAAACTTGATCTATGCATTATGCCTAGCTGAAAGGCATAAAAGAAAGCGCTTTTGGGAGGCAGCCCACATGAATAATTTTTTTGCTTTTGTTGAGTCTTGATGTTGTTTACTGCTATAGCATCATCATTGTATCTTTACTTTTCATATTTGTGCCAAGTATAGCCTCTGATTGCTAGAAAGTTCAAAAGTTGTGAGGTGCTGTCCAGGAAACAGATTCTGTCCTTGGATAGAAAAATTCGTATAAAATCACCAGATCATCTTTTTGGTCTGAATTTTTTCAACAGCGTTCTCTATATAATTTTCTTTCGTGCGTCAGTTCTGAGTTTTTTGATTTGAGTTGCACAAGTATCCCGAACAGGTCAATTACTGCCTGCTGTTCTGTTTTTCACAGATTCTGTCCTGTTTTGCCTTACCTTCACTTTGCAAATTAAGAACTTGCTTTTTCTTTGCAAAAACCTTTTGGCAATCTTGAGAAACAGTAGAAATTCAAGAATATCCTTATTTCCAGCAAGGTATAATTATTTTATTAAGGGTACTAACCTCGCTAATCAGATTATGATGAGTTATGTATGAAGGGAGTTTTCAAGTGTGCGAGGGAAGATGATAAAAAGATTCAGGAGTGTCAAGCGCTCAAGCTTGGGGATGCCCCCGTGCACCCCCAAGAAATATTCAAGGAGACTCAAGCGTCTAAGCTTGGGGATGCCCCAGTGCATCC
Source organism: Secale cereale (assembly GCA_902687465.1). Classification (NCBI taxonomy): domain Eukaryota; kingdom Viridiplantae; phylum Streptophyta; class Magnoliopsida; order Poales; family Poaceae; genus Secale; species Secale cereale. The sequence continues at coordinate 115,052,428 of LR738714.1, read as the reverse complement.
CCTTCTCCATCAACATTATCAATTCATCTTTCGTTCCGCTATATTTTTATCACTTCATGTGTTATGTGCTATGCTTGGAGCGTCTTGCTTTTAGTTTTCCTTTTAGTTTTTCATAACGAGTTGGAACCCAGCATTCCTTTATGTGGGAGAGAAACACGCTCCACCTCTACCTAGAACATTACATAGAATTTTCATGTCTATCTATGCTGTGTGTGTTCTTTGTCTTTTAATAGCTACTATCGTGCTCTGCTCCTAGTATTCATGCTTATCTTTTCAAGAGCTTCTATTCAGTTGGTTGCTTGAACTCTCTTTAATTACCATGCTCACCTTATTAAGAGAGTTTGCTTCCGTTTCTTGGGTTAATGTGTCTATGATAAAGATGCTACTTTCATGATGGTGCTTAGTAGTTCAGGTTTTCTTATGGTTAATCTCGAATAGCTGGGGGGTTCCCAATGTGTCATTGGAGTACCAACTTGGTTTGTTTGCCTATGATGTGGTATGGTTTAGTAATATCTTCCTTTGAGAATTTATTTTGATTGACTTGGCGTATGCTCACGCATATTCAAGACTGTAAAGAAAGTCTGTCAAGCCTTGATGATCTTTTGTTTCTGAGTAGCGATATAACTACCATGCCTGATTCAATATTGCTTTGTCGCTCTGAATGATTATGACCGTCATTGCTCTCTTAGTTGGTCGCTCCCAGTCTTTTGCTAACCTCCACTTGCACTAAGCAAATTAACCATGCAATACATAGCTCATGGGAAAGTAGCCTAAAAACTATTGTGGTAAAGAATATGTTGCTTATGTATCTTATTTCTTATGAGTTGCTTGCTGAGCGGTAACCATGTTTCTGGGGACGCCATCAACTGTCACACTTTTGTTGAATATCATGTGAGTTTCTATGCATGTTCGTCTTGTCTGAAGTAAGGGTGATTTACCGTGGGTTGAATTAATATGCATATTGTTAGAGAAGAACATTGGGCCGCCAACCAAAGCCATGCATCATGGTGGAAGTTTTAGCTTGGACCTTAATCCTCAATCTCTCATGAGAATATGCTTATGCATTAAAGAGGAGTCCATCATCTATTTTATATGTTGTCCCGGTATGGATGTCCTCAAGTTGAGATCTATCAAAAACGAGAAATCAAATGTGATCTATCTCCTTGGACCTTTGTACAGGTGGCATAGAGGTACCCCTTTGTGACACTTGGTTAAAACATATGCAATGCAATGATAACCCATGGGGATCCGAGCTAATTAGGACAAGGAGCGAGCACTATTGGTATTCGATGCATGAGGCTTGCAACTTATAGGATGTTTTATGCATGACACATATGAAGTACTACTACCGTTGACACAATTGCTTCCATGTTTCAAAATAAAAAGCTCTAGCACTTCAAGCATCAACTACTGAGAGCATGATTTTCATTCTGAGTGTAATGTGCATTGTCCCAAAGTAGCATTGTCTTTTGCATGATTGTGATATCGTTTATTCTGAAATGATTGTATCTAGTCATCACTTAAACCTTGAAGGTGCCACTGCACTTATGTTTTGCATCACTAAAGGGGGCAAGCTAGATATCACTTGATCATATTTGCACATCATGTTCATTGCAAATCTTTTTGATGTTTCAGTTTCATGTTGTAAAACTTTCAGTCATTTGTGATTTTCTCTTGAGACAACTTAATTACTTTAGAATCATTGTCTCAGTAAGCTTTTGTCATATGACTATGAGAAAGTCCTATATGATTAATAGCATGTCACCACAGAAATTATTCTTGTTATCATTTACCTACTCGAGGACGAGCAGGAATTAAGCTTGGGGATGTTGATACGTCCAAAACGTATCTATAATTTCTGCTTGCTCCATGCCACTTTTGGGTGATATTGCTATGATATTCATACACTTCCATACACTTTTGATCATATTTGGACTAACTTACTAATCCAGTGCACCCAGTGCCAGTTTCTGTTTTCGGCTGTTTTTGTATTTCAGGTTTTCACGTTTCGAGAACTGCCCAGAAAAATCCAGAAAAATTATATAAAAAATCAGCATATCGGAAACAACACTGCGTTCGAAGGGCAGCCTGGGGGGGGCATAGGGGCTCCAGGCGCCCTGTGGGCGCGCCCCCCCTGGGCCGCGCCGGGGGGGGGG
>LR738714.1:114892404-115050130 GCA_902687465.1 Secale cereale | reverse complement strand
GGGGGGGGGGGGGGGGCGCCTCGGCCCCCCGAGAGCCCCCCGGTGCCCTACTTTGGCAGATATTTAAAGGGTTCCCCGTAACCCTTGAAACAGGACTTCTTTTCGCGATCCCATCTCTGTTCCACCGCCGCCGCCGCTTCCAAGATCGGGAGCACCAGGAGAACTCTTCCCGGCACCCTGCCGGAGGGGAGGATCACCACCGAGAGCTTCTCCACCACCATGGACGCCTCCCGGATAACTCGTGAGTAGTCTCCCTTGGACCATGAGTCCATGACCAGTAGCTATGTGATGTTCTCCTCCCGTTCTTGTGCTTCACTAATTAGTCATCGTGAGCTGCCCTACATGATAGAGGCACCTATGTAATCCTTATGCTGTTGCTATGTTGAGTTTGCTGGGATCCGATGGATTATGAGATTATGTTCAGATTGATCTTGAGTAATATATTTGATTCACCTCTTTTATATTTTAGTTCATAAGTAATTCTTGCATGTTCTCCGTTGTTATTTATTGCTTTGGCCGAGTAATAGGTAGTGACTCCAAGAGGGAACGTTATGCTCGATTGTGGGTTCATGCCCCTCGATGACTAGCTTGAGTGACAGAAACATGAGTCTAGGGGATGTGTTTTTGCCACAAGGGGGAAAACAACGATGCTTGTGCCCGCGGGTGCAAGGATTGTTTACTTTACGCAAAGTTCTTTTAATGCAGTTGTCTGTTGCATTGAGTTTACACTATGGGTGGGACTCGCAACTTAATACCAGCGAGATGTTCTGGATAGATATCTCAAGGTGGATGATTAGTAGTAGATGCAGATGGATTTCGGTCTACTTACTTTGGCGTACCGCCCATGCTTTGAACCTCAACCTTTCTTGCAATGTAGTCAGCATTGGTTTGCGTTCGTGGTCCTGTCAATTGCCCAGCTGTAATTTGTTTACCTCACATAGCTGTTTTATCGTCTTTTGGGAGAGAGACATCACTAGTGAACATCATGAGACTCCGGTCCATATTACCATCATTGATCACATACACTATTTTACTTTCAGCTATTTTATTTACTATTACAAAACACTATCTATCACTACTATCATATTGCTTTTAACCCTTTGTGAACTACAAGGCCGGAGAGATTGACAACCTCTCTGTACTCGTTGGGAGCAAAGTTATTTGTATCTTTGTGCAGGTCCACGTTGATTGCTAATTGCACCGTTAGCAGTTGACACCTACCTGTTGAACCTAGGAGTCTCTGGGGATTCGATCCTTGGCATCTTTGCTAGGGGAAAACACTTCTACTTACTGCATCTTACACCTTCCACTTGGGGTAACCAACGAGGGGTTCGAGGCCCATCAATTGCTTAGTGATATTGCTCCAAAACCCTAAGCCACTTTCTCATATTCCACATATGCCCCCAACCTATAGTCAAACTCGGCCCCACCGATTAGATCTATCTAGCGCCACCGAGTGCACTTGACATAGCAACTGCCACAAACCCTAGTCAATTCGGTCCCGCCGAGATGGCAATGTAAACTCTGTGTGATCCTTTCGTAACGTTTCGGTCCAACCGAGAAGAGAGATCGATCCCACCGATTTTGCATGGTAAACTGTCTGTGACCCTTTTGCAACGTTTCGGTCTCACCGAAATGAGCGATCGGTCCCACCGAGTTTGCTTGACCACTTATCTGTATTTCTATTTGCTGAAATCGGTCTCATCGAGTTCATGAAATTGGCACCACCGATATGAGGTCTTGCCCTAGCCCTAGCACGTCGGACCCACCGAGTTGATCATATCGGTCCCACCGAGATTCCTAACATTCACATTTTGAGCTGCTTCAGTCTGATTGAGTTCATCTATTAGGTCTGACCGAGTTGGGTCAAATGTGTGTAACGGTTGGATTTCGTGTGGAGGCTATATATACCCCTCCACCATCTTCTCCATTAGATCGGGAGACATTAGAACGTGCATACACTTCCACTACACATTTTCGAGAGAGAACCACTTGCTCATGTGTTGAGACCAAGATTTACCATTCCTACCACAAGAATCTTGATCTCTAGCCTTCCCTAAGTTGCTTTCCACTCAAATCATCTTTCCACCATATCCAAATCTGTGAGAGAGAGTTGAGAGTTGGGGAGACTATCACTTGAAGAACAAGAGCAAGGAGTTCATCATCAACACACCATTTATTACCTTTTGGAGAGTGGTGTCTCCTAGATAGGTTGGGTATCACTTGGGAGCCTCCGACATGATTGTGGAGTTGAACCAAGGAGTTTTTAAGGGTAAGGAGATCACCTACTTCATGAAGATCTACTCGAGTGAGGCAAGTCCTTCATGGACGTTGGCCATGGTGGGATAGACAAGGTTGCTTCTTCGTGGACCCTTCATGAATGGAGCCCTCCGTGGACTCGCGTAGTTGTTACCCTTCGTGGGTTGAAGTCTCCACCAACGTGGATGTACAATAGCTCCACCTATTGGAACCACGCCAAAACTCTTCGTGTCTCCATTTGCGTTGCACTCTCCAAACCTCTCCCTTTACCTTCATATGCAATGATGTACTTTCCGCTGCCACACTCTTAGAATTGCATGTGTAGGTTGGTTACTTGACTTGTCCTATTTGCTAAAATCTACCAACACTTAAAAATGGGAAATGGCTAGATTTTTATTTGGTCAAGTAGTTTAATCTCCCCCTCTAGACCTACTTTCGATCCTACAATTGGTATCAGAGCTTTGGTCTCAATTTGCCATGATTTCCATAGCTTTGGTGATCATAGCCTTGGTTTCGAAACCTAGGAGAGTATGGCAGCTAACGAGGGAGGTTATTACCATAGAGGTCCTTACTTTAATGGTACTAATTTTGCTTGTTGGAAACATAAAATGAAAATGCATATTCTTGGACATAACCCTGCCATTTGGGATGTTGTGCGAATTGGTATGCAAGGTGAATACTTTGAGGATGGAAAAGAACTCGATCGTGAAGCATCCTCGGAAGAATTGAAGATGTTGTAATACAATGCTCAAGATTGTGATATTCTCTTCAACGGAATGTGCCCCGAAGAATTCAACAAAATCAGCCGCCTTGAGAATGCAAAGGAAATTTGGGATACTTTGGTTGATATGCATGAAGGTACCGAGTCCGTCAAGGAATCCAAGTTGGATGTGCTTCAAAGTCAACTTGATAAGTTCAAGATGAAAGATTGTGAAGGAGTCGCTAAAATGTACTCTAGGCTTGCTCTCATCACAAATGAGATTTCTGGCTTAGGAAGCGAAGAGATGACTGACAAATTCATCATCAAGAAGATCCTAAGAGCCTTGGATGGAAAATATGATACCGTGTGCACTTTGATCCAAATGATGCCCAACTACAAAGATCTCAAGCCAACGGAAGTCATTGGTATAATTGTTGATCATGATATGTCACTCATGTATAAGGAAGAGCTTCACAACAAGTCTAGTGGTGCTTACAAAGCCTCATGTGATGCTCCTACCACATCAAGTGAGAAACAAGTCTTGAATGAAGAATTGAGATTAATGGTGAAGAATTTCAACAAATTCTACAAGAATAGAAGCAAAGAGAGAAGTTCCAAGTCAAGGTCCTACAGTGATAAAAGATCTTCTAGTAGTGATCGCAATTGCTACAATTGTGGGAAACCCGGACACTACTCAAATGAGTGTACGGCTCCACACAAGAGAAGAGAAGATTTAGCCAAAATAAGAAGTAAAAGAGATGAATCACCACCAAGAGAGAGGAGTAGAGATGATCGTTATGAACGAATACCCTCTCGCAGAAGCAAGGATTCGGAAAGGAAGGACAAATCATCAAGGAGCTATAAAATACAAAGGAATCAAGCTCATGTTCGTGAATGGGTATCCGGTTCCGACTCTGATGACTACTCCAAGAAAAGCTATCACTCCGACTTCGAAGATACTCCGACTCCGACTTCGAAGATAAAAAGAAAAGCTCGTGTTGCTGGAATTTCTCTTGTGTCATCCAACTCCTACGATATATTTGACTCACCTAATGAAGGAATTGGAAGATGCTTCATGGCTAAAGGCCCTAAGGTATCACACCCCGAATATCTTGATTTCAACAGTGATGAAGATGATTTGCTAGGAGATGATGATTTACTTGTTTGTAGCACCAGTGATGAAAACTATGATGAAATTGCTATTAATCATGCTAATCAAGATGAAATGAATGACGATGATGAGAAGGAGATAGATCGTCTAACTAAAGAACTAAACATTCTTAAGTTAGCTCATGAAACTACCTTAGAGGATCATCGAGAACTTTCAAAGACTCATGAGAAGCTACGCTTGAGAAGCTCAACTTAGAGCAAGAACATGGGTTCTTAAAAGCAATCAATGATGATCCTCGAAAGAAAAGCTCTTCTTACATTGCCAAGCATTTACTATTGTCTACTTATATGCCTCTAGTAAAATCTAGCAATAAGAACAAGAAAGATTCTTTCTCTAGTAGTAACAATAATCATGCTAAATCCAATATTGTTGCTTCGAGTAGTTCTATTGATTCCACTAATGATTCTCTTAGCCAAGTTACACTTGAGCAAGAAAATAGCTTTTTGAAGGGAATTATAGAGAAAGGTGTTTACAAGAGTCTTGTCGCGAGTAAGAAATTTGAGGAATTGTACGCAAGCAAGGAAGGCACCGAAAGAATCAAGGTGTTGGTTTTGATCGAAAGTTCAATGCCAGTGGATTTGAATGGGAAGAAGATCAATACCCCAAGACAAAGTTTGTTCCTCAACAAGAGATGGATGACCCCACTGCCTTCATGGGAACATAAACTCAAGATGATCTTCCACCGCAAGACCGCAAGCTAAAAGGCAAGGACAAGCTTCAAGAAGAGATTGACTCATTTGAAGAAGCTCCTAAGGCCTTGGTCAAGTTGGTTCCCAGTACTACTTTAATTTCTACTTCATCAAGTACGACTACAACTCCGACGATTCCCATCAAGTTGATGTGGATCCCAAAGAAAAAGAACTGGAGAGTTTTTGAGGGTGACTCCGCCAACATATTTCACTCATATTCTTTTTATCAAGGACAAGTGCAATCAACTTCCATATCTTGCACTAGTTCAAGGAATCACAAACCCTCTTGATTGGTAAGACAAGAGACAAGGAAATCTAATGCTTTCATGGACATCATTATGTGTGTGCTTCCCTCTATGTCTATGGATATCCTTGTATGTTCCTTGTGGGACTAACCCATGTAGGTATTGAAAGTGCAACTCACTCTAATGGATTGCTCCAAATGATCTACATCAACATTGAGCATCCACATCTTCGACATCTACATTAAGTCATCATCGACAAAACCCAAGGTTAGTTCATCCCCCTAAGGGGGGATATCACATCTAGGAGGAGCTTTACTCTAAAAGTTGAGCTAAAGCAACTCTAATGGTGTGAACACAAAAATGCTTTATGTAAAAGTGGTAACCACACTTCTGCTTAAACGATGAGTATGACCTAGGATCAAATGTTCTCATTTGACTCCTAAGTCAATATACTCATATATAGATGACCTAGTCATTGAAAATTGTTTGATAGATGCTAGATTGTTTGTGCTTGCTTTGCCACATGTTTTATTTGCCATCTTATTGTGTGAGATGTTGGTTGCATATTTTTCTCCATTTGAGGACATCCATTTGTTGCTTTGATTGTTTTTTTATTTTGCCAAATGGATGTACAAGAATGCCTAAGTTCTTCCTCTAGCTATCTATGCTTTTCTCGTCTCAAACTCTATTCATGCCACCTCACAAAGTTTGAACAAGTCGAATTCGAACCCACCAGGTGCGGAGCACTCGGTGTCACCGATCCTTCAAGGGATTAACTTTCAAAACCTCTTAATGCATCTCGGTCCGACCAAACCATCCCATTCGGTCTCACCGAAATCATTAAGTTGATCTAGCTTTTCACCTCGGTGGAACCAATTAGAACAGTTCGGTCACACCGAGTTGTAGTAACCGATTGCGATTCTGCATCTTGGTGCCACCGTGGCATTCCACTCGGTCACACCGATAGTGACTGGGTATATATATCCGCGGGTTGAATTTTGGAAATTTCTTAAAACCCTCAACCGCGCCTGCCCAGCTATGCTGCCCCCTTGATCTCCAGATCGTCTCCATCGTCGCTAGCACCCTCCTGCCGCTAGTTTCCGCCACCGTCAATGGGAATCTTCACCGCCGTTGTCGCCGTAGCGAGTTCGTCGCCAAGTTAGGTTATGGACTTGACCTCTTTGTGCTATCCTGAACTCCGATTCTTGCACAGAGATTAATGCCATGTTTCAAGCCACGATTGAGATTATTCTATCCACTCAAAACTTCCTTTAGAATAGATCGATGCAAAAACTTAGGGTTAGGTTTCCGCAGAACTCATCTCGGACCGACCAATCTGAAGAAATCATTCTCACCGATTTCGCCCAGGCCATTGCACATGTACTACTCGGTCTACCAAAGTGAACAAATTGGTGCAACTGAGTTCAATTTCTCTGTGAAACCCTAGCATCTCGGAGTCACCAAACTTCATATCGGTCTGGTCGAAATTGGATGTTCAATCTCTGTTGCTGCTTAGGTGTCACCAAGTTAGTCATATCGGTAGCTCCAAAATGCTTTCTGTAGAAATATAAAGTTAAGTTTTTGCGTCAACTTTTTGCCAAAATAGATGTGCTTTGTGATGCTCATCTACTCTACCTATACCTATATATTCACAGGGTCGGCTTCAGATATGTTAGAGGGCAGTGACAGTCAGAACAGGTCAGAGGAGCAGACAAATCTCAGTGAGGGCTATAGTCCCTCCAACGGCGGCTATTATGAAAGTAGGAGAAGCACTCCCAACAATCTACCAAAAGCTACCACCAAAAAAGGAAGAAGAGAAATTCTGACAGTGAGGAAGAAGATTTTGTGGATCAAGAGGTGACTTCCAAGAAGCAGCCTATGAGGAAGGAGGAAACTGCTAGAGCTTTCAAGCCAGGTTTGAACAAGAAAGCTCCTGCTAAGAGGATTTCAATGTCAAAAGCCAGAGCCTCAACTAAAGAAACCATGGAATTCACTTTTGAATCAAGAAACGATGAGGTTGCTGCAGGAAAGAAGAGGAAAGAGAGAGTCAAGAATATTACTGCTAGAGTCATTGGAATACCATCTATGAGAGATAATGCTGAGGATGCTGATGAGGAAGAAGATGAGCATGTTGCACCTGTTGCAAAGACTCAAAAGCTGATGGGGGATGCCATCAAACTCAGGGTTGCTCCATCTAAGCCCAAAGCTGCCCCCAAGGCCTCGGCACCCAAGAGATCCACTAGAAATATTCCTGCAGCTGATAAGAACATGGCCCAAGTGCCAGAAGTTCCAGAAGAGAGCAAGTGCAAGAAGAAGATTGTTCATATGATGAGTCCATGATGGTTAGGAAGCTCATGCCAAAGATACTAGATCACAATTATGCTCATCTTATTGCTGAGAACATGAAGCTGAGAAAGGATGCATGTCTGAGACTTTGGAGGTAGATTGATCCCTAGTCCACAAGGAGAAGGGCTGATGTGGACTACATATTTCACACTAAGGAACAACAAGATTTCTATGAGACAGTCTTGTTGGACAAGAAGCCCATTGTCTGCGATATGAAGTGGGTTGACTGGAAATACATTAACAAGCATGCTGACTACTTTCCACATGTGCATGAAAGTTTCAGGTTGAATGAGGTCGACAAGTTTATTGGACAAAAGTTGACCAGATGGAATGATGAAATGTTTATGCAAATCTACTCTACTTCTCATTTCTATCATGATGGAAGGATTGTCTAGATGACTGAAGGAACAAGATATCAATCAACAATCTTTGAATGGGCAAGTTTGATCAATGCTCCCAAGGAAGATGAAAATGACACACATGTGCATGCCAATACCAGGAAGGATCATGATTCTTTGGAAAACATGTATAAGACAATTCCTGACAAAGACTTGAAGACACACAAGCTTGGTTCTATTTATCATCTGATGTCTGGAGTGACCACTATCAACACCATTTTGACGCACACTCTTTTGCCCAAGTCAGGAGATCATAGGATGATTCAAGGTCACTCTATCAACTTGCTCCATATGTTTGATGTTCCACAGAAGTTCAAGGTCATGAGCCTGATTGTAGAGGCAATCAAGAGAACTGCAGCAGACCAAAAGAGGTCTTGTGCATATGCCCCTCACATTCATATGTTGATCAACTCCAGACTGGAAAAGGGGACATATCTACTTGACCAGAGGCATCTACCTCTTAGGCTAGATTTTGAGGACAATGAGGTTGTCATGGATGTATCACATCCTACATCAGTTGAAGGCCAAGAGAAGATTGAGAAATAAAAAGCAGCAAGTGCTTCTGGAGTCCCCAAGACTAAGCAAGATCAGCTCAGCCATCTGCTTGAGGCCACTCTGAGGATAGAGAAGAGCCTGGCCAGTTTGACACAAAATCAAGATAGTCTTGAGAGGATTGTTGAAACCAAATTCTATGATCTTGATGTGAAGAGCACTGAGATGCAAACACTTGTGGAGAAGCTCAAGGAAGATGCAGAGGACAGAGATATCACTAATGCTTTCCAGATAGCCCCAAGTGGACCAAGATCTTCAGCTGTGCCAGTGGTCGAGCCCAGGCCTACACCTTCAGCACCTGCATCCACTGCCATAGTTGGTCCTCTAGTGTCAACTCCTCTAGATCCACAGACTTCGTCTGAAGTATTTGTTGATGCTCTTATCTCCACACCGTCTACGTACACTAGAGCCACCAGCGAGAACACTTCTTCAGCAGCACCTGGAGATCATGCCTAGAGTGTCATATAGCACTATGCATTTTCAAGCTTTTTGGTAACTTGTTGTCAAAGGGGGAGAAAGTGTATAAATCATTAGGCTTCGAGAGAGAGAGTTTTGCTTCTCTTTGTTGGTTTTTGCTTGGTACTTCATTCATTTGGTTATTGCTACAATTTGCTGATGCTCGTGAGATACTTATGTGGTTGATCATACTATACTTTATGTGTGCTTGCTTGATTGTGTATGATCATTCGCTTGTTTATATAGGTGATGAGTGCTTGTTTCTTAAATCTTATCATTTTGAGCGCTCCACCAAGATGTATGTTACATGGAAGAGTAACCCATGATTCTAATCGATTATGCAGTTGCATTCAAAATAAAATCTTAAATAATGCACAAATTTAGGGGTAGCTCTTGCTTATGACATACTTCTCAAAGTGACGATGTATTCCACTCTTATTATCATTTGTCGAAGCTTTGATCTATATGTTGTCATCAATTACCAAAAAGGGGGAGATTGAAAGTGCAACTAATCCCCGGGTGGTTTTGGTAATTAATAAAAACATATAGCTCATTGAACTAATATCCATTCAAGTTAAATATTTCAGGAATTTCAATGATTGGCATGGTATGGACTAGAGATGTGGACCCCTCAAGATGCTAAGGACAAAGATTGGCAAAAGCTCAAGACTCTACATTTCCATTTTAGTGATCCAAAATCACGTTGACTCCATAGGAAAGCCAATACTATTAAAAGGGGATGAGGTGTTGCTTAATGATCTGGTTTCTCAAGTGCTTAGTGATATTGATCCAAAACCCTCAGCCACTTTCTCATATTACACATATGTCCCAAACCTAAAGTCAAACTCAGCCCCACTGATTTGATCTATCCAGCACCACCGAGTTCACTTGACATAGCCACTGCCACAAACCCTAGACAATTCGGTCTCACTGATATGGATCTCGGTCTCACCGAGACGGCAATGTAAACTCTATGTGATCCTTTCTTAATGTTTTGGTCTAACCGAGAAGGGCAATCGTCCCACCGAGTTTGCATGGAAAACTCTTTGTGATCCTTTTGTAATGTTTCGGTCTCAGCAAAATGAGCGATTGGTCCCGCCGAGTTTGCTTGACCACTTCTGTGTATTGCTATTTACTGAAATCTATCTCACTAGGTTCATGCAATCGGCACCACCGAGATGAGGTCTTTCCATAGCCCTAGCACATAGGTCCCACCAAGTTGATCATGTCGGTCCCACCGAGATTCCAAACGTTCACATTTTGAACTGCTTCGATCTGACTGAGTTCATCTATTTGGTCTGACCGAGTTGGGTCAAATGTGTGTAATGGTTGGATTTTGTGTGGAGGCTATATATACCCCTCCACCCTCTTCTCCATGAGAGACAGAGCCATCAGAACATCCTTAAACTTCCACTACACATTTGCTTAGAGAGAACTACCTGCTCATGTGTTGAGACCAAGATTTACCATTCCTACAACAAGAATCTTGATCTCTAGCCTTCCCCATGTTCCTTTCCACTCAAATCATCTTTCCACCATATCCAAATTTGTGTGAGAGAGTTGAGTGTTGGGGAGACTATCACTTGAAGCACAAGAGCAAGGAGTTCATCATCAACACACCATTTATTATCTTTTGGAGAGTGGTGTCTCCTAGATTGGTTAGGTGTCACTTGGGAGCCTCCGACAAGATTGTGGAGTTGAACCGAGGAGTTTGTAAGGGCAAGGCGATCACCTACTTCGTGAAGATCTACCCAAGTGAGGCAAGTCCTTCGTGGATGTTGGCCATGGTGGGATAGACAAGGTTGCTTCTTCGTGGACCCTTCGTGGTTGGAGCCTTCCGTAGACTCGCTCGGTCGTTACCCTTTGTGGATTGAAGTCTTCATCAATGTGGATGTACGATAGCACCACCTATCAGAACCACGCCAAAAATCTCTGTGTCTCCATTGCGTTTGCACTCTCCAAACCTCTACCTTTACCTTCATATTCAATGCTTTACTTCCCGCTGCCACACTCTTAGAATTGCATGTGTAGGTTGGTTACTTGACTTGTCCTATTTGCTAAAATCTACCAACACTTCAAATTGAGAAAAGGCTAGATTTTTATTTGGTCAAGTAGTCTAATCACCCCCCCTCTAGACCTACTTTCAATCTTACAAAGTTACAGCCAGAACAAGTCATAGCAAGAGGTAAATCTCACTGAAAATGAAGATTTTGTTGCTGATAAGGCCACCTCAAGTAAAAGAGTGTTGAGAAAGGAATATGGTACAACTGCTGCTACCACCTAGTCATAACAAGAAAGCTCCTGCCAAGAGAGCTCTAATGTCCAAGGTTAGAAAATCCACAGTTCCACAAGAGACTATGACATTCACCCATGAACAATCTGATGATGATGAGGCTACTATTGGGAAGAAGATGGGAGCTAGGAATACCACTGCCATAGTGCTTGGCAAGCCTTCCATGAGGGAAGAAGAAGAAGAGGAGGAAGAGCCAGCTGATGCACTTCCTGCCAAAACTCAGAAGTTGATGGCAGATGCCATGAAATCTGCAGCTGCTCCCTCCAAACCAAAGAAAGCACCCAAGTCTGCACCTAAGGCTACTACTCCCAAAAGATCCACCAGAAACATTCCTGCTTATGAAAAGAACAAGGCCCCGGTGCTGGAGGTTCAAGAGGATGAAGAGCCTCAAGTGCTCGGGAAATTGAAGCCTAAGATTCCAGACCATGATGCTGGACATCCAGTGGCCGAGAACATGAAGTTGAGGAAGGATAGTGGACTGAGAGCCTGGAGGAAAATTGATCCCTATTCTGTGAGGAGGAAAACCAATGTTGACTATCATTTTCACACCAAAGAGCAGTAAGACTTATATGAGACAGTTTTGCTTGACAAGAAGCCCATTGTTTGTGATATGAAGTGGGTGGATTAGAAGTACATTGATGCAAATGAAGACTACTTCCCCCAGGTTCATGAGAGCTTTAGGCTGACATGTGTTGATGCTTTTGTTAGACAAAATCCCACCAAATCGAATGATGAAATGGTGATGCAGTTTTACTCTACTACACATTTTTATCCAGATGGGAAGATCGTGTGGATGACTGAGGGCACAAGATACCAGTCTTCAATCTCAGAATGGGATGCTCTTATCAATGCCCCTAAATAAGAAGATAATTATATTGATGTATATGGCAAACCCATCATGGATCACAACACTATGGCTCACATGTACATGACCATTCCTGATGATGAATTGGAAACTCACAAGTTTGGCTGCATATGCTATCTGCTTGCTGGATTGGCTACCACAAACACCATACTAAGGCATACCCTATTGCCTAAGTCTGGAGATCACATAATGATACGTGGCCACTCCATCAACCTGCAGCATTTGTTTGATTGTAACAGCCTGGATTTTGCCCTTTTCTTCTTCTGATGATTTTCTTGGATTTCTTGATTTTATTTGATTTTCAGCGGCTATGTGGTTCTGAAACTTGGGAAGATCATGTCTTCCTAGGTTTTATAGTGGCTTGTCAATCTCCTAATCATCCCAAGACCCTGCCATTTCCATCCTTGACCTAACCCAATATTCTTTTACCAAGGAATGTTCCTTTTCTATTAAAGGAATAATTCTTTTTGCCCTAGGTTGTGAAGAAACCTATATCTCTGTCATTCTAAAAATCCCCAAATAATTCTCATAAATTGTTTGGGTCATATCCTGCTCGAATGTGGCAAAATATTTCATTGCCATGTTCAAAAATAATCCTCCAATAATCTTTTTCCTATTCTGCCCTAAATGGCACTTTGTGAAGCAAGTGCTATTTATCCTTGACCAATTGCCTCCAAACTTGGTGGACGTCTTTTCATGTTCATATCTTTGTCTTGTGCCAAATTTCAAACTCATTTGCCTAGTAATTATTTTCCAGTGATTTTTCAAAGTTTCTATCAAGAAAGGAACTTTGTGAAGGAAGTATATTCTAGGCATTTCCAAATGAGATGAAACTTGGTCACATCCTTCATTTGAGCAAATCATGCATCTCCACCAGATTTGAGCTCATGGAGATCAACTAGGTGAGCTCAGCTCCAAATTTTGCTTTCTAGTAAAATTTTCACTTTGTGAAGCAACAATATTTTACCTTGCTTCATTTGAGCTGCCAATTTACCAGGCCATTCTTACATCTACCTCTACTCACTCCACAAAGTTTTGACTTAATCCAGTTATCCATTTACGCTCAGTAAATTCTACAAGATTTTGTCCAGAATGGAGCATTGTGAAGCAAGTGCCACTTTGGTAACTCCAAATAGCATGAGGTTTTTACAGCAGCTCCATATGATCAAATAAGCCCACTACACCAAATTTCAGCTCATGACACTTCTGTATGTGAGTGCAACATCATGGCTTCCTAATCTGTCCAGTTTTGCACTTTCTACAGCAACCCTCATCTAAACTCCTCCTATTAGTCTGTTTTTGGTGATCTACATCATCTTAGTGTAAGATCATCGCCAGACAACTTAGTTACCAAGTTACCCAGCTAGTTTAACCACAGGAAGTTACAAACACCTTCCCATTGTTTTACTTTGGAGCTAAGTGCAAATCACTTCTTTGCCCCTGGACCAATTTCTTTTTGCATCTTTACTAAGGGCACTTAGGTCATCCTACTGGACATGGTCGGCCACCCCAAAGCGCGCCGCTCGCACCCATGCGCATGGTGACCATGCTTGCGTCATGCACAGCGCGCGCTCAGGATCGGTTGGGACAATGTGCTCGTCGCCTCCCTCCTCGTCTCGGCCTCAAACCTTGTCCAGGAGCTCGCCCGTGCTCGACTGCACCTCCCTGCATCACTGTATCATCGTGGCTCGCCGGCAGCGCGCCATCACAAAAGTGCCACTGCGGTGAACTGCCCCTGACCTCCATTAGTGCACTGCTCCAGCTCCCTAGCGATCCTCCAGGGCCCTCTCCTCGCCTATATAAGGACCCCTCGACCTCTCCCGCACCTCACCAGACACTCCCCACTCCTCCTCGACCACCAGAATATCTCTACCTCGCCTCTATCTGTCGACGTCCGCCATGGCTGCCTCGGTCTCGGCATGATTCCGGCAAGCCTAGTCCTCCTCTCCTCCTTCGGTGTTGTCCACTACCTCCCCCTCGTCCCACCGAGCCGCCCCAACCCCTTGCTCCCTCGCTAGAGCGACCGCAGAACCGAGGAACTCCTCTGCCCGAAGCTCTCTGTAGCTCCCATGGCGCCGTCCCTCCCATCCTCTCCACTCCTTCCCAGCGCCTACTAGGCATCTGAACGGACGCGGCGCAGCCCTGCGGTCCCGCCGGTGCGCTCCACTCGGCCGGAAACGGCTGGAGCTGGCCGGCCCCTCGCCATGGCTCGCCTCTGCCTCCCCTGTCCTCCTCCCGTCGCCACCTTCCCAGGCCGCCCTGGCGCTCCTGCCGCCCGGGCCCGGAGGCGCCAGGTCCCGCCGGCCCCGCGGGTGGCCTCGGCTTGGTCAGGCCCGGCCGGAGTAGCATGGGCCCCCGTCAGCCGCGTGCGTCCTCTGCTCCCTGTCGGGGTAGAGCGAGCACGAGGAAGAAGACGACCCCGATCGCCCCCCTGCATGTGGGTCCCACTCGTCAGCTCCTAGGTGTTGACCCCCCCGAGCCCAGGTACGTTAAGTGGAAACGGTTTCTTGAAATACGTTTTCAGAAACAGAAAGCGTATTTTCATTCTACTTCGGCCAAAAGTGCGCTTTCCAGTTCAGAAAGCGTATATCTGATTCTGCGCTTCTATCTTATCCACTCAGGGGCCTGTTTCCTGAAGAATTATTCACGGATTAGTCCATGAGCTTCTACCCTTCATATCTTTTCAACCGTAACTCCGAATCAGGTGAAACCATCTTGTCGAGCTCTTTCTATTGGTATCATTTTCACTATGGTTTGACATACTGGAAATGACCATTTTTCCCTTGCACGTAAACAGCCCCTCCGGGAAAGAACTGTTTTCGTCAAATCTTTTCGCGGCTTCACCACACTTCTTCCCGGTGCCTTCTTCACCCCCAGGCAAGCCACAATACCCACTTGCATGATAGTCATGCAGTAGCCATGGTTTTCAACTTGAATATTTATTATATGTTTGCTTGTTTAAAATATGGTTATCCTTGTTTCTGTAATACTTCGGGGTTAATGCTTACTATCTTGCTATGTTGTTATGCACCTGGTTATCGTGTCATGCTAGTTGCTAGTATTCCTTTCATATGTTCATGTTTGCTAGTAGTACATGTTGATGTTGGTGATGGTCCTCGGTGCATGACTACCGTCTGTCCCGAGTACCGTTGTTATGCATGATTCTTTGCATCCAGTTAGTTAAATGCTTGCATGTTGGTATTGTTGATTTGTTCTTGCATGATATTTATTGTTGATGTTAATAGTCATGCTATGTTTCGGAGAAGTATGTACTTATGATGTTCATGCTAGTCAGTATGCCATGCTTATGATTCATTGTTGATATGGTGGATAGTTATGTGTTCTCTCATGTTTATGTTGATATTCATGCTCATGCATTGTAATTGCATAATGTATTTTATCATGACTCGGCATATTTGCATTCAAGTTTAACCAGATTAATTGAACTTGGACAACTGTTGGCTGAGTCATGGTGCCACCATATCGAACTGACCAGTGCAACCACATTTACCTTTATGGGAAGGTCCTAACTGGGTCTATTGTCATGCCTCTCACCAGTGCCTCCAACGAGGGAAGGTTATGGGCGTGCGGTACCTTGGCCCGGTAAGCAGACATAACCTTGTGTGCCCGTTGTTGTTGAGTGGATCCGGGTCCCCGTTTGGGACCGTTTATGTTTGGCCACGATGGTAGTCGTTGTGTCTTTGGTAGACACGGGACCACCCAGGACTAGCCTAGTGGGGTGTGAGTCGTAGTGGCCGGGAGAGTGTCATGATAGTAGATCGATTTTGTCGGAACGCCGTTGGTCCACCCGAATGGGAGAGCGAGGCCATGGGTTCCGTAGTGTGGGTGCAGTGCGCTACCTCTGCAGAGTGTACATTAAATCTATCGATAGCCACGCCCACGGATAAGGGCCCAGTTCGTAATTGGTCACACTATGAGTCAACAGTGATAATAATAATGTGCTTAATAACAACCCCGGTTCGATGATGAGATAAGTTGGTTGTGATCACCGGAAAGATCACCGTTTGAGACCAAGTGTTGGTCATGGTTGTGATCACCGGAATGATCACCGTGGTATCGAGGATACCGAGTTTTTGGATATTTGTGATGTTGTGCGAGAATCGTGGGTCAAGATCAAGCTCCTTGTGGTCATTTGATGATTACTACGGTATTGTTTATACCAAGCTTGGTTTGATCCTGAGATGATCATATAATGTCCGAGGTTGGTAAGTGATGCATGTGATGCTTACGAGGTAACCCGAGCAAAATAAATGTTGCATGTGGTGTCATCATGTTGCATGCCAGTATCATCAGATTTCTATGTTCATGCCATGCCCATATTGTCTGGCTGTATCATGTTCATGTTGTTCATGCTATGTTATCCTGATGATCTCATGATAATTCCTGATTAATCTATAATTACCATGTTGTTGTTTGTCTTGAGTGCTTCTGGTTTATTGTGAGCTTGCAAGTACATTCAATGTACTGACCTGGCGTGTCATGCTAGCTTGCAGGTCGTGCCTGGATTGCTTGCTTGTTTGGTGTTGTTCCGTGTTCGCGAGCTAGGATAAACGTTCAAGCCAGAGTCCCTGTGGATTGGAGTCCATCATCGCCATTCGTTGTTCCGCTGCCAGTAGTTGTTCCGCAACTTTAAGTTGTTATGCTGCTTGTATAGAGCAACCGTGGTTGGCGTAGTGTCGCCGTACCAAGGTGATTCATTGTAATATCGGCACCCTTGTAATCATATTCGTTTTGTAATAGAAAGTTGGTTCGTTCTATACTAAGCAGTGTCGTATTCCAGAAGACTTCATCTCGATCTCTGGGCTGGAATATGGGGCGTTCCGGTTTTCTCTGAGCCGGGGTGCCACAGGCTTGGTATCAGAGCAGGTCTGGCCGTAGAGCGTCCTAGTCTGCTGGAACGTTAGAAAACGGTAGTATAGGGTCTGGTTGTTATCCTTGATTGCTGCATTTGGTTGTTGCATTTGTTTGCTGCATGTAGTCTTATTTCGGTTACCATTAACCCATGTTTTCATGCGTAGATGGCGGTCAACTTCCATGAGTTCAGTGCCCTTTCCTTAGTTCCGGTGCTGTTCCCATTGATTTCAGTCCCACTCCTGCACCTCTCAGCTTTGCCGCCCTCCTTGGCGACATGTGGCGTAGTATTTATCCCCTCGGAGATCCACCTCATTATCAAGTATTCCAGTTTTCTGCTGGAGGAAGAATTCGGGAATATGTTGCTCATGTTCAGTCAACCCCGTTTCCTGTCGGTAAGCGCACCTATAGATTCCACGGTGGTTACGGCGCTACTCCTGAGCGTGCCGTTCAGCTTGCCGCAATGGCAGGAGTCACCGGTCTTCGTCATCAAGAGAGCATGGTGCAAGAGAACCGTGCTTATCAATATTATCCCACCATCCTCGAGAATCCTAGGCAAATCCAATTTCCCACTGTCAACCCTCAAGATGACCCGGCTATCCTCGCCATGTCTCGTTACATGACGGCCGAGTGTCTTCTTATTTCTGAGTTAGTCCGAGACGCCATTCGAGCCAGGAGATTGCTTGGTGTCACCTTACCTCAGTCGTCGCCAGCTTATCCAACTCCTCCGCCTCGTCCATCCGGAGTTTCAGAGTCAGCGGTTCCACTCGCTACTCCCTTAGATTCCTCGTCATTTCGCGAGCGTTTGCTCAAGCGTAGGATGTAATCCTTCGTGTACTGTTGGTACATCTGCTGCAGCATCATGCTTGTGTATGCCTGTGTGGAGCAGCTTTATAGCTTGTTTGCTGTATGATTTGTTGCAATAAATCGTTTTCTCGTGCTTCTTTTTTTTAAATCCTCGGTGTTACCCCCTTATGTTAATTATTCCTCGACCGACACCGAATCAAAAGAAGCCGTGAGCAGTACGGATATACACTAAGGAATTCAGATTTTCAACCGATAATATTGTATTACATCCGGTCTGAATACAAGTATATTCTACTCAGAATTTCAGCAACAAGTACCTGTCAGAGATACACTTTATCGCAGCAATGATTAAATCAGCAAGAGAACAAAAATGGATCAATAGTGCATTCACAGTCAAAGGTATGATCCATACGCGATGATTGAATCTGCCATAAGCCAAATTTAAAGCATTACGACACCCAGAAGTCAGTTAAAATGCGCCATGAATTCAGTAAGGACAGTCAGACAATTCTTGCCATACAAATAATCAGCTGCTAGACTGACAAAGTCGAATCACCAAGAAAATCAGTCCCGTCCTTCCCCAAAGTTTATTGACGAAGTGTACAAAGATAAGGTTCCCAGTCTGCATTGGTAGGGAATGAATGGGTTCCAATACTGCAAAAGCTTCTGGCATAATGTACCGAGTATTACCTAACAAGGTCTTTAAGGGGGAAGCTTCTGAGGTACAGTACCCCGTTTTTGCTCAAGAGGATATCCACCAAAGGCTTCGAGCATAAGCCACTCAGTCTTCCTCAGCACGACACCCCGGTGGTTTCTGAACGCAAGCTGCTCAATATTCTTCTATATGGCACTAATACAAGACCTTAAATTTGGAATTGTCAGCATATGGCAGTGTTTCCCAAGTGGCAGATCTGCAACAGTTGGTCTGAAATAAAAATCGATCAAAGGTACACCTCGAGAATCAGATATTAGTTCATTCAGTATGATGCCAAGTCCATGCAAGTCTCTCGCACAAGGAAGAATTCGTGGTACACATCCGACGGTTATTCAAGAAACAAACACCAGTGGGTGATGCCATGATCAACAAGTCTTGAAGGAAAGACAACACTAAGACAATAATCTTGGCAGTAATTGTCAAGATCAGTCCCGCACATCCAATAATATGATTAACCCTGTCACCGTCCGGCATAATCCCCAACAGTATTGAGATCTGTATAAC
The DNA here is from genome assembly GCA_902687465.1 of Secale cereale. Taxonomy (NCBI): domain Eukaryota; kingdom Viridiplantae; phylum Streptophyta; class Magnoliopsida; order Poales; family Poaceae; genus Secale; species Secale cereale. Next base: position 115,031,258 of record LR738714.1, on the reverse strand, counting down.
CACACATGAGCCGGATAAATATACCGAGGCTCAAAACATGAACTAAACCAAGGTATGATTGCCAGATATTGTACGTAACCGTATTCAGGGCCGCGAAAATAATCAAGGATCTATGTAAGGCCCCGCTCTTTCAGTTGAGGATCCAGATGAAGAAAGTAATAATGAAAGAGCAAGACCAACAATACATGTATGCCAATTATTATGTGAAAAATGTGAATGCCCAAGACCATTTTATTCCACGGCGAACCCAAGCAAAGATCCACCTAGGAGGTATACTCCAGTGTGGTAAGGACCTCATAGCAAGGCAACCGGCTCAGTCCACAGTATGCTCAGAACTGTCAGCATTAAATACCCGAGTCTGTCCGGTCAGACTCATGGACAGCTCAATATATTGACCTCAACACCCGCGATGGAGCATCGCACCGACTGTTATTCCCAAGGAGATACTGGCACAATGAAGAATCAGTGTGAAAACGTATACCTTGAGGATTGTTATCTCTCACATAGGGGAAGCAATTAAAAGAATAGCCTGTGTGGATGGGATTCTTTGCCAAGGTCACCGCCAGTCAAGACTACAAAGTTTATCATCAGAGGATGGTGCATTTTTCTATCAGTCATGACAAGCGACAGTCAAACCTTTTTCTGCAACTTGGATGCTCTAGACGGTGAAGACTGTCAAGATAAGTCAGAAACTCCTGCAAGATGACAGCATCCGTTAGCAAAAACATATATGATCCACATCACTGTCTTGAAACCAGAAGGCATGCCTATATTCGAGATATCCGATGCCTGGATAGAAGAGATTCTTTGTTCCACGGGAAGATATGTTCCCCAACTACGTGGAATATTATCGGTACTCGATATGAGGATAACATTTCCAGCAAGGATCAATATCAAGAAGGACAAGTATGTCCGTAAAAATAATATTTCGGATGCTAGCTCCGCCAACAGATATGAAAGAAACTTTGAGTCAGTATAAACAGGAACATATAAGGTACGTCATGTCAGAATGTCAGACACAGCAAAGCAAACCACCCCAGATCAAGACAGTCAGTCAGATCCAATTCAGTGGAAATATTATGAATAAAGGAAACCTCAGTTGGAAACGGTTAATTCAAGTCAAAAAAATTATTTAACCCTGAACAACCAAATCTCGAGGACGAGATTTCTTTAAGGGAGGAAGGTTTGTAACAGCCTGGATTTTGCCCTTTTCTTTTTCTGATGATTTTCTTGGATTTCTTGATTTTATTTGCTTTTCAGTGGCTATGTGGTTCTGAAACTTGGGAAGATCATGTCTTCCTAGGTTTTATAGTGGCTTGTCAATCTCCTAATCATCCCAAGACCCTGCCATTTCCATCCTTGACCTAACCCAATATTCTTTTTCCAAGGAATGTTCCTTTTCTATTAAAGGAATAATTCTTTTTTCCCTAGGTTGTGAAGCAACCTATATCTCTGTCATTCTAAAAATCCCCAAACAATTCTCATAAATTGTTTCGGTCATATATTGCTCAAATGTAGCAAAATATTTCATTGCCATGTTCAAAAATAATCCTCCAATAATCATTTTCCTATTCTGCCCTAAATGGCCCTTTGTGAAGCAAGTGCTATTTATCTTTGCCCAATTGCCCCCAAACTTGGTGGACATATTTTCATGTCCATATAATTTCCTTGTGCCAAATTTCAAACTCATTTGCCTAGTAATTATTCTCCAGTGATTTTTCAAAGTTTCTGTCCAGAAAGGAACTTTGTGAAGGAAGTATATTCTAGGCATTTCCAAATGGGATGAAATTTGGTCACATCCTTCATTTGATCAAATCATGCATCTCCAGCAGATTTGAGCTCATGGAGATCATCTAGGTGAGCTCAGCTCCAAATCATGGTTTATGTTAAAATTTTCACTTTGTGAAGCAACACTATTTTACCTTGCTTCATTTGAGGTGCCAATTTACCAGGCCATTCTTACATCTAGCTATACTCACCCCACCAAGTTTTGACTCAATCCAGTTATCTATTTACCCTCATCTAAACTCCTCCTGTTAGTCCGTTTTTTGGTGATCTACATCACCTTAGTGTAAGATCATCGCCACACAACTTAGTTACCAAGTTACCCAACTAGTTTAACCACAGTAAGTTACAAACACCTTCCTGTTGTTTTACTTTGGAGCTAAGTGCAAATCACTTCTTTGCCCCTGGATCAATTTCTTTCTGCATCTTTACTAACGGCACTTAGGTCATCCTACTGGACATGGTCTGCCACGCCAAAGCGCGCCGCTCGCACCAATGCGCGTGGTGACCAGGCTTGCGTCATGCACAGCGTGTGCTCTGGATCGGTCGGGCCACTGTGCTCGTCGCCTCCCTCCTGGTCTCGGCCTCAAACCTTGTCCAGGAGCTTGCCCATGCTCGACTGCACCTCCCTGCATCACTGCATCATCGTGGCTCGCCGGCAGCGCGCCGTCACAATATTGCCACTTCGGGGAACTGCCCCTGACCTGCATTAGTGCACTGCTCCAGCTCCCTAGCGAACCTCCAGAGCCCTCTCTTTGCCTATATAAGGACCCCTCGACCTCTCCCGCACATCACCAGCCACTCCCCACTCCTCCTCAACCAGCAGAACATCTCTACCTCGCCTCTATCCGTCAACGTCCGCCATGGCCGCCTCGGTCTCGGCATGATTCCGGCGAGCCTAGTCCTCCTCTCCTCCTCTGGTGTTGTCCACTACCCCCCCCTCGTCCCACCGAGCCGCCCCAACCCCTTGCCCCCTCGCTGGAGCGCCCGCAAAATTGAGGAACTCCGTCTCCTGAAGCTCTTTGTAGCTCCCATGGCGCCATCCCTCCCCTCCTCTCCACTCCTTCCCGGCGCCTACTAGGCATCTGAACGGACGCGACGCAGCCCTGCAATCCCGCCGGTGCGCTCCACACGGCCGGAGACGGCTGGAGCTGGCCGGCCCCTCGCTATGGCTCGCCTCTGCCTCCCCCGTCCTCCTCCCGTCGCCACTTTCCCAGGCCGCCCCGGCTCTCCTGTTGCCCGGGCCCGGAGGCGCTAGGTCCCGCCGGCCCCGCGGGTGGCCTTAGCTCGGTCAGGTCCGGCCCGAGCAGCCCAGGCCCCTGCCAGCCGCGTGCGTCCTCCGCTCCCTGTCGGGGCAGAGCAAGCGCGAGGAAGAAGACGACCCCGATCGCCCCCCTGCACGTGGGTCCCACTCGTCAGCGCCTAGGCGTTGACCCCGCCCGGGCCCAGGTACGTTAAGTGGAAACGGTTTCTTGAAATACGTTTTCAGAAACTGAAAGTGCATTTTCATTCTACTTCGGCCAAAAGTGTGATTTCCAGTTCAGAAAGCGTATTTCTGATTCTGCGCTTCTGTCTTATCCACTCAGGGGCCTGTTTGCTGAAGAATTACTCACAGATTGGTCCCTGAGCTTCTACCCTTCCTATCTTTTCAACCGTAACTCCGAATCAGGTGAAACCAGTGCTCACGTCTTCGTCTCATTGAGCTCTTTCTGTTGGTATCATTTTCACTATGGTTTGACATACTGGAAATGACCATTTTTCCCTTGCACGTAAACAGCCCCTCCGGGAGAGAACTGTTTCCGGCAAATCTTTTCGCGGCTTCACCGCACTTCTTCCCGGTGTCTTCTTCACCCCCAGGCAAGCCACAATACCCACTTGCATGATAGTCATGCAGTAGCCATGGTTTTCAACTTGAATATTTATTAAATGTTTGCTTGTTTAAAATATGGTTATCGTTGTTTCTGTAATACTTCGGGGTTAATGCTTACTTTCTTGCTATGTTGTTATGCACCTGGTTATCGTGTCATGCTAGTTGCTAGTATTCCTTTCATATGGTCATGCTTGATAGTAGTACATGTTGATGTTGGTGATGGTCCTCGGTGCATGACTGCCGTCTAACCCGAGTACCGTTGTTATGCATGATTCTTTGCATCCAGTTAGTTAAATGCTTGCATGTTGGTATTGTTGATATGTTCTTGCATGATATTTATTGTTGATGTTAATAGTCATGCTATGTTTTGGAGAAGTATGTACTTATGATGTTCATGCTAGTCAGTATGCCATGCTTATGATTCATTGTTGATATGGTGGATAGTTATGTGTTCTCTCATGTTTATGTTGATATTCATGCTCATGCATTGTAATTGCATAATGTATTTTATCATGACTCGGCATATTTGCATTCAAGTTTAACCGGATTAAATTGAACTTGAACAACTATTGGCTGAGTCATGGTGCCACCACATCGAACTCACAAGTGCTACCACGTTTACCTTTATGGGAATGTCCTAACTGGGTCTATTGTCATGCCTCTTGCCGGGGCCTCTAATGAGGGAAGGTTATGGGCATGCGGTACCTTGGCCCGGTAAGCAGACATAACCTTGTGTGCTCGTTGTTGTTGATTGGATCCGGGTCCTCGTTCGGGACCGTTTATGTTTGGCCACGACGGTGGTCGTTGTGTCTTTGGTAGACATGGGGCCACCCAAGACTAGCCCAGTGGGGCGTAAGTCCGAGTGGCCGGGAGAGTGTCATGACAGTAGATCGGTTTTGTCGGAACGCCGTTGGTCCACCCGAATGGGAGAGCGAGGCCATGGGTTCCGTAGTGTGTGTACAGTGCGCTACCTCTGCAGAGTGTATATTAAATCTATCGATAGCCGCGCCCACGGATAAGGGCCCAGTGTGCTTAATAACAACCCCGGTTAGATGATAAGATAAGTTGGTTGTGCTCGCCAGAAAGATCACCGTTTGAGACCAAGTGTTGGTCATGGTTGTGATCACCGGAATAATCACCGTGGTATCGAGGATACCGAGTTGTTGGATATTCGTGATGTTGTGCGAGAATCGTGGGTAAAGATCAAGCTCCTTGTGGTCATTTGATGATTACTACGGTATTGTTTATACCAAGCTTGGTTTGATCCTGAGATGATCGTATAATGTCCGAGGTTGGTAAGTGATGCATGTGATGGTTACAAGGTAACCCGAGCAAAATAAATGTTGCATGCGGTGTCATCATGTTGCATGCCAGTATCATCAGATTTCTATGTTCATGCCATGCTCATATTGTTTAGCTGTATCATGTTCATGTTGTTCATGCTATGTTATCCTGATGATCTCATGATAATTCCTGATTAACCTGTAATTGCCATGCTATTGTTTGTCTTGAATGCTTCTGGTTTATTGTGAGCTTGCAAATACATTCAATGTACTGACCTGGCGTGTAATGCCTGCTTGCAGGTCATGCCTGGATTACTTGCTTGTTTGGTGTTGTTCCATGTTCGCGAGCTAGGATAAACATTCCAGCCAGAGTCCCTGCGGATTGGAGTCCATCATCGTCGTTCGTTGTTCCGCTGCTAGTAGTTGTTCCGCTGCTTTAAGTTGTTATGCTGCTTGTATAGAGCAACCATGGTTGGCGTAGTGTCGCCGTACCAAGGTGATTCATTGTAATATCGGAACCCTTGTAATCATATTTGTGTTGTAATAGAAAGCTGGTTTGTTCTATACTAAGCAGTGTTGTATTCCAGAAGACTTCATCTCTATCTCTGGGCTGGAATACGGGGCGTTCCGATTTTCTCTGAGCCGGGGTGCCACATTGATATTCCACAAAAGTTCAAAGTCATGAGCCCGATTGTAGAGACAATCAAGAGAACTATTGAAGATCAAAAGAGGTCATGTGGACATGCTCCACATATACAGATGCTAATGAACTCTAAAGTTGGAGCTGGAACATATCTACTTGACAAAGAGCACCTTCCTCTTCAGTCTGAGTTTGAGGATAATGAAGTGGTGATGGATGCTTCACATCCAACGTCTGTTGAGGCCCGTGAGAAGGCAGAAAAGGCAAATGCGGCAAATGCTTCAAATGCACCAATTGAAAATCTCAAGACCAAGCAAGATCAACTGACATATTTACAAGAAGCAACTCTAAGGATTAAGAAAAGTCTGGCCAACTTAGCCAAGAATCAAGATAGCCTAGAGAGGATAGTGGAAGATAAGATGTATAATCTTGATGTTAAGGTCACTGAGATACAGTCTATTGTGGAGAAGATGAGAGATGATGCTAAGGATGGAGAAGAGCACATCACTACTGATAGGTTTCAGACTATGCCAAGGGCAACCAGGTCATCAGCTATGCCAGTTGCTGACACGAGACCTACTCACTCTGCTCCTGCCACCACTACTACAGTGCAACCGCTAGTGTCAACACCAGCAGCTCCACAGACATCAGCTAAATCATTTGTAGAAGGAGTTCTCTCAACGCCGTCTACGCACACCGGAGCAACCAGCCAGAAGACCCCTTCAGGAGCTCCCCGAGATCGTGCCTAGAGAGTCGGATAGCACTATATGTTTTTGAACTTTTCGGTAACTTGTTTCCAAAGAGGGAGAAAGTGTATAGATCATAGGCTTCGAGAGTGAGAGTATTTTGCTTTGTCGGTTTTTATTGCCTTGCTACTTTGTCGGTTTTTTCGTGCTACTTGCCTGCTCATTTATGCTCATGAGATACTTCGTTTGGTTGTGTGGGTGATCATATTATGCTTAATGTGTGATCATTGCTTATCTCTATGCTTCTTTGTGTATGATCATTCATTTTTTACTTTGTGACGCGTGCATGTTATTCCGCTCTTATAATTTTGTGTGTTCCACCAAGATGTATGTGACATGGAAGAGTTACCCATAATCCTAATCGAATGTGCATTTGCATTGAAAAACAAATTTTTTATAATGCACAAATTTAGGGGGAGCTCTTGCTTATCATATACTTCCCAAAGGAACGATGCAATTCATTCATTTAATTATTTTTCGAAGCTTTGATCTATATGTTGTCATCAATTACCAAAAAAGGGGAGATTGAAAGTGCAACTAATCCCCGGATGGTTTTGGTAAATCATAACAACATATAGCTCATTGAACTAATATCCATTGAAGATATATATTTCATGATGTTCAGTGATTGGCATGGCATGGATTAGAGATGTGGACCCCTCAAAATGCTAAGGAAAAAGATTGGCAAAAGCTCAAGACTCTTCATCTTTATTTTAGTGATCCAAGATCACATTGAGTCCATAGGAAAGCCAATACTATTAAAAGGGGGTGTGGTGTTGCTTAATGGATTACTTTCTCAAAGTTCTTAGTGATATTGCTCCAAAAATCCTCAGCTACTTTCTCCATCCAAATATGTCAAAACCCTAAACTCCAACTCGGCCACACCGTTACTTCCTGCCCAGACCCACCGAGTTCATATGACATAGCCACTGCCAGAAACTCTAAAAGTTCGGTCTGACCGATATGGATCTCTGTCTCACCAAGATGGCCTTGCCAGTGCTCTATGATCAGTTGCATTTATTTTGGTCCCGCCGAGTTCATGCAATCGGTCTCACTGAGTTGGCTCAACAGATTATCTGTGTACCCTTTGTTCACTTTGGTCTCACCGTTTGGACACAATCGTTCCCACTGAGATGAAGTTTTCCCTAAGCCCTATCGCATCGGTCTCACCGAGTTGTTCCACTAAGTCCTATTGAGATTCCTAACGTTCACTTGTATGAACCTTTTGGTGCCACCGAGTTTATCCATTCGGTCTCACTGAGTTGGGTGAAATGTGTGTAACGGTTGGATTTTTGTGTGGAGGCTATATATACCCCTTCACCCCCTCTTCATTGTAAGAGAGCCATCAGAACATGCCTACACTTCCACCCTTCATTTTCTAAGATAGAACACCTACTCATGTGGTGAGATCAAGACATTCCAATCATACCACAAGAATCTTGATTTCTAGCCTTCCCCAAGTTGCTTTCCACTCAAATGTTCTTTCCAGCATATCCATATATGTGAGAGAGAGTTGAGTGTTGGGATACTATCATTTGAACAACAAGGAGTTCATCATCAACACAACGTCTATAACCTTTTGGAGAGTGGTGTCTCCTATATTGGTTAGGTATCGCTTGGGAGCCTCCGTCAAGAGATGTGGAGTTGAACTAAGAAGTTTGTAAGGGCAAGCAGATCGCCTACTTCGTGAATATCTACCCGAGTGAGGCAAGTCCTTCGTGGACAATGGCCATGGTGGGATAGATAATGTTGCTTCTTTGTGGACCCTCCGTGGGAAGAGCCCTCTGTTGACTCGCGCAGCCATTACCCTTCATGGGTTGAAGTCCCCATCAACGTGGACGTACGATAGCACCACCTATCATAACCATGCCAAAAATCTCCGTGCCTCCATTGTGTTGCACTCTCCAAATCCTACTGTTTACCTTCATATGCAATGTGTTACTTTTCGCGGATATACTCTTAGAATTGCATGTGCTGGCAGATTGCTTGACTTATAAAATCTGCCCACAACTAAAATTGGGAAAAGGCTAGATTTTTATTTCGTCAAGTAGTCTAATCAGCCCCCCCCCTCTAGACATACTTTCGATCCTACAGAGGCCAAGCCGCGCCAACCGCGTCTCCGAAACTGCCGGGGACTGAAGCAAACACCTCCATGAGAAGGCCCGACAAGCCCTGTCCCGGGAAGCATGAGCCAGATGCCACCGCTCCATCGCACTAGGACGCCAGTCACTTATCGGTGCGGTGTCGAGCCCTGGCGCAACTAGGTGGCTCTTGCCATACACGTGGCGGCTTGTTGGAAGGAGGATTACCCTCATTAGACACTCGTCCCAGAAACGTGTCAACCAAATAAGTAGTTAGCTAAGTGGTGGAATAAGCTTGCCGGGGGTGCCTCTCCGTGCACAACCTAAGGTAGCATTTATGGCATTTTGTCCTAAGTGCCAGAGTTAGGTATGGTAGCATTGTTAGCTATGTAATCACATGATAATGTCTGGTTTGCCACTGTGGTTACCCCTAGAGCTATAAAAGGAGGTCCAAGGCGACCTAGACAAGGGTTCATAATTTTTTATCATTGTGCGCTTGAAGGCATGTAGCCGCACTCCCCGAGGCAACCTTGTTGCGGTTGAGCGCTCCGCGTCTTCGCGTTCCTTCATCCAATCCACCAGAGCAGGAGTAGGGCATTACGCTTCTAAGCGGCCTGAACCTGGGTAAAAACTAGAGTCTCACCATCGTGTCATCTCGCCATTTCCTCTCTTTGTGTAGCGTGACCTCCCCCTGCCAAACCACAAAGGGGCCGGTGGCCCCATAGGTGATCATGTCCATACACCACGACACATACTCTGCAAAAACAAGTTAGACGTCCTCTACTTTGTTGTTGCAAATTTTACATGGCTGCTACGGGCAACTAGCAAGAACCATTCTTACCTACCCAAAACCACAACGGTGATTATCAAGTTGCTATTTGACCTTCTGCAAGGACCGCCATAGTCAAATCAGATTCAACTAAAGTTGGAGAAATAGACACCCAGCCACCTTTATGCAAAACAAGTTGCATGTTAGTCTGTGGAAGCGGTCTCATGTACGTGGACATGTTCGGTCCGAGATGCTTCATCTCACAATATCGTCGAATCAAAATAAGACATTAGTGGTAAGAAATATGAACATCACCACCCACAACTCCATTGTATTCTATTCGTGCATATCATCTACACATAGACCTAGCTCATGATGCCACAGTTGGGGAACGTTGCATTGAAAACAAAAAAAATATTATACGCACATGCAAGATCTATCCATGGAGATGCATAGCTACAAGGGCGGGGGGGGAGAGCTTCTACATACACTTGTAGATCGCTATGTGGAAGCGTTTAGCAACACGGTTGATCTAGTTGTACACCTTCACGATCCGTTCTGATCAAGCACAGAACATACGGCACCTCCGCGTTCAGCACACGTTCAGGTCGATGATGTCCTTGCATTCTCGATCGAGCAAGAGGGGCGAAGTAGTAGACGAGTTTCGGCAGCACGACGATGTGGTGATGGTGGTGGTGAAACTATGTTCGTAGGGCTTCGCCAAGCACAATGGATGTAGAGCGGAGGAGGAACTAGAAGGTTAGCCTAGCTCTAATTAGTCAACTATAAACAACTAGAAGTAGAGGAACTAGAGGAGGCTCCAAAACTAATGTTCTAGGGGCTAGCCCTGCTCCTCTATTTACATGTTGAGCCTGGGGTCGTAACTTGGGGAGAGGGACTTCCCAAAGTTAGGTTGGGACGCCAGGAACAGTCCTTGGATTCCAGCACCGGACGCCACGATCCCTCGACGTCTAGCCCAGACGCTAGGGTCCCTGGCGTCTGGTCCCTGGCCTCCACAAAACTTCCTTTTACACCGAAATAAAGCCATGTAGGCCTTACCCCTTGGCTCAACCAACCTTCCAGTGATCCGATAATTATCTCGTGTATCCTGGAACTTTTTCGGAGACCGAATACTATCATCCTATACATCAATCTTTACCTCTGGACCATTCTGGAGCTCCTCGTTATGTTCGTGATCTCATCCGAGACTCCAAGCATTATTCGGTCACCAACATACATAACTCATATAATACTATATCGTCAAGGAACATTAAGCATGCGGACCCCACGGGTTCGAGAATGATGTTGACATGACCAAGACGCTCTCTGGTCAATAACCAATAGTGGGCCCTGCACATGTAGGTCCTACTATCACAGGTTTTGACCCACTGTTTGACAAGGATAGACTTTATAGTTCTCGCCAAGCAAGAAAACAAGTGGGAGGAAGTCATCCCGTGAAGAACATCATGACCACAAGAAGACCATTTGAGCTGCTTCACAAGGATATCTTCAGTCCCAATGCTTATAAGCGCCTTGGTGGTAACTCTTTTAGTTTGGTCATTGTTGATGATTATTCCAGATTTACGTTAGTGTTCTTTCTTGATGACAAATCGCAGGTCCAAAAGATCTTCAAGAACCTCGTTAGGAAGGCGCAAAATCAGTTTGAAGTGAAGATCAAGATGGTTCGAAGCGATAATGGAACAGAGTTCAAGAACGCCAATGTGGATACCTTTCTTGACAGAGAAGGGGTTTCACATGAGTTCTCGGCTACGTACACACCTCAACAAAATGGATTTGTTGACAGAAAGAACCGGTCACTTATTGAGAAGGCAAGAACGATGCTTGATGAATACAAGACACCAACACACTTTTGGGTAGAAGCAGTTGAGGAAGCTTGTCATGCTACGAATCGACTATATCTTCACAAGCTTCTCGGCAAAACGACATACGAGCTACTCACCGGCAATAAGCCCCAAGTTGGATACTCTGGAGTATTTTGCTCAAAGTGCTACATTCTTTATAAGCATCGTTGTTCAGAATTTGCTCCTAAACCCCGTGAAGGTTTTCTACTCGGTTATAGCTCAAACTCTCACACTTACCGTGTCTACAACAATTTCACCCGAACGGTTGAACAGATAGTAGATGTGAAGTTTGATGAATCTAACGGCTCACAAGTAGAGCAACTGCCAATTGATGTAGGAGAAAACACTACAAAAAATCAATTCCATGACAATACGTGTTTGCCACAGTAGGTCACGTTTTCTATCATGCATGTACATCCATGACGATTTTATGACAGAATCAAGATAGTCATACCTGTGCTTTAGTAGAAGTGTTCCATGACAATACCAAAATTATCATCACGGAAGTGTTTACTTCCATGACGATAAATAGCGCATCATGGAAGTGCTTTGGTCAAGGGTTACCGACATGTGGCATCCACCGTAACGGGTCGCCGTTAAGCTATCGGGTCCGGTTTTGGATCCGATAACCCGCTAACAACGAGGACCAATGGGAATTTTCCATGTGTAAAATTCTCATTGGCCAAAGGAACCACGTGTCAGCTCCACGTGCAGACAGATGTCAACCAACCAATGGACAGGAGGCGCCAATGATACATCGACATGTGGCATGGCCCAACAGGGGCCCATTCAGGTCAAAAGGCCGGCCCGTTTGACTTAGTCAAAGGATAATGGGCCGGCCCATCGAAAGCCTGCTAACGGCCTGCTCGCGTATAGCCCATTCAAGCCTGATAACTCATGGCCCATCATGGCATTTCCTAATTCGGCCCACTAGCTTCATCTGGGCCGTCCAATATGATTCCAGCCCGTTATAACTTCCGACCCATGTACGGCCCATGACGTCTTTCGGCCCATATGAGGCCCTTTGTAACTCTTGGCCCATTGACGGCCTATAGTGAAACTAGCCAAAAATGAATAGTATATCGCTTCATACCCATTAACGGCCCATTACTCCATTGGGCTGTTCCCAAATTGTGTTATCTTTCGGCCTTTTAAGGGCCCATTTATTCTTGGGCTGATTTGCAGCATTCAGTAGCTTATGGCCTGTTAGTGGCCTTTTCCGCTTTTGTGCCAAATTAACCCATGGTTAAAGTCGGCCCGTTTGTGGCCCTTTAATCCGTTGGGCCGTTTTCATTGCGTCATCAAATACGGTCCATTAATGACCCGTTATGCATGTTGATAGAATTAAGCCCGTTATAATCACCGGTCTCTTAAAAGCCCGTCATGCTCGGCCCATGAATGGACGGTTGCCACTCTAGCCCGTATACGGCCCACAATGCGGTCCGTTATTGGCCCATGTTTGGCCAATCGGTCATACGGCCCGTAGAAGGCCCATTGATTCTATGGTCCATAGAAGGCCCATAGTTGGCCCATTGTCACTACAGCAGATAGCAGGACCATGGTGACAACGGTCTGTATGTGGCCCATGGATATTGTGGCCTAGTTTTAAATAATAGGTTATTGCGGCCACTAGCACACCGCGGAAAAAGAACTGCACTGACTACAAGCAAACAAATAAGCAAGACAACAAGGACATAAATAAGCAAGCAACATACGCGAGGCTATTACGGCTATTACACATATCACAACCACTAGGCATCAAAGTTAGCTACCAGTGCAAATATGGGGAATAAAGCAGCATATTACATACAATGGTTGTCAAAGTTGGCGACCAGTGCAAATAAACGCTGCAGCAAAACAAGTACAGAACTGAAACCACTTCACAAGAGCTCAAGAAACAATATCCTCGGTATCCACCATGCTGGCAAGACACTTAGCAAGCTTATTAGCTTTCTCTTGTTTGGCGCTTAAATCCTCCAGCGATTGCTGTTGCACCAGAAAGTATGCATCTGAATTCTCCAGGGACTTTCGCAGTCCTTCGGCTTCTTGTCGCGGCACAGCTGGTCGATGTCTTTCAGCTTGTAGTTGAGACTCAAGAAACCGAACTAGTTCAGACAGTGAGTTCGAGGAGCTTGTGCCAGCGGTAGTGGCCAGTAAATCGAACACTACACCAAGATAGGACTTTGGGTTTGTCTCACTGTCTTCAAGATAGTTTTCCTTAGTTGTTTTATTAGCTTTCTTGGAGACTAAGAGGGATGTCTCCCTCTCCTGAACCTTATCTGCATTACTTCCTTTATCATTGCATAACAGGGTACTCTTCTCCAATATTTTGTCCGCATTCTAAAGGAGAAACAAGTAGACACATCACTGGTTTAGCATGTATCTGAAACTTATTTTGGTAAACCAGTTTAGTAGTAAGGTGGACAAGATAACAGAATGAAACAAACATATATCCATGTACTATAGTCACTGTATGGTCTATATCATTCTAGTTTATGTTGCCAAATCAAGATAGAGACAGTTCAAATCATATCTGTTTAAGACAAAGAAGCATGGAAGGAATGTAGGTGTGGAAAACTACACGGCACTAACAACACTTGTAATGTGTATATCATGAGAACATAATTGTTTATTCAATTGAAACTGAAACAAACATAGAGCAAGTTACAAAAGCAAACCAGTTAAAGAAACATGTTTAAAACATACCTGTCGCGCCACTGGAGTTTTAATTGCATCCATCAAATTTGAAATTAGTTGGTATGACTAGATACAGTGATGCAAGAGCAAAGGAGTATGAACCATAGCTAGGGAACCTGACCTGAGAACAATTCTTCTTCTGCTTTAAGCGTTGACTTGGGGTTCGGAGTGGTGGTCCTCGTGCTTTGGGCACTGCACTTGCCTTACTAACTGCTCGTGTTTGGGAGCTCTGTAGTGGAGACGGTGCTTTGTCAACTAGAACTGGGTTACTATCTGCTGCGGTTGGGATTAGAAGGGTTGTAGCTGGTTCTCTGTCCAACTGGGTATGTGTACAATGTCCGTGAGTCTGGGTTATGTGTGGTGGGCTGGTTCTTGAGCAAGTACAACCGTGGTTCTATCTGCATCAACAGGTAGCACTATCTTTTCTGAAGACTATGCTTTTACTCCCATAGATACTGCCATCACCCCCTCCAATTCAAATTGCTGATAAACAAGAAAAGTAATTGAATGTATAGACATTGTATGATAGACAGATGCAATGGATAGTAGGGAAGAAAACAGGCCACAGAATAATTCACATTTATGTTGTCTAACCAAACAGGCTAGCATGACACAGTTCCACATATATGATGGCTAACTAAACAGGATAACATGACACAATTTCACATATATGATTGCTAACTAAACAGGATATAATGACCCACTCAAAATATGATGACTATGTAAACAGGATGACATGATATAACTATACGAAGTATCTATTAAAGTGGTTGGCATGCCATAATTCACATACATGCCATCAATGGAAACATGATGGCATGATATAATTCATGGATAGAATGACATAATTCAAAATAGGATGACTATGTAAACATGATGAGATGATATAATTATATTATGTCTTTAGAAAATGGGTTGGCATGCCATAATTCAGATACATGATGTCTATGTAAACATCATGGCATGATATAATTAAAATATATGATTTATATACTAAGCAAGTGAGCAGAGGGCATTCCCATATATGATGTGTAAACTAAGCAGATGGCACCCAATATTGTGTATATGATGTAAAAACTATGCAACATATGCATGATATGAGTAATATAACCCTGCCAAGTTTGAGCATACACCTAAGGGGGGAATAGGACTGGTCATATATCTTTGAATCCTCCTCTGAGGAGCTATCTGTAACCAGCAAGATATCTTCTTCAGCAGGTAGCATTGTCTGCTCTGAAGAACTTGTTTTCACTCCATATTTTTCTATCACCATTTCAAATGGCTGATGCACAGGAAGATTAGTTGAACATACAAACATTGTCGACTAATCGAATACGTAATACAAAAAAGGATGGCATGATATAATTCACATATATGATGCTTGGGTAAATAGCATGGCATTGCATAATTCACATATATAATGCCTTGCAACAAGATAGGATAGCATAATTCACATATATAATGTCCTGCAACAAGAGGGCATTGCATAATTCACATATATGGTAATTACACACTAAACATGTGGCATTCACACAAAGCATGTACAAACTAAGGAAATGGAATTGCAATGCAAGACACCATATGCACGATATGAGCAATATAATCTCGATGGAGAAATACGTGTGGGCATCTGTCTCTGAATCCTTCTCCGAGGAGCTATCCGTAACCAGCAAGACATGCGCTTCATTAGATTGCATTGTCTGCTCTGATGACCATGTTTTCATTCTAGATTTTTCCCTTACCGTGTGGAATGGATGATGCACAGGAAGAGTAATTCAATGTACAAACATTGTTGACAAATTTAATACGTAATAGAAAAGGATGGCATGATATAATTCACATATCAGATGACTGTCTGATCAGGATGGCATTGCAAAATTCACATATATAGTCCATGGCTAAACAAGATGGCATTGCATGATTCACATACATGATATAGAAAGTAAACAGATGTCATTCACAAAAATCATGTCTAAACTAAGCAGATGACATATTTGATGTGTAAAGTAAGCAATGCAAGGCGCCATATGCATGATATAACCAACATCAACAGGCCAAGCTAGAGAAAGACCTCATGGGGTAAACAGGAGTGGTCTGCTCCCTCTGAATCCCCCTCTGAACTGTTATCTTCCTCTTGATTACAATATGGAACGGTGGGAGGGGGATGTCTTTGCGCCCACCATTGAGCGACATCTGCATGACAATTTATTGCCACACAAGCCTCATCTCTTTTGGTCTACATGTTCATTACCATTGTGTAAAATAACTGACATGCATAGGAATAAAACATAGTGAGATTATGTATGGAGTGCATGCAGAAATCCAGAGTGATGGTACCTACTCATGGATAGACACAAAACCAATGATAGTAGGCAGATAATAGCTTCAGTTAAACAATACAGATACTGGCTCCTTTACTATTTGTTTCCCACCCAACATGAAACACATAGTAGACACCCGAGATTGACCAGATAGTAGACATATACTAATCGTTGCTGCCCCGATATGTACCCCACAACCATTTAAAAACTGGAGTTTGAGCATTAGTTTGTACCAGACTCGGAGTTTAAGAGGTGAACAGGATGATAAAGTAGCAGGTTATATTAAGCGATTCATAACGTAAGCAAACACTAAAGAGTGTGACCTCTCTTGCGGACCCGTGTAGTCCTCAAGGTACTCTACTCTGCTGATGATGGTAATGCTGTTGTGGTGGCTGTAGGTGGCGGGGAAGAAGATCTAAGGTGGTGAAATATAGTCTCAAGGGCGGATCCCTGTTGTGGTCGACCCTTCCTTCATTGGAGCTGGTGAGATGGGGTGGACGATGGCACGGTAGGAGCGGGACAAACCACACAAGGTTTCTTTGACACCTATCTCTAATAGAAGTAAATCTGTAAGGGCTCCTTCCAATTGGAGGATTGTAACAACATATGGATAGGAAATACAGGAAGAGGGTCGGAATGCACATGCAAAACAGAGCATTTGCAAACACAGGATTTCTATCAATTTGGATGTATCGTTCACAGGAATTGGAAGATCACGGGAATGCCAAGAAGCATGGTCAAATTAAGTTAAACCGCAAGAAAATGTACAATTATAATGCTATTATGCTACTATCACTTAGTCTTGTTCTTCAAGAATAGGAATTTGAAAAGGAGGCCCAAGTGGATATTAAAATTCCTACAGTTATTCTTTGAAAGAGACACTAAGGGAAGAATTCCTACAGTTTTTCTTTCATCCATTCCTTTAAACCAAATGCATGAGAATAGTTCTACCATAGGTAACTTTCCAATTCCTATGTTTTTCCTTCACTTTTCCTTTCAACCAGTGGCAATTCTAGAAGGCACGCTTGATCATCCAATAGCCTGCAAAAATGTTTTTGTACTACTACTACTTTGGACCCCAGGCCACTGCCCTACTAGCTCAACTCCCAGGCCCATCTACACATGCACAACTCCAATGCCCAGAAATAAATAATGATGGCTTCCGAGAGAGTCCAACACGGATAGCTAACTTCCTAGTTCCTCACTACTTGCCAGATAGGAGAAACTATTTGTATTTCCAATTACTACATGTGCTCAGTGGAAAATATATATTACATGTAGAGTAAAAAAAGTTATGCAACGAGTGGACAACCTCTTAGGCGAAGCCATGTCGACCTAAGCATCATTGGGAGGGTCGCTGAGGATGCAGCGGCTCATGTGGGTGTCCGAGGCGGGGAAGGAGTTCTTAGGCGTCTGAAGATGGCACCGAGGGTATTGCTTCGCTGTGATGGATGGATTCGTCGTTGAAGCAGCTTCAGCGAGGTGTACGATGGCGATGCTGAAGCACGACAAGAGAGATAATGTTAACCTTAAATGGGATTCTAATAGCATCTCCAATAGATGATGTTAAATACATCACCAAAAAGTGGTAGATGTAAAATACATCAGCCGCTCATCTCTGAACTAAACTGTCGAAACTGAATTTAACTGTCAATAATGAATTTTACTGTCAAAAATGAATTTTACTATAGAAACTGAATGCACTAGTAGCAGAAAAGCAGTATCAGGACCAACAGCGCCCGGAGCAGCAGCGCGCGCCAGAGCCGAGGTAGCTGGTCGAGTTGGGAACGTTGCATGGGAAACAAAAAAATTCCTATGAACTCCCAAGATCCAATCTAGGAAATGCACATCTACAAGAGGAGAGTTGGATCCACATACACTTGTAGATCGCTAAGCATAAGCGTTCAAGAACACGGTTGATGTAGTGGTACGTCTTCGCAATCCAATCACGATCCGTCCCGTGAACTCCGATCTAGTGCCGAACGGACGTCACCTTCGCATTCAACACATGTATGGCTTGATGACATCTTCACCTCCTTGATCACGCGAGCGAAGGTAAAGTAGTAGCTCGAGTCCTCCGGAAGCACGACTACGTGGTGGCGGTAGTTGTGGAGGAATTGCGGTAGAGCTTCGCTAAGCACTACGCGTATGAGAAGAAGGGCTACGGGAGAGGAGGGGCAGCGCCAAGGTTTGTAAGGGTGCGGTTGCCCTCTCTCTACCCCTCTATATATATGGGGAAGGGGGGAGGGGCGCCCCTAGGAGATCCCATCTAGGGCCGACGGCCACAAGAGGGAAACCCTAGATGGGTTTTCCCCCCTAGGAGACTTGGCCCTCAAGGAAAAGGGGTGGGAACCCTAGGGGTGGCGCCCCCACCCCCTCTGGCAATGTGGGAAGGGGTGAGCGGGGCGCACAACCCCTTAGTGGGCTGGTTTGCCCCCTCCCCTTGGCCCATGAGGCCCCCCAACAATTGTCGGGCCCCCCCGAAACCCCTTTCGGTCATGCTGGCCATCATCCGGTACCCCCAGAACACTTCCGGACTCCAATACCCTTCGTCCAATATATCGATCTTCACCTCCGGACTATTCTAGAGTTCCTCGTCATGTTAGGGATCTCATCCGGGACTCCGAACAACCTTTGGTAACCACCAAACGTTAAGTGTGTAGACCCTGCGGGTTTGAGAACTATGCAGACATGACCGAGACACCTCTACGGTCAATAACCAATAGCGGGACCTGTGTAATGCCCCATATGTAACACTTTCCAATAATGGCAATAAAGTTTCCTCTTGATCCTTGTCGTTATCCTTGGGGGTTCTTGTCCTTTATTTTATTTGCATTGCCATATCTTTTATTATTTTGCATCATTGCATTGCTCATCTTCATATCATCATGGCATACTAGTTTACTTTAGTGTTGTGCATGTGCGAGACCCTTGTGATGTTGTGTGTGTGTTTTAGCTATGCCTAGCTAACCCTACCCCTTCTCCCTCTTCTTCTTATTCTTCTTCTTCTTCTCCTTCTTTTCTTTTCTGGCGTTTTCTTTGCTCTATTTGGCAAGCCACCTAGCCAAGTGCCTTAATGATTCTTTCTTCTCCTTTAAATCTTGCACCATGTGAACAACCTCTCCACCAAATATCAGCCCTTTTGAAAATGATATGGTTGGGTTTTAAAATATCAAGAGTTTGAACCATATTCAAACTCATTTTATTTTTCTGACTCTAAAAATGTCCAAGTCAATTTATTTAAATAGGGCATAAATCACTAAGCATGGGGATATATTTATTTTCCCCTAACTCTTCTTATTTATTTCTGTGCTTTTCTTTTTCTTTTCTGCCTGAAGAAATAAAGGAAAATGAACAAAAGCAGCTCCAGCAGTACACCTGGGCCTCCTCCTCCTTCTCTCTTCCCCCAGGCACATCTCTCCTTTCTCTCTGCAACGCAGCCCAACTCCACCCGTAGGCCCAGCCAACTGCCGCGCCATCGCGCCGTGGCCTTTCCCCCCCTTGGTCCCACCTGTCTGTGGCACAGAGCCGTGTCGCTGTCTTAATCCGTCAGCAAAACAGAGCAGCGCGCGCACGTGTCGTCGTGCCGTGAGTTCACAGACGTCGAGGCCGTCGGCGCCCCCTTTTTAAACCCGCAGCCTGTCCTATCCCTTCTCCTAGGGTTCCCCTTTCCCCTCGTCGCTGCCTAGAGAGCCGAGCACCCCCAGATTCGTCGATCCAGTCGATGCCCGAGCGCATTTGAGAGCGCGACCACGTAGCCGGCGAGCTCCTCGTCGATCGCAGCCTCGCCAACATTGTCTATCAGCTTCCACGACGTCGCCTACTTCGTCTACGTCGACTACGCAGACCCGATCGCCTCCACGACGAGCCCTTCTTCCTCTTCTTCCTCTCTGGCAGCCGTAGGTGTTCGAGAGCCTCCGTCGTCGACTCCGTCCATGACTGGGCCAGCCGAGCACTCCGTTGTGCTCGTGGTGAGCTCCTCTCTCTTCCCGTGCCCTTTTCCCCTTTCTGCGTGCCCTCTAGCCCCTAGTTCACCGAGCACCCGGGCGCATCACCGTCCGACCTCGTCGCCGGCGAGTGTTCCGACCCCTCTAGCGCTTCGCTTTCCGTCCGTTCTCTTCGTCTAGTCGCGTAGGAGCTTCCTATGCAATTGCCGTGCCACCTAGGCCTCTGCTTCGCCTCGCCGTTGCTCCGTCACCGCCGTGCTGTCGTTGCTCGCCGCCGGTGCTGTAGTAGACGTTAGGTGCTGCTAGTGTGCTAGATGGATGCGAAACTCCTTCGGGAGCATCTCGCACCCTCCGCCGTGCTGTGTGGTCGCCGGAGCAGCTCCGATGAGGCCAGCACTTCCCTTGCTTTCTGCTTCTCTTGTTTAGTCTTTAGACGTGCTACC
The DNA here is from genome assembly GCA_902687465.1 of Secale cereale. Classification (NCBI taxonomy): domain Eukaryota; kingdom Viridiplantae; phylum Streptophyta; class Magnoliopsida; order Poales; family Poaceae; genus Secale; species Secale cereale. The sequence goes on along the minus strand of LR738714.1, from coordinate 115,010,814 downwards.
TGTTATCTGTCGAGTTCCAATTAGTAGCGCAGTGGTTTGTCTCCGTCAGTTATCGCAGGGGGTCGTGTGTTCGATCCCTCGCAGGGACAGGTGTTTTTGCCCCATTTTTCCTTTTTGCGTGAGGCTGACAGCAGGGCCCCACCTGCCAGCCACTCAGCTGTTTCCCAGCCCCCACGCGCACCCACGTTGCTAGCTCAGCACCGCCGGGCCCCCTCTGTCAGTGACTTGGGCTAACAAGCCCTGGGTCGATCTGGACCCTCGCGTCTGTTTGATTTTTTTTCTTTTTCTTTTTCTTTTCTGTTTTTCTTGTTTATTTAATATCTGCATAAATATGTTTGTGATGAATTTGAGTAATATATGAAAAGTGCTTAGAAATTTATGTAGATTATGAATATGCTACTTGCTGCCATGTTTAAAAACATTTAAAATGTTGTTTGAATTTATTCTTGTTTTATATATGCTTAAACTTGTAAAAATCATAACTAAATATCTACAACTCCAAATTTAACAAAATTTATATGCATTTGGGGTGGGAAAATGTGTAGAATATTTTGGTGCTGTTGTTTAGCATATTTGACAACTCTATCACATAAGTTTTTCAGATCTGTCCCAAATGCAAATAAATTAAGATGGGAGTTTCTGGATATTGTTGTTATTTAATTCCAGCCCATTTAAATGTGCTAGCATGTTGCTGTTATGTTAGTTGCACCCTTGCCATGTTAACCAACTTCTGTAAAACATGTTGCATGCTTGTTTGGAAAACTACATAAACTTGTTAAGTTGTTCCTTTGCTTGTTTCATGCTTGAGTATGATCTTGTTTGGTTATGATGTTGTTGCACTCTTGTGATCCCTAGGCCATGCATCATTTCTTCCATGTTCATATGCTTCATGGGCATGCATCATGTGGTTGAGAACTGCATGTTGATTGATTTTGTTCTGTTGTTGCATTGTTGTGTTTGGTTAGAGCCCGGTGACGATACGGAGTACGAGGTTTCTACCGAGGTTGAGTGTGAGGAGCAAGGTTACGTTCCCTCTGAGGATTCAACAGGCAAGATGACCTTACCCAAATATCACTACTATCATTGCCTATGCTAGATATCTCGCTCTTCCAGATTATTGCCTCGATGCCAATGTCTGTTTGTCAGCCTCCTATTGTTGCCATGAGACTCTCTAACCACCCAACCTAGCAAACTGTTGTTTGGCTACGTAAGCATCGCTCAGCCCCTCTTATAGCTTTGTTAGTTGCAGGTGAAGATTTGAAGATTCTTGCTTCATGTTGAAGTTATTGTTGGGATATCACAATATATAATCTGTTAAACTAAATCATCTATATATTTGGCAATGGGTGGAAGGCTAAGCCTTTGCTTGGTGTTTTGATCCACTCAAGCCACCCTAGGAACCGTTTAAACCGGTGTTATGTTCCTTGATTTTGCGTCCCTAACATGGTTGGGGATTATGGGCACCCCTTGATAACCCGCTTAGCGCTAAAGCTTTTCCAGCAAGGCCCAACATTGGTTTTACATTTGCCTAATAACTAAAACTTGCATATGGAGTTATAAACAATTTTTCTTAATTAAAAACCCGGGCCAGTGCTCCACATGAGTGTTGGTCCGAACTGGGGGTCCTGTAGGGCCACCTTGGGGAAACCCGAGGGCTGGTAAAAACCTGTAGCATCGCCCATCCGGTCGTGGCCTGAGACGAGATACGCGCGGCTACTATCAGGGTGTCAGCACGCCGGGAGGTGTTGCTGGATTAGTTTTACCTTTGTCGGAATATCTTGAGCACGGGATTCTGAGAATACTCGGGTCTTCCCACCTTGGAGTTGCGACTCCGCAGATCGTGAGCTTGTGATGGGCTATGTTGGGACACCCCTGCAGGGTTTGATCTTTCGAAAGCCGTGCCCGCGGTTATGTGGCAGATGAGAATTTGTTAATATCCGGTTGTAGAAAACTTGACACTATGATCATAATACACTACCAGCGTGAGTAACCGTGACGCTAGTTTTTCGATGGGGTTCGGGAAGTGAACACGGTGGGGTTATGTCTGACGTGCTTAGATAGGATCACTTCGTGATCACTTTGGCGATCGTTGGCACCTTCTCTTCTCGCTATAAACACATAAGCTAGTGCTAGTGCTGCGGCAACCTTGTTTCCAGCCTTGTTCCACACCCAAGGCTTTCATAGTTTTTCTATCCGGGAATGGGATTGCTGAGTCCTCCGTAGCTCACAGATTCTACAACACCAGATGCAGGTACCGTTGAGAACTACACCGCTGGTGGTTCAGAGTTGTATTAGGAGTTCGATGAAGAGCGTGGGCGATACTACGTGTCTTGCCTAGAGGATCAGTAGGGCTCTTACTAGGATGATCGGGACCTTGTGTTGCTTTATTTATGGTGTCTTTCATTTGGATCTTCATCAGTAGTCGTACTCTGATGTTGTTGGATGATGTATGTTAATGTATTACATTGTGTGACGTGACGAGTGTAAGCCAACTACTCTTTTACATTTTCATCCCTCTTTTAGATGAGTTGTGCAAAGATACCATACTTGAGAGCATTCTAGTATGAGATTATGCCTTTAAGTCGCGCCTCGACACATAGGAGGTATAGTCTCATACTGGGCATTAGAAGTTGGTAATCAGAGCCTTCTCCGGCCTAGGAGCCCCCACTGATTGATCGAATCGTTGATGGTCGAGTCTAGGCACACACATGAAAATGTTTTGAGTCATATCTTCTACTCTCAAAAATTCACTAAATTTTTTTTAGGATCACGCGAGTATTGTTTGGATTGTTCCGATATCTTTGTGGCGAGAACATTGTTCTCGATGCCTCCTGTCATTTAGGGGTTGTGGCAGTGTCCCGGGGAGTTGAGCTCCGAGGTGTTGTCGTCACAAATCTATCGCAACAGTTCTGGAATACTTAAGACGGCCGACATCGAAAACTCTTCTATGCGGTTAGTGGTAAGATAACCCCAACATCACCCAATACTGGGGAGGTAGTTCGGGAGTATTGCCATAGCTTGTATAGCAGATGCGTTTTGAAGGTCCGAGGTAAACGGTTTCCGGAAATAACTGGTTATGTGTTGAAGGATGGATACAGCTGGATGTAGGATTAGAGTTGAGTGCGCGGTGCTTCCCATGTATCCCCAACACCCGATTGCATAACCGGAAACTTTCGGAAATTAATAGGTGGGTTCATCTAGTAGCTCGTAGGCATTCTTCCAACGAATGCATGATATAGAGTTCGGGGTTCGACATTGAATGAAGTGGTTTTATGGGCGTTGTTCCGATCGGGAGTTGCATCTTAAAGGGTCCTTGGCTATGCTGATCTGGGGATTGCAAAACCCTTTTGTCACACGTTCCATGAGCTTTCAGCATGAACATGTGGGACGAAGCTTCTATCTTGTATTTGTTATATCTGCTCCTTGTTGTTTTTATTTACCTTTTGCTCTCCCAAGTGGCTTCTCGAGAAGATTGTTGTACCATTGAACTGTGGATTTCATTCGTTCATTTCATTCGAATGTTCTTGTGAAGACTTATGTTGCAAGTTCTAGCCGTTGATTCAGCTTATATATTTCAATCAATGGCTAATAGTTGTCATATCATTCAGGATGGCTCCTATGAAGGTTCCCAATGCTAACCCAGAGGGTGAAGAAGTTCCTGATCGTCCTCCTTCCCCTCCTCCTCCGTCTGAGGCTTGGAGAGCAATTATTCAAGCGACAAACCAGAACACCTAGATGCTTTTGCAAATGATGCAGAACATTCAAGCCAACCAAGCAAATCAAGGTGGTCATGGGAACCAAGGCCAAGGCAATCTGTTCAATCAACCTCACTTTGCTACTCTCAACCAATTTCTGGCAAACTAACCGAAGTCTTTCAGTTACTATGTGGATTCGCTAGATGCCCAAGACTGGATAACAGACATCAAGAAGCACTTTGAATGCAGTAACGTGAGACCTGAGGATTATGTCAAGTTTGCAGCCTTCCAACTCAAGGATCAAGCCGCTGATTGGTGGCAACAATATAAAGATTCCAGAGGTGGACGTGAAATCTCGTGGACTGACTTCTGCAAGGTTTCCGCTCTCACCACATTCCAACTAGTGTCAATGAAGGCATGCGTGAGCAATTCCGCAACCTAAAGCAAGGCACCATGTCCGTCTATCAATATAATGTCAAGTTCCAGAACCTCGCTCGCTATGCCAAGCAAGACATCCCAGATGCCAAGAGCAAGATTTATCAGTTCCGTGGTGGTCTGAAGGATGAACTCCAACTAGCTCTCACCTTGTTCGAGCCAGATGAATTTGATCAATTCTATAACATGGCTCTTAAGCAAGAGGCATCCCAGCTCAAGGTTGAAGCTTCTAAAAAGAGGATCAGAGATGATGTTAACTCCTCCTCTTCTTCTCAAGTGGTTGTAAAGCAGCAGAAGTTCTGGCTTCCGCCTCCTCCAGTGCTCCGCCCACCAAACAACAACAAGCACTCTGGTGGCCGTGGCTTCTCCCACCCACCCAACCCAAGCAATCAGTCCAAGACTCACTTTCAAGCTTCGAAGTCAAGTTGTCTTTATCACCGTCCTCTCTCAGAAGTGGTTTGCAACAAGTGCACTCAGAAGGGTCACTATGCTAACAAGTGTCCCAACCCAAGGCGCATTTCGCCTCCTCCACCTGTCAGCACTGCTATTGTCAAGCACAACCCCAAGGCAGCAAGAGTGAATGTGATGAATGTAGCTCAAGCAGAGAATTCTTCAGATGTGATACTTGGTAATCTTCTAGTTAACTCTATTCCTGCAAAAGTGTTGTTTGATTTGGGTGCATCATGCTCTTTCATTTCTCACCCATTTGCAACGAAGCACAATTTTGCTACCAAAAATTTTCCATGGGATTTATCAGTTATTTCCTTGGGAAAACAAATGCATTCTAGTGTGTTTGCTCCGGATATATCTATTCATATGGGGGATTACAGTTTTCTGGTTTCTCCGGTTGTTCTCGGCAACTCCGACAATGATCTTATTCTCGGGATGGATTGGCTTTCCAAGCATGATGCAAACATTGATTGTGCAAATAAGGAAGTCAAGCTTACTCATCCTGATTCAGACGTGATTATCTTCGCCTCTCGAGATAAAACAACCAGGCTATTCTCTCTCAATGACAAGGGCAAGATTAATGCCATTTCTCAGATTCCGATGGTCAATGAGTATGAAGTTGTTTTCCCTGAAGAGCTTCCAGGCATGCCTCCCCATCGTCAAGTTGAATTCCTTATTGAACTCGAGCCCGGTACCGAGCCAGCATGTCGGCGTCCGTACAAGCTTTCTCTTGATGAGTTGAAGGAGCTGAAGAAACAACTCGATGAGCAAGAGTGTATGGGTCTAATCAGGCCTAGTACTTCTCCTTGGGGCTGTGGTGTTATATTTGTCAAGAAGAAGGATGGCACGGAATGCCTTTGCGTTGATTACGGACCATTGAACAAGAAGACAATAAAGAACAAGTATCCGCTCCCCAATATCAAAGAATTGTTCGAGCAGCACAAAGGAGCAAAGGTGTTCTCAAAGCTCGATCTCCGGATGGGTTATCACCAGATCCATATCCGTGAAGAAGATATTCCCAAGACCGCATTCAGAACGAGTTTTGGCTCTTATGAATACACGGTCATGTCTTTTGGCCTCGCAAATGCTCCACCCACCTTCTCGAGGATGATGCACTTCATATTCAACCCATACACCAATGAATTTGTTCTCGTCTATCTGGATGACATCTTGGTATTCTCCAAGAATGAAGAAGACCATGCCAAGCACCTCCGTTTGGTCCTTGACAGGCTCCGTGAACACAAGTTCTATGAGAAGTTCTCCAAATGTGAATTTTGGCTGGATAAAGTCTTATATCTTGGCCATATCATCTCTGTTGAGGGTATTTCTGTGAACCCCGAGAAAGTTAAAGCTATTGTCAACTGGGAACCCCCACAGAATGTCAAGCAACTCCGAAGCTTCCTTAGTCTCGCTAGCTATTGCAGAAGGTTCGTTGAGAACTTCTCCAAGATTGCCAAGCCTCTTTCCAACCTGTTGCAGAAGAATGTCAAGTACTCATGGACTCCTGATTGTGATGTGGCATTCAAAACACTCAAAGAGAAGCTCATTTCTTCTCCAGTTCTTACTCCTCCGGATGAGTCCAAGCCCTATGAAGTCTTTTGTGATGCTTCTTTACAAGGACTTGATGCTGTTCTCATGCAAGACAAGAAGATTGTGGCATACACTTCTCGTCAGTTGAAACCAAATGAGAAGAATTACCCCACACATGATCTCGAGCTAGCATCAGTTGTACATGCCTTGATCACGTGGAGACACCTTCTGTTGGGAAGAAAAGTGGACATCTTCACCGATCACAAGAGCTTGAAGTACATCTTCACACAGCCTAACCTGAACCTTCGCCAGACTCGTTGGGTTGAGATGATCCAAGAGTATGATCCAAGCATTGAGTATACACCTGGCAAGGCCAATGTCATTGCAGATGCCTTGAGCAGAAAGGCATATTGCAACAGTCTCCTTCTCAAACCGTTCCAGCCTGAACTTCATGAATCATTCAGGAAGCTCAACCTCCAAGTTGTTCCGCAAGGCTTTATTGCAAACCTTCAAGTTGCTCCTACCTTCGAAGATCTGATCCGTGAGGCCCAACTAAGTGATGCTATGGTGCAAAAAGTGAAACATGGTATTGCCAAGGGTACTCCCAAATACAAGTGCTTTCACGTTGATGAGAAAGACACCTTGTTCTTTGAGGACAGAATTGTGGTTCCTAAGGGTGATCTCAGAAAACTCATAATGAACGAATCACATGACACCCTCCTCTCGATTCATCCCGGAAGTTCCAAGATGTACCAGGACCTCAAGCAATCATATTGGTGGACTCACATGAAAAGGGAGATTGCCCAATTCGTGAATGAATGTGATGTCTGCAGAAGAGTGAAGGCAGAGCATCAACATCCAGCCGGTCTCCTCCAACCTCTACCTATTCCCGAGTGGAAGTTCGACCACATTGAAATGGATTTCGTCAGTGGGTTTCCTAAGTCCAAGAAGGGGAATGATGCTATCTTTGTAGGAATTGACAAGCTAACCAAAGTAGCTCACTTCCTTCCCGTCAAAGAATCCATCAACGCAGCTCAGCTGGCAGAGTTGTACACTTCCAGAATTGTTTCGTTGCATGGCATTCCTCAAGTCATCTCCTCAGACCATGGAAGTTTGTTCACATCCAAGTTCTGGGACTCCTTTCAGTCAGCCATGGGCACTAAGATTCGTTTCAGCACTGCGTTTCACCCTCAGACTAGTGGTCAAGTCGAAAGAGTGAACCAGATCCCCGAAGACAAGCTAAGAGCTTGTGTCATCTCTTTTGGCATGAAGTGGGAAGATTGTCTCCCGTTTGTCGAGTTCTCTTACAACAACAACTTCCAAGCAAGTGCCGGCAAAGCTCCTTTTGAAATCCTCTATGGCAGAAAGTTCCGCACCCCTCTTAACTGGTCGGAGACTGGTGAACGTCAACTTCTTGGCAATGATTTGATCTCAGAAGCCGAAGAGATGTGCAAAGTCATACGTGAGAATGTCAAAGCCGCTCAATCGCGTCAAAAGAGTTACTATGACGGCAAGCATCGTGATTTGTCTTTCAACAATGCAGATCATGTCTATCTTCGTGTTTCTCCTATGAAAGGAACCCAAAGATTCGGTATCAAAGGAAAGCTTGCTCCTAGATACGTGGGCCCTTTCAAGATTCTTGGCAAAAGAGGCGATCTAGCCTATCAACTTGAGCTTCCCTCCAACTTTGCAAATGTTCATGATGTGTTTCACGTGTCTCAACTCCGCAAGTGCTTCAAGACACCTGAACGCACCATTCCGTTCGAGGATATTGATCTTCAAGAAGACTTGTCTTATCGTGAGCACCCTGTTGCTATTCTTGAGGAAACTGAGCGCAAAACCCGCAACAAGTCAATCAAGTTCTTGAAAGTTAAGTGGTCACACCATACCGACCGAGAAGCTACGTGGGAACAAGAAGATCACCTTCGTTCCGAGTATCCTTCCTTCTTCCAGTCCTAGATCTCGGGACGAGATCTTTTTGTAGTGTAGGAGAGTTTGTAATGCCCCATATGTAACACTTTCCAATAATGGCAATAAAGTTCCCTCTTTTGATCCTTGTCATTATCCTTCGGGGTTCTTGTCATTTATTTTATTTTCATTGCCATTTCTTTTATTATTTTGCATCATTGCATTGCTCATCTTCATATCATCATGGCATACTAGTTTACTTTATTGTTGTGCATGTGTGAGACCCTTGTGATGTTGTGTGTGTGTTTTAGCTATGCCTAGCTAACCCTACCCCTTCTCCCTCTTATTCTTCTTCTTCTTCTTCTTCTTCTTCTCCTTCTTTTCTTTTCTGGCCTTTTCTTTGCTCTATTAGGCAAGCCACCTAGCCAAGTGGCTTAATGATTCTTTCTTCTCCTTTAAATCTTGCACCATGTGAACAATCTCTCCACCAAATATCAGCCCTTTTGAAAATGATTTGGTTGGGTTTTAAAATATCAAGAGTTTGAACCATATTCAAACTCCTTTTATTTTTCTGCCTCTAAAAATGTCCAAGTCAATTTATTTAAATAGGGCATAAATCACTCAGCATGGGGATATTTTTCTTTTCCCCTAACTCTTCTTATTTATTTTTGTGCTTTTCTTTTTCTTTTCCGCCTGAAGAAATAAAGGAAAATGAAGAAAAGCAGCTCTAGCAGTACACCTGGGCCTCCTCCTCCTTCTCTCTTCCCCCAGGCCCATCTCTCCTTTCTCTCCGCAGCGCAGCCCAACTCCACCCGCAGGCCCAGCCACCAGCCACGCCGTTGCGCCGTGGCCTTTTCCCCCCTTAGTCCCACATGTCTATGGCACAGAGTCGCGTCGCCGTCTTCCTTCGTCAACAGAACAGAGCAGCGCGCGCCCGCGTCGTCGTGCCATGAGTTCACGGATGTCGAGGCCGTCGTCGCCCCCTTTTTAAACCCACAGCCTGTCCTCTCCCTTCTCCTAGGGTTCCCCTTTCCCCTCGTCGCTGCCTAGAGAGCCGAGCACCCCCAGATTCGTTGATCCAGTCGATGCCCGAGCGCATCTGAGAGCGCGACCACGTCGCCAGCGAGCTCCTCGTCGACCACAGCCTCGCCAACGTTGTCTATCAGCTTCCACGACGTCGCCTACTTCGTCTACGTCGACTACGCGGACCCGATCGCCTCCACAACGAGCTCTTCTTCCTCTTCTTCCTCTCCGGCAGCCGTAGGTGTTCGAGAGCCGCCGTCGTCAACTCCGTCCACGACTGGGCCAGCCGAGCACTCCGCCGTGCTCGTGGTGAGCTCCTCTCTCTTCCCGTGCCCTTTCCCCCTTTCTGCGTGCCCTCTAGCCCCTAGTTTACCGAGCGCCCGAGCGCATCGCCGCCAGACCTCGTCGCCCGCGAGTGTTCCGACCCCTCTAGGGCTTCGCTTGCCATCCGTTCGCTTTGTCTAGTCGCGTAGGAGCTTCCTGTGCAGTCACCGTGCCACCTAGGCCTCTGCTTCGCCTCGCCATCGCTCCGTCGCTGTCGTGCTGTCATTGCTCGCCGCCGGTGCTGCAGTAGATGTTAGGTGCTGCTAGCGTGCTAGATGGATGCGGAACTCCTTCGGGAGCATCTCGCACCCCTCCGTCGTGTTGTGTGGTCGCCGGAGCAGCTTCGACGAGCAGCTCCGACGAGGCCAGCGCTTCCCCTGCTTTCTGCTTCTGCTGTTTAGTCTTCAGACGTGCTACCAGTTATCTGTCGAGTTCCGATCAGTAGCGCAGTGGTTTGTCTCCGTCAGTTATCGTACGGGGTCGTGTGTTCGATCCCTCGCAGGGGCAGGTGTTTTCGCCCCCTTTTTCATTTTTGCGTGAGGTTGACAGCAAGGCCCCACCTTCCAGCCACTCAGCTATTTCCCAGCCCCCGCGCGCAACCACGTTGCCAGCTCAGCCCCGCCGGGCCCCCTCTGTCAGTGACTTGGGCTAACAAGCCATGGGTCGATCTGGACCCTGGCGTCTGTTTGATTTGTTTTCTTTTTCTGTTTTTCTTTTTCTTTTATGTTTTTCTTGTTTATTTAATATCTACATAAATATGTTTCTGATGAATTTGAGTTATATATGAAAAGTGCTTAGAATTTTATGTAGATTATGAATATGCTACTTGCTGCCATGTTTAAGAACATTTAAAATGTTGTTTGAATTTATTCTTGTTTTATATATGCTTAAACTTGTAAAAATCATAACTAAATATCTACAACTCCAAATTTAACAAAATTTATATGCATTTGGGGTGGAAAAATGTGTTGAATATTTTCGTGTTGTTGTTTAGCATGTTTGACAACTCTATCACAGAAGTTTTTCAGATCTGTCCCAAATGCAAATAAATTAAGATGTGAGTTTCTGGATATTGTTGTTATTTAATTCCAGCCCATTTAAATGTGCTAGCATGTTGCTGTTATGTTAGTTGCACCCTTGCCATGTTAACCAACTTATTTAAAACATGTTGCATGCTTGTTTGGAAAACTACATAAACTTGTTAAGTTGTTCCTTTGCTTGTTTCATGCTTGAGTATGATCTTGTTTGGTTATGATGTTGTTGCACTCTTGTGACCCCTAGGCCATGAATCATTTCTTCCATGTTCATATGATTCATGTGCATGCATCATGTGGTTGAACACTGCATGTTGATTGATTTTGTTCTGTTGTTGCATTGTTGTGTTTGGTTACAGCCCGGTGATGATACGGAGTACGAGGTTTCTACCAAGGTTGAGTGTGAGGAGCAAGGTTACGTTCCCTCCGAGGATTCAACAGGCAAGATGACCTTACCCATATATCACTACTATCTTTGCCTATGCTAGATGTCTCGCTCTTTTAGATTATTGCCTCGATGCCTATGTCTGTTTGTCAGCCTCCTATTGTTGCCATGAAACTCTCTAACCACCCAACCTAGCAAACTGTTGTTTGGCTACGTAAGCATCGCTCAGCCCCTCTTATAGCTTTGTTAGTTGCAGGTGAAGATTTGAAGATTCTTGCTTCATGTTGAAGTTATTGTTGGGGTATCACAATATATAATTGATACGTCCAAAACGTATCTATAATTTTTGCTTGCTCCATGCCTCCTTTGGGTGATATTGCTATGATATTTATACACTTCCATACACTTTTGATCATATTTGGACTAACCTATTAACTCAGTGCACCCCTGTGCCAGTTTCTGTTTTCGGCTGTTTTTGTATTTCAGGTTTTCACATTACGAGAACTGCCAGGAAAAATCCAGAAAAATTATATAAAAAATCAGCGTTCCAGAAACTACCGTGCGCCTGAAGGACAGCCGGGGGGGTCCACCAGGGCTCCAGGCGCCCTGGCGGCGCGCCCCCCCTGGACCGCGCCGGGGGGGGGGGCGCCTGGGCCCCCCGAGGCTCCTCCGATGCCCCCCTTTGGCATATATTTAAAGCGTCTCCCGAAACCCTTGAGAGAGGAACTCTTTTTCGCGATCTCATCTCTGTTCCGCCGCCGCCGCCACTTCCAAGATCGGGAGCACCAGGAGAACTCTTCCCGGCACCCTGCCGGAGGGGAGGATCACCACTGGGAGCCTCTCCACCACCATGGACGCCTCCCGGATGAGTTGTGAGTAGTCTCCCTTGGACCATGGGTCCATGACCAGTAGCTATGTGATATTATCCTCCCGTTCTTGTGCTTCACTAATTAGTCCTCGTGAGCTGCCCTACATGATCGAGGCACATATGTAATCCTTATGCTGTTGCTATGATGAGTTTGCTGGGATCCGATGGATTATGAGATTATGTTCAGATTGTGCTTGAGTAATATATTTGATCTACCTATTTTATATTTATGTTCATAAGTAATTCTTGCATGTTATCCGTTGTTATTTATTGCTTTGGCCAAGTAATAGGTAGTGACTCCAAGAGGGAACGTTATGCTCGATTGTGGGTTCATGCCCCTCGATGACTAGTTTGAGTGACAGAAACATGAGTCTAGGGGATGTGCTGTTGCCACAAGGGGGAAAACAACGGTGCTTGTGCCCGCGGGTGCAAGGATTGTTTACTTTACGCAAAGTTCTTTTAATGCAGTTGTCTGTTGCATTGAGTTTACACTATGGGTGGGACTCGCAACTTAATACCAGCGAGATGTTTTGGATAGATATCTCAAGGTGGATGATTAGTAGTAGATATTGATGGATTTCGGTCTACTTACTTTGGCGTACCGCCCATGCTTTGAACCTCAACCTTTCTTGCATTGTAGTCAGCATTGGTTTGCGCACATGGTTCTGTCAATTGCCCAGCTGTAATTCGTTTACCTCACATAGCTGTTTTATCGTCTTTTGGGAGAGAGACATCACTAGTGAACATCATGAGACTCCGGTCCATATTACCATCATTGATCACATCCGCTATTTAATTTTTGCTTTACTTACTATTGCAAACATTATCTATCACTACTATCACTTGCGCTTAATCCTTTGTGAACTACAAGGCCGGAGGGATTGACAACCTCTCTGTACTCGTTGGGAGCAAAGTTATTTGTATCTGTGTGCAGGTCCACGTTGATTGCTAATATCTGGCACCGTTAGCAGTTGACACCTTCTTGTTGAACCTAGGAGTCTCTGGGGATTCGATCCTTGGTATCTTTGCCAAGGGAAAAACTTCTGCAACACTACATCTCACACCTTCCACTTGGGGTAACCAACGAGGGGCGAGAAGCCTAGCAATAATCTGTTAAACTAAATCATCTATATATTTGCCAATGGGTGGAAGGCTAAGCCTTTGCTTGGTGTTTTGTTCCACTCAAGCCACCCTAGGAACTGTTTAAACCGGTGTTATGTTCCTTGATTTTGCGTCCCTAACACGGTTGGGGTTTATGGGCCCCCATCGATAACCCGCTTAGAGCGAAAGCTTTTCCAGCAAGGCCAAACATTGGTTTTACATTTGCCTAATAACTAAAACTTGCATAGGGAGTTATAAACCCTTTTTCCTAATTAACAACCCGGGCCAGTTCTCCACATGAGTGTTGGTCCAAACTCGGGGTCCTGTAGGGCCACTTTGGCGAAACCCGAGGGCTGGTGAAAACCTGTAGCATCGTCCATCCGGTCGTGGCCTGAGACGAGATACGCGCGGCTACTATCAGGGTGTCTGCATGCCGGGAGGTCTTGCTGGATTAGTTTTACCTTTGTCGGAATATCTTGAGCACGGGATTCCGAGAATACTCGGGTCTTCCCACCTTGGAGTTGCGACTCCGCAGATCGTGAGCTTGTGATGGGCTAAGTTGGGACACCCCTGCAGGGTTTGATCTTTCGAAAGCCGTGCCCGCGGTTATGTGGCAGATGGGAATTTGTTAATATCTGGTTGTAGAAAACTTGACACTATGATCATAATACACTACCAGCGTGAGTAACCGTGACGGTCGTTTTCCGAAGGGGTTAGGGAAGTGAACACGGTGGGGTTATGCCTGACATGCTTAGATAGGATCACTTCGTGATCACTTTTGCGATTGTTGGCACCGTCTCTTCTCGCTCTAAACACGTAAGCTAGTGCTAGTGCTGCGGCAACCTTATTTCCAGCCTTGTTCCACACCCAAGGCTTTGATAGTTTTGCTACCCGGGAACGGGATTGCTGAGTCCTCCGTGGCTCACAGATTCTACGGCACCAGATGCAGGTACCGTTGAGAACTACACCGCTGGTGGTTCAGAGTTGTATTGGGAGTTCGATGAAGATTGTGGGCGATACTACGTGTCTTACCCAGAGGATCAGTAGGGCTCTTACTAGGATGATCGGGACCTTGTGTTGCTTTATTTATGGTGTCTTTCATTTGGATCTTCGTCCGTAGTCGGACTCTGATGTTGTTTGATGATGTATGTTAATGTATTACATTGTGTGACGTGGCGAGTGTAAGCCAACTACTCTTTTACATTTTCATCCCTCTTTTACATGAGTTGTGCAAAGCTACCATACTTGAGATCATTCTAGTATGAGATTATGCCTTTAAGTCGTGCCTCAACACATAGGAGGTATAGTCTCATACTGGGCATTACAAACTGGATGCCCATATTGGTTCCCACATATTCTAGGAAGATCTTATCGGTTGAACCTCGATGTCAAGCATTTAGATAATCTCGTATGTAGTTCCCTTTGTCTATCGGTATGTTACTTGCCCGAGATTCGATCGTCGGTATCTCCATACCTAGTCCAATCTCATTACTGGCAAGTCTATTTACTCGTTCCGTAATACAAGACCCCATAACTAACTCCTCAGTCACATTGTTTGCAAGATTCTTGTGATGTTTTATTACCAAGTGGGCCCTGAGATACCTCTCCGTCATACGGAGTGACAAATCTAAGTCTTGATCCATGCTAAATCAACAGAAACCCTCGGAGATACCTATAGAGCACCTTTATAGTCACCCAGTTACGTTGCGACGTTTGGTACACACAAGGTACTCCTCCGGTATCAGTGAGTTACATGATCTCATGGTCATAGGAATATATACTTGACATGCAGAAAACAATAGCAATAGACTGAGACGATCATATGCTACGTTCACAGTTTGGGTCTTGTCCATCACATCATTCTCCTAATGATGTGATCACGTTATCAAATGACAACTCATGTCCATGGCTCAGAAACCATGGCCATCTTTCATCAACGAGCTAGTCCAGTAGAGGCTCACTAGGACATGTTGTTTGTCTATGTATCCACACATGCATTTGAGTTTCCAATCAATACAATTATAGCATGGATAATAAACGATTATCATGAACAAGGAAATATGATAATAGCCAATTTATTATTGCCTCTAAGGCATATATCCAACAGTCTCCCACTTGCACTAGAGTCAATAATCTAGTTCACATCGCCATGTGATTAACACTCATAGTTCACATCGCCATGTGACGAACACCCAAAGAGATTACTAGAGTTAATAATCTAGTTCACATCATCATGTGATTAACACTCAATGAGTTATGGGGTTTGATCATGTTATGCTTTGTGAGAGAGGTTTTAGTCAACGGATCTGCAAAATTCAGGTCCGTGTGTACTTCACAAATCACTATGTCATATTGTAGATGCTTCTACCACGCTCCACTTGGAGCTATTCCAAATGGTTGCTCCATTATACGTACCCGGTTTGCTACTCAAAGTCATTCGGATAGGTGTTAAAGCTTGCATCAACGTAACCCTTTACGTCGAACTCTTTACCGCCTCCATAACCGTGAAACATTTCCTTATTCCTTAAAGGAAAATTTTGACCGATGTCCAGTGATCCACTCCTGGGTCACTTTTGTACCCCCTTGCTAGACACATGGCAAGGCACACCGTAGGAGCGGTACACAGCATGGCATACTGTATAGAGCCTATGGCTAAGGCATAGGGAATGACCTTCGTCCTTTCTCTTTCTTTTGCCGTGGTTGAGCTTTGAGTCTCACTCAACTTCACACCTTACAACTCAGGCAAGAACTCCTTCTTTGACTGATCCATTTTGAACTCCTTCAAAATCATGTCAAGATATGTGCTCGATGAAAGTCTTATCAGGTGTCTCAATCAATCTCTATGGATCTTGTTGTCCAATATGTAAGCATCTTTACCCAGTTCTTCCTTTGAAAAACTCCTTTCAAACAACCCATTATGCTTTCTAGAAATTCTACATCATTTCCGATCAACAATATGTCATCCACATATACTTATCAGAAATGTTGTAGTGCTCCCACTCACTTTCTTGTAAATACAAGTTTCTTGCAAACTTTGTATAAACCCAAAAGCTTTGATCACCTCATCAAAGCGTATATTCCAACTCCGAGATGCTCGCACCAGTCCATAGAAGGATCGCTGGAGCTTGCATACCTTTTAGCATCCTTAGGTTCGACAAAACCTTCCGGCTGTGTCACATATAGCCTTTCCTCATGGAAACCATTAAGGAAACTCTGTTTTGACATCCATCTGCCAGATTTCGTAATCAAAAAATGCAGCAACTGCTAACATAATTCTGCCGAACTTTAGCATCACTACGAGTGAGAAAGTCTCATCATAGCCAACTTCTTGAACTTGTCGAAAAACCCTTTGTGACAAGTCGAGCTTCAGAAATGGTGACATTACCATTAGCGTCTGTCTTCTTCTTAAAGATCCATTTATTCTCAATGGATTGCCGATCATCGAGCAAGTCCACCAAAGTCCATACTTTGTTCACACACATGGATCCTATTTCGGTTTTCATGGCTCCTAGCCATTTGTTGGAATCCGGGCCCACCATCGCTTCTCCATACACTACTGCAGGTTGCTGCTAACACGGCATTATGATAAGAGACCCTTCGACGAAACTGTGTGCTTTGCCATAATCGCAAATGGGGGTGTAAAAAATTCGTCAAAAAAGGTGCAAAACGTTTGCGATGGAGGATGCATCAAACACGGTTCAGATTTTGGTTGCGTGTGTGATGGTGGGCATATGGTTCAATTCAATTGACTGTTTAAGATGAGGAGGAACAAAAGAAACGGGCTACCAAATGAAGGAGTGTGCGATGTAGAGCATACGCTTCAGTCGGATGAAATGTTTGTGATTAGGCAACACCAAAGAAACAGTTAGGCAGATCAACGTGTGTGCGATATACGGCATGCGGTTCACTCGGATGAACTGTTTGTTTTGAGACAAGAGAACAGAAACTGTTCAATATAGGAAGATGTGTGTGATACGCGCAAACAGGTCTATAATAAAAAATGTGTGCTAAGACCGATAATAACACAGATGGTTGCTGCTAATAAAACATGTGTGTCGTGCGATGGGATTGCATGCGTACAGAACAACATAGTATATATATATACACACTTATAAGGACATGGTTCCATAACCAAATTAAACATCCACTTAAATAGGTGGCTACTATACAACCATGGCATTTGCACACACCAAAGTAAACTATTACATGCATAATTACATAGGTGGCTACTGCACACATGACATTTCCACACACCAATTAAGTAAACTATATATTACATGCATGATCAACTAGCATAAACGATCATCTGATCATCATCTACATCTTGGGACGCTTGCTCTGCTTGTGGCTTGATCCGGGCTCATCGATTTGGGTAACAAGGCACTTACTCATGTCAACGATCCTCCCGTGCATCTCGTAGCATGTGTACACGCTCTGGGACGCGAACCTGAGGTGAGGTTCATCCAGTTGCCGCATCTAGGCCCTGTGCCAGGATACGGGACTTGTTCTCTTGGCATCATGCTTCATCTTTTCATAGTAGGGGTCGATGATGGCCGAGGCGAGATCAACCAGGGAGTCCTACTTCGTGCTGCCCCAGACCCTGTAGTGCTCACGGATTTCGACAAGGTTTTGGCGGACCAAGCTCGTAACCATGAGCGCTTTTACATCAGCGGTGGTTTCCATCGTGGCGAACTTGTAGTCGGTGCTATTGACAAACCTGTTGAAATGGTCGCAAGGCTCTATGGACATGCAGTAGTGGGAGATTTGGACATGACGGCGCCTGCACAACTGGGCCACGGCAACCTTCTGATATATGTCGGGACGACCAGCGGTGTACTGGAGGTCGATGGAGACCACCTTGTACTTGTCTCTATCAAGCAACTATTCAACAGTGTTGATGTAGTCGTCCACCATGGCCGGTTCAATGGTGTACACCACCGAGAGATCTGTCTCCCTTGCATGGGTCTCCACTCTATGCTCGCGAAACTCCATTGGAGCGCCGCTGGACATCCCCTCTCTATGTGTCATCGTGGGTGTGCTTGTTGTGTTGTGGGGCGTGGTTGAAAGGTTGAAGAGACTAAGGTTATAATGGCTACGGGAATTAAAGGGGAAGCCGGATGGCCAGGAATATCGGCACTTTGGCGGGCCCTTGATGGCAGTTCTAATTTGCAGTGCGTAACTCCATCGTACCGCATGTAACTGCATCGCATGGCAACACACGCGGCGCAACCGCATGCATACGGGGCCGTGGCGTGATTGTGTGCACGCCAACCGTTGGCAGAGCGCGCGCGGAGGGACGCGAGCCAATGGACACGAGCAGAGCGCGCCAACGGATGCAAGAAGAGCACGCCAATGGACACGAGCAGAGCGCGCCGCGGCGCCTAACGACGAGCAAATCGTACCGAGGGACGCGAGCAGAGGCCGGCACAGTGATACGTGGCGTGAGCGATGTCGGAGACAACAAGCACGAATTAGATTAAAGTTGCATGTGCGATATGTGGCATACAGTTGATCCATCCGAGCTGTTTGTGATGGAAGAAGCCGTGTGTGCTGCGGGCAAATGATTGCTGGTATATAACCTTAAATTTAACCAAAAAATGTTAATGCATGTTAGAAAGATTGTATAGCTGGAAACTATGTTCAAATACGACTCCAACGATATAATCTTTGGCGACATGCATTCGTATTTTATTAATTAAAACCTACTTCTAAACCAACACGGGGGTATAGTAGGTAATTAAATTGCAAACATTTTTTTATTAACCGTATGTGTACGTGTCCTTTCGTCCTCCTCTCGCACGTCTTGTCACCTCGCTGCCGCAGACGGCTTACAACGCAAGCTTGCAGCGCGCGGGGGCATTCTTTTGGCCAAATGGTGGCGCCAATGAATTGTCGGTGAGCTCGTTCACGCGCAAGCTCGCAGGTTCCCGCGTAAGCTTCCCGCTCGACTCGGTGAATTCCCCCAAAATTCCAATGCTTATCGGCCTGCCATAAAAACCCTCACGGCTGGCGAGTCCTGCATAGCATTTTCCTCTCCCTCCCTGTAGCTTATCTCGTCTGCTTCTCCCACAATCGCCAATGGCACCGGTCCGTCGTCGTCGTCGCCCAGCCACTCCGCCGTCATCAGAGGATAGCTCCAGCTGGGAGGCTGCACCACGGCAGTGGTGTAGTCCCCGACGTAGTGTAGTGCGCGTGGCGTTCCTGTTGGGTGTGCGCGGAACACCCACCATACGCTCCATCGCCGCTGCCCGTCGGCAGGTGTTGTCGGCCGCCATTGCCGCCACACCACCGTCGAAAGCAAGGGCCATCTCCCGCTCCGCCGCCGCGGCCGAAGGCGGGGGGTGGTTGTCGTGGCCGCCGCCCCACTGCCATCCACCATGACCATCACCCGCTCCGCCACCGTGGCCTGAAGGCGGGAGGTGGTGGTCGTGGCCGCCACCCCATCATCGGCCGCCGTGGCCGTCAGCCCAACGTCGACCGCCGGGATCATCACCCGCTCCGCCACCACCGCCCGAAGGAGGGAGGCGGAGGTGGAGGGCTGCGCGTGCGTCAACGACCTTGTGCGCTACATGGAGTTCCTGCGGGAGGAGGAGGAGCGCCTCGTCGAGCATGCAAAGAGACTTACCGCAGCCATGGCCGCAGCACTAGCCGACGTAGAGGCAAGGAAGCAGGAGATCTACGAGCAGTCTGGCTCCTTCGAGAGGGAACGTCTGGAGCGGCAGTGGCCGTTCGAGCTGGGGAGCATCGCTGAACGTGCAGCAACGGCAGGCACTGTATTGCATTTCTCCATCTCATCGGTAGGCTCCTCCTCCTCTGCCTCTTACTGAGCGCGCTCGGCAGAGGAGAGGCTGCCGGAAGTAGCACAAAGCCCCTCTATGGTAGTAGTAGTATTTAGGGGCTATTTTTCAGTTCATCTGACTATAGATGTGTGTTCAAACTGTACAATGTACTTAAAATTAGCTAGTATATATACTTGAACTAGCTATTTCAGTACGTGGTTGGCAACAATTGGAGAAAAGTTTGTCGGTTCAGCTGTCGAGTTGAACTATTTGCATAAATTAATAACGACTGCTTAATCTATGAATGAAATATATGTTTAATTGCTGAATTTTAGTTGAAAAAATTAAGATAGTGCTAGTGATTTCTAGCTGCACATTTTGACAAATCGCAGTGTTACAAGAATTGACAAATGGCAACATTACAAGATCAACAAATGTAAATCTTTCTTGTTTGACAAATGGCAACATACCCAATATGACAGATGCAAATCTTACCAAATTGTTTGTACGTGGTTGCACACGGGTCATCCTGAACAACCGTTTGCGTTGAAGGGATGCACAAATCCGGCGCTGCTCTCACTTTGCATACAGGTGTTCTATCTAAAACGTTTGCGATCAAGAGCTGCACAAATCCTGCTCGGCACATTTTTCCCTTGGCTTCCTGGGGAAGCTGTCGGTTTGCATACGAGTGTTCTAACTAAAATGTTTGCGAGCAAGGCGGGCGGCCATGGAAGTCAAAGGGCTCGCTTCCCGGTGAGCCTGCACGGTATACAACTCGCACGCTTCCCGTTGAGCCTCCGGATTGGAGTACAACACACACGCCTTCCGTTTAGTCAAGCACTCAAGCACCTGTCTGCACAGCACCTCCTAGCCATTAAAAGAGTGATGCGTGGCATCACGTGAATGGTTAACAGAACGCACACAATTTAAACTATACAAAACGTTTGAGATGTTACCGTGGCAGCTACTTGTTTCAAAATGCCTTCGTTGGTTGTTATTCGAGTGCGCCTTCTCTCAAAATGGACACGAAAAATACCACAACATGTCGTGTGCCATTCCATTATAGCATGCCAAGTTTCCTGAATTTGGGACGAGTTTTGGATTTACTAGAATTTAAAACAAAGTATCTCAACGTTTTGTCGGTAATCCACAGTGCCCTGGTGTTTGAAATTCATTCACATTTCTTCCATGCGACCGAAGCATGCAACCAAGGACACATATTTGATTTTTCAACAAGTTTATGTGCACTGGGGAATGTGAATTTAGTTCAAATTTGAATTATGCGAATAAAATGCCAGGAAAACCCAGTTAATGTATAAAAATGTCCAAACGAACCCCGAAAAATTCCAAAGTTGAACACAACACTCCAGCTGTTCTATGTTGACACTCGAAAGATTTTGAAAGCAATAAAAGGCAAAGGATATCGTTTCTTCCCCAAAGGTGGCACGTTCCCTACCGAAACCATCATGCTTCTTGTGAGAAGCTAAGGTTTGTGAGAAGCTTATACCCAAACCTGCCCCAAATGGGACAAAAAAAATTACCACAGCATGTTGATGGCGCTCCATGATAGCATGCCAAGTTTCACAAATTTCAGACGAGTTTTGGATTTACTAGAATTAAAAAAACCAGGTATCTCAATGTTTGCGACCGAGTGGCGGTGGCAAGGTGTTTGAAATTCATTCCCATTTCTTGCATGGGACCTAAGCATGTAACCAAGGACATATATTTGATTTTTCAACCAGTTTATATGTAGCGGGGAATGTGCATGTAGTTCAAATTTGAATTTTTTTTAATATTTACTATGAGGCAAAGCCCCACAGCCCTTTATTAAAATAAATGGAACTGTACAAACATTAACAGAAACTATACAAGAAAAACAAGAAAAAAGGAAAAAAAGACTACCTATGGCTAAACATCCCTACCTCCTTTACAACAAAGAATCAACCCATGCCAAAAGTTTTGGTTTTATACAATCCTTCACCCTATGAGCAAGTAATGATATATCATGGATGAATTTACACTTCTAAGCACTGAAAGTGGCTCTCTCAGCTCTGAAGGTTCTGCCATTTCTCAAAATCCAAATATTCCAAGCAGCAGTTAGCATGACCTCAAAGAAGAAAGGGTGCCTGAAGCTGGACCTAGCATGCATGATACATTGCAGAATATCAGAGCCTCCAAACCAATCAAAGCCCAGGTAATTCCAGACTCTACAGCTGAAGGTGCAGTTAAAAAATAGGTGCATTCTATCTTCATACACTAGCTCACTGCAAATGAGGCAAATATTTTCATCTTGGTTAGAGCGCCAGTGCCTTCTAACCAACATGTCCTTGGTGTTTAATCTGTCAAAGAAAAGCAGCCACCCAAAAACCTTGATCTTCATGGTGCACTGACTCTGCCACAACCATTTGCAAGGTTGTATGGTTGGTAGATGTGAGTGCATGATCATGTAGAAGCTCTTGCAGTGTATTCCTTTGATTTACCAGGCCATATCCAAACATCAGGTATAAGAGGGTCTCTTTCCAACTGCATGATCCAACCTTCCAGAAGGTGTAACTCATCAGCAGCTTCATGAGAAACTGGCAAATATAACATGGAGAATAGATCCTGGGTTTGAAGGAATTCCTGCACGGAGATCTTATCATTATTGACAAAGGAGAACAACCTTGGCAATCTCCAACATAGTGGTCGAGCAGAGCCCCCAATGTGCCAAGAGTCAGTCCAGAACAGAGCAGAGTCACCCATGTTGATGTGAACCGAGGCAATAGGAATATAAGCCTCCTGTAGCTTCAAAACATCCTTCCACCAGAAAGATCCAGCTTCAACTGTTGCATGTGGAACACCATGAGCATAGTAGCTGCTCCAAATTAGGGTCACCCAGGGAATGTCAACCTTGTTATAGAACTTGTAAATATGCTTGATAAGTAACCCTTTGTTCTGGATGTTCAAATTTAAAACTCCTAAACCCCCTTTGTCTTTTGGCCTGCAAACTAGCTCCCATGCAGCTAGTGACTGTTTGGGAGCCTCACTGTTGCCCCTCCAAAGACATTGCCTGAAGATTCTGTCAAGCTGCTTGATGATCCCTGGTGGAATACTGAGGCTGCACAGAAAATATATTGGCATAGAAGTGAGGACAGAGGTAAGTAGTTGCAGACGAGAGCCTTGATTCAGCATGGATGAACTGGCGGTTAATCGGCGCTCAAGGCTGTCAACCAAGGGCATTAGATCAATGATTCTTGTACTTGTAGTTCCCAAAGGCAAACCAAGATAAGTAATGGGAGCTGTCCAATTTTGCAACCAAGAATAGCAGCAAGCCTTGAAGCCTCCTCATCACTCATATTCAAAGGGATCATGGAAGATTTGGCAAAGTTGACCTTCAACCCTGTGGATTGTTGAAAGGTCAGCAGCATGTTCTTTAGTGCAACAAGCTCATTATCCTTAGCCGCAAGAAACAGAATCGTATCATCTGCATATTGAATGATGGGAAACTCTCTGTCATGGGTTTGAATAGGCAAAGAGAGAGTGCCATGCTCCAGCATTTGGTTAACCACAAACTGCAACAAGTCTGCTGCAAGGACAAACAACAGAGGCGATAGGGGATCACCCTGTCTGACGCCACACTTGCACTTAAATTGTTTTCCAGGGATGCCATTTAACAACACAGACGAAGAACCCGTGGACAGCAGTTGATTCTCCCACGAAATCCATTTGGCATCAAACCCCTTATGTTGTAGCATTTGAATAATAACCTCATGCTCGACTGTGTCAAAGGCCTTAGCAAAATCCAACTTAAGGATTATGACAGGACGCTTGGATTGTTTACATTGGTGAATATATTCAAAGCTCCAGGCCAGACAATCTTGAATTGACCTACCCTTAAGGAACCCATACTGATTTTTGTGGATACACTTAAGGATAACCTTCTGCAACCTGTTGGCCAACAACTTAGTTAAAAAAATTAGACAAGTGTTGGTGAGAGATATCGGCCGAAAGTCGTCAGGCCCTACAGGAGAAACAATCTTGGGTATGAGTGTAATGAGGGAGCCATTAATATTTTCCAATGAAAGCTTTCCCCCATAAAAATCCCGAATCAACCGCAGGAAATCCTTTTCAATTATATGCCAACAGCGCTTAACAAACATCCCATTAAATCCATTCGGGCCAGGTGCCTGATCCACCAGCAATTCTTTCAAGACTACTTTTATTTCATCATCAGAAAAGGGTATAGAAAGCTCTTCTAGACCTGGGATGGGTTGAATTAAACGGCTGAGATCAAAGCCCATATTGATCCCTTGTGACTGGCCCATTCTAGATTTGAACGAAGCCCAAAGAATTTCCGCCATCTGATCATGATCAGTCACAGGATCAGCCATGGAGTTAGTCTTCAGACTGGAGATTGAATTCCTTCTGATGCGCTCCGATGCCATTGCATGAAAGAGTTTCGAATTTTCCTCACCAACTTTTATGTACCGAATGGTGCACCTTTGTTTCCAGTAAATATAGTGGATTTTCAACAGGTGCTCATAGTGGAGCTTCACAATTTTCCTGAAGTTGAGTTCCGGCCTAGTTAAGGGTCTCACTTCCTCTAGCTGGTCGAAGTGTAGAATTACCTTTGAGCAATTCACAGTAAGCTTTTTGATGTATGATAACTTTTTGCTCCAATATCTCAAATCATACCACAACCGTTTAAACTTCTTTGTGAGGACTGCATAAGCAGATAGATCAGAAAAAACCGAAGCATTCCAAGACTTGGCTACACAATCCATGAACCCCGGCATATCAATCCAGAAGTTTTCAAACCGGAAGGTCTTTGCCGCTGGAATGGTAGTGTCAATGGACACCACACACGGCACATGATCCGAGGCGGTTTCTGGCTAGTGGGTTAACCACAGTGTTCGGATAATGCGAAATCCAATCTGCCGTAGTAAAGAACCAATCAAGCTGCTCAAGTAGGGGGTGCTGCTGCATATTGGACCAGGTGTAGCTACGGCCCTTCAATGGCAGCTCTAATAGACCAAGGTGACCAATTATTTCATTGAAAAGGAAAATATCATTAATGTCACCACCCGGGAGGTTTCTGTTGTCCAAAGATCTGATGAAATTGAAGTCCCCCAACAACAGCCAATTTTCATATGGAGGGATAACTAAATGGTATAGCCAGTTAACGAAATCGTCCCTAGGCTGACCCTCGCATGGCCCATATACTGAGGCTAAGGTCCATTTTTCTGAATTGTAAAGGGATTGGAAGGAGACCACGACACTAAATCTCTGAATGTCAATGAGTTGGCCATGAAAAATCGATGAGTTCCAAACGACCAGGATCCCACCAGAGGCTCCAACAGAAGGTGAGAACGCAAATTGATCAAACCTCCTAGGACAAAAGGATTAAATCGTTCGGATATAAAAATTCTCACATTTAGTTTCCTGCAGGCAAATAATAGATCAACTGCTCTCCTCAATTTTAGCATGTAAGTCACGCTGCCTAGCCTCAGAATTCAGCCCTCGCACGTTCTAGCAGAGCACATTCCAATTACGATAGTGACAATTATCCATAGAAGAATAGTGTTGCGAAGTAGTAATAAATCCAGCTGCTTAACAACATGGACAAGATAATAACAAAAGTGCTAACAGAGGTAACCAAAAGGTTCAGACATGCGCATAAACAGATAGTACTAGAGTAAAACGGACACACAAACAAAAGTGCCCAACTCTCTATCAAACTTCGTGGGGCATCAATCATCATGTGGGCCATTGTCTTCTTCATTAGCACGTGGAGAAGACATAAGCTTCTCGACCGATAGTTCCGCTGGCTCAATACCCAGCGCCACTCCAATTGCCTGCAATGTAGGTATAGGCGTCGGGGGTGGGAGAGGGAGCTGGCTTTGATCATCATCAAGGCGAAGCTTCTTTGCCTTCGGGTGACGCAGGGGTGCGAACTTCAACTGGATAGCCGAAACCGGCTTCATGCCCGTCCTTTTTGCAGAACTACGCGTCATTCTTCTGTTACTGAAGTCCAGAACTAGCTCGACAAGCGTGACAGAGCGCCTGGAGCGAGCAGACTGATGTGGCCGCTTGCCTAACGGGTTTGGATTGGTAGACATGAACTGAAAATCCTGCTGAGAATCTTGCGAAGGAGTATTAGGAGCCTGGGAACTGAAGCATGACTGATCATCATAAGGCAACTCTTCAATAACCACCGAGGAGTTATTTCCAGGTTGGATGAGGCATTGCTTGGTATTCCATAGCAAAAGTTTGTTCTGCAGATCCTCAGAGCCAAAGTGAACTTGCCGCATTGACGCAGAAAAACCAGGCAGGCAGGCTTGAATATCTCTAGTGGCAAATGCAGGCAACAAGGACTTGAAAGAACGCTCCCAGATCATAGTTGGCGGAAGAACTGGCCCGTAAAAAACCTTGACCGTACCAAGATGAATCGGGTCCAACTGCACTATCGGCAGAGGCTGCTGGACTTCAACCATATTCTCATCATCATAGGAATCCATGGAAGGATTCAGAATCACGGAATTCTGGTCCTGGGCTGGTGGAACTTCATCTGCCTGTTGCATAGGCTGCACCTATTCTTTCCATGGGCCCCATCCCGCATCGTGATGCACATTATCAGCCCACCCTGCCATGACATTGTGACCTTGATTTTGGCCCGGAGGGACTGCATTCCAGCCAAGATCAGGGTATGGTGGCATTGCCCAGAACGACTGCGGCACCTCAGCTCCAGGCATCGGATGGGGATTCCCATTCAAAGGCATAGGATCTTCATCCGCTGGGATCATGGCACCAGCAAATTCACCTGATAAAATATAGCAGCCAGCAGACCATGACACCATGACCTCACCCCAATTGGCAAACTCCCTAAAGGTCACCGATCGAGGGACTAGTGCATTATCAGGGAAAGAGGCACGGACCAAAGATCTAACCTTACGCCTGTCAGTGCTATTCCAGTAATGGAACTGTACAAAAGTACCAACCATCTCGGCGATGCATTGAGTGTTTCTATAGTCCAGAGGGATCCCAATGAACATCAGCCAGCCCGTCCGTTGGCCATGAATGGCACGGAAGCCCTCACCCTGATTGTGTGGGATAAAACGGACAAAAAACTCATTGCCTTCATCATCAACCCCTAACGGAAACGGTGGGTGCAAAGTAAAAGAGCCCCGAACAACTGGATCTTCCATCTCAAACAGACCCACTCCTTGAAACCAAGTCTGAGCAGAGATAACCGGAACATGCATCACCTGAACTAAGAAATCCAGAACCTGTTGATGACGGACACCCACCAACTCTTGAGGTGGGACAGGCTCCACAATGGCCACCATATACTGCTCATGCGCTCGGGGTGGTGGGACGGCCGGCGTGTAGAAGGTGCGGGGCAGGCGATCCGCTCCACCATCTTCAATGTCAAAACCCGCTGGGATGAAGCGATGCGGGTCAATCGCATACATCGCCATTGGAGGATGCGATGGAGTAGCCGGACCAGAGCTGTAGGAAGCTTGGCAATGCGAGGCAGGGCAGGAAGGCGATGGTGGTTGCAGAGGCGGTGATGGTTGCGGCAGAGGAGCAGAGGATGGGGTTTTCTCCGGAGTCATTTGGCCTCGGGAAACTGCAGAGACGGGGGAGGAAAGGTCCTCTTTTCTGTCCCGCTTCCCAAAACCCGGCGATGGGATTTTAGGCACCCAGATGGACAAGTGAGGCGGCTTGCCTATGCAATTTTTTTAACGTGTCCCGAACGAAAACAATTATGGCAGCGGACCTGATTCGTGCATATCTCTGACGTGTGGCGCATAGCCAAACAGTTCTGACAGTCCCAATACTTTGCTGCCATATCTTCAATCATCTCGTCAAAACTTTGCAGATCGTTGATAATATCCCGAGGAGATGGAGTTTTAGAAGCGACGGGCGAAGGGCTGCTACTCTCATCATCAGAAAAGCCGATGGGCTGGACCCATGAGCCCAACTTAGGTGGAGAATCCAAACCTTCCAAGGCAAAAATCAAACGACTACCCGAAGATCCTGGGTTTAAACGAGTAGGAGATTAACCCTCCGGGAAAGGCGGAATTGTACCAAACTGAATCATAAGCTTGGCCGGTGGCGAGGTCGTCACCGGAGAAGAAACATCCGCATTCACATCCTCATGGGACGAGACATGATAACCTGCTTCGCGGACCGTGGCCACCTCATTGGAGGATGGGCCGTAGCTATAGCCCTTACGTGCGGGATATTGCATGAACGTGGCAAACGTAGCATGTTTACTAGGCATAGATTTGGCCGTGCCTGCACGGAGAGAAGATTTGGCCGGAGCATGTTGCATGGCCTATAAACAAAGGTGAGCTCTTCTCTTAGAGGTACTAACTAAAACCCATTCCTCTTGGCATTCAGATTGCCAAAGACAAAATTCTTTCTTCCAATCTGGGCCACCATGGCCCCAAAGGTGGAAGAAACACTTGAACTGATCACAAACAAAACTCCTCTGGTGCAGAATGAAAAAACCCACATCCTTGCAAGAAACGTTGAATGAGAAAACGCCATGGTGGAGGAGCGATACCTTGAGACGTGAACAATATCCTCTGATGGCCGCCTCAAGAGCAAACCCCACGTTCTCCTCATCCAGCCGAAATGTATGCCGTGCAAAGGAGACCACCATAGTAAAATGGCCTGTGTCCAACGTGGGATGCACCGATCTCTTGAGGATGCGTTGGATCTCAGACGCCAACTTCATCCCCGGGGAGAAATCCAATCCCAGGGAGATTGCTGCATGGACCGCCATAAGGAAGATGATAACCAAAAGAGAGAGGAAGAAGCACCGGAGATGATGAGCCGATCAGATGACAAAATCCACGGAGAGATGTGGAGATCGCCGATGGTGCTGGTGGATAGGGTTAGGGTGGCGGTGCAGAGGTGGGAGTCGCCATTTACCCCTATGGTTAGGTTTTAGTTCAAATTTGAATTATGTGAATAAAATGCCTAGAACACCCAGTTAATGTATAAAAATATCCAAACGAACCCCGAAAAGTTCCAAAATCGACCACAACGCTCATGTAGTTCTATGTTGACAATCGAAAGATATTGAAAGCAATGAGAGGCAACGAATATTGTTTCGTCCCCAAAGGTGGCACGTTCCCTACCGAAACCATCACGCTTGTTGTGAGAAGCTAAGGTTTGTCAGAAGCTTATACCCAAACCTGCCCCCAAATGGGACAAAAAATTTTACCATGGCATGTTGATGCCGCTCCATGATAGCATGCCAAGTTTCACGAATTTCATATGAGTTTTGGACTTACTAGAATTTAAAAAACCAGGTATCTCAATGTTTACGAACCGAGTGGCGGTGGCAGGGTGTTTGAAATTCATTCCCATTTCTTTCATGGGACCTAAGAACGCAACCAAGGACACATATTTGAGTTTTCATCCAGTTTATATGCACTGGAGAATGTTCATGTAGTTCAAAGTTCAATTATGCGAATAAAATGCCTGGAAAACCCAGTTAATGTATAAAAATGTCCAAACGAACCCCCAAAAATATCAAAATTGAACACAACACTCCTGTTGTTCTATGTTGACACTAGAAAGATTTTGAAAGCAATAACAGGCAACAGATATCGTTTCGTCCCCCAAGGTGGCACGTTCCCTACCGAAACAATCACGCTTGTTGTCAAAAGCTAAGGTTTGTGAGAAGCTTATACCCAAACCTGCCCCAAATGGGACAAAAAATTTACCATGGCATGTTGACGCCGCTCCATGATAGCATGCAAAGTTTCATGAATTTCAGACGAGTTTTGGATTTACTAGAATTTAAAAAACCAGGTATCTCAATGTTTGCGGCCGAGTGACTGTGGCAAGGTGTTTGAAATTCATTCCCATTTCTTTCATGGGACCTAAGCATGCAACCAAGGACACATATTTGATTTTTCAACAAGTTTATATGAAACTGAGAATGTGCCCCTAGTTCAAATTTGAATTATTCGAATAAAATGCCAGGAAAACCCAGTTAATGTATAAAACATTCCATACGAACCATGACAGATTACAAAATTTAACACAACACTCCAGTTGTTCTATGTTGACACTCGAAAGATTTTGAAAGCAATAAGAGGAAACGGATATCGTTTCGTCCCCAAAGGTGGCACGTTCCCTATCGAAACCATCAAGCTTGTTGTGAGAAGCTAAGGTTTGTGAGAAGCTTATACCCAAACCGCCCCAAATGGGACAAAAAAATTACCACGTCATGTTGATGGCGCTCCATGATAGCATGCCAAGTTTCACAAATTTCAGACGAGTTTTGGATTTACTAGAATTTAAAAAACCAGGTATCTCAATGTTTCCGGCCGAGTGGCGGTGGTAGGGTGTTTGAAATTCATTCCCATTTCTTGCATGGGACCTAAGCATGCAGCCAAGGACAGCTTTTTGATTTTTCAACCAGTTTATATGCACCGAGGAATGTGCATGTAGTTCAAATTTGAATTATGCGAATAAAATGCGTGGAAAACCCAGTTAATGTATAAAAATGTCCAAACGAACCCCGGAAAATTCCAAAATTGACCACAACAGTCCTGTTGTTCTATGTTGACACTCGAAAGATATTGAAAGCAATAAGAGGCAACGAATATCGTTTCGTCCCCAAAGGTGGCATGTTCCCAACCGAAACCATCACGCTTGTTGTGAGAAGCTAAGGTTTGTGAGAAGCTTATACCCAAACCTGCCCCAAATTGGACAAAATTATTACCACGACATGTTGATGCCGCTCCATGATAGGATGCCAAGTTTCACGAATTTCATACGAGTTTTTGACTTACTAGAATTTTAAAAAATAGGTATCTTAATGTTTGCGGCCGAGTGGCCGTGGCAGGGTGTTTGAAATTCATTTCCATTTCTTTCATGGGACATAAGCATGCAACCAAGGACAAATATTTGAGTTTTCAACCAGTTTATATGCACTGGAGAATGTTCATGTAGTTCAAATTTCAATTATGCGAATAAAATGCCTGGAAAACTCAGTTAATGTATAAAAATGTCCAAACGAACCCCGAAAAATTTCAAAATTGAACACAACACTCCCGTTGTTCTATGTTGATAGTCGAATGATTTTGAAAGTAGTAAGAGGCAACGGATATCGTTTCGTCCCCAAAGGTGGCACGTTCCCTACCGAAACCATCACGCTTGTTGTCAGAAGCTAAGGTTTGTGAGAAGCTTATACCCAAACCTGCCCCGAATGGGACAACAAAATTACCACGACATGTTGATGCCGCTCCATGATAGCATGCCAAGTTTCTCGAATTTCAGACGAGTTTTGGATTTACTAGAATTTAAAAAACTAGGTATCTCAATGTTTGCGGCCGAGTAACGGTGGCAGGGTGTTTGAAATTCATTCCGATTTCTTTCATGGGACCTAAGCATGAAACCAAGGACACATATTTGATTTTTCAACCAGCTTATATCCACTGGAGAATGTGCATGTAGTTCAAATTTGAATTATGCGAATAAAATGCATGGAAAACCCAGTTAATGTATAAAAAATTCCAAACGAACCCCGAAAAATTCCAAAATTGAACACAACACTCCTGTTGTTCTATGTTGACACTCGAAAGATTTTGAAAGCAATACGAGGAAACGGATATCGTTTCGTCCCCAAAGGTGGCACGTTCCCTACCGAAACCATCACGCTTGTTGTGAGAAGCTCTGGTTTGTGAGAAGCTTATACCCAAACCTACCCCACATGGGACAAAATTTTTACCACGGCATGTTGATGCCACTCCATGATAGCATGCCCAGTTTCATGAATTTCAGACAAGTCATGTACTTACTAGAATTTAAAAGCCATGTATCTCAATGTTTGCGCCCGAGTGGTGGTGGTAGGGTGTTTGAAATTCATTCTCATTGCTAGCATGGGACCTAAGCATTCAACCAAGGACTCATATTTGATTTTTCAACCAGTTTATATGCATTGGAGAATGTACATGTAGTTCAAATTTGAATTATGCAAAAAAAAGCCTGGAAAACCCAGTTAATGTATAAAAATGTCCGAACGAACCCCGAAAAATTCCAAAATTAAACACAACACTTCTGTTGTTCTATGTTGACGCTCGAAAGATTTTGACACAATAAGAGGCAACGGATATCGTTTTGTCCCCAAAGGTGGCATATTCCCTACTGAAACCATCACGCTTGTTGTGAGAAGCTCTGTTTTGTGAGAAGCTTATACCCAAACCTGCCCCAAATAGGACAAATTTTTACCACGGCATGTGCATGCCGCTCCATAATAGCATGCCAAGTTTCATGAATTTCAGACGAGTTTTGTATTTACTAGAATTTAAAAAACCAGGTATCTCAATGTTTGCGGTTGAGTGACGGTGACAGGGTGTTTGAAATTCATTCCCATTTCTTGCATGGGACCTAAGCATGCAACCAAGGACAGATATTTGATTTTTCAACCAGTTTATATGCACTGGAAAATGTGCATGTTGTTCAAATTTGAATTATGTGAATAAAATGCCTGGAAAACCCAATTAATGTATAAATATGTCCAAACGAACCCCGAAAAATTTCAAATTTTTTAACGACACACCTATAGTTGCATGTTCACTGCAGATAAAAGATCCAACAATTTAAACACCATCCTTTGTAGTTGTGACCACATTACGTAATTCAAATCAAGACGGTAAATCTAGTAGATCGCACACAGTTTATTATCACCAACCATGTGAGATGAAGCATAAAATATGTTGGAGCATCGTCGGTGTATAGTACGCCTATGGCTTACACGAGAAGGTGCATCGGCTACAGTCCACAGCCAGTGTGTCAGCACACTAGCTTACTCCCCAAATATCATTTCACTGTTCATTCGTCGCCGGTGAAAGATGGGGATGTGGACCCACATCGTGAGGGAAACTTTGGCGGCCCACTCCGGTGAGAGCACGACCGCAGCCGCCAGGCGCGTGCTAACAAGCTTCGTGAGGGCGACCATAGTCTGCGTCCGGGCGGCCAAGGCAGCCCAAACGGCCGTTGTTGCTTCTCAGGCGGCGGCAGCAGCATCTGCCTCGGGTATAGGCACTGGCGAGAACGGCACAACAGCTGTCCATTTCGCAGCGGCGGCCTTAGCCCTGATGGAGGCCGCCCACTACCATGTCGAGGCCGTCAAAGCCCAGCTCGTGGCGGTCACCTCACAAATAGATCGAAGCTTCTCCGACAACGGTCGGCAACCCACGGCCAAAGAGCTGGCAATCGCCAAGAGAGTTCGAGCAGCCATCTGTTCCTGCGCGGCATACCCTTCCACGACGGAGCCCGCCAGAGCCCAGATCGCGGCCGCCCGCGCCGAGCTCGTGGCGGCCTGTGCCAAAGATATGGCAGACGCGGATGGAGAGATGCTTGCCGAGTATGGTGCAATTGATGCCACGCAGCCCCTTCCCCAAGAGACCGTCGGGCGCGAGCTGTACATAGAGGCGGTGGCGGAGATCGACGAGCACTAGCCGTAGTAGTACTCTTTATTTTGTTTAATTAGGAGTGTTGGTCTTTAATTTGTTAGAGTAATGTTTAGGTCAACTCGCTCTGTTTAATTGCTGAACTTGCTCGATTAAGAAGTTAGTCTCCTTTGTGTACCCAAATTATGCAATTACGTGGATGACCACTGTAACCAGGGAAATTCGAACCAAAATTTTTGACGTTCAAACTCAACACACACGGGTTAAGCTATCTGAATCATTTGTGATGTTCACATATCGTACACAGTTCTGAATAAAGGATCATGTCTGATGACACTTTGCGCGCCAGTTTTTTTGCTGAAGCGATTCCAAATTTTCGGCTTCCGTGGAAATATCTACCTCCCCGCCCCCTCCCCCTTACCAAAAGCCACATTTCCCCTCTTTCCGCCTTACGTTCCAAGTTGAAACCTTCACTCCTTGCTTGCAGCGCTGCCGCCTCCTCGCCGATTATCCTCCTTCACGCTGCTCGGCCTCGCCTATCCAAGCAGGTAATCCACACCTGACCCCCATCCTCCTTCTCCTTCCACATCCCATATGCCCCGACCGTCGGTGCGAGCGCGACACCTTTCACCCAAATCACTGACCCCTCCACCAAATAAGCGCCGCCCTAAGCCATGGTGCACGCAGTATAGCCAGGATCTCAAGGAGCATTTGGCAGCGGAGAAGCATATCGCGCCCGCACGCACGAATGAGGTCGCGACGGCTGCCATTCGTGCGGACACCCAGATCTTGGAGGAGCACCTCAGCATCGAGGCCACTTTTGACGTATTGCGCGCCGATGCCGCGAGGCGGTTGGTTGCTTTAAACGACAATCCTTGGCGTTTTTTCGAGGACATCGTTTGCTAGCTACTTACTTTGCTTAAAAAATTCTAGTGAATTGTGCTATCTACTTTTACCATGCAATCTTCTACTATAGTGTATATGTTCTATATGTCGTGCAATGTGGTGTCTAGTTAACTGCTTCGTTCAATTCTGCAAATGTGATGTTCAAATCTTAAGGGAGAAATATTTCCAAGTTGTTAAGCATGCTTGGTTTGGTGAACTTTCTGATCTTCTATTACGAGTATGTTATATTGTGCAATGTGGTGCTCAGTTAACGTTTGGTTCATTTGTTGTGGTGTTTAATTAACTGCTTGGTTCAATTCTGCAATGTGATGTTCAATTAATGTAGTTGCATTCTGTTATTGTATACCATGTGAGAAATAAATCGAATTTGGTTGTACTAAATATATGAGAACCAACTACAATTGCTATATTTCCAAGTTGTTAAGCATGCTTGATTTGGTTAACTGTCTGATCTTCTATTAGGAGTATGTTAGATTGTGCAATGTGGTGCTTAGTTAATGTTTGGTTCATTTGTTGTGGTGTTTAGCTAACTGCTTGGTTCAGTTCTACATTGCGATGTCCAATTGTCGTGGGTAGAATTTTGTATTGTTGTGCATGTGAGGAATAAATCAAATTTGGCTGCACTTAATACATGAGAAACATATACCATTGCTATATTACCAAGTTCTTAATCATGCTTGGTTTGGATAAATGGGTTTTTCATGTGGCTTGAATTAATCTGATGAATCTGCAATGTGCTTATTTTTCATCAACATATTTTACTGATAGCATGCGAACCCTTACTTAACCTGATGACTAACTACCTTATATGTGTTGTAGGTTAACAATGGGAAGCATCGAGGTTTACAATCGAGGTTAGCACGTGCATGGTCCGTTGCCTAATAGCACATTATTATGCAATTGCATGAACCATTCTAATATTTTGGTTTTTAACAATTTGGTCTTGCACATGTAGGTCCTGCTGTCAGAGGTTTTGACCCACTGTTCGACCCTTTTTGCATATGGGGAAATGAGTTGTCCATGAATATCAGTCAAGTCAAGAAACTCAGAAAGATTGTTAGGATAAAGAAATTAGCGACAAAAAACAACAAGATCTTTATCTGCACAATGAAGAAGACATCAGTTCGTTATAGGATGGTACTAACTATTATACCTTGCCCTTTTATTCCTTTGCCCCATTTCCAATATAGAGAAGATATTTATGCACATCCTTGTTTTCACGCCTTTCCAAAGCAGTTCACTGATGATTACCTCTCAAACCACATGTATGGTCAGGAGGCGAGGAAGGTATTCATACAACACCCATGGTTCAATATTGAAGTGTTCCTGAAGAGGACGAAGGATGGACGGTCAATCATCCACATGCACTGGCCTAAAGTTACAAAGACCTTCAACATCAATGAAGGCTCAATGTTTGCCTTCTGCTTCAGCAGTTTTCCAGATGAGATCCATCTGTCTATGTACCGTCTATGATGCTAATTTCGAAAGGTTATAGATGTTGCATGTGAAACTTGGTCCTGGTGTAGTTGTGTAATGGGGTAGCTGAGTGCTGAAGCTATATGATGTTGTACTCTGATGTATTTCAATTATGAAAATGAAATATATTGTGTGCTTAATATGAAATGTAAATTAGATTACTAAATGGATTAGGAATAATTGGATAATTAGCCTGCTAATTGGGTTTTTCTATTGCAAACGGTTATTGAGAAAACACCGTGTGCGATGCATTCAATAACGCACACAGTTTCTAGGAATAAACCGTGTTAGATTAATGAACAATCACACACGACATCCTCTTGAAAACTATTTGCGTTAGGCCACCTGGCGGAAACGTTTACCACATAAAAACTGTGTGTGATGGACAGCCTTTGCCACACAGTTTCTTCTACGCATCGTGTGTGATGCATTCAATAACGCAAACGATAAAATTATTAATACTGTGTTCAATGGAAACACTATCAGAAATGATTTAACGGGACAAATTGTGTGTGATGTACCTGTGAACGGAAACGTTTTCCTTGGAGCGACTGTTTGGGATGTACATACGAACAGAAACGTTTAGCGGGGACTGACGGTGTGGGATGTACTTGCGACCGGAAACAATTTCGTCGTATAATTGTATTTTTTTTAGCTCTACTGTACGTATTTCCGTATTTGAGCGCCTAGCATGTGTGCCAGGAGGGCATATCCCCGACAGTTTCTGGGTGATGTGGGAATGACCCCATTATCGCCCACACTCACTTGGCAACGGTTTCGAAGGCCATTGTGGAAAGGGGTTTAAAACCGTTTTAGCAGCTCGTTGTACTAGTGATAGCTTGTAGGTTCACCGTTGTCGAACAACATGACCTCTAAGAAAGGATTTACCGTACCACTCAGGAGCAGTACGTACCCTTGTCGACCTACGAGGCTCGATAGTAACTTGATCCGAAAGCTCATGATATCCATCATTAATTTCCTGTTCAACTAACGCAGTTGCCACAGAAACTTCTTTCTGCACTGCGCTACTATTTGGTTGAAATGAAGATTTAATAACCTCATCAAGTTCTATCTTGCTCCCACTCAATTCTTTCGAGAGAAACTCCTTCTCGAGAAAGGACTAATTCTTAGCAACAAACACTTTGCCCTTGGATCTGAGATAGAAGGTATACCCAACCGTCTCCTTTGGGTATCCTATGAAGACGCATTTGTCTGCTTTGGGGTCAAGTTTTTCCAGCTGAAGCATTTTGACATAAGCATCACAGCCCCAAACCATAAGAAACAACAGCTTAGGTTTCTTGCCAAACCATAGTTCATATGGTGTCGTGTCTATGGACTTAGATGGTGCCCTATTTAAAGTGAATGCGTCTGCCTCTAACGCATAACCCCAAAACAATAGTGGTGGATCGGCAAGAGACATCACAGAACACACCATATCCAATAAGGTACGATTACGACATTCGGACACACCATTACGCTGTGCTGTTCCAGGTGACGTCAACTGTGAAACAATTCCACATTGTCTTAAGTGATTGCCAAACTCATAACTCAGATATTCTCCCCCTCGATCGGATCATAGGAATTTAATATTCTTGTTACGATGATTCTCGACTTCACTCTGAAATTGCTTAAACTTTTCAAATGTTTCAGACTTATGCTTCATTAAATAAATATACCCATATCTACTCGAATCATCGGTGAAGGTGAGGAAATAACGGTATCCACCGCGCACGTCAATACTCATTGGACCGCACACATCAGTATGTATGATTTCGAACAAGTCACTTGCCCGTTCCATTGTATGAGAAAACAGAGTTTTTGTCATCTTGCCCATGAGGCATGGCTCGCATGTGTCAAGTGATTCAAAATCAAGAGCCAAAAGTCCATCAACATGGAGTTTCTTCATGCGTTTTACTCCAATATGACCTAAGCAGCAGTGCCACAAGAAAGTGGTACTATCATTATCAACACTACATCTTTCGGCATCAATATTACGAACATGTGTATCACTATGATCGAGATTCAGTAAACCATTCACATTGGGTGCATGACCATAGAAGGTATTATTCATGTAAACAGAATAACCATTATTCTTTGACTTAAATGAATAACCATATTGCAATAAACACAATCTAATCATGTTCATGCCTCAACGCAGACACCAGATAACATTTATCTAGGTTCAACACTAATCACGAAGGTAGAAGGAGCGTGCGATGGTGATCACATCAACCTTGGAAACACTTCCAACACACATCGTCACCTTGCCCTTAGCTAGTCTTCGTTTATTCTGCAGCTTTTGTTTCAAGTTACCAATATTAGCAACTGAACCGGTATCTCATACCCAGGTGCTACTAGGAGTACTAGTAAGGTACACATCAATAACACACATATCAAATATACTTTTGTTGAAGCGGCCAGCCTTCTTATCTACCAAGTATTTGGGGTAGTTCCGCTATTAGTGACCATCACCCTTACAATAGAAGCACTTAGTCTCGGGTTTGGGTTGGGTTTCTTCACTAGAGCGGCAACTGGCTTGCCATTCGTGAAGTTTCCCTTCTTGCCCTTGCCCTCCTTGAAACTAGTGGTCTTGTTCAACCATCAACACTTGATGCTCCTTCTTGATTTCTACCTTCGTGGCCTACCGCGAACAACTCCGGGATCATATCCATCCCTCTCATGTTATAGCTCATCACGGAGTTCTAGCAGCTTGGCGACAGTGACTAGAGAACTCTATCAATCACTATCATATCTGGAAGATTAACTCCCACTTAATTCAAGTGACTGTAGCACCCAGACGTTCTGAGCACTTGCTCACTGGCTGAGCTATTCTCCTCCATCTTGTAGGTATAGAACTTATCGGAGGTTTCATACCTCTCGATCCAGGCATTTTTCACAAAAATAAACTTCAACTCCTGGAACATCTCATATGCTCCATGACGTTCAAAATGCCTTTGAAGTCCCGGTTCTAAGACGTAAAGCATGGCGCACTAAACTATCAAGTAGTCATCAGAACATGTCTGCTAGATGTTCACAACATCCACAAACGACGCTAGAGGGGTTGGTACACCGAGTGGTGCATTAAGGACATAAGCCTTTTGTGCAGCAGTGAGGACAATCCTCTGATTACGGACCTAGTCCGCTTAATTGCTCACAATATCTTTCAACTTAGTCTTTTTCTAGGAACGTATTAAAACAGGGAGCTACATCGCAAGCTATTGATCTACAATATAATTTGCAAATGTAATTTTAGACTATTGTTCATGATAAAGTGTTCAATTAATCATATTACCTAAGAACTCCCACTCAATTCAACATCCCTTCGGTCGTCCGAGTGTAAGATGATCCAAATTCACCAACCCAAGTCCTATCATCACGTGAGATGAGGTGGTTTCAATGGTGAACATCTCCATGTTGATCATATCTACTATATGACTCATGTTCGATATTTCGGTCTCCTGTGTTCCATGGCCATGTCTGTATATGCTTGGCTCGTCAAGTTTAACCCGAGTGTTCCACATGTGCAAAACTGGCTTGCCCCCGTTGTATGTGAACGTAGAGTCTATCACAGTCGATCATCACGTGGTGCTTCGAAACGACAAACTTTCGCAACGGTGCACGCTTGGGGAGAACACAGTTTTATCATGAAATTTTAGTGAGGGATCACCTTATAATGCTACCGTCTTCCTAAGCAAAATAAGATGCATAAAAGGATTAACATCACATGCAAATCATAATTGACATGATATGGCCATCATCTTGTGCTTTTGATCTCCATCTCCAAAGCTTCGACATGATCTCCATCGTCATCGGCATGACACCATGATCTCCATCATCATGATCACCTTCATCGTGCTGCCATCGGGGTTGTCACGCGAACCATGCTTATACTACTATTGCTACCGCTTAGCGATGAAGTAAAGCATTACAAAGCGTTTAATGATTGACATGCAAGTCATACAATAATTAAAGACAACTGTAATGCCCCAGATGTAACACTTTCCCTATATGGCAGTATATAAACTTTAGCTTCATCAATTCCTTTCCGGGCTCTTCTTTCTTTTCGGGTTTCTCGTTTTGTCGTGTGCGTGTGTGCATTTCATCCATGTCATGTTGTCATGTGCATTGTATTGCATTTGTGTTGTCACTTGCATCCGGTCCCACTCGTCTCTTCCCGTTGTCCGTTTCGAGTTCCGATGCTCTCACACGTGCCCGTGGCATCCCCGACTCCTTCTTTCGTGTGTGGCCGTGTAGCGTTTCCGGAATGACGTGAGACTTGTCGTGTGTTGTTGTTTTGGTACGTGTAGGCCGCCTGTCAAGTTTCATCGCGTTTGGAGTTCGTTTGGTACTCCAACGGTTAACCTAGTGGGCTAAAAGAACCTCTTCTTTGAGGCCCAAGACCCCCTCCTCAACAGCCCACCAACTCAGCACACCCCTTCCCATCATCTTGGTCGTCGAATTGTGATCGCGTGGCCAAAAACCGCTCCCCATTTGGAGTCTCCTAGCTCCTTGTGCCTATTAAAACGTCCACATGTCCATTTTTTCGTCCAAAACCCTAGCTCCACCGCTCCCTCCGCCGCCGGACACGTCCGGACCGAGCCGGACGCATCCGTCCCCCGTCCCCAGCCAATCGGAACGTGCCATGTCACCCCGCCGCCGATCCCACCACGTTGGCCCGCGAGGCCTGACGTGGGCCCTCCGCGCTGCCGTTCCGGGCCGCGCGCCCCTCCGCCCTTCCCCGCCTGGGCCGTACTCCTCCGCGGCTCCGCGCCACCGGCCGCCGCGAGGGTCGTCGCGCCCCGCCGCCCGCCGGCGCCGGTCGCCTCCGGCGCGCCTCGGCCGGAACACCACCACCGCCGTCGCGCCCCTCGAGGATCTCCGCTGCCACTTCCACCGATAGCCGCGGCCTCTCCACCGCCGCTCCCATGGGCCGTCCCGCTGGTCCCAGCCCACCGCTGTGCCCTCGCCGGCCTCCTCCGATGCCTCGTCGGCAGGAGAGGCCGAGGCCGCCGCCCCGTCGCCGAGCTCCCCTCGGGCCGTGCCCGATCCAGCGGACGAACCCTAGCGGGCCCGCGGGTTTCGACCCGCAAACCCGCTCCGCGCCCGACCCGCGTTGACCGATCCAACCCGCGTTGACCAGATCTGAGGTTGATTTTGCCTCTAAGTCCATGATATTTTGTTGTCTGATGGCATCTTGTGATGGCGATATCTTTTAGTGTGCTAGTCGGATTTGTGCATATGATATGTCAAAATGACCGTGGTGATGTGTACTACGTTTTGTTCGATTGTGCCATGCTTGTTTGAGTCCATCTAGATGTCTTAATCTTCATGACAAGAGTGCTACTTGATATAAACTGCTGCTACTTGTTATTTTCATGCCATGTTTGAGATGTGATAACTTGGTGCATGTTTATCCAAATGTAGCAAATGATATGTCAAAATGTTCATCATGAGATGCTCTACATGATGGCTGCTATAGCATGCATGTTAGAGTTCATATTGACATGTTTATCTCTGTTGCAAAAGTGCATGTGGCTGTTAGGTTTTGTAATTTGTTACGAGATGCCTAGTTGAGGAGCTCGTTGCTATTGATGTGTTTGTCCCCATGTCGCATGCTCATATGTTTTAGATTCCCCATCATGTGTTCTTTGCTGTGGTGCAAACCTTTTGCCATGTTATGCTTTAAGATGACTTAAACATGCTAGCAAACATGCCATGCTAATGTTACTGTTTTAACACTTAGTGAAATTTCACTAAGTCTGGAATCTGCCATATCCTGATGCTATGTTTGCTTGTTGTCCTAGGCAAATCCATGTTAGTTTTCAGGTGGCCATTGATCTTTCCTTGTTGTATATGTTGTTGTCTATCCATCCATGTCCTTACTTGCTATTTTCGGTTTCTGTAGCATATTTAATTCTTGCTCCCAAGTTGCTATAAAATATTGTTGTCAGGTTTTTATTGTCATGATCAAAATGTTGTAGCTTGTTGCTATTGATCCATGCCTCCTATGGAGTTGCTCCAATGGAGTTGTTTGCTGTAGGATATGTCTACTTCATGTCCATGCTTCTTGTCACCATGTTTGAGTGATGTAGAGTATATATATCTTGCTTCCAAGTTGCTATGTGGCTGTTAATTGCAGCTTTGCATTGTTTCTTGTTTCGGGTGTATCTTTTAGTCCGTTGCTCCATTTTGAGCGTGCCCTACATGAAACTTGTGTGATTTTGCATGTAGATTCATAATATTATCTTGTTAACATGTTCGGAGTATGTTTGCTTGATGTTTGGGTGCATTTTGCACCGTTGCCATGCTTAACTTGTTTTGCTCATATCTTTTAGACTGTAGCTCCGAATTAAACAAACTTTATATGAAACTTGACTAGAATTTTCGTGTAGATTATCATGGTGCATGTTAACTTGCTGTTTAACAACTTTAACTTAAGGTTTGTTCAGATCTGAACTAATTTCGAACTATGCGTATGAGGACTTACCGGATTCGCTATATGTGGATTCCGGCCTCATTTAAACTTGTTGTTCTTATGTTGCTTCTCTGTGCTTCCTACCTTGTAATGTTTTGCATCCTATATAGATCTGTCTTGCATCCTACTTGCTTGAGCATATTGTCATGTTCTTGTGTGTTCTAGTGTGCTTCCTACTTTGACATGTTATGCGTCATAAGTGCATCCGCAGAGCATCATAAGTGCATCATACGTGCATCCTATAGATTGTGCATTGCACCTTGTTTGATTTCGTGCCTCGTGTGTTCTTGTGTTGAGTAGAGCCGGAAGCCGATCCCAAGAACGAGAACGAGGTTACTACCGAGGTTGAGTACGAGGAGCCGTCTTACGATCCCATCGATGACTCGACATGCAAGATGACCTGACCCAGATATCATTACTATCTTTGCCTATTGCTAGAAGTCTCGCTCTTTCGCTTATTGCCTCGATGCCCATGTTTGTTTGTCAGCCTCCTATTGTAACCATGAATCTGTTTAACCACCCAACCTATGCAAACCTTTGATTGGCTACGTAGGCTTCACTCAGCCCCTTTAATAGCATTGCTAGTTGCAGGAGAAGATTTGAAGATTCTTGCTTCATGTTGAAGTTTGTTGGGATATCACACTATATATCTATTAAATGAAATCATCCATATATTGGTAATGGGTGGAAGGCTGAGCCTCTTGCTTGGTGATTTGTTCCACTCATGCCGCCCTAGGAACCGTATAAACCGGTGTTATGTTCCTTGATTATGCGTTCCTTACACGGTTGGGGTCATGGGACCCCCTCGATAAACCGCTTAGCGCTAAGGCTTTTCCAGCAAGTCCCAACATTGGTACTCCATTTGCCTAAACAACTCAAACTTGCATAGGGCTTTGCAAACCCGAGTTCTTAATCAACAACCCGGGCCAGTGCTCCACATGAGTGTTGGTCCAAACTAGGGGTTATGCGGGGCCACCACGAAGAAACTCGAGGATTGGTTTTACCTGTAGGATCGCCCATCCGGTCGTGGCCTGAGAATAGATACGCGCGGCTATTGTTAGGGTGTCGGCACGCCGGGAGGTCTTGCTGGATTAGTTTTACCTATGTCGGTATATCTTGAGCACGGGATTCCAAGAATACTCGAGCCTTCCCACCTTGGAGTTGCGACTCCGTAGATCGTGAGCTTGTCATGGGCTAAGTTGGGACACCCCTGCAGGGTTATGAACTTTCGAAAGTCGTGCCCACGGTTATGTGGCAGATGGGAATTTGTTAATATCCGGTTGTAGAAAACTTGACACCATGTTCAGAACACACTACCAGCATGAGTAACCGTGATGGTCATTTTCCGAAAGGGGTTCGGGAAGTGAACACAGTGGGGTTATGATTGACATGCTTAGATAGGATCACTTCGTGATCAATTTGACGCTCGTGGCACTTCTCTTCTCGCTCTTAACATGTAAGCTAGTGCTTGTGCAGCTGCAACCTTTTATCTTTCTTCAGCCTTGTTCCACACCCAAGGCTTAGATAGTTTTGCTACACGGGAACGGTATTGCTGAGTCCTCCGTGGCTCACAGATTCTACACCACACCAGATGCATGTACCATGGTGAACTACTCAGGTGACGGCACGGAGCTGTACTGGGAGGACGATGAAGAACGTAGCCATTACTATGTGCACTATCCCGATGATCAGTAGTGGTTTCTACTAGGGGCGATTCGGACCTGTGGCTTTATGTATTTGGTATCCTTCATTTGAATCTTCACCCGTAGTCGGGTTATGATGTTTTTGGATGATGATTTGCTTATGTAATGATTTGTGTGATGTGGCGAGTGTAAGCCAACTATCCTTTTGCAATTTCATCCCTATTTTTACATGAGTCGTGCAAAGATACCGAACTTGAGATCATTCCAGAATGGGCTTATACCTTTAAGTCGTGCCTCGACACGTAGGAGGTATAGTCCCATCCTGGGCATTACAACAGCCCTATGGCTCCTGCCGGTTGTCATATTCTTCGACATGCAAGTCGTGATAAACTATTACCAAACATGATCAGCTCATAATCAAATATATCTGTCTTTGGCCATATCATATCACAACATACCCTGCAAAAACAAGTTAGACGCCCTGTAATTTGTTGTTGCATGTTTTACGTGGCTGTTAAGGGTATCTAGCAAGAACGATTCTTACCTATGCAAAGCCACAACGGTGATATGCAAATTGCTATTCAACCTTCTACAAGGACCGCCTTCATCGAATCTGGTCCAACTAAGGTGGGAGAGACAGACACCCGCTAGCCATCTTTATGCAACAAGTTGCATGTCTGTCGATGGAACCGGTCTCATGTACGTGGACATGTAAGGTTGGTCTGAGCCACTTCATCCCACAATACCGCTGAATCAAAATAAGACTAGGGAAGGAAGCAATCTGAATATCAACGCCCACAAACTCCTTTGTGTTCTACTCGTGATGTCATCTACGCATAGACCTAGCTCTTGATGCCACTGTTGGGGAACGTTGCATGGGAAACAAAAAAATTCCTACGAACACCCAAGATCCAATCTAGGAGATGGACATCTACAAGACGAGAGTTGGATCCACATACCCTTGTAGATCACTGAGTGGAAGCATTCAAGAACGCAGTTGATGTAGTGGTATGTCTTTGTGATCCAATCACTATCCGTCCCGCGAACTATGATCTAGTGCCGAACGGACGGCACCTCCGTGTTCAACACACATATGGCATGATGATGTATTCACCTTGATCCAACGAGTGAAGGTAAAGTAGTAGCTCAAGTA
The DNA here is from genome assembly GCA_902687465.1 of Secale cereale. Classification (NCBI taxonomy): domain Eukaryota; kingdom Viridiplantae; phylum Streptophyta; class Magnoliopsida; order Poales; family Poaceae; genus Secale; species Secale cereale. Next base: position 114,966,208 of record LR738714.1, on the reverse strand, counting down.
CTCCAGCAGCACGACGGCGTGGTGGCGGTAGTGGTAGAGGAATTGCGGCAGAGCTTCACTAAGCACTACGTGTATGAGAAGAAGGGCTACGGGAGAGGAGGGGCAGCGCCAAGGCGTGTAAGGGTGCGACTGCCCTCTCTCTACCTCTCTATATACAGGGGGAAGGGGGAGAGGGGGGCGCCCCTACGAGATCCAATCTAGGGCCGGCAGCCACAAGAGGGTAACCTTAGATGGGTTTTCCCCCTAGGAGACTTGGCCCTCAAGGCAAAGGGGTGGGAACCCAAGGGGTGGCGCCCCCACCTCCTCTGGCAACGTGGGAAGGGGTGAGGGGTGCACAACCCCTTAGTGTGCTGGTTTACCCCTCCCCTTGGCCCATGCGGCCCCCCAACACTTGTCGGGGCCCCCGAAACCCCTTTCGGTCATGCTGGCCAGCACCCGGTAACCCCGGAACACTTTCGGACTCCAATACCCTTCGTCCAATATATCGATCTTCACCTCCAGACTATTCCGGAGTTCCTCGCCATGTCCGGGATCTTATCCGGGAATCCGAACAACTTTTGGTAACCACCATAATGACTCAACTATACTAATAATGTCACCAAATGTTAAGTGTGTAGACCATGTGGGTTCGAGAACTATGCAGACATGACCGAGACACCACTATGGTCAATAACCAATAGCGGGACCTGGATGCCCATATTTGTTTCCACATATTCCACGAAGATCTTATCGGTTGAACCTCGATGTCAAGGATTCAGATAATCATGTATGTAGTTCCCTTTGTCTATCGGTATGTTACTTGCCCGAGATTCGGTCGTCGGTATCTCCATACCTTGTTAAAACTCGTTACCAGCAAGTCTCTTTACTCGTTCCATAGTACAAGATCCTATAAATAGCTCCTTAGTCACATTGATTGCAAGCTTCTTGTGATGTTGTATTACCGAGTGGGCCTTGACATACCTCTTCATCATACGGAGTGAAAAATCCCAGTTTTGATCCATGCCAACTCAACAGACACCCTCGGAGATACCTGTAGAGCACCTTTATAGTCACCCAGTTACGTTGCGACGTTTGGTACACACAACGTACTCCTCCAGTGTCAGTGAGTTGCACGATCTCATGGTCATAGGAACATAGGGGCTGTTTGGATTCAGCCCACGTCCGCCTGACCAAAACGGGGGCGTGCCAATTTTTTGGCGATCAAATCCGCCGCCAACGTTTCGCCTGGAAGTTGGCGAGAAATCCTAGCTGGCAGCCAAAATATTGGCGTGGCTAAAACGATTTGGCCTCCATCCAAACGGAACCAATCCTGCTAGTCAATGCCGATATTTTGGCAGGGCAACTCTTGGCCATCATCCAAATAGCCTCATATACTTGACATGCAGAAAACAATAACAATAAACTGAGACGATCATATGCTACGTTCATAGTTTGGGTCTTGTCCATTACATCATTCTCCTAATGATGTGATCCTGTTATCAAATGACAGCTCATGTCTATGACCTGGAAACCATGGTCATCTTTGATCAACGAGCTAGTCCAGTAAAGGCTCACTAGGTACATGTTGTTTGTCTATGTATTCACACATGCATTTGAGTTTACAATCAATACAATTATAGCATGGATAATAAACGATTATCATGAACAAGGAAATATGATAATAACCTATTTATTATTGCCTCGAGGGCATATTTCCAACAGGTCGTGTAGCAGCATCTCGGGTAGCAGCTACAGGGGCTCGAGCCGTCGAGCGAGAGCAGGATTTGCTGCTCGTGCAGCAGCAGCGCGAGTAAGACTAGAGCAGCAGCGCAAGCAAGAGCAAGAGCAAGAGCAGTAGCGCGAGCAAGAGCAAGAGCAGACCAGGCAGGGGACGGAAGAGAAAGAGCAGAGCAGTAGTGCGAGCGAGATCCAAAGCAGTAGCAGCTCCAACTGATGCGACTACTGTAGAACCTCTTTGGTGGCGCCGATTAGGCCTCAGCTTCATCTGACGAATCGGTGATGATGATGGTCTTCCGGTGGTGCAGGCGAAGACTGATACGTCTCCAATGTATCTATAATTTTTTATTCTTCCATGCTATTATATTATATTTCTTGGATGTTTTATATGCATTTATATGCTATTTTATATGATTTTTGGGACTAACCTATTAACCTACAACCCAGTGCCAGTTTCTATTTTTTTCCTTGTTTTTGAGTTTCGCAGAAAAGAAATATCAAACGGAGTCCAAATGGAACGAAACTTTTCGGTGATTTTTTATGGACCAAAAGAAGCCCACGGAGCATCGGAGGTGGATCAGAAGAGCCGCGAGGCCACCACAAGAGTGGGGGGCACCACCCTAGGGCACGCCCCCCTACCTTGTGGCCGCCTCGTGGGACCCCTGACTTGCCCCCGACGCCAAAAATTCTTATAAATACTGGAAACCTCGAAAACAAACCTAGATTGGGAGTTCCGCCGCCGCAAGCCTCTGTAGCCATGAAAAACCAATCGGGAGCCTGTTCTGGCACCCTGCCGGAGGGGGAAATAATCACCGGCGGCCATCTTCATCATCCCGACGCTCTCCATGATGTGGAGGAAGTAGTTCACCCTCGGGACTAAGGGTATGTACCAGTAGCAATGTGTTTGATCTCTCTCTCTCTCTCGTGTTCATGATGTGGCACGATCTTGATGTACCGCGAGCTTTGCTATTATAGTTGGATCTTATGATGTTTCTCCCCCTCTACCTCTTGTAACGGATTGATTTTTCCCTTTGAAGTTATCTTATCGGATTGAATCTTTAAGGATTTGAGAACACTTGATGTATGTCTTGCATGTGCTTATCTGTGGTGACAATGGGATATTCATGTGTGGGGACCCCGACTTAGAAGTCGAGATCACTGAATGCACGTGTACAGTGATCCCAAAGATCAATGCTCACTGAACACACAGAAGCTGAAATAACAAGAGTCTTACATCCATACAAATAGTCTTACACGAATTAAGGCCATTATGGCCAAGTCTTACATAGATAGAGCCTCACGGGCTGAATACCAAATAACTCAAGTAGCGGAAGTCTTCGATAAACGGGTAGAACCCATGCCATCTTCCTTAACCCTACAGGCATTCTGACTGGGATAGCGTCCTAGTTCGCATGATCGTCTCCAAAGAACTCTTCCTCATATTCCTGTTCTTCCATGCCTGGCCAATTAAATAACCAGTGGCAAGCCAATGAGTACTTTGAATGTACTCGCAAGCAACCCATGATGTGGTTCAAGTAACAGTGCAATTGAATAACAATGATCAATCTAGCAAGGCTAGAACAAAATGCTATCATCAAGTTTATGCATCAATAACCTCGCGTAACCTCGAAAACAGGTTACCGATATCAACATGAATATGATTCATCTCATCGAGTCAAGTCACCATCCTTGACTTATCACACACGTATCATCACCAATGAGGTAAAATTCTGGACATAGTTTAAGTAGCACCACCCAACTGTCCATGACCGTGGACACGGCTGTTCGAATAGTTTTTACACTCTGCAGAGGTTGCGCACTTTACCCTCAAGATCCGGGGAACTTCCGTGTTATCCACGACCCGCGGTACCTCAAGTACCCGGGGTAAGCACCCGGTCATTACCTTTCCTTAGACGACACTAACATAGAGTCCACTCGTTGGCACACGGCCCTCGGGTACAAACAATAGATCACGGGACTTGCCCTAATTTCAATGTCACGCGTACCCGAAGGGACCAACAGTGTGTCCGGTGCCCTGTAAAAACAGTCATGGCCGTCTATCCAAGCACGACCCCGTCCCGGGAAAGACCTCAAGTCTCCCCGACACTAGTAATGCGGGCACCATGCTAGTATCGACCTAAGTAATCAATAAGGCCCCGTCCCATAAGGGGTAGTGTGGTTGCACATGTTTGGTTGGGACGGTAGTCACACATAAATCTAATCCATCATTCCACCATGCACATGATCTACCGGCACATCACTTCTTTCTCAAGTGATGACCTAACACTTCATCACCCTCGGGCATTAGGGGCACCCGATGGGTTCATGCAATGATTTTAGCTACGAGGGTTCATCTCACACATGCGTCATATAAGCATCATGACCATCTATTTGCATGACATCTAGCACTTAGCAAGATCAAGATCAAGCATGCATCATGTGGTGGAATCAACTAGGTTACCATCGTAACCCTATCATCATGCATCGGAAACAAACGATTCCGAGGAACAAGTGTATCATGGTCAAAGGGCTGCTTGCCTGGATTGGCTTGGTCTTCAAAGTCTTCAAATCCTTCTCCTTCTTCTTCCACAACAACTTCGTCAAATACGGGATCTATACGTCGCATAATAACCACGGGAAAATAAGAATACAAATAAAACAGAAAAATCAAAGTGCTCAGAAAAATGTCAACTCATTTTTGTAAAATACTAGAGAGATTTCTAAGATGGGAAAAAAATCTTAGTTGGAGTTTTGGAGTTACAGAATAGGATATATTGATTTTTGAACAGGAGTATTACTGCCCAAATTTGAATTTAAATTTGAACAGTACAGAAAAGTTTCATGGATTTGAATGAAAGTGGTACCATTAAATAGGTTGGAATATTGGAAGATTTTAGGAGTTGAAAATATTTAATTTGGATCAATATTCTTTTCTGTATAAATGTTTAAAACATCAACAGAAAAGAAAAAAAATGAAAAAGGGGTCCTGTGCACTGGGCCAGAGGGGTCCATAGTGCACGGCCCATGCGGTCCAGCCCAACCGCACGGGAGCCTACGCGCGCACGTCAGGTTTTCAAACCTGACGGGCGGGGCCCGTGGGTCAGCGGCACAGAGGAGGGGGGAGAGAGGTGGGGGGATGACAGGCGGGGCCCGCCTGTCATCTCTAACCCCACGGCCACGGCGGCGGCGAGCTCACCGGCGAGGATTACGGCCACGGCGACGGCAACGGAGGCCAGGGACGTGACCAGCGTCGTGTTGCGGTTGCAGTGGTGGTGGTGCGGCACGGCGGGGAGTCCTGGTTCACCGGCGGCGAGGTGGGACGGCGGAAGCTCGTCGGAGGGTCGTGGTCGAGGTCGTTTCCGACTGCCACAGAGAGGGGAAACGAGGGGGAAAGAGTCAGTGAGGTGCGGCGGTTCCGAAACGGGTTGAAGGAGAGGCAGGGGAGGCCCGTACCTCGAGATCGCCGGCGGCCCGACGCGGCGGAGCTCCGGTCGATCCCGAGCACTGGGACGTCCTGGGGGGAAATGGAGGGTGCTGGGGGTCTCAGTGGAGAGGTGTGAGGCTTGTGGTGGTGTTGGAGAAGTTCGGGAGGGCCTATTTATAGGGGCTCGACGGAGACCCGTGGTCCAGTGCGCCGGCGAGCTCCGGCTCGAGGCTACAGCGCATGGGAGGCCAGCGGAGTGAGTCCGTGGAGTTCCTGGACGAGCTCCACGTCCAGTAGAGGTGAGAGAAGGAGCGGGGGAGCGTCAGAGGCGCGCGCGCGTGTGAAGCAGAAGAATGGCCGAACTGGGCGGCCGGTGCGCGTGCGACGACGTTCACTGGAGGGCGCAGGAGGAGGGGGGGACAGCGCCGGGGAGGTTGCGGGCGTCGAGGCGCCTCGACTGGCGCGAGGGGGAGGCCCGAGGCTGTCGGGGATCGGCGATTGGCTGGAGCCAGCGTGCGGAGGGCACTGTTGCGCGCTCCAGAGCGCGCGTATTGCTGGCATCAGCGCGCTCTCGCAGGTTTGGTCCGATCCAGCGTGTCCAACAGTGTCCAGCACGTAGAGGGAGGAGTAAAGAAATGCCCTGAGGCCTTGGATGCCCTGGGGATGCAGAGAGAGAGTGAGAGTGTTGGTAAAATGGTGGAAACCTACTGTACAGCAAGGTAAAATAGGGGTTTCACCCTTTAATCGTGGAGCTGAGGTGCTGGGGGAGTTACTGGAGGTGGCTGGTAACTCAATGAGCCTGTGGTAAGAAGTTGAGGCCATGGAGAAAAGTGAAAGTGGTCAAGTTGGAGGTTTTAGAAATTCTGCAGAAGGTGTTTGATCAGTGTTTGGTCAAGTAAATGAATTCCACTTGACATGGCACTTGACAGGGTTGAAAGACATGAGAAAATAGGGTGCTTCACCAAATTTGGGCCCATTTGGAGAAACTGGCCAATGTAACTTTGGTGAACCCTAGAAATCAACAGAATTAGTTTCATCTTGATTGAGTCAAGCTAATCATCTCCCCTTGATGCACCACTTGGTGTAGCATCATCATTTGGGGTATTGATCATGCCCACAAAGTTTGAATTTCCAGATAAAAAGTTGGTAATGTAAAGTTGTTCAAATTTGCATTTGAACAGAAAGGGTTTTGAGGTGATCTGATCAAACTGCTCTATTCCGAATCTTGTGCCATTTGGTCTAGATGCCTTATTAGGTCATTCTAGCATGTGCACCAAGTTTGAGAGCATTTGGACAAGTTTGGCAATGTAAAGTTGCTCAAACTTCAAATATGGACAGAATGGTTATGAACGGGTTTGAGGATCTTTTCTTGCTTCCCAAGGCATGGGACTTGGCAAGATCATCAAATATGTCATATATGACATGATAGAATTTCCCTGGAATTTTTCGAGAAAAATTCCTTTGTAAATATTTCAAAAGCTTGAAATATCCAGAAAGGGTTTTTGAGGGTTTAGCCCATTATTTTGAACATGACCAAGTGTTGAAACTCTTATATATGGACAATATATGTCCTATGAGTCTCTCTGAATTTTGGCAAATATTTTTGAAACAGTTAAATAATTTCCCCTATTAAAGACCATTTCTGGCCTTAAGAAAAAGCTTTTAAATAAAATAGGAAAATAACTTTTAAAATTATACCTTTGTGGTTTCTGGGAGTCCTATGACTACTAGGTCTCAAATAAACCTTTTGAAATAATTTTCACACCCTAAATCAAGTACTTGCAGTGCAAATCTCAATTCAGGGGTTTTTGGAAAACTAAATTTATAAAATACTTTTTGGCCAAATTAATTTTGTAAGAAAATACTATACTGTTATATAACACTTGGCATGATCATTGGGCAGAAGTTTTGAGTATAGAGATGAAATCTACAAGAGATCATAGTTGACTTTAATGAGCACAAGAAAAAGCACATGAAGAAAACTCAATTCCAAATAAAAGCCAAATGATGCTAAAAAATTTTGCTGGTCCAAATTTTCATGCTTCAAAGATACAAATAACATGTTACAAAATGCAGGGTGTGACAGACCTACCCCCCTTACAAGAATCTCGTCCCCGAGATTCCTAAACTAGGGCTTAAAAGAGATCGGGAAACTCGAATCTAAGATAGTCTTCTCGTTCCCAGGTTGCTTCTGCTTCGGTGTGGTTGCTCCACTGGACCTTGAAGTATTTGATGGTACGGCTTCGCGTACGTCGTTCTGCTTCGTCCAGAATGCGAATGGGCTTCTCGCGGTAGGTCAAATCAGGCTGCAGATCAATGGCTTGGTGATCCACATCCTTGTAGAGATTGGGCTTGTCTGGAACTTGGAGACATTTCCGGAGTTGTGACACATGGAATACATTGTGCACATCGGATAGCTCAGGTGGTAGTTCCAACTGATAAGCCACTTCTCCTCGTCGTGCAGTGATCTCAAAGGGTCCAATGAACCTTGGTGCGAGCTTCCCCTTGACATGGAAACGCTTGGTTCCCTTCAGAGGAGTTACCCGCAGGTACACATGGTCCCCGACATGGAAACTCATGTTCCGACGGTGAGTGTCAGCATAACTCTTCTGCCTTGATTTGGCTGCCTTTAATCGCTCTCTGACTAGTTGGACTTGCTCTTCTGCTGCGCGGAGATTATCCGGTCCAAAGACTAGTCCTTCTCCAGTCTCTGACCAGTTGAGGGGTGTGCGACATCTGCGTCCATACAACACCTCAAATGGTGCCATCTGAAGGCTTGACTGGTAACTGTTGTTATAGGAGAACTCGGCAAAAGGGAGACAGTCTTCCCACTTGGCTCCATACGCCAGGACACAGGCTCGGAGCATGTCTTCGAGAATCTGATTGACTCGCTCAGTTTGACCTCCGGTCTGTGGGTGGAAAGCTGTGCTGAAAGACAACTTGGTTCCCAAGGCTTCTTGGAACTTCTTCCAGAACCTTGAAGTGAACTGGGTGCCTCGATCTGACACAATCTCCTTGGGAACACCGTGAAGACTTACGATTCGGTCAATGTAGAGAGCTGCCAGCCGGTTGCCATCATAAGTGGTCTTGACAGGAATGAAATGAGCCACCTTGGTCAAATGATCAACTATGACCCAGATAGAGTCATGCCCTCTATTCGACCTTGGTAGTCCAGTGATGAAGTCCATTCCGACTTTGTACCACTTCCACTCAGGAACTTGGAGTGGTTGAAGCAATCCAGCAGGTCGCTGATATTCAGCCTTGACCCTTTGGCACACATCACACTTTGCAACATAGTGTGCAATTTCTCTCTTCATACCGTGCCACCAGAATCGTGCCTTCAAGTCTTGGTACATCTTGGTTCCTCCGGGGTGGATGGAATACGGAGTGTCGTGGGCTTCTTGCAGAATCAGCGTCTTCAGCTCGGTGTTGTTTGGTACGCAGAGACGACCTTTGTACCAAACAATCCCGTGCTCGTCCTCGGAGAATCCTGGGGCCTTGCCCAGCTTCATCTTCTTCTTGATGCCTTCGATGCTTGCATGTCCATCTTGAGCCTTCTTGACGTCGTCCAGCAGGGTCGGTCTGACTTCCAAATGATCCAGAAATCCGGGGGTGACCAATTCCAAACTGAATTGTTCGATCTCCTTAAACAAGGTTGGCTGCCTTTCTCGAATAATGACATTCAAAGAGCAAGCCTTCTTGCTTAAGGCATCGGCCACCACGTTAGCCTTCCCAGGGTGATACTGGACACTGAGGTCATAATCTTTGATGAGTACCAACCATCTCCGCTGCCTCATGTTCAATTCCTTTTGGGTGAAAATATACTTCAGACTCTTGTGGTCTGTGTAAATCTCACACCGTTTCCCTAGGAGGTAATGCCGCCATGTCATCAAGGCATGAACTACTGCCGCTAGCTCAAGATCGTGAGTAGCGTAGTTCTCCTCATGGGGTCGTAGCTGCCTGGAGAGGTATGCTATGACGCGGCCTTCTTGCATCAGAACGCTTCCCAATCCGGTTCGAGAGGCATCACAATATATCACGAACTCCTTGTGAATATCAGGTGTTGCCAGAACTGGGGCGGTGGTCAATCTCTTCTTGAGCTCTTGGAAGCTCTCTTCGCATTTTGGCGTCCATTCGAACTTCTTGTCCTTCTTGAGGAGCTGAGTCATTGGTCGTGCAATGCTAGAGAATCCTTCCACGAACTTGCGGTAATAGCCCGCTAATCCGAGGAAGCTTCTGACTTCCTTGACGGTCGTTGGAGATTGCCATTGGGTCACAGCTTCGATCTTTGCAGGATCAACAGATAATCCTTCCTCGGTCAAGACATGACCTAAGAATCCAACTTTATGCAGCCAGAACTCACACTTACTGAATTTGGCATACAGTTGGTGCTCACGAAGCTTGTCTAGGACCATCCTCAGATGTTGCTCATGCTCTTCCTCCGACTTCGAGAACACAAGAATGTCATCAATGAAGACAACAACGAACTTGTCCAAATATTCCATGAAGACTTTATTCATGAGATACATGAAGTAAGCTGGGGCATTGGTTAACCCAAAAGACATGATCGTGCACTCATACAGGCCATATCTGGTTACGAATGCCGTCTTCGGAATATCTTGGGGTCTGATCTTCAGCTGGTAATACCCAGATCTGAGGTCGATCTTGGAGAATACCTTGGCTCCGCTGAGTTGATCAAACAGATCTTTGATCTTGGGAAGTGGATACTTGTTCTTGATTGTAACTTCATTGAGGGAACGATAGTCAATGCATAAGCGGATGGTACCGTCCCTCTTGGCCACAAACAGAGCAGGAGATCCCCAAGGGGAGGCACTCGGGCGGATAAATCCCTTCCTTAGCTGCTCTTCTAGCTGCTTCTTCAACTCGGCTAATTCTTCCGTCCCCATTCTATAAGGCTTCTTATAGATGGGTCCTGCTCCGGGCACGAGCTCGATGATGAACTCAATGTCACGGTCAGGGGGCATTCCCGGTAGTTCATCCGGAAAGACATCAGGATACTCACATACCACCGGTACTTGATCTAGCCCAACTTCAGACAGACAGTTGACTTTAGCGGCTTGAGCGGAGGAGGAGTTGGGGGCAAACTTGACTTCGACTCCTTGGTCATTGGTCACAGTGACTGTCCGATTGGCACAGTCTAACAAGCCTTGGTGCTTGCTGAGCCAATTCATACCTAGGATCACATCCAAGCCTTGCGATCTCAGGACGATAAGGTCTGCTAGGAAGTCTACACCGTTAATGGTAATACCGACTCCTTTACAGCCTATCTTGGCTCTCATCTCGGCTCCGGGGGTTTGTACCACCATAGGGTTACTCAGGGGTGTAGGGGTCATGCCACTTTTTAATGCAAATCTTTGAGTGACAAATGAATGCGTTGCTCCAGAATCAAACAAGACAGTTGCAGGTGCTGAGTTGACAAGGAACGTACCCAGCACGACGTCCGGGTCTTCCTGGGCTTCTTCAGTAGTGACGTGATTCACACGCCCCTTCCCATAGTTCGGTGGATTGCGAGGAGCTGGGTTCCTTGGTGGCATTCCTCGGCCTTGTCCCTGGATCTTCGCATTGGGGCGCGGGGCATCAGGCTTCTTGTTGGGGCACACCCTTGAGATGTGTCCGGGCTGACCACATCCAAAGTAAGTGACTTGGTTTGGAGTGTTGATCTTGTTGCCACCACTGGTATTGGGGTTGAAAGCTGGCCTGGGGTTGGCATACTGCTGAGGCTGAGGATTGGCACGAGGTGCAGGAGCTCTTGGCTGCAGATAGGTTGGCTTGGCCGGGGCTGACTGCCACGGACGAGGCTTCTGGTTGCTGGAACTTCCCTTACTGACCAACTTGCGCTTGCGAGTGTCTTCCAAAGCACGCCGCTTGTCTTCGCATAAGTGCCTTGTTCACCAGGTCAGGGAAAGACGGGCAGTCGCACACGACAAGCGAGTATTGCAGAGTTTGATTAAGGCCTTCCATGAAGCGCTCCCTTTTGGCAGCATCAGTGCTGACATCCTCAGGGGCATACCTTGACAGAATACTGAACTTCTGCATGTACTCCTTGACAGTGCCACTTCCTTGCTTCAGGGCTCGGAACTCGTGCTTTTTGATAGCCATGATTCCGGAAGGAATGTGGGCCTTGCGGAATTCTGCCTTGAAGTTAACCCAAGTGATGTCTTGTTCAGCATGCATGACCTTGAATCCATCCCACCAAGCTCTAGCAGTTCCCCCGAGGCAGTGGGCTGCATAAGCCACCTTCTCGCGATCTTCGGTGCATCCGACTAGTTCCAGGATTTCCTCAATGGAACGGACCCAGTCATCTGCATCCAGGGGTTCATCAGTCTCGATGAAGGTTGGCGGTGCATGCTTCTTGAACTCTGCCAACGTGGAACGTCCATTGCCATTCCCCGCCGGCTGGCGGTTGTTGGTGAAAGCTTGAGCAATCAGCTGGAGAGCTGCAGTGTTGGCTTGGTGTTCCTCTCGGAAAGCTTGGAGAAGCTGAGCCATGTCCATGCTTGGAGGAGGTGGTGGTGGAGCTTGGTCGCTGGTTTGGTCGTGGCCTGCCTCTGGCTAAGAGGATGCTCCGGCTTCGGGCTGCTGGGTAGAGGTACCAGTACGAGTTACAACAGGCATCCTGTTGGAGCGTTAAAAGGTCTCATGACTCGGGAGAGGGAAAGCAAGAAAGATGGGTGCCTAGTAAGGGGGTGGGCGTGACACTAAATCAAATCATGCAAGGGCCGTAAGGCCAAAACACATTCATTAAAAATCCAAATGGGTGATGTAGTCGTTTACACATTCCCGAAGGAAGATTACGACTTACATCCAGACACAACAAAAGCAAACACTAGATGGTTTCATTTGAACCATACAAGGACTCGACTGCGCATAGGGGTTACACGACCTATCCTACCGTAGGGGTTACAACTGGCATATCCGAGTAGCGAATAATGCCTAAGCGGCGGAATGCTCGGTCGCGTATTCCGGCTCTTCTGGGTCTTCCTCCTTGTCTTCATCTATCTGGGCTCCCTTGTCGCTGGAGGGAGTGGGGGAGTGGAGGAGTTGGATACGACGGTGCTTCGACGGTGGTGCAGGGAAAAGCTTGCGGTATTCCCTTGCTGTCATCCGGCGTCGCCGAGGTGGTTCTTCACCCTTGGAAGATACATCCTCGGAGGGCCTTCCGCCTCGATATGCGATAGCGGATTGTCCAAAAGGTGCTCCTTCCTTCTTGATCCTGTTTGCCTTCTCTTGAGCTCGACGAAGAAGTGCCTTGGTCTTGTAAAGTTCTTCTCGAAGCTTCATTGATTCCGAGGCCAAGTCTTGTGCCAAGATGTCGGCACATAGACTGAAGTAGGTCTGGAACCGAAGCGAGAGTCCTTCCTTCAGTGGAGGGGCTAGTGCGCTTCTTTCTTCGTCACCTTCCTTCCGGTAAGGTAAGAAGCGAGTTGCCATCTTGGCTGCCATCTCCGGAAGAAGCTCGCGGAGACGGGTTAATGCCTTGAGTGCAGCAGCCTTGACAGCGAGTGGTCGAGTTGCCATCTGGGGTCCCTCGAAGAACCACCCTGTGGGAGGATCGTTTGCCTTCACGATCACTTCCACATGGTACTCCACCTCAGTATCGCTCACCCAATGCTCAAGGTAGGTGAGGATGGGTGCTCGGTGGAACTGACACTCCTGGAGGCTATCCTCGAGAAGTAAGGGAAACCCAGTGGTCAGGTGCACTTCGGGTACAGCGGCCATCTACAAAGGTGGAATAGGAGGGGTTAATAAGCTAATGAAATCTCAGGTTTAGAAAAGAAGAGAGGTTCAGAAGGTTTTGAAAAGGGGTCTCAACTAACTAACGCCCATGCTAACTAAGGCTTCCTACAGTCAACTTGGCTCTGATACCAGCTCTGTGGGGACCCCGACTTAGAAGTCGAGATCACCGAATGCACGTGTACAGTGATCCCAGAGATCAATGCTCACTGAACACACAGAAGCTGAAATAACAAGAGTCTTACATCCGTACAAATAGTCTTACACGAATTAAGGCCATTATGGCCAAGTCTTACATAGATAGAGCCTCACGGGCTGAATACCAAATAACTCAAGTAGCGGAAGTCTTCGATAAACGGGTAGAACCCATGCCATCTGCCTTAACCCTACAGGCATTCTGACTGGGATAGCGTCCTAGTTCGCATGATCGTCTCCAAAGAACTCTTCCTCATATTCCTGTTCTTCCATGCCTGGCCAATTAAATAACCAGTGGCAAGCCAATGAGTACTTTGAATGTACTCGCAAGCAACCCATGATGTGGTTCAAGTAACAGTGCAATTGAATAACAATGATCAATCTAGCAAGGCTAGAACAAAATGCTATCATCAAGTTTATGCATCAATAACCTCGCGTAACCTCGAAAATAGGTTACCGATATCAACATGAATATGATTCCTCTCATCGAGTCAAGTCACCATCCTTGACTTATCACACACGTATCATCACCAATGAGGTAAAATTCTGGACATAGTTTAAGTAGCACCACCCAACTGTCCATGACCGTGGACACGGCTATTCGAATAGTTTTTACACTCTGCAGAGGTTGCGCACTTTACCCACAAGATCCGGGGAACTTCCGTGTTATCCACGACCCGCGGTACCTCAAGTACCCGTGGTAAGCACCTGGTCATTACCTTTCCTTAGACGACACTAACATAGAGTCCACTCGTTGGCACACGGCCCTCGGGTACAAACAATAGATCACGGGACTTGCCCTAATTTCAATGTCACGCGTACCCGAAGGGACCAACGGTGTGTCCGGTGCCCTATAAAAACAGTCATGGCCGTCTATCCAAGCACGACCCCGTCCCGGGAAAGACCTCAAGTCTCCCCGACACTAGTAATGCGGGCACCATGCTAGTATTGACCTAAGTAATCAATAAGGCCCCGTCCCATAAGGGGTAGTGTGGTTGCACATGTTTGGTTGGGACGGTAGTCACACATAAATCTAATCCATCATTCCACCATACACATGATCTACCGGCACATCACTTCTTTCTCAAGTGATGACCTAACACTTCATCACCCTCGGGCATTAGGGGCACCCGATCGGTTCATGCAATGATTTTAGCTACGAGGGTTCATCTCACACATGCATCATATAAGCATCATGACCATCTATTTGCATGACATCTAGCACTTAGCAAGATCAAGATCAAGCATGCATCATGTGGTGGAATCAACTAGGTTACCATCGTAACCCTATCATCATGCATCGGAAACAAACGGTTCCGAGGAACAAGTGTATCATGGTCAAAGGGCTGCTTGCCTGGATTGGCTTGGTCTTCAAAGTCTTCAAATCCTTCTCCTTCTTCTTCCACGGCAACTTCGTCAAATACGGGATCTATACGTCGCATAATAACCACGGGAAAATAAGAATACAAATAAAACAGAAAAATCAAAGTGCTCAGAAAAATGTCAACTCATTTTTGTAAAATACTAGAGAGATTTCTAAGATGGGGAAAAATCTTAGTTGGAGTTTTGGAGTTACAGAATAGGATATATTGATTTTTGAACAGGAGTATTACTGCCCAAATTTGAATTTAAATTTGAACAGTACAGAAAAGTTTCATGAATTTGAATGAAAGTGGTACCATTAAATAGGTTGGAATATTGCAAGATTTTAGGAGTTGAAAATATTTAATTTGGATCAATATTCTTTTCTGTATAAATGTTTAAAACATCAACAGATAAGAAAAAAATGAAAAAGGGGTCCTGTGCACTGGGCCAGAGGGGTCCACAGTGCACGGCCCATGCGGTCCAGCCCAACCGCACGGGAGCCTGCGCGCGCACGTCAGGTTTTCAAACCTGACGGGTGGGGCCCGTGGGTCAGCCGCACAAAGGAGGGGGGAGAGAGGTGGGGGGATGACAGGCGGGGCCCGCCTATCATCTCTAACCCCACGGCCACGGTGGCGGCGAGCTCACCGACGAGGATTCCGGCCACGGCGACGGCAACGGAGGCCAGGGACGTGACCAGCGTCGTGTTGCGGTTGCAGTAGTGGTGGTGCGGCACGGCGGGGAGTCCTGGTTCACCGGCGGCGAGGTGGGACGGCGGAAGCTCGTCGGACGGTCGTGGTCGAGGTCGTTTCCGACTGCCACAGAGAGGGGAAACGAGGGGGAATGAGTCAGTGAGGTGCGGCGGTTCCGAAACGGGTGGAAGGAGAGGCAGGGGAGGCCCGTACCTCGAGATCGTCGGCGGCCCGACGCGGCGGAGCTCCGGTCGATCCCGAGCACTAGGACGTCCTGGGGGGAAATGGAGGGTGCTGGGGGTCTCAGTGGAGAGGTGTGAGGCTTGTGGTGGTGTTGGAGAAGTTCGGGAGGGCCTAATTATAGGGGCTCGACGGAGACCCATGGTCCAGTGCGCCGGCGAGCTCCGGCTCGAGGCTACAGCGCACGGGAGGCCAGCGGAGTGAGTCCGTGGAGTTCCTGGACGAGCTCCACGTCCAGTAGAGGTGAGAGGAGGAGCGGGGGAGCGTCAGAGGCGCGCGCGCGTGTGAAGGAGAAGAATGGCCGAAGCGGGCGGCCGGTGCGCGTGCGACGACGTTCACTGGAGGGCGCAGGAGGAGGGGGGACAGCACCGGGGAGGTCGCGGACGTCGAGGCGCCTCGACTAGCGCGAGGGGGAGGCCCGAGGCTGTCGGGGATCGGCGATTGGCTGGAGCCAGCGTGCGGAGGGCACTGTTGCGCGCTCCAGAGCGCGCGTATTGCTGGCATCAGCGCGCTCTCGCCGGTTTGGTCCGATCCAGCGTGTCCAACAGTGTCCAGCACGTAGAGGGAGGAGTAAAGAAATGCCCTGAGGCCTTGGATGCCCTGGGGATGCAGAGAGAGAGTGAGAGTGTTGGTAAAATGGTGGAAACCTACTGTACAGCAAGGTAAAACAAGGGTTTCACCCTTTAATCATGGAGCTGAGGTGCTGGGGGAGTTACTGGAGGTGGCTGGTAACTCAATGAGCCTGTGGTAAGAAGTTGAGGCCATGGAGAAAAGTGAAAGTGGTCAAGTTGGAGGTTTTAGAAATTCTGCAGAAGGTGTTTGATCAGTGTTTGGTCAAGTAAATGAATTCCACTTGACATGGCACTAGACAGGGTTGAAATACATGAGAAAATAGGGTGCTTCACCAAATTTGGGCCCATTTGGAGAAACTGGCCAATGTAACTTTGGTGAACCCTAGAAATCAACAGAATCAGTTTCTTCTTGATTGAGTCAAGCTAATCATCTCCCCTTGATGCACCACTTGGTATAGCATCATCATTTGGGGTATTGATCATGCCCACAAAGTTTGAAGCTCCAGATAAAAAGTTGGTAATGTAAAGTTGTTCAAATTTGCATTTGAACAGAAAGGGTTTTGAGGTGATCTGATCAAGCTGCTCTATTCCAAATCTTGTGCCATTTGGTCTAGATGCCTTATTAGGTCATTCTAGCATGTGCACCAAGTTTGAGAGCATTTGGACAAGTTTGGCAATGTAAAGTTGCTCAAACTTCAAATATGGACAGAATGGTTATGAAGGGGTTTGAGGATGTTTTCTTGCTTCCCAAGGCATGGGACTTGGCAAGATCATCAAATATGTCATATATGACATGATAGAATTTCCCTGGAATTTTTGGAGAAAAATTCCTTTGTAAATATTTCAAAAGCTTGAAATATCCAGAAAGGGTTTTTGAGGGTTTAGCCCATTATTTTGAACATGACCAAGTGTTGAAACTCTTATATATGGACAATATATGTCCTATGAGTCTCTCTGAATTTTGGCAAATATTTTTGAAACAGTTAAATAATTTTCCCCTATTAAAGACCATTTCTGGCCTTAAGAAAAAGCTTTTAAATAAAATAGGAAAATAACTTTTAAAATTATACCTTTGTGGTTTCTGGGAGTCCTATGACTACTAGGTCTCAAATAAACCTTTTGAAAAAAATTTCACACCCTAAATCAAGTACTTGCAGTGCAAATCTCAATTCAGGGGTTTTTGGAAAACTAAATTTATAAAATACTTTTTGGCCAAATTAATTTTGTAAGAAAATACTATACTGTTATATAACACTTGGCATGATCATTGGGCAGAAGTTTTGAGTATAGAGATGAAATCTACAAGAGATCATAGTTGACTTTAATGAGCACAAGAAAAAGCACATGAAGAAAACTCAATTCCAAATAGAAGCCAAATGATGCTAAAAAATTTTGCTGGTCCAAATTTTCATGCTTCAAAGATACAAATAACATGTTACAAAATGTAGGGTGTGACATCATGTGATCCACTTGATGTATGTTTTGGTGATCAACTTGCAGGTTCAGTGACCTTGTGAACTTATGCATAGGGGTTGGCACACGTTTTCGTCTTGACTCTCCGGTAGAAACTTTAGGGCACTCTTTGAAGTTCTTTGTGTTGGTTTGAATAGATGAATCTGAGATTGTGTGATGCATATCGTATAATCAAACCCGCGGGTACTTATGGTGACATTGGAGTATCTAGGTGACATTAGGGTTTTGGTTGATGTGTGTCTTAAGGTGTCATTTTAGTACGAACTCTAGGGCTATTTGTGACACTTATAGGAATAGCCCTATAGATCAATCAGAAAGAATAACTTTGAGGTGGTTTCGTACCCTACAATAATCTCTTCGTTTGATCTATGCTATTAGTGACTATTTGTTGCATGTTGAGGGATTGTTATATGATGTAATTATGCTATCATTGTTGAGATAACTTGCACTAGTGAAAGTATGAACCCTAGGCCTTGTCTCTAAGCATTGCAATACCGTATGTGCCCACTTTTATTATTAGTTACCTTGTTGTTTTTATATTATTTTCTTATTACAAAAACCTATATCTACCATCTATAAGGCACTTGTATCACCATCTCTTCGCCGAACTAGTGCACATATACAATTTACCATTGTATTGGGTGTGTTGGGGACACAAGAGACTCTTTGTTATTTGGTTGTAGGGTTGTTTGGGAGAGATCATATTCATCTGACGCCTCCCATGGATTGATAAACCTTAGGTCATCCAGTAGAGGGAAATTTTCTACTGTCCTACAAAACTCTGCGCTTGGAGGCCCAACACGAGTCTACAAGAAGAAGGTTGTATAGTAGACATCAAGCTCTTTTCTGGCGCCGTTGCCCGGGAGGTGAGTGCTTGAAGGTATATCTTTAGATCTTGTGATTTAATCTTTTAGTTTCTTGTTTTATCACTAGTCCAGTCTATAAAAGAAAACTATATAAAATGGACTTGATGTTACCTCATATGCTTCATCTCTTTAATGTCTTTCATGAAAACGATAGAAAGGAGAATTGTGCCAAAGTGCTAGAAGAAGAATGCAATAAAATGTTTGGCACTAAATATTTAAATGATGAGGAAGATTGTGATGTTGTTAGTATGAATTCTTTGAATATCCATAGTACTAATGATGATTGCACTAGTCATGATAAAAATGTTTCTTATAAGCATGTCAATTTTTGTGGAGTGCATAGAGTTTGCAAATACATACCAAAAAGACAAGATAGATTTTGCAAGAGGCATTAGTATTTAGAAACTAAATGGTTGCAAGAGACGCTAGATGTTTGTGCTGAAAGATTTATTTTTTCTCGCCATCCTTGAGAACTTTGCAATGAACATGGTCATTTAAATCTCCAATGCAAATTGTTTCATGTGGGGACCCCGACTTAGAAGTCGAGATCACCGAATGCACGTGTACAGTGATCCCAGAGATCAATGCTCACTGAACACACAGAAGCTGAATAACAAGAGTCTTACATCCATACATACCGTCTTACACAAATTAAGGCCATTATGGCCAAGTCTTACATAGATAAAGCCTCAAGGGCTGAATAGCAAATAACTCGAATAGCGGAAGTCTTCGATGATAAGTAGAACCCATGCCATCTGCCTTAACCCTACATGCATTCTGACTGGGATAGCATCCTAGTTCGCATGTTCGTCTCCATAGAACTCTTCTTCATATTCCTGTTCCTCCATGCCTGGCCAATTAAATAACCAGTGGCAAGCCAATGAGTACTTTGAATGTACTCGCAAGCAACCCATGATTTGGTTAAAAGTAACAATGCAATTGAACAACAATGAGCAATCTAGCTATGAGCTAGAATAAATATTCTACCATCAAGTGTATGCATCAATAAACTCACGTAACCTCGAAGACAGGTTACCGATATCAACATGAATATGATTCGGCTCAACGAGTCAAGTCACCACCTTGACTCATCACACACACATACTTTCACCGATGTAGTAAAACTCTGGACATAGTTTAAGTAGCACCACCCAACTATCCATGACCATGGACACGGCTATTCGAATAGTTTTACACTCTACAGAGGTTGCGCACTTTACCCACAAGATCCGGGAAGCTTTCGTGTCACCCACGATCCCGCAGTACCTCAAGTACTCGGGGGAAGCACCCGGTCATTATCTTTCCTTAGACGACACTAACATAGAGTCCACTCGTTGGTACACGGCCCTCGAGTACAAACAATAGATCATGGGACTTGCCCTAATTTCAATGTCACGCGTACCCGTAGGGACCAACGGTGTGTCCGGTGCCCTGTGAAAATAGTCATGGTCGTCTATCCAAGCACGACCCCGTCCCGGGAAAGACCTCAAGTCTTCCCGTCACTAGTAATGCGGGCACCATGCTAGTATCGACCTAAGTAATCAATAACGCCCCGTCCCATAAGGGGTAGAGTGGTTGCACATATTTGGTTGGGACGGTTGATGTCCACACACGCTTCTACTCTTGTAGACTATGTTGGGCCTCCAAGCGCAGAGGTTTGTAGGACAGCAGCAAATTTCCCTCAAGTGGATGACCTAAGGTTTATCGAACTCAGGGAAGTAGAGGTTGAAGATGGTCTCTCTCAAGCAACCCTGCAACTAAGATACAAGAAGTCTCTTGTGTCCCCAACACACCTAATACACTTGTTAGATGTATAGGTGCACTAGTTCGGCGAAGAGATGTTAAATGGCAAGTGATATGGATGGCAAAACAAAGTAATATAAATCTGTAATAAAAAGTGCAGCAAGCAAACAAGTGGTAAACGTGAGCACAAATGGTATTGCAATAGTGGAAACAAGGCCTATGGTTCATACTTTCACTAGTGGCAACTCCCAACAACATTAACATAATCGAATCACATGATATTTCCCATAAAACATGCAAAGGGGACGCACTCGGAGGTCATTCCTTCGTGGTCAAGAGAGGACGAGAATTATGTAGGGCTACAAAAGCACACCTCAAAGTTCGTAGTTCTCAATCTAAGGATTTCCCAATGTCACCGCGGCCATCCAAAGAGAGTCCCACAATCACCACAACATATCTAAAGGATAGTCAAAGACAAGTACCAAGAGACTCTAAATCTTCAATCAACACACAAGAGAGGAAATCAATCATGAAAATATTGTTCTAATCCATGTCCAATAGACCGCTGTCACCTTGGTCTCGGGGATTATACTAGATAAAGACAAGTGAGTACATCAATCCAATACATATAGGAAGGGGAAACACCCTAGATTAACATAGCCTATGATCACAACGAAGATCACATCATGGGAGAGAGAATTGACCACATAGCTACTGGTAAGAACCTCAGCCCCGAGGGGGAACTACTCCCGCATCATGGAGGGAGGAAGCAACGTCGATGGAGATGAATCCGGGGGCACTTCCCCGTCCCGGCAGGGTGCCGGCGCAGGAATTCTGGTCCCCCGAAGCTTGATGGCGATGGCGGCGGAGATCGGAATCGCGTCTGGAGAAAAGGGTTCCTCTTCTGAGGGTTTCGGAGGGTCCTTTAAATATATGCCAAAGTAGGGCACCTGGGGAGCCTCGGGGGGCCCAGGCGCCCCCCCCCGGCGCGGCCCAGGGGGGGGGCGCCCACAGGGCACCTGGAGCCCCTGTGCCCCGCCCCCCCCAGGCTGCCCTCGGACGCAGTGTTGTTTCCAGAACGCTGATTTTTTATATAATTTTTCTGGATTTTTCTGGGCAGTTCTCGAAACGTGAAAACCTGAAATACAAAAACAGCCGAAAACAGAAACTGGCACTGGGGTGCACTGGATTAGTAAGTTAGTCCAAATATGATCAAAAGTGTATGGAAGTGTATGAATATCATAGCAATATCACCCAAAAGTGGCATGGAGCAAGCAGAAATTATAGATACGTTTTGGACGTATCAACATCCCCAAGCTTAATTCCTGCTCGTCCTCGAGTAGGTAAATGATAACAAGAATAATTTCTGTGGTGACATGCTATTAACCATATAGGACTTTCTCATAGTCATATGACAAAAGCTTACTGAGACAATGATTCTATAGTAATTAAGTTGTCTCAAGAGAAAATCACAAATGACTGAAAGTTTTACAACATGAAAATGAAACATCAAAAAGATTTGCAATGAACATGATGTGCAAATATGATAAAGTGATATCTAGCTTGCCCCCTTTAGTGATGCAAAACATAAGTGCAAGGGCACCTTCAAGGTTTAAGTGATGACTAGATACAATCATTTCAGAATAAACGATATCACAATCATGCAAAAGACAATGCTACTTTGGGATAATGCACATTACACTCAGAATGACAATCATGCTCTCAGTAGTTGGTGCTTCAACATAAAGGTAAAAGAAAGGTTAAGTGCTAGAGCTTTTTATTTGGAAACATGGAAGCAATTGTGTCAACGGTAGTAGTACTTCATATGTGTCATGCATAAAACATCCTATAAGTTGCAAGCCTCATGCATCGAATACTAACAGTGCTCGCTCCTTGTCCTAATTAGCTCGGATCCCCATGGGTTATCATTGCATTACATATGTTTTAACCAAGTGTCACAAAGGGGTACCTCTATGCCACCTGTACAAAGGTCCAAGGAGATAGATCGCATTTGATTTCTCGTTTTTGATAGATCTCAACTTGAGGACATCCATACCGGGACAACATAGAAAATAGATGATGGACTCCTCTTTAATGCATAAGCATATTCTCATAAGAGATTGAGGATTAAGGTCCAAGCTAAAACTTCCACCTTGATGCATGGCTTTGGTTGGCGGCCCAATGTTCTTCTCTAACAATATGAATAGTTATTCAACCCACGGTAAATCACCCTTACTTCAGACAAGACGAACATGCATAGCAACTCACATGATATTCAACAAAAGTGTGATAGTTGATGGCGTCCCCAGAAACATGGTTACCGCTCAGCAAGCAACTTATAAGAAATAAGATACATAAGCAACATATTCTTTACCACAATAGTTTTTAGGCTACTTTCCCATGAGCTATGTATTGCATGGTTAGTTTGCTTAGTACAGGTGGAGGTTAGCAAAAGACTGGGAGCAACCAACAAAGAGAGCAATGACGGTCATAATCATGCAGAGCGACAAAGCAATATTGAATCAGGCATGGTAGTTATATCGCTACTTAGAAACAAAAGATCATCAAGGCTTGACAGACTTTCTTTACAGTCTTGAATATGCGTGAGCATACGCCAAGTCAATCAAAATAAATTCTCGAAGTAAGATATTACTAAACCATACCACATCATAGGCAAACAAACCAAGTTGGTACTCCAATAACATATTGGGAACCCCCCAGCTATTTGAGATTAACCATAAGAAAACCTGAACTACTAAGCACCATCATGAAAGTAGCATCTTTATCATAGACACATTAAACAATGCAACGGAAGCAAACTCTCTTAATAAGGTGAGCATGGTAATTAAAGAGAGTTCAAGCAACCAACTAAATAAAAGCTCTTGAAAAGATAAGCATGAATACTAAGAGCAGAGTATGATAGTAGCTATTAAAAGACAAAGAACACACACAGCATAGATAGACATGAAAATTCTATGTAATGTTCTAGGTAGAGGTGGAGCGTGTTTCTCTCCCACATAAAGGAATGCTGGGTTCCGACTCGTTATGAAAAACTAAAAAGAAAACTAAAAGCAAGACGCTCCAAGCATAGCACATAACACATGAAGTGGTAAAAATATAGCGAAACGAAAGACGAACTGATAATGTTGATGGAGAAGGGGATGCACGAGGGCATCTCCAAGCTTAGATGCTTGAGTCTCCTTGAATATTTCTTGGGGGTGCACGGGGGCATCCCCAAGCTTGAGCGCTTGACACTCCTGAATCTTTTTATCATCTTCCCTCGCACACTTGAAAACTCCCTTCATACACAACTCATCATAATCTGATTAGCGAGGTTAGTACCCTTAATAAAATAATTATACCTTGCTGGAAATAAGGATATTTTTGAATTTCTACTGTTTCTAAATATTTCCAAAAGGTTTTTGCAAAGAAAAAGCAAGTTCTTAATTTGCAAAGTGAAGGAAAGGCAAAACAGGACAGAATCTGTGAAAAACAGAACAACAGGTAGTAATTGATCTGTTCGGGATACTTCTGCAACTCAAATCTAAAAACTCAGAACAGACGCACGAAAGACAATTATATAGAGAACGCTGTCGAAAAAATTCAGACCAAGAAGATGATCTGGTGATTTTATACGAATTTTTCTATCCAAGGACAGAATCTGTTTCCTGGACAGCACCTCACAACTTTTGAACTTTCTAGCAATCAGAGGCTATACTTGGCACAAATATGAAAAGCAAAGATACAATGATGATGCTATAGCAGTAAACAACATCAAGAGACAACAAAAGCAAAAAATTTATTCATGTGGGCTGCCTCCCAAAAGCGCTTTCTTTTATGCCTTTATGCTAGGCATAGGACTTTAATGATGCTCTCGCAAGAATAAGAGCTGAAGAACAAAAAAGGGCATCAAGAAGAAAATGCCAAATACATTTAAGCCTAACATGCTTCCTATGCATAGGAATATTGCAATAAAATAATTCATTGAAGCACGAAGCAACTAGCATAGGAAGGCAAAACAAGCATAACTTCAAAATACTCACCATAAAGAGAGGAAACTTCTTATTATTAAGATATTTAGAACCAAGCCTCCCTCTCTCATTATAAATTCCAATGGCATCATGGATGAACTCAACAATATAAGCATCACATAACGCATTGTTACCATGATCCACATGCAAAAAGGTACTCTCACTCCCCACATAAGCATAATTTTTCTTATTGGTAATAGTGGGAGTAGGACCATCATAAGCAACTTGAACACTATAGATTAGTTGTATATTAGGAGGGTGGTGTTCAACAAGGGAGTAATTCCCTTCATGATTATGACAAGTTTCATATGGATAATTTCTCCTTATGTCATAGGTACCTTTATGATCACTATAGATTGGAGTTATAACATCATCATGGTAGAGAAGAGCATTATCATTGCTAGCAACTATATTTGTAAACATGTTGTCTTTATTCTTACTAGCAAGAGAATTATCAATTATCACATCACTAGTGCGGATAGGATTTGCAATCCTATCATCCCCAAGCTTAGAGCTTCCCATATCTTCACTTTCATAGTTGGTACCAAAAAGATTTTCAAGATCATAAGCAGCATTATCATCATTTTCCCAATCACAATAAGCAACATGCATATCATAATCAAAATCATCTTCAATAGTACTTATGGACGTATCATCAAGATGATAATTAAGGCAATAAACTTCACCTTCTTCTTTAAATTTACAACCATTAGGATAAAAGTTGATAGGAGGAATATGCTCAGGCCAGGTTCATGCCCATTCTTCTTCCTTCTTGCTCCTCCTCCTCCTCCTCCTCTTCTTTTTCTTCTTCTTCACCTTAGGAGGGGGTGGTTGGAGATGAAGCTTCTCCACATATCCTGGTTTATCATTAGAAACAACAGGGGAAACTTGGGAGAAACTCTCCTTTTTATTAGCAGAAATATAAGAGACATTTTTTTACTTTGGTAAAGTTCCCTCCTTTCTAATCTTACTTATGTAATCATTTTCATGGCAATTAACAACACAATAGATATGGCAATTTTGCAAAGTGTTTTTTATTCCTATGGCATTATCATCCAGCCAAGAAGTCTTTTCTGATAACTCTTCACACATCAAAAATAACATAAGCTCATCATAAAGATCAGAGGTGATCATGTCATCACACAACCGGTTAACAGTTATGTTTTGAAAGTTCATGCATTGAAAATTAAAGTGACCCTCTGTACGGCAAAGTTCACAAGTAAAAGGATAAAGGTCACACAATTCTCTAGTAATTTCATTTAAATCTCTGACCCAAGTGATTGTTCTTTCATGCTTATGTTGCTTACAATACTTCTCTTCTTCAATCATAGGCCTTTCACAAGGTCTATCCGCTCCACAAAAATTAACATGCTTATATAAAACTTCATTTTTAGGAATTGGATCATGCATGTTGCAGTCATCATGAACAATTTCATTTTCTTTGCAAGTCTCTTTAAAAGGTTTATGATGCTTGATCCAATCCTCCTTAGGCATATTAAGATGTGAAGCAAAAGATTTGAGGAAATCAACAAGGAGTTGAGAATCAAGCCCAAACTTAGCACTAAACTTATTAAAACTTGTAGTTTCAACAAAAGACTTAATGCAATCATACTCATAAATTATACCTGACTCTTTACCTTTGTCGATCTCCCAATCTTCAGTGTTGCGTTGAATTCTTTCAAGGAGTTCCCATTTAGCATCAATCTTTTTGTTTGTGAAAGAACCCATAGAGGAAGCATCGAGCAAATCTTTATCCTGTCAAGAGAGCCTCGCATAGAAGTTAGTAATAATAATATCTTTGGGGAGCCCATGGTTAGGACATTTTAGCATTAACGTTTTCAGTCTCCCCCAACCATGAGCTATGCTCTCTCCGTCATGAGGGTAGAAATTATAAACATAATTCCTATTCTTATGGACTTCATGAAGAGGATAAAACTTGGAGTAAAAGAGAGACTGGATCTCTTCCCACTCCAGCAGGTGAGAGTCATTTAGTAGCCTATACCATTCCAATGCTTTTCCTTTCAGTGACAAGGCAAATAATTTCCTCATGACAAACTCCCTCGATACACCTGCAAGCTTAAAAAATGAACATAGTTGTGACAGATATAGCAAGTGTTCATCGGGATGTCTGTCTCCTGCATAACGATCAGCCAAAACCTGATCGATAATACCAGCCGGTATTTTATAGGGCACAGTTTCATTAGGAGGAGGAGCAACCACCACAGGTGTGGGGTGTCCTCCCGCAAGCAACGATCCAATAACAAGGTTTTCCATAAGCATAACTAGTGAAATAATAAAAAAACAAGAAACAAAAAGATTTAATTGCAAGATCTAAAGATATACCTTCAAGCGCTCACCTCCCCGGCAATGGCGCCAGAAATAGCTTGATGTCCACACACGCTTCTACTCTTGTAGACTATGTTGGGCCTCCAAGCGCAGAGGTTTGAAAGACAGCAGCAAATTTCCCTCAAGTGGATGACCTAAGGTTTATCGAACTCAGGGAAGTAGAGGTTGAAGATGGTCTCTCTCAAGCAACCCTGCAACTAAGATAAAAGAAGTTTCTTGTGTCCCCAACACACCTAATACACTTGTTAAATGTATAGGTGCACTAGTTCGGCGAAGAGATGTTAAATGGCAAGTGATATGGATGGCAAAACAAAGTAATATAAATCTGTAATAAAAAGTGCAGCAAGCAAACAAGTGGTAAACGTGAGCACAAATGGTATTGCAATTTTGGAAACAAGGCCTAGGGTTCATACTTTCACTAGTGGCAACTCCCAACAACATTAACATAATCGAATCACATGATATTTCCCATAAAACATGCAAAGGGGACGCACTCGGAGGTCATTCCTTCGTGGTCAAGAGAGGACGAGAATTATGTAGGGCTACAAAAGCACACCTCAAAGTTCGTAGTTCTCAATCTAAGGATTTCCCAATGTCACCGCGGCCATCCAAAGAGAGTCCCACAATCACCACAACATATCTAAAGGATAGTCAAAGACAAGCACCAAGAGACTCTCAATCTTCAATCAACACACAAGAGAGGAAATCACTCATGAAAATATTGTTCTAATCCATGTCCAATAGACCGCTGTCACCTTGGTCTCAGGGATAATACTAGATAAAGACAAGTGAGTACATCAATCCAATACTTAGAGGAAGGGGAAACACCCTAGATTAACATAGCCTATGATCACAACGAAGATCACATCATGGGAGAGAGAATTGTCCACATAGCTACTGGTAAGAACCTCAGCCCCGAGGGGGAACTACTCCCGCATCATGGAGGTAGGAAGCAACGTCGATGGAGATGAATCCGGGGGCACTTCCCCGTCCCGGCAGGGTGCCGGCGCAGGAATTCTGGTCCCCCGAAGCTTGATGGCGATGGCGGCGGAGATCGGAATTGCGTCTAGAGAAAAGGGTTCCTCTTCTGAGGGTTTCGGAGGGTCCTTTAAATATATGCCAAAGTAGGGCACCGGGGGAGGCTCGGGGGGCCCAGGCGCCCCCCCCCCGGCGAGGCCCAAGGGGGGGCGCGCCCACATGGCGCCTGGAGCCCCTGTGGCCCCCCAGGCTGCCCTTCGGACGCAGTGTTGTTTCCGGAACGCTGATTTTTTATATAATTTTTCTGGATTTTTCTGGGCAGTTCTCGAAACGTGAAAACCTGAAATACAAAAACAGCCGAAAACAGAAACTGGCACTGGGGTGCACTGGATTAGTAAGTTAGTCCAAATATGATCAAAAGTGTATGGAAGTGTATGAATATCATAGCAATATCACCCAAAAGTGGCATGGAGCAAGCAGAAATTATAGATACGTTTTGGACGTATCAACGGTAGTCACACATAAATCTAATCCATCATTTCACTCATGCACAAGATCTTTACCGGCACATCACTTCTTCCTCAAGTGATGACCTAACTCAATATCACCCTCGGGCATTAGGGGCACCCGATGGTGTTTTTTTTAAAGAATGCAACCACGAAGGTTTCATGGCATACATGCATCACTAATCATCACTACAAACCATTTGCATGACATCTAGCACATAGCAAGATCATGAGTAAGCATGCATCATGTGGTGGTTCATAACTAGGTCACCACCATAACTCTTATTATCATGCATTCGGAAACAAACGGGTTCCGAAGAACACATGTGTAACATGGTCAAAGGGCTGCTTGCCTGGATTGGCTTGGTCTTCAAAGTCTTCAAATCCTTCCCCACCTTCTTCTTCAGCAACTTCGTCAAATACGGTATCTAAACGTCACAAAATAACAACGGTAAAATAAGACTACAATAAAAACAGAAAAATCAAAGTGCTCAGAAAAATGTCAACTTATTTTTGTTAAATACTAGAGGGTAAACTAAGATGGCAAAAATTCTTAGTTGGAGTTTTGGAGTTGCAGAATGGGATCTAAGGATTTTTGAACAGAAGTTTTAATGTTCAAATTTGAATTTAAGTTTGAACAGAACAGAAAAGGTTCATGGATATGTGTGAAAGTGACACCATTAAATAGGTTGGAATTTTACAAGATTTTAGGAGTTGGAATTTAATTCATTTGGACATATATTTATTTCTGTGAATTTATTTGAAACAATCACAGAAAAGAAAAAGAGAAAAGGTCCTGTGTCACTGGGCCAGAACGGCCACAGTGCACGGCCCAGGGCGAATAGCCCACTGCACGGGCGCCAGTGCGCGCACGTCGGGGTTTTTAAACCGGACGGGCGGGGCCCGGAGGTCAATGGCAGAGAGAGGAGCGAGAGGGGGGTGAGGATGATAGGCGGGGCCCGCCTGTCATCTTCAACCTCACGGCCAGAGGGGCGGCGAGCTCACCGGCGGTGATTCCGGGCACGGCGGGGCAAACTAAGGGTAGGAATGGGTTCAGCAGTGAGTCGTGGATGTAGTGATGCTGGAGTTAGCTGCCGGCGAGGCCTAGTTCGCCGGCGGAGAGGACTTGCGGCGGAGGATCGTCGGGAGGTCGCTGCACCGGTCGATTCCGGCAGCTGCAGAGGGGGAAAGGGAGGGAAACGCATCAGTGGAGTGCTGCAGTGCTAGATCGAGCGAAAGGAAGAGCTAGGGCGGCCTGTACTGGGTTGGCGACGGGAGGCCGCCGCGGCGGAGCTCAAGCTCGATCTCGAGCTCGGGCGGGTCTGGGGAGAGGCGAGTGGCTCAGGGAGGCGATTGAGGGGGAGAGGAGGATGTTGGTGAAGAGAGGAGGGGCTCGGAGGCCCTATTTATAGGGGAGCGGCGAGGTCCCGTGGACCTGTGCGCCGGCGAGCTTCTGCTCGACGCCACAGTGCACGGGAGGTGATGGGATTTCGTCTGGTGTGTTGCTGGACGAATTCCAGGGTGGAGGGAAGGAAGAGGGGAAGCGGGGGATGCTCCAGAGGGCTCGCGCGTGTGAGGCCAGAGGTTGGTGCTCTTGGGCGGCCAGCGCCCGTGCGAGGGCGGCCACTGGAGGGAGAAGGAGGAGGGGGACAGCGCCGGGGGAGGTCGCAGATGTCGAGGCGCATCGGTAGGCGCGAGGGGGGAGCACGAGGTGGTCGGGGCGAGCAATTGGGCGAAGCTACAGTGCGGGTGCGCATTGTAGCGCGCTCTGGAGCAAGCTTATCGCATGCCATGGCATGCCATTGGCTCTCTGGGCGTGTCCGCCGTGTCTGGGGGGTCCAGCACGAAGTAGACGACCCAGCTGTGGCTTTGGATGCTCAGGATGATCAGTGAGAGAGGAGTGAGGCTGGTAACTAGGTAGAATTTGGCTGTCCAGCAAGGTGAATTAGGGTTTTCACCCCTCAATCATGGAGCTGGGGACATGGAGAAGTTACTGGAGATAGAATGTAACTAGATGAAGCTGTGGTAGAAAACTGAGGCAAAAGTAAATGGTAAAAGAGGTCAAGATGATGGTTTTGGTAAAATGGCAGAAGGTGTTCGATCAGGTTTTGGACAAGCAAATGATTTCCACTAGCCATGACACTTAACAGGATTGAATGTCATATGGAAATAGGGTGTTTCACCAAATTTGGGCTCATTTGAAGAAACTAGCCAATGTAACTTTGGTGAACCCTAGAAAACAACAGAAATGACTTCATCATGTTTAAGTCAAGCTAATCATCTCCCCTTGATGCACCAGTTGGTGTAGTTTCATCATTTGGGGTTATGATCATGCCCACAAAGTATGAAGCTCCAGGTAAAAAGTTGGTAATGTAAAGTGGTTCAAATTTGCATTTGAACAGAAATGGTTTTGGGGCATTCTGATCAAGTTGCCCTACTCCAAATCTTGTGCCATTTGGTCTAGATGCCTTATTAGGCCATTCTAGCATGTGCACCAAGTTTGAGAGCATTTGGACAAGTTTGGCAATGTAAATTTGCTCAAACTTCAGATATGGACAGAATGGTTATGAAGGGTTTTGAAGATGTTATCTTGCTTCCCAAGGCATGGGGCTTGGCAAGATCATCAAATATGTCATATATGACATGATAGAATTTCCCTGGAATTTTTGGAGAATATTTCCTTTGTAAATATTTCAAAAGCTTGAAATATCCAGAAAGGGTTTTAGAGGGATTAGCCCATTATTTTGAACATGACCAAGTGTTCAAACTCTTATATATGGACAATATATGTCCTATGAGTCTCCCTGAATTTTGGCAAATATTTTTGAAATACTTAAATAATTTTTCCCTATTAAAGACCATTTCTGGCCTTAAGAAAAAGCTTGTAAATAAAATAGGAAAATAACTTTTAAAATTATAATTTTGTGGTTTCTGGGAGTCCTATGACTACTAGGTCTCAAATATACTTTTTGAAATAATTTTCTCACCCTAAATCAAGCACTTGCAGTGCAAACCTCAATTCAGGGGTTTTTGGAATACTAAATTTTGTAAATACATTTTGGCCAAATTATTTTCATAAGAAAATACTATTCTACTATATACACTTAGTATGATCATTGGGCAGAAGTTTTAGGTATGGAGATGAATTCTACAAGAGGTAATAGTTGACTTTAGTGAGCCCATGAAAAGCACATGAAGAAAAACTCAATTCCAAAAGAAAGCCAAATGATGCCAAAAAAAATTGCTGGTCCAAATTTTCATGCTTCATTGATGCAAAAGACATGTTACAAAATGCAGGGTGTGACATTTCATGATCAAATCATGTCCAAAAATTGTGATGGCTTGATTTCCCTTGCGCACCATAATGAACTTAGTTTGCTTGTGGGATATGAAGAAATGAAACATATAACTAAGGAAATTCCGGCATGTAAGCTTGAGAGATTTCTTAATTTTGATCTAGAGGAAATTTATATGTATTGTGTGGTAAATTTCATTGAGAATCCTTATATTGCCAATTACTTAAAGACAAGAAAACAAATAGAAGATGAAGAGAATACTAATGAAGGGGAAGAGGTTTACCAATATCCTCCTATGTTTTCTTATGATGAATTAGGTAACGATGAGGAGCTTTTTATTCAACCAATCTCATCAATAAGGAGCTCCAAAAAGGTGATTAAACCCACACATGATGTGAACAAGAAAAAGAAAAGACGGAGAAGCAAAGGTAAAAAAGTATCCCTCCCAAATGATGTTGCTCCAATTATTGTTCTGCCTCATGAGAGTGAATCAAAAATAAATGTGGAAGATGATATACTTGATGATGATAGTGATTCTTTGTCTTATGGTACAATGTCCAAAGAAAGTATTGAAGATGATTTTGGTATGTCCATTACTCACTGTGATGATAATAATTGTTATACTATTGTTGTTATTCATACTATTAATGATGAGAGTGGTTAAGCTTATGATATGCAAAGCCACAAGCTTGGGGATGCTATGTTTGATGAAGATGATATTTTTAGTCCCCCAAGTTTTGATGAGCAAAATTATTATGATGAAAGCATGCCTCCTATTTATGATGATTATTGTTATGATACTTATGTTATAAGAAGTAGTGATAATTATTGTCATTACTTTGAATATCCTTTTAATGAACATTACTCTTTTAACATGGAAATTTTTTTATAGTATTAAAGTCTCATATGATCCTCCCACTATTATGAATGAGAATAAATTTGTCTATGTGGAGAGTAATAAAAATTATATGCTTATGCATCATGAAAATAGTACTTTATGTGATGGTTATATTGTTGAATTCATTCATGATGCTACTGAAAATTATTATGAGAGAGTAACATATGCTTTTAAGTATTGTAATAATATCAAGTTTCCTCTCTATGCGTTGAAAGTTTTGAAGTATTGCTCGTTTTGCCTTCCTATGCTAGTTTATGCTTGTTCCGATAAATTGTTTGCTCACAAAGTCCCTATGCATATGAAGTGGGTTAGACTTAAATGTTCTTGCCATATGATTCATGATGCTCTTTTTGTGTTTAGATTCTTTACTCCTATGTGAGCATCATTGAAATCCTCATGCCTAGCTGAAAAGGCGTTAAAAAAAGCGCATGTTGGGAGACAAGCCAATACTTTTACCTATTGTGTTTGTGTGTTCACATGATTACACTACCGTAGTAATCATGTTTTATAGATTTTGTTTCAATAAAGTGCCAAGTAAAGCCTTTGGGTAGTGTGGTTGATAGTTGACATGATTTTGCTGAAAAAGGAAACTTTTGTGCCCAGTGCAGAAAAATCAATAATTCACTGGAACGTCGAAACCTTCTGAATTTTTTACAAAAAATCGATATACGAATTCCCCACGTCTTCCAGTTGTTTCATAATTTTTAGAGTTCCAGAAGTATGCGAAGTTTTCATATTACTACAGACTGTTCTGTTTTTAACAGATTCCGTTTTCATGTGTTGTTTGCTTATTTTGATGAATCCATGAGTAGTATCGGAGGGAATGAACCATGGAGATGTTGGAGTATAGTAGATATAACACAAATATGAATTTAGAATGCGTTCAGAATAGTACCTAAGTGGTGATTTTCTTTCCTATACTAGCAGGGCTCATAAGATTTTCTGTTGAGTTTTATGTTGTGAAGTTTTCAAGTTTTGGGTAAGGATTTGGTGGACTATGGAACAAGGAGTGGCAAGAGCCAAAGCTTGGGGATTCCCAAGGCACCCCAAGGTAATATCCAAGGACAACCAAGAGCCTAAGCTTGGGGATGCCCCGGGAAGGCATCCCCTCTTTCGTCTTCGTCTATCGGTAACTTTAATTAAGGCTCTATTTTTATTCACCACATGATATGAGTTTTGCTTGGACCGTAATTTTCTTTTGATTAGATTTTCTTTCTGTTATTTAGAATAAGTTTTAGTATCTTTTGTTTCAATAAAAAAAATACAAGTATAGCCTTTACCATGCTTATTTTGCAAGTATATATGTTGCTGTTTGAAAACAGAAAGTTTTCTATAATTATCTGAATTCTCTTGGATAGTCATAACATGATAAATTCCTGAAATTTTTACAAAGTTAGCATGAATAAGTTATATGTAACCTGGTAATTTTTCAGAATTTTTAGAGCTACGGAAGTATGAGAACAATCCCACTCTTTACAGATTGTCCTGTTTAGACAGATTGATGTTATGTTTGCATTGTTTGCATATGTTTGCATGTTTAATGATTTTATTTCAGGATAAGAGTATTAAATATGCATAGGGCATTTATTATGCAATTTTGAATTATAATTTTAGTTATTTTCTACAGTATGGAATGATAAGGTTTTGAGTTGATTTACACTATCTTATCTCACGAGTTCTTGTTGAGTTTTGTGTGGATGAAGTTTTTAAGGTTTAGGGAAACCGTGACATAAGAGGAATTAAGGAGACATAAGAGCTCAGGATTGGGGATGCCCAAGGCATCCCTACTTAATATTTCAAGAAGTCTCAAGCATCTAAGCTTGGGGATGCCCCTGTTGGCATCCCACCTTTCTTCTTCAACAATTATCGGTTAGTATCGGTTTAGCCTAAGTTTTTGCTTATTCACATGATATGTGCTATCCTTGCAATGTCATTTTATTTTACTTTGCTTGTTGTTTGAATAAAGTACATAAGATCTAAAATTCTTAAATGAGAGAGGGTCTTCTCATAGCTAGTTAATTATTTGACTACTCATTGATCTTGACTTATATCTTTTGGAGTAGTTTGTCAGTTGCTCTAGTGCTACACTTATATCTTTTTAGAGCACGGCGGTGGTTTTATTTTGTAGAAATTGTTGAACTCTCATGCTTCACTTATATTATTTTGAGAGTCTCTAAACAGCATGGTAATTTTCTTGGGTTATGAATTTAGTCCTAATATGATGGGCATCCAAAGGAGATATAATAAAAAAATCAAATAGAGCATTGAATATTGTGTGAAGTTTGACTCCTTCTAATTGTTTTGAGATGTTAAGATGGTAATATTATAGTCATGCTAGAGGTAGTTTGTGAGGTTAAAGAAATAATTGTGTTAATGTTTGTGATTCCCGAAGCATGCACGTATGGCCTATGTAACCAAATTGGCGTGCACTGTATCTTGATTGTTTCCTCTTTGCGTGAAGGTCAGGGGTGCGCGATGGTTAACTCCTACCAACATCCCCCCTAGGAGCATGTGTCATAGTGTTTTGCTTTGAGGGTTAAGTAAATTTTTTACAATAAGTATGTGAGTTATTTATGACTAATGTGAGTCCATGGATTATACGCACTCTCACCCTTCCACCTTTCTAGCCACTCTAGTGCCCGCGCAACATTCCCCGGTGCATAAAACTCTCCTTATACCTTCTTCAAAACAGCCACCATACCTACCTATTATGGCATTTCCATAGCCATTCCGAGATATATTTCCATGTAACTCCACCATTCCGTTTATTATGACACGCTTCATCATTGTCATATTGCTTTGCATGATCGTGTAGTTGACATAGTATTTGTGGTAAGGCCACCTTTCATATTTTTCATACATGTCACTCTTGGTCATTGCACATCTCGGTACACCGCCAGAGGCATTCATACAGAGTCATATCTTTGTTCTAGCATCGAGTTGTAAGTAAATAAAAGTGTGATGATCATAATTATTAGAACATTGTCCCATGTGAGCTTATAAAAAAGGCCAAAAGAGTCTCCAAAAAAAGAAGAAAAAAGAGAAAGAGAGACTTAAAAAAAGCGGAGTCTTAAAAAATGAAAGAAAAAGAGAGAAGGGACAATGTTACTATCCTTTTCCACACTTGTGCCTCAAAGTAGCACCATGTTCTTCATGATAGAGAGTGTCCTATGTTGTCACTTTCATATATCACTAGTGGGAATTTTTCATTATAGAACTTGGCTTGTATATTCCAACGATGGGCTTCCTCAAATGCCCTAGGTCTTCATGAGCAAGCAAGTTGATGCACACCCACTAGTTGTCTTTTTGAGATTTCATACACTTATAGCTCTAGTGCTTCCGTTACATGGCAATCCCTACTCACTCACATTGATATCGATTGATGGACATCTCCATAGTCCATTGATTTTCCTAGTTGATGTGAGACTTTCTCCCACCTTTTGTCTATTACCACCTCCATCCCACCTATAGTGCTATGTCCATGGCTTGCGCTCATATATTGCATGAAGAGTTGAAAAGTTTGAAAGAGTAGTGCATGAAAACAATTGCTTGGCTGACTCTGGGTGGGCATGAGGGGTGCTTTGTGTTAAGAAAAGGGAGCATAAGGACTATATGGTTAGTAGGGATAACGTTCTTTAGCCATGTTATTTTTGAAGCTTTATAGATTGCTTTTAGTATGCTTGAAGTATTACTATATTGATATTGATAAACTTTTATTTTGAGTCTTATGGATCTGAACATTCATGCCACAATAAAAAATATTACGTTGATAAATATGTTGGGTAGCATTCCATATGAAAAATTCTGTTTTTATCATTTACCTACTCGAGGACGAGCAGGAATTAAGCTTGGGGATGCTTGATAAGTCTCCAACGTATCTATAATTTTTTTATTCTTCCATGCTATTATATTATCTTTCTTGGATGTTTTATATGCACTTATATGCTATTTTATATGATTTTTGGGACTAAACAATTAACCTAGAGCCTAGTGCCAGTTTCTATTTTTTTCCTTGTTTTTCAGTTTCGCAGAAAAGGAAGATCAAAAGGAGTCCAAATGGAATGAAACTTTTCGGTGATTTTTTATGGACCAAAAGAAGCCCACGGAGCGCTGGAGGTGGACCACACGAGCCGCGAGGCCACCACAAGGGTGGAGGGCGCCCCCCCTAGGGTGCGCCCCCTACCTTGTGGTCGCCTCGTGGGTCCCCCTGACTTTCCCGTGACGCCAAAAATTCCTATAAATACTGGAAACCCTGAAAACAAACCTAGATCGGGAGTTCCGTCAACTCAAGCCTGTGTAGCCACGAGAAACCAATCAGGAGCCCGTTCCGGCACCCTGTTAGAGGAGGAAACCATCACCGGTGGCCATCTTCATCATCCCGGCGCTCTCCATGACGAGGAGGAGTAGTTCACCCTCGGGGCTGAGGGTATGTACCAGTAGCTATGTGTTTGATCTCTCTCTCTCTCTCGTGTTCTTGATGTGGCACGATCTTGATGTACCATGAGCTTTGCTATTATAGTTGGATCTTATGATGTTTCTCCCCCTCTACCTCTTGTAATGTATTGATTTTTCCCTTTGAAATTATCTTATCTTATTGAGTCTTTAAGGATTTGAGAACACTTGATGTATGCCTTGCATGTGCTTATCTGTGGTGACAATGGGATATTAACGTGATCCACTTGATGTATATTTTGGTGATCAACTTGCAGGTGCGGTGACCTTGTGAACTTATGCATAGGGGTTGGCACATGTTTTCGTCTTGACTCTCCGGTAGAAACTTTGAGTCACTCTTTGAAGTTCTTTGTGTTGGTTCGAATAGACGAATCTGAGATTGTGTGATGCATATCATATAATCAAACCCGCGGATACTTGTGGTGACATTGGAGTATCTAGGTGACATTAGGGTTTTGGTTGATATGTGTCTTAAGGTGTTATGTTAGTACGAAATCTAGGGCTGTTTGTGACACTTATAGGAATAGCGCAATAGATCGATTAGAAAGAATAACTTTGAGGTGGTTTCGTACCCTACGATAATCTCTTTGTCTGTTCTCCGCTATTAGTGACTTTGGACTGACTCTTCATTGCACGTTGATGGATTGTTATATGATCTAATTATGTTATCATTGTTGAGAGAACTTGCACTAGTGAAAGTATGAACCAGAGGCTTTGTTTCTAAGCATTAAAATACCGTTTGTGCCCACTTTTATTATTAGTTACCTTGCTATTTTTATATTTTCATATTACAAAAACCTATATCTACCATCCATATTACACTTGTATCACCATCTCTTCGCTGAACTAGTGCACCTATACAATTTACCATTGTATTGGGTGTGTTGGGGACACAAGAGACTCTTTGTTATTTGGTTGCAGGGTTGTTTGAGAGAGACCATCTTCATCCTACGCCTCCCACAGATTGATAAACCTTAGGTCATCCACTTGAGGGAAATTTGCTACTGTCCTACAAAACACTACGCTTGGAGGCCCAACACGAGTCTACAAGAAGAAGTTTGCGTAGTAGACAACAAAGAGGGCGGTGTGGGAATGGAGGTGGCGCGAAAGACGAGGGAAACGCCAGGGCAGCTCCTTGGAGGTGGAGGACGGGATGGCTGAACCAGCGGGACGATGAGATCGACAATGGATCCTCATTCGGTGCGGTGGATGAGGGAGGTCAAGGTGTTGCAGTGGACGACGTCATCGGGGAAGAGGCTCCGGCTGAGCGGCAGGTGGAGGATGGTGTGGGGCTTCGCGGGTTTTCGTGGCCTCGGTGTTTGAATGGTGGTTGCGAAGGGAATGGGAGGGGGAACCATGGCTTAGGGACGCGCTTGTCTGAAATGTGTTGCAAGTTACGAAAATACCCCCACCGATTTGAACTAGGTGGTTCTTTCGGTTCAGGGGGTATCATGGAAATTTTGCTTGTCGGGATTTCACAGGAGGTGGGAGTTTTCGTGGGCATTGTAATTTTGGGATGGCAACGCACGGGTTGAGATGGAGGGAGTTTTCCGAGCACAACGAGACAAAGAGATAGCTTCAAATTTCAGGATAACAAAGTGTGTGTTAATTTTCTGGAGAACGGTATGCTACCTAATCAATTCGCACAACACAAGATAGTGTCTTGTCTCATTTTGTTGTATGAATTACTACAAATGTCATTCAATGCTTTGAATCCATGTTATGTTTGTATAATGCATGTAACCTACTCGAATGAATAAATTAGGGCATTCCAAATGTATACTACCGGCTGTAATATGAACTAAATTTGAATTCGTTTCTCTATTTGAATAAGATCTACAATCATGATTGTTGTCATGTTAAACAATCATTTTTATATTATTTTGGCAACACACTACATGGTTATTGTCAGGTTAGATATCAATTACTTGTACCATTAAACTTGAATTCAATAGTTTGAATCCACTTTATAATGATTTCAAATAATAATACATTTCAGGCTCTGGCTAGATCTCCATAATCTAAAACATGTTTCATATGTATAGCGTGGTTATGACACAATTTATGCATGGTGCCCCACCCCTGATATGTATCCAACGTATCTATAATTTTTTATTGTTCCATGTTGTTTTATTATCAATCTTGGATGTTTTATAATCATTTTATATATCATTCTTTGGTACTAACCTATTGACATAGTGCCAAGTGCGAGTTGATGTTTTCTGCATGTTTTTTACATTGCAGGAAATCGATATGAAACGGAGCCCAAACACCGTGAAACTTTTTGGAGATTTTTTCCATGCCATAAAGAACACTATGGGCCCTGGTGGCACCTGAAGGGAGTCCCAAGGAGGGTACAACCCACCAGGGCACGCTAGGAGGCCCAGGCGCGCCCTGGTGGGTTGTGCCCACCTCGGGTGCCCCCCGGACCGCTTTTTGCTCTATAAATACCCCAATATTCCAGAAAACCTAGGAGAGTTGACGAAATATTCATCAAGCCGCCGTAGAGTGCAGAAACACCAGATCCAATCTAGACACCATCACGGAGGGGTTCACCACTTCCATTGGTGCCTCTCCGATGATGTGTGAGTAGTTCTTCGTATACCTACGGGTCCATATAGTAGCTATATGGCTTCCTCTCTCTCTTTTGATTATCAATAAAATGGTCTCTTAGAGATCCATATGATGTAACTCTTTTTGCGGTGTGTTTGTTGGGATCCGGTGAACTTTGAGTTTATGATCAGATCTATCTTTTTATATCCACGAAAGTTATTTGAGTTCTTTGATCTCGTATATGCATGTGCTCTAATAGCCTCGTATTTCTTCTCCTATATTGGGATTTTTTTCGCCAACTTGATCTCTTTATCTTGGCATGGGAAGAGGTGCCCGGTAGTGGGTTCGATCTTACGGTGCTTGATCCCAGTGACAGAAGGGGAACCGACACGTATGTATCGTTGCCACTAAGGATAAAACGACGAGATCCATATCTAATGTCATAGATAAACGGATCTTGTCTACATCATGTCATCGTTCTTAATGCATTACTCTGTTTTTCCATGAACTTAATACACTAGGTGCATGCTGGATAGTGGTCGATGTGTGGAGAGGTAGTACTAGATGCAGGCAGGAGTCGGTCTACTAATCTTGGACGTAATGCCTATGTAATGATCATTGCCTGGATATAGTCATGATTATTTGAAGTTCTATCAATTGCCTAACAGTAATTTGTTTACCCACCGTTGCCATTTTTCTCGAGAGAAGCCACTAGTGAAACCTACAGCCCTCAGGTCTTCTTTCTCATATATTTGCCTTTGCGATCTATTGGCCTTTGCTTTAATTTTTAGATCTATTAATCAAAAAACCCAAAAATACCTTGCTGCAATTTATCTATCATTATTTATATATCTCTCACGTCCAT
This sequence comes from Secale cereale, assembly GCA_902687465.1. Lineage (NCBI taxonomy): Eukaryota > Viridiplantae > Streptophyta > Magnoliopsida > Poales > Poaceae > Secale > Secale cereale. The sequence continues at coordinate 114,926,245 of LR738714.1, read as the reverse complement.
TACCCGAAAGGGATTGACGACCCCTTTTACTCGTTGGGTTGCGAGGTGTTGTTATTTGTGTGCAGGTGTTGTTTACGTTGTGTTGCTTGGTTCTCCTATTGGTTCGATAACCTTGATTTCATCACTGCGGGAAATATGTACAGATGCTATACTACATCATCCCTTCCTCTTTGGGGAAATACCGAAGTAGCTTTAAGCGACATCAAAAGGAATTTCTCGTGCCATTGTCGGGGAGCACCTTCAACATAACCAGGTTCCTAATCACAAATCTCATCTCCTCGAAATTTACATTATTTGCCATTTGCCTCTCGTTTTCCTCTCCCCCACTTCACCAATATTTGTCGTTTTATTCGCCTCTCTTTTTCACCGATATCGAGACATCTCTAGTCTCGATGGCTAGCGTCCCTACTCCTCCTTTGTCACTAGATTTTGAAGTTCTTTAGTTCAAGCAAAGACAAGGAGAAAATATGAAAGATGCCTGGTATAGGCTTATGGAATCATATCATGTTTCCAATCTAAAAGGGGATGCTAAGGTTTTGCTTCGTAATTTTAACATAGGATTAGCTTTGCATTATAGACAACTTCTTGATTTTGCCGCTAAAGGAAATTTTATTGAGCTTGATGCAAACGCTACCTATGAAATTTTGGAAGGAATTTTGGGAATTCCTCCTCAAAATTAAGGGTTTTCTTTCATCCCTGAGGGAGTTCGAATGTTGGACAAACTTGGTGATTTGCATAAACATGTGGTTGAAATACAGAAATATAATGGACCCCTCAAGCACCTTAATGGTAGTATCAACCGCATTAACACCTTAATTACTCTTTGCAACAAGTGTTTGGATATGTTGGATCTTAAGATGGTTTCTTTTCCGGAGAATTTAGGGAAGCGTAAAGAGCCTCCCGGGTTTGAGAAAACCGTTACAAAATTTGCCAAAACTTCGGAAGACAAAACATAGATCCTTGCCTTATGCCTAGCTAAGGGCGTAAAATGATAGCGCTTGTTGGGAGGCAACCCAATGAATAAAATTTATTTTTGCTTTTTGCTTTCTGTTCTTCAGTGTTTACACAATTATGATACTGGTATGATTATTTTTTTGTGTTTTAATTAGTGTTTGTGCCAAGTAGAACCGATAGGATCTTCTTGGGTGATAGTAGTTTGATCTTGCTGGAAAAGACAGAAACTTTGCGCTCACAAGAAAAATTCTCATTTTTAACAGAAAAGTGTTTTTTAGTTGTTTATTTTTGTAGAAGATTAATATACAAATTGCTCGTGTGGCCCTATTTTTTCAAGATTTTTAGAGGTCCAGAAGTTTCCAAAACTTCTAGATTACTACAGACTGTTTTGTTTTTTACAGATTCTGTTTTGTTTGTGCTGTGTGCTTATTTTGATGGCTCTATGGTTTTCTTTGATGAGTTTTTGCCATAGAAAAGTTGGAATATCGTAGATATAATACCAAGACAAAATATGAATTGGTTTACTACAGCACTTTTAGTAGTGGTTTGCTTTCTTACACCAACGGATCTCACGAAGGTTTTGTTGAAGTTTTGTGTGATTGAAGTTTTCAAGTTTTGGGTTATCTTACGATGGATGAAGGAAGGATGGAGGAGCCTAAGCTTGGGGATGCCCCGGCATCCCAAGCTATTATCCAAGAATGGGCAACCAACTAAGCTTGGGGATGCCCCCGAGTGGCATTCCCGCTTTCTTCTAACAACCATAGGTATTTCACTCGAAACTATATTTTTACTCATCACATGATATGTGTTTTGCATGGAGCGTCTTGTATGATATGATTCTTTGCTTGTTTTGTTTTGCTTTTTAAGTCATCAATCCTTGCTTTTCCATGATTGATGTGTTATTCTCACGATGAGTGTTTATTCACTTGTCATTGCACAAAAGTACGGCAAAGCACTGGTGCGCGTCGGTCCTAAACAAACGGTTTAAAACCCCTTTACGCGACGAAATTTGGAACCGTCACCAAGTGAGTGTGGGCGATAGGGGGTCCTTCCCACACGACCCAGAAACCGTCGGGGATATGCCCTCCTGGCACACACGTTCCACAAAATGAGGTCGTGTGCGACTGGCGAGCACTCCAATACGGAAATACGTACAGTAGAGCTAAAAAATACAATTATACGGCGAAATTGTTTCCGGTCGCAAGTACATCCCACACAGTCAGTCCCCACTAAGCGTTTCCATTCGTATGCACATCCCACACAGTCGCTCCAAGGAAAACTTTTCCGTTCACAGGTACATCACACACAATTTTTCCCGTTAGAAATTTTGCGTTATTGAATGTATCACACACGGTCCATAGAAGAAACTGTGTGCAAAGGTTGTCCATCACACATAGTTTTTATGTGGTAAACGCTTGCGCAAGGTGGCCTAACGCAAACAGTTTTCAAGAGAAAGTCGTGTGTGATTGTTCATTGATCCAACACGGGTTATTCCTAGAAACTATGTGCGTTGCCTGAGGTCATCGCCCATGGTATTTTTTCAACAACCGTTTGCAATAGCAAAACACAATTAGCAGGCTGATTCTCCATTAATAGGCTAATTATCCAATTATTCATAATCCATTTATTAATCTAATTGACATTTCATATTAAGCACACAATATATTTCATTTCCATATTAAGGAAGGAGAATTTCATAATTGAAATACATCAGAGTACAACATGATATAGCTTCAGCACTGAGCTACCCCATTACACAACTACACCAGCAGCAAGTTCCACATGCAACATGTAGAACCTTTCAAAATTAGCATCATAGACCGTATATAGACAGATGCACCTCATCCGGAAAACTGCTGAAGCGGAAGGCGAATATTGAGCCTTCATTCATGTTGAAGGTCTTTGCAACTTTAGGCCAGTGCCTGTGGATGATTGGCCGTCCGTCCTTCGTCCTCTTCGGGAACACTTCAATATTGAATCGTGGGTGTTGTATGAAAACCTTCCTCACCTGCTGACCATAGAGTTTGTTTGAGAGGTAATCATCAGTGAACTGCTTTGGAAAGGCCTGAAAACAAGGATGTGCATAAATATCTTCTCTATATTGGAAATGGGGCAACGGAATAAAAAATGCAAGGAATAATAGTTAGTACCATCTTGTAGTGAACTGATGTCTTCTTCATTGTGCAGACAAAGATCTTGTTGTTTTTTGTCGTAATTTCTTTATCCCAACAATCTTTCTGAGTTTCTTGATTTGATTGATATTCATGGAAAACTCATTTCCCCATATGCAAAAAGGGTCGAACAGTGGGTCAAAACCTCTGACGGCAGGACCTACATGTGCAAGACCAAATTGTTAAAAACCAAAATATTAGAATGGTTCCTGCAATTGCACAATAATGTGCTATTAGACAACGGACCATGCACGTGCTAACCTCGATTGTGAACCTCAGTGCTTCCCATTGTTTCCCTACAACACATATAAGGTAGTTAGTCACCAGGTTAAGTAAGGGTTCGCATGCTATCAGTAAAATATGTTGATGAAAAATAAGCACATTGCAGATTCATTATATTAATTCAAGCCACATGAAAAACCCATTTATCTAAACCAAGCATGATTAAGAACTAGGAAATATAGCAATGGTATATGTTTCTCATGTATTAAGTGCAGCCAAATTTGATTTATTCCTCATATGCAGAACAATACAAAATTCTACCCACAACATTTGGACATCGCAATGTAGAATTGAACCAAGCAGTTAGCTAAACACCACAACAAATGAACCAAACATTAACTACAGCCAATTGTAGCAATTGTATTTGTTTCTCATGTATTTACTACAGCCAAATTCAATTTATTCCTCACATGGTATACAGTAATAGAATGCACCCACAATTTTGTAAAGATAAATTCAATTTATTTCTCACATGGCCGACAATACAAAATTGCATCCTGAAGAATTGAACATCACATTTGCATAATTGAACCAAATAGGTAACTGAAGACGGCAACTAATTAAGAAAACAGTTAATAAGTGAGCACCACACTGCACGACATATAGAACATATACACTAGAGCAATAGATTGCATGGTGAAATTAGATAGCACAATTCACTAGAATTTGTGAAGGAGCAGCACACGCAACGGGTAAACCGGGCATGCTTAACCGGCGTAGCTAGCAATTGGCAAGGTGCTCCTTCAAGATCTGGGGGTCGGCAAGAATGGATGCCATCGCGACCTCATCTGCATGCGGCCGCGAGTTGCTTCTCCGCTGCCAAATGCTCCTTGAGGTCCTCGCTATACTGCGTGCGCCATGGCTTAGGCCGACGCTTTTTTGGTGGAGGGGTCGGTGATTTGGGTGGAAGGTGTCGCGCTCGCGCCGACGGTCGGGGCATGTGGGATGTGGAAGGAGGAGGAGGATGGGGGTCGGGTGTGGATTACCTGCCTTGATAGAGGAGGACAAGCAGCGTGAAGAAGGGTAGCCGGCGAGGAGGTGGCGGCGCTGCAAGCAAGGAGTGAAGGTTTCAACTTGGAAAGGAAGGCGGAAAGAGGAGAAATGTGGCTTTTGGTAAGGGGGAGGGGGCGGGGAGGTAGATATTTCCGCAAAAGCCGAAAATTTGGAATCGCTTCAGCCAAAAAACTGGCGCGCAAAGTGTCATCAGACACGTTCCCTTATTCAGAACTGTGTACGATATGTGTACATCACAAACGATTCAGATAGCTTAACCCATGTGTGAAGAGTTTGAACGTCAAAAGTTTTGGTTCGACTTTCCATGGTTACAATGGTCATCCACATCATTGCATAATTTGGGTACACAAAGGAGACTACAGCACACCCACACTTCTTAATCGAGCAAGTTCAGCAATTAAATAGAGCTAGCTGACTTAAACATTACTCTAACAAATTAAAGACCGGTGCTCTTAATTAAATAAAACAAAGAGTACTGCTATGGCTGGTGCTCGTCTATCTCCGCCGCCTCCTCCATGTCCAGCTCATGCCCGACGGTCTCCTGGGGAAGGGGCTCCATGGCATCCATCGCACCATACTCAGCAAGCATCTCGCCATCTGCGTCCGCCATATCTTTGGAAAAGGCCACCACGAGCTAGGCGTGGGCGGACGCGATCTGGGCTTGGACAGGCTCCATCGTCGCAAGGTATGCGTCGGAGTAACGGACGGCTGCTCGAACGCTCTCGGCGATTGCCAGCTCTTCGGCCGTGGGTTGTCGACTGTTGTCAAAGAAGCTTCCTTCGATTTGTGTGGTGACCGCCAGCAGCTGGGCGTGGGTGGCCTCGGGTCGTGGGCGGCGTCCATTAGGGCTAAGGCCGCCGCTGCGGAACGGACAGCTGATGTGCCACCCTCGCCAGTTGTTATCCCGGAGGCAGATGTTGCTGCCGCCACCCGAGAAGCAACAACGACCGTTTGGGATGCCTTTGCCGCCCGGTCGCAAATTGCCGCCGCGCTCATGGACCTTGTTAGCACGCGCATGGTGGCTGCGGCCGCGCTCTCGCCGGAGTGGGCCACCGAAGTTTCCCTCATGACGCGGGTCCACGTGCCCATCTTTCACCAGCGACGATTGAACAGTGAAATGATATTTGGGGAGCGAGCTAGTGTGCTTGAGACGCCGGCTGTGGACTGTAGCCGATGCACCTTCTCGCGTAAGCCATAGGCGTACTATACACCGACGGTGCTCCAAGATATTTTGTACTACATCTCACACGGTTGCTGATAATAAACTGTGTGCGATCTACTTGATTTTTCATCTTGATTTGACTTACATAATGGGATCAAAGTGGCAATGGACAGTGTTTGAATTGCTAGACCTTTTATCTGGAGTGAACATGCAACTATATGTGTGTCGTAAAAGAATTGGAATTATTCAGGGTTCGTTTAAAAATTGGATACATTAAATTGGTTTTGTAGCCATTTCAGGTGAACAATTCAAATTTGAACTACATGCACATGCTCCAGTGCATATAAATTGGTTGAAAAAACAAATATGTGTCCTTGGGTGCATGCTTGGGTCTTACCCATGCAAGAAATGGGAATGAATTTCAAACACCGGGGCACCGTTGATTGTCGGCAAAATATTGAGATGCCTGGTTTTAAAATTCTAGTAAACCCAAAACTCGTCTGAAGTTCATGAAACTTGGCATGCTATCATGGAGCGGCATCAACATGTCGTGGTACAAATTTTGTCCCATTTGGGGCAGGTTTGGGTATATGCTTCTCACAAACCGGAGCTTCTCACAAAACGGAGCTTCTCACAACAAGCATGATGCTTTTTTGGTAGGGAACGTCCCACCTTTGGGGACGAAACGATATCCATTGCCTCTTATTGCTTTCAAAAAAATTCTCGTGTCAACATATAACAACAGGAGTGTTGTGTGAATTTTTGTGATTTTTGGGGTTCGTTTGGACATTTTTTATGCATTAACTTAGTTTTCAATGCATTTATGTGCATAACTCAAATTTGAACTACATGCACATGCTCCAGTGCATATAAATTGGTTGAAAAATCAAATATGTATCCTTGGGTGCATTCATAGGTCCCATGCAAGAAATGGGAATGAATTTCAAACGCCGGGGCACCGTTGATTGCCGGTAAAACATTGAGATGCCTGGTTTTTAAATTCTAGTAAATCCAAAACTCGTCTGAAATTCATGAAACTTGGCATGCTACCATGGAGTGGCATTAACATGTCGTGGTACAAATTTTGTTCCATTTGGGGAGGGTTTGGGTATATGCTTCTCACAAACCAGAGCTTCTCACAACAAGCATGATGCTTTTCGGTAGGGAACGTCCCACCTTTGGGGATGAAGCGATATCCATTGCCTCTTATCGCTTTCAATTTTTTTCTCGTGTCAACATAGAACAACAGGAGTGTTGTGTGAATTTTTGTGATTTTTCGGGGTTCGTTTGGACATTTTTATGCATTGACTGAGTTTTCAATGCATTTTATGTGCCTAATTCAAATTTGAACTACATGCACATGCTCCAGTGCATATAAATTGGTTGACAAATGAAATCTGTGTCCTTGGGTGCATGCTTAGGTCCCATGCAAGAAATGGGAATGAATTTCAAACACCGGGGCACCGTTGATTACCGGCAAAACCATTGAGATGCCTGGTTTTTAACTTCTAGTAAATCCAAAACTTGTCTGAAATTCATGAAACTTGGCATGCTATCATGGAGCGGCATCAACATGCCATGGTACAAATTTTGTCCCATTTGGGGCAGGTTTTGGTATATACTTCTCACAAACCGGAGCTTCTCACAACAAGTATGATGGTTTTCGATAGGGAACGTCCCACCTTTGGGGACGAAACGATATCCATTGCCTTTTATTGCTTTCATTTTTTATCATGTCAACATAGAACAACAGGAGTGTTGTGTGATTTTTTGTGATGTTTCGGGGTTCGTTTGGACATTTTTATGCATTAACTGAGTTTTCAATGCATTTTATGTGCATCATTCAAATTTGAACTACATGCACTTGCTCCAGTGCATATAAATTGGTTGAAAAATCAAATATGTGTCCTTGGGTGCATGCTTAGGTCCCATGGAAGAAATGGGAATGAATTTCAAAACTAGGGCACGGTTGATTGCCAGCAAAACATTGCGATGCCTGGTTTTTAAATTCTAGTAAATCCAAAACTCGTCTGAAATTCATGAAACTTGGCGTGCTATCATGGAGCAGCATCAACATGCCGTGGTACAAATTTTGTCCCATTTGGGGCAGGTTAGGGTATATGCTTCTCACAAACCGGAGCTTCTCACAACAAGCATGATGCTTTTTTGGTAGGGAACGTCCCACCTTTGGGGACGAAACGATATCCATTACCTCTTATTGCTTTCAAAAAAAAATCTCGTGTAAACATATAACAACAGGAGTGTTGTGTGAATTTTTGTGATTTTTGGGGTTTGTTTGGACATTTTTATGCATTAACTTAGTTTTCAATGCATTTATGTGCATAACTCAAATTTGAACTACATGCACATGCTCCAGTGCATATAAATTGGTTGAAAAATCAAATATGTATCCTTGGGTGCATTCATAGGTCCCATGCAAGAAATGGGAATGAATTTCAAACACTAGGGCACCATTGATTACCGCCAAAACATTGAGATGCCTGCTTTTTAAATTCTAGTAAACTCAAAACTCGTTTGAAATTCATGAAACTTGGCATGCTATCTTGGAGCGGCATCAACATGCCGTGGTACAAATTTTGTCCCATTTGGGGCAGGTTAGGGTATAGGCTTCTCACAAACCGGAGCTTCTCACAATGAGCATGATGCTTTTCGGTAGGGAACATCCCACCATTGGGGACAAAATGATATCCATTGCCTCTTATTGCTTTCAATTTTTTTCTCGTGTCAACATAGAACAACATGAGTTTTGTGTGAATTTTTGTGATTTTTTGGGGTTCGTTTGGACATTTTTATGCATTAACTGAGTTTTGAATGCATTTATGTGCATAATTCAAATTTGAACTACATGCACATGCTCCAGTGCATATAAATTGGTTGAAAAATCAAATATGTGTAATTGGGTGCATGCTTAGGTCCCATGCAAGAAATGGGAATGAATTTCAAACACCAGGGCACCATTGATTGCCAGCAAAACATTGAGATGCCTGGTTTTTTAATTCTAGTAAATCCAAAATTATGTTAACCATTCACGTGATGGTACGTCTCCAACGTATCTATAATTTTTATTGTTCCATGCTATTAATTATGATATTTTAAATGTTTAATGGGCTTTGTTATACACTTTTATATTATTTTTGGGACTAACCTATTAACCCAAAGGCCCAGTCCGGATTGCTGTTTTCTGCCTATTTCAGGGTTTTACAGAAAAGGAATATCAAACGGACTCCAAACGGAATGAAACCTTTGGGAGAGATATTTTTGGAGCGATATCTTCACGGGAGACTTGAGAACCACGGAATAGGGCACTCATGGCGTCCACGAGGGTGGGGGGCGCGCCCCCCTATAGGGCGCGCCCCCTGCCTCGTGGGCCCCATGTTGGTCCCTCGATGCCCTCCTTCCTCCTATATATATCCATGTACCCCGAAAACATCATAAGAGGAGAAAACCCTAATTCCACCGCCACAACCTTCTGTTCCGTGAGATCCCATCTTGGGACCTGTTCCGGAGCTCCACCGGAGGGGGGATCTACCACTCAGTGCTTCTACATTAACACCATCGCAACACCATGAGTTGTGAGTAGTTTACCACAGACCTTTGGGTCCATAGTTAGTACCTAGAAGGCTTCTTCTCTCTCTTTGGATCTGAATACCAAGTTCTCCTCGGTCTTCAAGGAGATCTATTCGATTAATCTCTTTTTGCGGTGTGTTTGTCGAGATCCGATAAATTTTCGGTTTATGATCAAGATTATCTATGAGAAATAATTGGTTCTTTTCTGAATTCTTTTATATATGATTATAATATCGTTGCAAGTCTCTTCGAATTATTGGTTTGGTTTGGCCTACTAGATCTATAGTTCTTGCAATAGGAGAAATGCTTGGCTTTGGGTTCAATCTTGCGGTGTCCTTTCCCAGTGACAGTAGGGGCAGCAAGGCACGTATTGTATTTTTGCCATTGATGATAAAAAGATGGGGTTTATATCATATTGCTTGATTTTATCCCTCTACATCATGTCATCTTGCTTAAGGCATTAGTCTGTTCTTATGAACTTAATACTCTAGATGCATGCTAGATACTGGTCGCAATGTGGAGTAATAGTAGTAGATGCAGAATCGTTTCGGTCTGCTTGTCACGGACATGATGCCTATATATAATGATCATGCCTAGATATTCTCATAATTATTCACTTTTCTATCAATTGCTCGACAGTAATTCGTTCACCCACCGTAGAATTTTGCTATCATGAGAGAAGCCACTAGTGAAACCTATGGCCCCTAGGTCTATTCTCAACATATCAATCTACAATCTACTTTACTTTACAGTTTTTACTTTATGTTATTATATCCAAAAATACCAAAAATACCAAACTATCATATCTATCAGATCTCACTTTCGTAAGTGACCGTAAAGGGATTGAAAACCCCTTATCGCGTTGGCTGCGAAGTTCTTATTTGTTTGTGCAGGTGCGAGGGACTCGCGCGTGGTCTCCTAGTGGATTGATACCTTGGTTCTAAAAAACTGAGGGAAATACTTACGCTACTGTGCTGCATCACCCTTTCCTCTTCAAGGGAATACAACGCAAGCTCGGGAAGTAGCAAGAAGAATTTCTGGCGCCGTTGTCGGGGAGGCTTACGCAAAATTCATATACCAAGTACCTATCACAAACCCTTATCCTTCGCATTACATTTATTTGCTTCTCGTTTTCCTCTCCCCCACTTCACCCTTGCCATTTTATTTGCCCTTCTTTTTGCCGTGTGTTTACCGTTCGCTTGTCCTCATGTCTGAGATGGGGGAGGATTTTATCGAGAAGGGTAGTAATGTTGAGGGCAACGTCTATGTTGACCCTCCGGATGAAACTACCACTTTACATATTAAGAAGTTCCGGGTTGGCAGTGGTAATATCATTGGAAAAGGAGTTCTTCAAGACTTCTTTACTTGTGCCGATGCTTTGCCTACTTTGGGTGGTTCTATTCTTCATAGAACTATTAGCCTTGCGGATGCCATATCTATGTTTGTAGTTGAAATTTAAAGGCAATTTATCCATATGGATCCCTGTATTCAGAGAATCTTTCTGGAATTTTCCAATATTGAGCATTCTTTTGTTAAGCGTGCCGCTACTATCTTTTTGGCTCATGAATTCAGATTTATCATGAAAGAGGCCAAAGAAATCTTTGGTCATTACGGGGTAGATGTTGGTCGACCTCCCATAGAGGCTATCTTATTTAATCAAGAAGACATAATGCGGTTGTGATTTCCTGATCATGTTGCTTTTAATGAAAACCTTAGAAAAAAGGTTCCTACAGATGTCTTGGTTGATAGAATTTCTGAGTTGAATGATAATTTTGCTATTCAAAACAATGGGTTAGGTTTTTCTCTCGAGCGAAGGCTTATGACCTTCTGCCAAAAGAATGCCTATAATGATGAATTGGTTGTACATTATAAAGGGCCAAAAGAGGAACCTATACCTCCTGAGCTTGATGTGGGGGACTTTTGTCCCATTAAATTTCGCCCTTTTCATTACTTTTGCTTGCCACAAAGAAACCTTGCTGCTGAACGTAGGGAATATGAGATGACTTTTTGCGATATATCTTATCATTATGGCAATACCTAGATCTATCCTTGTATCGTGCCTAGCTAGGGGCGTTAAACGATAGCGCTTGTTGGGAGGCAACCCAATTTTATATTTTTTGTTTTTGCTTATGTTTAGGAATAAATATTGCATCTAGCTTCTGTTTAGATGTGGTTTTGTGTTTTAATTAGTGTTTGTGCCAAGTAGAACCTTTGGGAAGACTTGTGTGAAGTTTATATGATCTTGCTGTAAAAAAACAGAATCGTTAGCGCTCACTAGAATAGTCACCAGGTTTTACTAGAGTGTGCTATTTAGTTGATTCTTTTTGCAGATTATTAATAGACAAATTCCTCACGTTTACCAATTTATTTCAATTTTTTGGAGTTACAGGAGTATGCGAAAGTTACAGATTACTACAGACTGTTCTATTTTTGACAGATTCTGTTTTTCGTGTGTTGTTTGCTTATTTTGATGAATCTATGAGTAGTATTGGAGGATATGAATCATAGAGAAGTTGGAATACATTAGGTTTAACACCAATATAAACAAAGAATGAGTTCATTGCAGTACCTTTGAGTGGTGGTTTGTTTTCTTATACTAACGGAGCTCACGAGATTTTTGTCTAAGTTTTGTGTTGTGAAGTTTTCAAGTTTTGAGTATTGCTTTGATGGACTACGGAACAAAGAGTGGCCAGAGCCTAAGCTTGGGGATGCCCAAGGCACCCCAAGGTAAAATTCAAGGACAAACAAAAGCCCATGCTTGGGGATGCCCCGAGAAGGCATCCCCTCTTTCGTCTTCATCTATCGATAACTATACTCGGGATTATATTTTTATTCACCACATGATATGTGTTTTACTTGGAGCGTCATGTATAATTTGAGTCTTTACTTGTTAGTTTGCCACAATCATCCTTGCTGGACACACCTTTTTGATATAGATAAATATGGCCTAGAAATTGTTAGAACACTCTATGTGCTTCACTTATATCTTTTGAGCTAAATAGTTTGCTCTAGTGCTTCACTTATATCTTTTTGAGCACGGTGGTAATTTTATTTTGTAGAAATTGTTGATCTCTAATGCTTCACTTATATCCTTTTGAGAGTCTATTAGAACAGCATGGTAATGTGCTTTGGCTATAAAACTAGCCTTAACATGATAGGCATCCCAGATGAATGTAGTAAAAACTTTCATACAAAGTTCCTTGAATATGATGAGAAGTTTGATACTTGATAATTGTTTTGAGATATGAGGATAGTGATATTAGAGTCATGCTAGTGGAGTTATTATGAAATTGAGAAATACTTGTGTTAAAGTTTGTGATTCCCATAGCATGCACTTATGGTGGACCACTATGTGACGAAGTTAGAGCATGAGGTATTTGTAGAGTGTCATCCTTTGTGTGGAGGTCGGGGGCGCGCGATGGTTAACTCCTACCAACCTCCCCCCTAGGAGCATGTGTTGATTGTTTTTTTTGATGACCCGCAAATTTTTGCAATAAATATATGAGTTCTTTCTGACTAATGTTGAGTCCATGGATTATACGTACTCTCACCCTTCCACCATTGCTAGCCTCTCTTGTACCGCGCAACTTTCGCCGATACCATACACCCACTATATACCTTCCTCAAAACAGCCACCATATACCTTCCTCAAAATAGCCACCATATCTACCTATCATGGCATTTCCATAGCCATTCCGAGATATATTGCCATGCAACTTTCCACCGTCCCGTTCATATGGCACGCTTCATATTGTCATATTGCCATGCATGATCATGTAGTTGACATCGTATTTTTCGCAAAACCACCATGCATAATTTTTCATACATGTCACTCTTGATTGATTACACATCCCGGTACACCGCCGGATGCATTCATATAGAGTCATACTTTGTTCTAGTATCGAGTTGTAATATCGAGTTGTAAATCAATATAAGTGTGATGATCATCATTATTAGAGCATTGTCCCAACGAAAAAAAAGAAGGAAAGGCCAAGAAAAGAAAGGCCAAAAAAAAGAAAAAGAAAAAAAAAGAAGAAAAATAGAGAAAAGAAAAAGGGACAATTGCTACTATCTTTTTCCGCACTTGTGCTTCAAAGTAGCACCATGTTCTTCATGATAGAGATTCTCATCTTTAGTCACTTTCATATGCTAGTGGGAATTTTCATTATAGAACTTGGCTTGTATATTCCAACGATGGGCTTCCTCAAATGCCCTAGGTCCTCATGAGCAAGCAAGTTGGATGCACACCCACTTAGTTTCTTTTGTTGAGCTTTCATACATTTTTAGCTCTAGTGCATTCGTTGAATGGCAATCCCTACTCACTCATATTGATATCTATTGATGGGCATCTCCATAGCCCGTTGATACCCCTAGTCGATGTGAGACTATCTCCCTCCTTTTTTATTCTCCACAACCACCACTCTATTCCACCCATAGTGCTATATCCATGGCCCACGCTCATGTATTGCGTGAAAGTTGAAAGGTTTGAAAGAATTGAGTATGAAAACAAGTGCTTGGCTGAAACCAGGGTTGTGCATGATACAAATATTTTGTGTGATGAAGAGGGAGCATAGCCAGACTATATGATTTTGTAGGGATAACTTTCTTTAGCCATGGTATTTTGAGAAGACATGATTGCTTTGTTAGTCTTGAAGTATTATTATTTCTTATGTCAATATAGACTTTTGTCTTGAATCTTTCAGATCTGAACATTCATGCCACAATAAAAAGAATTATATTGAAAATTATGTTGGTTAGCATTCCACATCAAAAATTCCGTTTTTATCATTTACCTACACGAGGACGAGCAGGAATTAAGCTTGGGGATGCTTGATACGTCTCCAACGTATCTATAATTTTTGATTGTTCGATGCTATTAATTATGATGTTTTGGATGTTTAATGGGCTTTGTTATACACTTTTATATTATTTTTGGGACTAACCTATTAACCCAAAGGCCCAGTCTAGATTGCTATTTTTTTTGCCTATTTCAGGGTTTTACAGAAAAGGAATATCAAACGGAGTCCAAACGGAATGAAACCTTCGGTAGAGATATTTTTCGAGCGATATCTTCACGGGAGACTTGAGAACCACGGAATAGGGCACACGTGGCGTCCACAAGGGTGTCCCCCCCATAGTGCGCACCCCCTGCCTCGTGGGCCCCACGTTGGTCCCCCGATGCCCTCCTTCCTCCTATATATATCCATGTACCCCAAAAACATCAGAAGAGGAGAAAACCCTAATTCCGCTGCCTTAACCTTCTGTTCCCATGAGGTCCCATCTCGGGGCCTGTTCCAGAGCTCCACTGGAGGAGGGATCTACCACAGAGTGCTTCTATATCAACACCATCGCCTCACCATGAGTTGTGAGTAGTTTACCATAGACCTTCGGGTCCATAGTTAGTACCTAGATGGCTTCTTCTCTCTCTTTGGATCTCAATACAAAGTTCTCCTTGGTCTTCGAGGAGATCTATTCGATGTAATCTCTTTTTGCGGTGCGTTTGTCGAGATCTGATGAATTGTGGGTTTATGATCAAGATTATCTATGAGAAATATTTGGTTCTTTTATGAATTCTTTTATGTATGATTATAATATCCTTGCAAGTCTCTTCGAATTATTGGTTTGGTTTGGCCTACTAGATCTATAGTTCTTGCAATGGGAGAAGTGCTTGGCTTTGGGTTTAATCTTGCGGTTTCCTTTCCCAGTGACAGTAGGGGCAGCAAGGCATGTATTGTATTGTTGCCATCGAGGATAAAAAGATGGGGCTTATATCATATTGCTTGAGTTTATCCCTCTACATCATGCCATCTTGCTTAAGGCGTTACTCTGTTCTTATGAACTTAATAGTCTAGATGCATGTTCGATAGCGGTCAATGTGTGGAGTAATTGTAGTAGATGCAGAATCGTTTCGGTCTACTTGTCACGGACGTGATGTCTATATATAATGATCATGCCTAGATATTCTCATAATTATTCGCTTTTCTATCAATTGCTCGACAGTAATTCGTTCACCCACCGTAGAATTCTGCTATCATGAGAGAAGCCACTAGTGAAACCTTTGGCCCCCGGGTTTATTCTCAACATATCAATCTACGATCTACTTTACTTTACCATTTTTACTTTATGTTCTTATATCCAAAAATACCAACCTATCATATCTATCAGATCTCACTTTCGTAAGTGACCGTAAAGGGATTGACAACCCCTTATCGCGTTGGCTGCGAAGTTCTTATTTGTTGGTGCAGGTGGAAGGGACTCGCACGTGGTCTCCTACTGGATTGATACCTTGGTTCTCAAAAACTGAGGGAGATACTTACGCTACTATGCCGCATCACCCTTTCCTCTTCGAGGGAATACAATGCAAGCTCGAGAAGTAGCACGTGACGCCACGTGTCTTGGTTTTAATGGATGTAGGAGGTGTCGTGCGGACAGCTGCTTGACCTTGACTGAACGGGAGGCGTGCGAGCGCCGTCCGGTGCGCAGGCTGACCGAGAGGTGTGCAAGCTGTGCTCGAGTGCGCAGGCTCAGTGGGAAGCATGCGAGCTGTACGCTGCGCAGGCTCATTGGGAAGCGAGCCCTTTGACTTCCATGGCCGCCCGCCTTGCTCACATCCTCTCCATTAATGGCGCCCAAGCCACAGTTTAATTCACTTTTTAAATATAAAACACTCATCACAAACGTTTTAGTTAGAACACCCGTATGCAACCGACAGCTTCCTCGGGAAGCCAAGAGAAAATGTGTCGAGCAGGATTTCTGCAACTCTTGATCGCCAACGTTTTAGATAGAACACCCGTATGCAAAGTGAGAGCAGCGCAGGATTTGTGCATCTCTTCAACGCAAACGGTTGTTTTGGATGACCCGTGTGCAACCACGTACAAACAATTTGGTAAGATTTGTCAGTCCTTGTAACACTGCGATTTGTCAAAATATGAAGCTAAAAATCACTAGCAGTATCTAATTTTTGCAACTAAAATCACTAGTAGCATAGATTTCATTCATAGATTAAGCAGTCGTTCTTAATTTATACAAACAGTTCAACTAGAGAGCTGAACCGGCCAAACTTTTCCTCAATTGTTGCCAACCACGTACTGAAATAGCTAGTTCAACTATATATACTAGCTAATTTTAAGTAGGTTGTATAGTTCCACCACATCTATAGTCAGATGAACTGAACAAAATAGCTCATAAATACTACTACTACTAGTGCGGAGGGGCTTTGTACTACTTCCGGTTGCCTCTCCTCTGCCGAGCATGCTCAGTAAGAGGCGGAGGAGGAGTAGCCTACCGACGAGCTGAGCAACCGCAATGCGGTGCCTGCCGCTAATGCAGCTTCAGCGACGCTCACCTCGAACGGACTCTGCTGCTCCAGACAACCCCTCTCTAAGTGGTGGTTCTCCTCGTAGATCTCCTGATTCCTCACCTCTGAGGCGGCGTGTGCCGCGGCCACTATGGCGGTAAGGCTCTTTGTGTGCTCGACGAGGCACTCCTCCTCCTCCCGCAGGAACTCGGTGTAGCGTGCAAGGTCGCTGTCGCACGTGCGGGCATCCACCTCTGCCTCCCGCCTTTGGGTGGCGGTGGCGGAGCTGGTGATGACCCTGGCAGTTGATGGTGGGCTGGCCGCCACGGTGGCCGATGACGAGGTGGCGGCCAAAACCACCACCTCCCGCCTTCGGGCCGCGGTGGCGGAGCGGGTGATGGCCAAAGTGGCCGGCAATGGGGTGGCGGACATGACGGCCATCTCCCGACTTCGGGCCGCGGCGACAGAGAGGGACATGGCCCTGGATTTCGATGGTGGTTTGGCGGCAACGGCGGCCGGCAGCAGCTGTCGACGGGCACCGGCGACGGAGCGTGTAGTGGGTGTTCCGCGCACACCCAATAGGGTTGCCACGTGCACTACACTACGCCGGGCACTACGCCGCCACCGCGGTGTAGCCTCCCAGCTGGAGCTGTCCTCTGATGATGGCAGAGTGGCTGAGTGACGACGATGGACTGGTGCCATTGGCGAATGTGGGAGAAGCAGACGAGATAAGCTACAAGGATGGAGGGGAAAACACGACGCAAGACTCACTGGCCGTGAGGGTTTTTATAGCAGGCCAGTAAGCATTGGGATTCTGGGGGATTTCACAGAGTCGGATGGGAAGCTTGCGCGGGAACGGGCTCACCGACGATTCATTGGCGTCACCGTTTGGCAAAAAGAACGCCCCCGCGCGCTGCACAAGCTTGCGATGTAAGCCGTCTCCGGCAGCGGGGTGATAAGACGTGCGAGAGAAGGACGAAAGTCCACGTACACATACGGTTAATAAAAAAACGTTTCCGATTTAATTACCTACTATACCACCGTCCTGGTTTATAAGTATGGTTTAACTAATAAAATACTAATGCATGTCGCCAAAGATTATATAGTTGGATTTGTATTTGAACATAGTTTCCAATTATATAATTTTTAAAACATGCATTAACATTTTGTTGGTTAAATTTGAGGGCAAAGTATGGCACGGAATATAAAGGATACTATAGACTAGACGGAGGTGGTACCACACAGCCGCTCTCTATGCAGCAACGCTACTGTCGGCCGGCTTGTAGGCGACCATTTCCTGTGTGTTCAACTGGTCTATGCGTGTAGTTGCTTGTGGTTCAGGCGGCCGCGGCGCACTCTGCTCGCATCCCTCCGGGTGCTCTGCCATCGTCCCTCCACGCACATGATTAAGCACGTTCGTGGGCAAGCGGTTGCGCCGGGCGCGGCGCGACGATGCAGTTACCCGCTGCAAAAACTGTCATGCGGACGCGTCGAGAATCCATGCCGCCCGACCCCCTTTTATTCCTGCGGCCATTTACCTTCATCTCTCGTCTCACATGACACAATGAGCACACCCACGAGGACACATACAGAGAGGACATCCAGCGGTTCCAATGGTGCTCCCCGTGGCTCCAATGGCGCTCCCAGCGGCAGACGACGAGAACGGCGGGCAGTTCACCACACATCATGTAGTGGACACCCACGTGAGGGGAAGGCCCTCTCGGTGGTGTACACGATCGATCCGGTCTCGATGGAGACCTTCATCCAAACTATGGAGCAGTTCCTTGCCAAGGACAAGTACCAAGTGGTCGGCTTCGACCTCGAGTACACCATCGATCATGTCGGGCACGATCAGAAGGTTGTCGTCACCCAGTTGTGCATGCGACATGACGTCCTCGTCTACCACTTCCACCTTGCCACAAGCCTTGCGAGTGTTCCTCCAGGTTTATCAACAGCTCCGACTACAGTTTCGCTACGGTGGACACCACCAACGACCTAAAAGCGCTCAAGGTTTCGTACTTGAAATGCCCAAATCTTGTCAACATCCAGCACCACTACAAGGTCTGGGGCAGCGACAAAAGCACACTGAACTCCCTGGTTGACCTCGCCTCGGCCTTCATCGACCCATACTATGCGAAGATGAAGCAAGAGAGCAATACAGACAAGAACGCCTGGCACAGTGTGTGGCATAAGAGACTGGATGAACAACATGTCAAGTACGCAGCCGTGGATGCGTACACAAGCTACGAGATGTACAAGCAGATCGTTGACATGAGGAACTGTCTTCTTCCTGACCCAGACAAGGGATTGAGTCACATAACAGTGGTAAGAGCATCACAAGAAGTAGATGACTAGACCATTGTTTCTCCTACTTTAGAATGCATGCAATTGTTTATTGACGTGCGTGCGAATGA
The DNA here is from genome assembly GCA_902687465.1 of Secale cereale. Taxonomy (NCBI): domain Eukaryota; kingdom Viridiplantae; phylum Streptophyta; class Magnoliopsida; order Poales; family Poaceae; genus Secale; species Secale cereale. The sequence goes on along the minus strand of LR738714.1, from coordinate 114,907,363 downwards.
TTTGTACAGTCACTTATGTAATTGGATGTTTATTTCAGTTATATATATATATATACACATGTTATTCTACTATAGACACAACAATTCACACGGCTTATTAGCAGCAATCGTCTGTGTTATTATTTGTCTTCGCACACATTTCAAATTACGGACCTGTTTGCTGCGTATCACACACATCTTGTTAAATTATACCGTTTCCATTGTGTTGCCTAATCACACACAGTGTTCATCCTAGTGGACCGTATGTTGTATATCGCACACGCTTCTTTTGTGCCTCCTCATCCCAAACAGTTAATTGAGTTGAACCGTATGCCCTGCATCGCACACGAAACTAAATTCTGAACCGTTTTTGATGCATCTATCATCGCAAATGTTTTGCACCTTTTTTGACGGGTTTTTTACACCATCGTTTGCGATTATGGCATTGCACACAGTTTCATCGAAGGGTCTCTGATCGTAGTGTCACATTTAGACCATCATGTAGTAGTGAAGGTATTAGGGATGCTCAGTCCTGAAATGAAAAACAAATTTACTTTATGTTCTCAAATAATAAAATCCTTGGAAAGTGTTGGTATGGAAGGCAACTGTGGATTCGGCTAGCCATGGCTTGTGAAAGTTTGGTGGAAAAGGAATAAACTTTATTTTCTATTTGGGAACCGCCTATGATATATCTAGCATGGAAAGTGTTGGAAACCTCAAGTCGTTCTCGGTGGTGGGAAAAGTATACTTCCCAAGAAAAATTATCTCTCAATTTTTGCTTTGAGCTATGGCACCTCTACAAATCCCTACTTCCCTCTGCGAAGGGCCTTTCTTTTACTTATGCAAATTTTTTTGAATTTGAGTCTCCATCTTCTCTTACAAGCACCAACGAGGAAACACTATGATCGTACTTGAGCATCCGATGTAACTAATATGCAAATGTGTTTCATGAATGGTCAATGGTTGAGCATAATGGGCTAGGGATAACTTATTCTAGCATTGATATTTTGAAAGACATGGTTGCTTGTTTATTTGCTTGAGTATCTAAATTATTATGTCAAAACTAGACTATTTCTTTGAACCATATAAAAGTCCAAATATCCATGCTATAAAGAAAAGAATATGATATGACTTGATAAACAACACTCCACATCAAAAATTCTATTTTTATCACTTACCTACTCGAGGACGAGTAGGAGTTAAGCTTGGGGATGCTGATACGTCTCGAACGTATCTATAATTTTTTATTGTTCCATGCTGTTTTCTTATCAATCTTGGATGTTTTATAATCATTTTATAGTCATTTTATATAATTTTTTGGTACTAACCTGTTGACATAGTGCCAAGTGCCAGTTGCTATTTTCTGCATGTTTTTTACATCGCAGGAAATCAATATCAAATGGAGCCCAAACACCTCAAAACTTTTTGGAGATTTTTTCGAGGCCAAAAGGAACACTATGGGCCCTGGTGGCACCTGGGGAGGAGTTTAGAGGAGGGGACAAGCCACCAGGGCGCGCCAGGAGGCCCAGGCGCGCCCTAGCGGGTTGTGCCCACCTCGGGTGCCCCCCGGACCGCCTCTTGCTCAATATTCTAGAAACCCTAGGGGAGTCGACGGAATATTCATCCAGCCACCGCAGAGTCCAGAAACACCAGATCCAATCTAGACACCATCACGGGGGGGGGGGGGCACCACTTCCATTGGTGCCTCTCCGATTATGCGTGACTAGTTCTTTGTAGACCTACGGGTCCGTAGTTAGTAGCTAGATGGCTTCCTCTCTCTCTTTCGATTATCAATACAATGGTCTCTTGGAGATCCATATGATGTAACTCTTTTTGCGGTGTGTTTGTTGGGATCCGATGAACTTTGAGTTTATGATCAGATCTATCTTTTTATATCCATGAAAGTTAATTTGAGTTCTTTGATATCTTATATGCATGATATATTATAGCCTCGTATTTCTTCTCCGATATTGGGTTTTGTTTGGCCAACTTGATCTCTTTATCTTGCAATGGGAAGAGGTGCCCGGTAGTGGGTTCGATCTTACGGTGCTTGATCCCAGTGACAGAAGGGGAACCGACACGTATGTATCGTTGGCACTAAGGATAAAACGACGCGATCCATATCTAACGCCATAGATAAATGGATCTTGTCTACATCATGTCATCGTTCTTAATGCATTACTCTATTTTTTCATGTACTTAATACACTAGATGCATGCTGGATAGCGGTCGAAGTGTGGAGTAGTAGTAGTAGATGCAGGCAGGAGTCGGTCTACTAATCTTGGACATGATGCCTATGTAATGCTCATTGCCTGGATATTGTCATGATTATTTGAAGTTCTATCAATTTCCCAAGAGTAATTTGTTTACCCACCATTGCTATTTTTCTCGAGAGAAGCCACTAGTGAAACCTACGGCCCCAGGGTCTTCTTTCTCATATATTTGCCTTTGTGATCTATTTGCCTTTGCTTTTATTTTTAGATATATTTATCCAAAAATACCTTGCTGCAATTTATCTATCATTATGTATATATCTCTCATGGCCATTACCCGAAAGGGATTGACAACCCCTTTTACACGTCGGGTTGCGAGGTGTTGTTGCTTGTGTGTAGGTGTTGTTTACGTTGTGATGCTTGGTTTTCCTACTGGTTCGATAACCTTGGTTTCATTACTGAGGGAAATACCTACCACTTCTATACTACATCATCCCTTCCTCTTTGGGGAAATACCGACGTAGCTTTAAGCGACTTCAGCCCCCCACAACTACAAGTATTTAGATGTGAGCTGCAAAAGCCACGCATTATCATAAATTCAAAATGTGGTGTGCATGGATGCAATGTGGTCACACGATGCCTGCCATCAGTATCTAAATTTCAAATGATATATGAGATTGTTTGATATATATATCTGTGTGTGTGTGTGTGTATAAATAGTATAGCATGTTCAAAACCACACGACGCATATCACTAATACATTCATGTGTGCATGGGTTTAAAACACCATGGTCTATTATTCAAATATTTGAATCCACTTTTACAAGGTATGATCTCTTTTAGTCATGTACACACATACACTCCTCTTCTCTATATAGCTACCACTTAGTATCTGGTGCATGCACACACCCCTCCGTGCCCCCTCCCCCTCCCTCAACATTCTCTAGATTCCACTCATTCGTTAATTATTCCTTAGGTCATTCTCCCATAGCCTTTATAGGTGTCCTCGGGTCCTTCTTTTCGAAACACATCGATCGGTATACCGCTCTGGTCAGGCCTGCCTACCACATACACACTTTCCCTCTTCTCCTCTCACCCTCCTTGCCCCGTAGCTACCTCTCACACACTCACACAAAAATGAACACTCTCGTCCCTCTTTCCATCGGTCTTGCACTCACACACTACTCCCTTCTCTCTGTCTTGTATGCCTCTTGCACCACATCATCCTAGTGGCATCCCTTTATCTCTATATGTCTATCTGGCCTTATTTGCCTCAAACACATGCATGCGTATACTGCTTGATGGCTTCTCGCCCCTCGTTGGTTACCCCAAGTGGAAGGTTTGAGATGCAGTGTAGCGGAAGTTTTCCCTTGGCAAAGATACCAAGGATCGATTTCCCTGAGACTCGCAGTTTCAACAAGAAGGTGTCAACTGCTAACGGCGCCAGATATTAGCAATCAACGTGGACCTGCACACAGATACAAATAACTTTGCTCCCAACGAGTACAGAGAGGTTGTCAATCCCTCCGGCCTTGTCGTTTACAAAGGATCAAACGCAAGTGATAATAGTGATAGGTATTGCTGCAATAGTAAGTAAAAGAGGAAAGTAAATAGCGGATGTGATCAGTGATGGTAATATGGACCGGGGTCCCATGATGTTCACTAGTGATGTCTCTCTCCCAAAAGACGATAAAACAGCTATGTGAGGTAAACGAATTACAGCTGGGCAATTGACAGGACCATGTGCGCAAACCAATGCTGACTAAGTTGCAAGAAAGGTAGAGGTTCAAAGCATGGGCGGTACGCCAAGGCAAGTAGACTGAAATCCATCTGCATCTACTACTAATCATCCACCTTGAGATATCTATCCAGAACATCTCGCTGGTATTAAGTTGCGAGTCCCACCCATAGTGTAAACTCAAAGCAACAGACAACTGCATTAAAAGAACTTTGCGTAAAGTAAACAATCCTTGCACCCGCGGGCACAAGCACCGTTGTTTTCCCCCTTGTGGCAACAGCACATCCCCTAGACTCATGTTTCTGTCACTCAAGCTAGTCATCGAGGGGCATGAACCCACAATCAAGCATAACGTTCCCTCTTGGATCACTACCTACTACTTGGCCAAAGCAATAAATAACAATGGAGAACATGCAAGAATTACTTACGAACATAAATATAAAAGAGGTGAATCAAATATATTACTCAAACACAATCTGAACATAATCTCATAATCCATCAGATCCCAGCAAACTCATCATAGCAACAGCATAAGGATTACATATGTGCCTCGATCATGTAGGGCAGCTCACGAGGACTAATTAGTGAAGCACAAGAACGGGAGGAGAACATCACATAGCTACTGGTCATGGACCCATGGTCCAAGGGAGACTACTCACAACTCATCCGGGAGGCGTCCATGGTGGTGGAGAAGCTCCCGGTGGTGATCCTCCCCTCCGGCAGGGTGCCGGGAAGAGTTCTCCTGGTGCTCCCGATCTTGGAAGCGCGGCGGCGGCGGAACAGAGATGAGATCGCGAAAAAGGGTTCCCGTCTCGAGGGTTTCGGGACACGATATAAATATATGCCAAAGGGGGGCATCAGCGGGGGCCTGGGGGGCCCAGCCCCCCCCCCCTGCGCGGCCAGGAGGGGGGCCGCGCCACCAGGGCGCCTGGAGCCCTGGTGGCCCCCTCCGGCCCTACTTTGGCTGCCGGGAAGCTTCTGGAACGCTGATTTTTTATATAATTTTTCCGGGATTTTTCTGGCAGTTTACGTAATGGGAAAACCTGAAATAGAAAAACAGCAGAAAACAGAAACTGACACTGGGGTGCACTGAGTTAATAGGTTAGTCCAAATATGATCAAAAGTGTATGGAAGTGTATAAATATCATAGCAATATCACCCAAAAGAGGCATGGAGCAAGCATAAATTATAGATACGTTTTGGACGTATCATATACCAATCGATATTCGTCTATACATATAGCTAGGACAATTATCCCTCATTTTCCCCACACATCGATCGATCTACCTAAATAGTTATATCTTAATCTCCCTTTCCTCGACACAACAATTTATCTACATGTCTAGATAGGCCTTCCGGTGACACACATATATCAGCCCCCTCATCATCCATGCATGCCTCCTGCCTCGTCTCTCACCTGCACGCATTCGCACACACACACACCTCTCTTATTGATTGCAGTTGTACCCTCTATTTATCTACTAGCTAGGCCTCTCGCCGAAGGAAATATGCCCTAGAGGCAGTAATAAAGATGTTATTTGTATTTCCTTATATCATGATAAATGTCTTTTATTCATGCTAGAATTGTATTAACTGGAAACTTAGTACATGTGTGAATACATAGAAAAAACAGTATGTCCCTAGTATGCCTCTACTAGACTAGCTCATTGATCAAAGATGGTTATGTTTCCTAGCCATAGACATGAGTTGTCATTTGATCAATGAGATCACATCATTAGGAGAATGATGTGATGGACACGACCCATCCGTTAGATTAGAACTATGATCGTTTAGTTTTACTGCTATTGCTTTCTTCATGACTTATACATGTTCCTATGAATATGAGATTATGCAACTCTCGAATGCCGGAGAAACACCTTGTGTGCTATCAAACATCACAACGTAACTGGTTGATTTTAAATATGCTCTACAGGTGTCTCTAAAAGTGTTCGTGGTGTTGGCATAGATCAGGAATGGGATTTGTCACTCCGAGTGTCAGAGACGTATCTCTGGGCCCTCTCGGTAATGCACATCATAATAAGCCTTGCAAACAAATGACTAATGAGTTAGTCACGAGATGATGTATTACGGAACGAGTAAAGAGACTTGCCGGTAACAAGATTGAACTAGGTATTGAGATACCGACTATCGGGGAAACTGATCCACCCACGAACACCTATGGGGACGGAGCTCCTTTCGGTACGGCAGGGGGCGGAGGTTGCACGAAGAGCAGATCGAGGCGAGGCACATGAGCAGTTTACCCAGGTTCGGGCCGCACGGATGCGTAAAACCCTACTCCTGCTTTGGTTTGTATTGAGTTCTTGGCTCGGGAGCGCTGGAGGCTACAGTATACTTCAGCGGCTAACAAGACCGAGCGCGAGAGTGTTCAAATGTCTAACCCCCCTCTACGTTGCGCATGGGCCTCCTTTTATAGGCTCAAGGGGTCACCGACAGGTGGCAACGCAGTTGAGGGTAAAAATGTAAAAAGAGCGGTAGTGGGAACAGTGTTCCATACCTAACCCTGACGGCAGGGGACAAGGACATTAAATGCCCATCGCCGTCGCCCAAACAGTGCAAAAAGGTGCCGTCAGGGGGGCCACCGTTCGCCACGATGGCTACCTTGTCAGCGCCGCTTGCCACCGTGTACCCCTGGCTGCACAGCCTCCCGCCACGCGCGCTTGGAAGGGTCCCAGAGCGACACGTGGGTGGATGCGCTGGAGCGTGGGTACTGAGTGGAAGCTTGCCGCGACAAGCGTCTTGCCGCGGTCGCTATCTTGTCGCTTCCGGGAGCTTGTCGCTCACCGGGCCTTGTCAGGACGCGTGGCGCATCGCGGCAAGTTTCTTGAAATGCCTTGGTTGGCCTTCCCAGCAAGCTCCTCTTGCCAGGGTCTTGTGTCTTGAGTGGTCTTGTGCCTTGAGTGGCCTTCCCGGCAAGCTCCTCTTGCCGGGGCCTTGTTTCCTTGGCTTGGATACTTTGTTCTTGAATGGCCCCAAAGGAACCACGGAGGACCTTGGCGGTCGCCCGGCAAGCCTTGCCGCGGGACGCTGCAACTGCCCGTGCACAAGTTCGGGATACTAAGGTACCCCTACTTTAGTACACCGACAGGAGCCCCCGGGCCTCGGCCATACACGGTGCCGAGCGCTCTTGGGCCAGGCCCAAAACAGTGCACGGGCACGCGTGGCCTGCGGCACGCCGTATCTTACTCCGTATCCGCCGCGCCCTCCCCTAACGGCACGCGTCGATTGCGACGTCATGGGAGAGATCGTGGGTGGTTTCTTTAATCGGAAATGCGGAACGTCCGCCCCCTCCCCCCTTAAAAGCAGGGGAGACAGGGGCAGTTCGTCCATCCGCCCGTTGCTGCTTCAATCCTCAAAAAGCCTCCGCCGCTCCCCTTCTTCCTAAAGCCGAAAGAGAGCAGCGCTCCGCCCCCCGTCGCCACCAGCGCCACCAGCGCCGTCGACCTCCCTCACCGCTTCCACCATGGCTCCGAAAGGCGAGAAGGGGAAAACCGCGAAGTCGGCCGAGGCGCAGCGGCTCGTGAGGATGCGGAAGGAGCGGGCTGTCTTCCCCCCCAAGCTTGCCGCGAGGAAGTTGAGGGAGAACTTCTATCTCTTCTGGTCAGGGGAGACGCGGGCGCATCCGCGCACCAAGGTATTCTCGGCCATTGCTTGCGAAATGTTTCCGAACGGATACGCGTTCTTCGCCTTGTTCTTCTACTACGGGCTCTGCCCGCCTTTCTCCGAATTCTTCTGTGACCTCATGAATACCTACGGGTTCCACCTCCTTGACTTCACCCCCAACGCCGTTCTGACCATGGCCGTTTTCGCACACCTCTGCGAGAACTTTGTCGGGGTCCATCCCAATGTTGCCCTCTTCCGCCACTACTTCACGCCCCGAGTTGAGAGAGGAGAGCCGTTGTCCGGCGGCGTCTCCTGGATCTCGAGGACGCACAAGAAGGAGGCTTATCTGGAGGGAGAGCTCCGCAGAAAATGGGATGAATGGAGAGCAGACTGGTGCTGGATTGTAGAGGAGAACCCGCAGCCATTCACTGCCCGGCGCCAAGCCCCAGTGGTATGCGGCAACGACTGGAGCGACTTGGCCCCGGAAGATAGCAGACTGAAGATTGCCACTGCCCGGATCCTTCGCCTCAGGCTTGCCGGGCTCACTGTAGGCGCAATTGGCGCGGATTTCCTTCGCCGCCGCATCGCCCCTCTGCAGGAGAGGAAGAGGCCCGCCTGGGAGTTTGAGAACGTGGCAGATATCATGAGGCTGCGCCCAGGCCTCAACTACAACTTCACGGTCCTGGAGCTCAACGGGATGCTGCAGGAGCTGTTCAAGTATGACCCCGATCATCCCGAAGTCTTCAGGTTGCCGCGGGGCGTCGTTCCGCTGTGCAACAACTCCGCGCTCAGCCGCATCCGTGCAATGATGCCACTGTGCGACTCGCACGGGATCGACCCAACTTGGCAAGAGCCTACCGACGAAGCTGTGCAGGGGTTCTTCGACAACTTGGACGAAACGCCGATTTGCGCCGACGAGAAGAAGGGCCTCACCCGCGGCACCACCGACAAGGAGATGGCGTACATCGCCACCAGGCTGGAGGAAGCGGCGGCAGCCGCGGCCGCGGGTGAGTTCGGGTACACCGTGGAGGAGGCGGAGGCAGCGGAGGCGGCAAGCCTTGCCGAGCGGGAGGAGTTCCTTGGCGTGGGAAAGCCTGCCGGCGAGGGAGAGCCTGCCGGGCAAGACGCCGAGTCAAGCGAGCCCGCCGAGCAGGGCGTCGAGTCGAGCGGGCCTGCCGAGGACACGAGCGGCTCGCTGGAGATCGGCTCCTCTTCCTCCTCGTCTTCAGGCAGCTCGCCACCACCAGCAGAGCCTCCAGCTCCACTGAGAAGACGTCTCCACAAGGCCGGGGACGCGACGGAGCGGCAGACGGGTCAACAGCAGCCGTGCCGCGCGACACGCGCCACCGCGGCAAGCAAGGCTGCCACGGGAGCGCCTCGCGCTTCTGCGGCAACTGGAGCGGGATCCTCTCAGACCGCCGCTTCTGCCCCTGTCGCTCCTAACGCCACGGCGGCAGCCGGAGCGGGGTCGTCTCAGACCACCCCCCTGCTCCCGCCAAGCAGCCAAGGGAGCCCACTCCTCCGCCTCCTCGTACCGGGCATGAGCCGGACTTTGACTTCTCCGCGCTCAGCTCCGACGAGGAAGAAGAAGAGTAAGCCTTTGCAGTTCTTGTATTTCTTCGATTTTCTGTTGTTTTGTCTTGTATCTCTTTTGCCTCACTCTGAACCTGTTCCTTTTTTCAGAACTCTGGCCCAGAGGGCGGCAAAGAGGGCAAAGGTCCCGGTGATTGTCATCGAGGACGAGCCTGCCGTGACAGCAGGAGGTGCGCCTGAGACAACCTTGCCGGACCTGGCAACTGATCTTCAGAGCAGCCCCCAGCGCAGCCCCCAGCGTACGTGTGTGGTTTACTTTCCGCTATTGGGCGTGCGTGGGGGTTCTACCTTTACTGACATCTTGCTTATTGATTTGTGTAGGAGCAAAGCAGACACACCAGGAGCGCCCGGAGACCGCCCCCTTCGTGCCACCTGCTTCAACCACGCCGCCAAGGGGTGGTTCCCCGGCAAGGGCGAATTCTTCGCCAAGGGCCAGTTCTCCGGCGAGGGATAGCTCCAGCGGCCCTCCGCCGGCGGGGACTACAGCTACGCCACCAAGGGAGAGCTCCCCGGCAAGGAACCTTACCGAGGAGCCGGCCCGCGCAGGTAAATCCCTTTGCTTCAAATTTCCCTTGGGCTTTTCTTCTTTTGATTCTTCTTTTTTTGGATATTTGCTTGACTGTTCCTCCCCTTTCCTGCCGTCAGATCCATCTGCTGCGGAGCCTATGGAGACGGAGGCTGCTAATGAAGGAAACGCGCACGGCAACACCGGCGACGCCGCCGCCACCGAAGAAGCAGCCGGCGCCAACAATCCCGCCGGTGATGAGGCTGCCAAGGCTGCCGCCGCAGCAGCCGGCGAGGGGTCCAGCGATCGCACTGACGGCCCTGAGGCCGCCGGAGCGCCAGGCGCTACGTCGACCGCCGATCCCTCCGCCGTTGCCGCAGCCCCCGGCTCCGAAGAGCCCGCGCCAGGCGCCTACTTGAAGGCCGGCGACGGTGTCTTCATCAAGCTTCCCTGGGCGTCGAGCTCCAGGGCGCCGGTCGATGGAGAAATCTTCGACGGTGAAGTGCTTGCCTCCGCTGGGCTGACACTCGTGGACGCGCCAAGCAGCAGCAGCAGCGAGCCCGAGGAGGAGCGGTTGCTGCGTAAGCTACTGTCGCTCTACCACGCCCGACAGGCCAAGCTGGAGTCCCGCGAGGCTCTTGCCGCGAAAGCAGGAGCTGATATCGAGAAGTGCGCGGAGGAGCTCCGGGCCATCAACCAAGCAGCTCTCCGGTCCTTGGCAGAGGAGCGGGAGCAACTTGCCGAGGAGCAGCAGGCCTTCATCCTCGAGAAGGCTGAAGTGGAGGAACAGCAGCGGCTTGCCGCTGAGAAGCTGTCCACGCTGGAGGGTGAGCTGGCGCAGCGGAAGGTCAACCTCGACAGTCATGAGGAGGAACTTGCCGCGCGCGAGCAATCACTTGGCGGAGCTATCGAAGAAGCAAAGGATGCCGCCGCAGCTGCCGAGACCGCCAAGAAGGAGTTGGAGACGAGGGTGGCGTAGCTGGAGGCCAACCTCAAGGAGAGCGGCGAGGAGGTTGTCGCGCTCAAGCTTGAGCGAGAGAAGGACGCCCACAGCCACTCGGAGCTGCAGGTTCGCCTCGCCGAGAAGGGCAAGGAGCTCACCGGCGCCAAGGACTCCAACACCGACCTCGAGCTGAAGCTGGCCACTTTGACCGAGACGCTGGACGTCGCCAAGGAGCGGGAGGCGGCCCTGAAGGAGGAGATCAGGGCCGAGAAGGCATTGCTGGCGAGTGCTGCTGTCACCCAGAACAACTTCAGGGAGACCGTCGAGCACTGGACAGAAGGTCTTGTGAACGCCGCAGTGGATATCGACAGGGAGCTGGCACAGCTGGGGGCGGAGTATCTCGGGTATTCCACCGACGAGAACCTCCACCCCAGCGCCAAGCTCACTCTATTCTTCAAAGGCGTGGCGACGGCCCTCCAGCAACTCCGGGAGAAGATCCCAAAGCAGCTGGCGGATGAGTCGCGCAAGCTCTGCGCGGGCGCTCTGCAAAAGGTGTTGGTGAAGGTGGCCTTCCGCAATCCGGGCCTCAACCTCACCAACGTCCTCAGGTCCCTGCCGCCGGACACTGACCAGGAGGCGCTCAAGGCCCTTGTCGCACCCATTGTGGACAAGGTGAGCGGAATCAAGAAGGTTGAGGGCGGTCGCGCAGATTAGGCCGCATGTTTTCTTCTTTCCTTGTTGCTGTCAGCCATGTTATGAGAAACGGTATATTAGAACTGCGACAAGTCATCTCGTAATATAACTTTATTTTGGGTAGTAATTGCAACGTTATTCCCTTTACTTGACCTCTTCCTTTGTATGTTTTTGCCCTTACGCTTTCAGGGAACTTGCCGGCGCAGGCACCCTTGCCACGAGCGCTGAGTGCGGAACTTCAGCAGCCTGCTGGCGATGCCGTTGCCGACAAGAAAGCTTGTCGCGACTAGTCGCAGCACACTTAAGTTGTTGAGCGTACTCGAAACAAAGTAAGGGCGCGACACTAGTCGCAGCACACTTAAGTCGTTGAGGGAACTCGAAACAAAGTAAGGGCGCGACTAGCCACGAGTTGGTTCCTCCGCGCACAGGTTTTCCATACAAAGCACGGTCGTTCAAGGAAGATAACTTAAAAATTTAAAATTCTGATTGCTCAAACTTTGGGAACTTAGCTTTCGTGTTGTCTGCTTCCCGGCAAGGCGAAACTTTCTTGAACGGCTCTCGGTCCATACCACTATCTCCTCCTCCCCTCCCCGGCAAACTTGTGCGCGAGGGAACCTTTCTTTGCTTGAGAAAAAAGAAAGAAGAGAAAATACAGATATGGAGCCTTTGGGCTCGTTATTGGTTACCGGGGGTAGGCGCTGCACAAGGTGTCAGATAATGCATGCATAAAGTAGAAGCATGAAATTGACAAGATGTGCGGAGCACATGAGCTTTACTGATGCACGAGGTCTGCGCCCGGCTTTGTACAAAGGATTACATGCAACAGCGGCAAGACTTGTACAAAAGGTGGTTGCCGGAGCGGATCACAGCAACCGCGCCTTACGGATAAAACTTACGAAGATGCTCAATGTTCCAGGAGTTGCTCACCGGAAGCCATCTTCGGTCTCGAGGCGGACAGCGCCGGGCCTAGTGACTCGTTTCACCCGATAAGGGCCTTCCCACTTCGGCGTCAACTTGTTGGAATTCTTGGCGGACTGAACACGCCGAAGAACAAGGTCGCCTTCCTCGAGACTTCTGGCATTAACTTTGCGGCTATGGTAGCGGCACAAAGCTTGCTGGTAGCGAGCAGCTCATACAGCGGCCTGAAGACGGTCTTCCTCAAGGAGCAGCGCGTCATCTTGTCGCAGCTGCTCTTGCTCGAGCTCATCATAAGCGAGCACTCGAGGTGACCCGTATATGAGTTCTGTGGGGAGAACTGCCGTTGCTCCATAGACTAGAGCAAAAGGTGTCTGTCCAGTGGCTCGATTTGGCGTCGTCCTGATCGACCAAAGAGTCGCCGGCAGCTCCTCGATCCAGTTTCTTCCGCACTTGTGCAGCCTGTCGAAAGTTCTGGTCTTGAGGCCACGCAGCACTTCAGCATTTGCCCTCTCCGCTTGACCGTTGCTTCTCGGGTGAGCAACAGAAGCGAAGCAAACCTTGGCGCCAAGGTCTTGGACGTACTGCATGAAGGTGCGGCTCGTGAATTGTGTACCGTTGTCGGTGATGATCCTGTTAGGGATTCCGAAACGGCAAACAATCGACCTGAAGAACTTGACTGCTGACTGTGCGGTCACCTTTCTCACTGGTTCCACTTCTGACCACTTTGTGAACTTGTCGATTGCAACGTACAAGTACTCAAAGCCCCCGGCTGCGTGGGGAAAGGGGCCGAGGATGTCGAGCCCCCAGACCGAAAATGGCTAGGATAAAGGGATCGTCTCGAGAGCTTGAGCTGGCTGGTGTATCTGCTTGGAATGGAACTGGCACGCTTCACACTTGGTTACTTGTGCAGTTGCATCCTGGAGGGCTTCTGGCCAAAAGAAACCTTGCCGGAATGCTTTGCCGGCAAGTGCTCTGGCGCCAATGTGGTGACCACATATGCCTCTGTGTATCTCTGCCAACAGCTTCTGTCCATCTTCCCGGGGAATACACTTCAATTTCACACCGTTGAGTCTTCTTCTGTACAGCGTGTTGTCGACAAACTGTCACACCCTGCATTTTGTGTCATGTTATTTGCATCAATGAAGCATGAAAATTTGGACCAGCAATTTTTTTTAGCATCATTAGTCTTTTATTTGGAATTGAGTTTTTCTTCATATGCTTTTTCATGTGCTCATTAAAGTCAACTATTATCTCTTGTAAAATTCATTTCCATACCCAAAACTTCTGCCCAATGATCATGCCAAGTGTTATATAACAGTATAGAATTTTCTTACAAAATTAATTTGGCCAAAATCTATTTTATAAATTTAGTTCTCCAAAAACCCCTGAATTGAGATTTGCACTGCAAGTGCTTGATTTAGGGTGAGAAAATTATTTCAAAAAGTATATTTGAGACCTAGTAGTCATAGGACTCCCAGAAACCACAAGAGTATAATTTTAAAAGTTATTTTCCTATTTTATTTAAAAGCTTTTTCTTAAGGCTAGAAATGGTCTTTAATAGGGAAAATTTATTTAACTATTTCAAAAATATTTGCCAAAATTCAGGGAGACTCATAGGACATATATTGTCCATATATAAGAGTTTCAACACTTGGTCATGTTCAAAATAATGGGCTAATCCCTCTAAAATCCTTTCTGGATATTTCAAGCTTTTGAAATATTTACAACGGAAATATTCTCCAAAAATTCCAGGGAAATTCTATCATGTCAAATATGACATACTTGATGATCTTGCCAAGTCCCATGCCTTGGGAAGCAAGAAAACATTCTCAAAACCCTTCATAACCATTCTGTCCATATTTGAAGTTTGAGCAACTTTACATTGCCAAACTTATCCAAATGCTCTCAAACTTGGTGCACATGCTAGAAATGCCTAATAAGGCATCTAGACCAAATGGCACAAGATTTGGAATAGAGCAACTTGATCAGAACACCCCAAAACCCTTTCTGTTCAAATGCAAATTTGAACAACTTTACATTACCAACTTTTTACCTGGAGCTTCAAACTTTGTGGGCATGATCAATACCCCGAATGATGAAACTACACCAAGTGGTGCATCAAGGGGAGATTATTAGCTTGACTCAAACAAGATGAAGCCATTTCTGTTGATTTCTAGGGTTCACCAAAGTTACATTGGCTAGTTTCTTCAAATGAGCCCAAATTTGGTGAAGCACCCTATTTTCACATGTCTTTCAATCCTGTTGAGTGTCATGAAAAGTGGAGATCATTTGCTTGACCAAACACCGATCAAACACCTTCTGTAGAATTACCAAAACTCTCTTCTTGATCACTTTTACCTTTTACCTTGGCCTCAACTTTCTACCACATGTTCAACCAGTTACTAGCTACCTCCAATAACTTCCCCAGGACCCCAGCTCCATGATTGATGGGTGAAAACCCTGGTTCACCTTGCTGGACAGCCAAAACTCACCAAGTTACCAGCTTCACGTCTCTCTCCTTCACTCTCCAGAGCATCCAAGGCTTCAGCCGTAGTGCTTGCATCACCCTGGACCCCCCAGACATGGTGGACGCGTCCAGAGGCCAATGGCATGCCGTGGCATGCGATAAGGGCGCTCCAGAGCGTGCTACAGTGCGCCCACGCACTGTAGCTTCGACCAATCGTCTGCCCCCGATAGCCTCGGGCTCTCCCCTCGCGTCAGTCGATGCCCCTCGACGTCTGCGACCACCCCGGCGC
>LR738714.1:114777076-114892168 GCA_902687465.1 Secale cereale | reverse complement strand
TCCCCGCTCAGCACCAACAGCCTCACCACATCCTCTTCAGTCCCCCAGCACCACCAGTTCATCCCCGAAGAGCTTCAGTGCTCGGGATCGACCGGAGCTCCGCCGCATCGGGCCGCCGGCGATCTCGCAGTACAGGCCTCCTCCACCCTTCCTTTTGCCCGATTTGGAACCACCACACTCCACTGATACTTTCCCCTCGCTTTCCCCTCTCTGTGGCAGTCGGAATCGGCCGGAGCGACGACCTCCCGAAGCTCCTCCGCCGTCCCACCTCGCCGCCGACGAACCTGACCTCCCCGGCGTGCCGCACCACCACCACTACCTCCCCAACTCGACGCTGAGCCCGTCCCTGCCCTCCGTTGCCGTCGCCATGGACGGAATCAACGCCGGTGAGCTCGCCGTCGCCGTGGCCGTGAGGTTGAAGATGACAGGCGGGCCCCGCCTATCATCCTCACCCCTCTCTCCCTCCCCTCACAGCCGCTGACCGCCGGGCCCCGACCGTCAGGTTTGAAAACCTGACGTGTGCGCGCTGGCACCCGTGCGGCTGGGCTGGATGCCCTGGGCCGTGCACTGTGGCCCCTCTGGCCCAGTTGCATAGGGCTTTTTCTTCTTTTCTTTTTTGTAATTATTTCAAACATTTTTACAGAAATGAATATTGCTCCAAATGAAATGATTCCAACTCCTAAATTCTTGTAATATTCCAACCTATTTAATGGTGTCACTTTTACACATATCCATGAAACTTTTCTGTTCTGTTCAAATTTAAATTCAAATTTGAGCAATAAAACTCCTGTTCTAAAATCATTAGATTCCATTCTGTAACTCCAAAACTCCAACTAAGAATTTTCCCCATCTTAGATTTCCCTCTAGTATTTAACAAAAATAAGTTGACATTTTTCTGAGCACTTTGATTTTTCTGTTTTATTTGTGGTCTTATTTTTCCGTGGTTATTATGCGACGTATAGATACCGTATTTGACGAAGTTGCTGAAGAAGGAGAAGGAGAAGGATTTGAAGACTTTGAAGACCAAGCCAATCCAGGCAAGCAGCCCTTTGACCATGATACACTTGTTCTTCGGAACCCGTTTGTTTCCGATGCATGATGATAGGGTTACGGTGGTGACCTAGTTGAAACCACCACATGATGCATGCTTTACTCTTGATCTTGCCATGTGCTAGATGCAATGCATATGGTTAGTAGTATTGCTTAGTGATGCATGTGTGACATGAACCTTCATGGTTGAAATCTTTGCATAAAACCCCGTCGGGTGCCATTCATGCCCGAGGGAGATGATGAGTTGGGTAACCACTTGATGACGAAGTGGTGTACCGAGACAAGTGTGTATTTTTCAAACGGATTGGTTTAAGTTGCGACCGTTATTCCAACCATACATGTGCAACCACTCTACCCCTTATGGGACGGGGCTTTATTGTTTACTTAGGTCGATACTAGCATGGTGCCCGCATTACTAGTGACGGGAAGACTTGAGGTCTTTCCCGGGACGGGGTCGTGCTTGGATAGACGACCATGACTGTATTCACAGGGCACCGGACACACCGTTGGTCCCTTTGGGTACGCGTGAAATTGAAATTAGGGCAAGTCCCGTGATCTATTGTTTGTACCCGAGGGCCGTGTACCAACGAGTGGACTCTATGTTAGTGTCGTCTAAGGAAAGATAATGACCGAGTGCTTCCCCCGAGTACTTGAGGTACTGCGGGATCGTGGATGACACGAAAGCTTCCCGGATCTTGTGGGTAAAGTGTACAACCTCTGCAGAGTGTAAAACTATTCGAATAGCCGTGTCCGCGGTCAAGGACAGTTGGGTAACCGCTCTTGGGCTACGTCCAATGTTTGCAAAACCTTGTGTGTGAGTATGTTGAGTCAAGGTGGTGACTTGACTCAATGAGGTGAATCATATTCATGTTGTTATCAGTAACCTGCCTTCGAGGTTACGCGAGTTTATTTGATGCATAAAACTTGATAGCAGAATATTTATTCTAGCCCTTGCTAGATTGCTCATTATCGTTCAATTGCACTGTTACTTTGAACCACATCATGGGTTGCTTGCGAGTACATTCAAAGTACTCATTGGCTTGCCACTGGTTATTTAATTGGCCAGGCTTGGAGGAACAGGAATTTGAGGAAGAGTTTTTTAGAGACGATCATGCGAACTAGGACGCTTTCCCAATCAGAATGCATGTAGGGTTAAGGCGGATGGCATGGGTTCTACCTTTCATCGAAGACTTCCGCTACTTAAGTTATTTGCTATTCAGCCCGTGAGGCTTTATCTATGTAAGACTTGGCCATAATGGCCATAATTTGTGTAAGACGATATGTATGGATGTAAGACTCTTGTTATTCAGCTTCTGTGTGTTCAGTGAGCATTGATCTCTGGGATCACTGTACACGTGCATTCGGTGATCTCGACTTCTAAGTCGGGGTCCCCACAGAGCTGGTATCAGAGCCATCCTGACTGTAGGAAGCCTTAGTTAGCATGGGCGTTAGTTAGATGAGACCCTTTTTCAAAAACCTTCTGAACCTCTCTTCTTTTCTAAACCTGAGAATTCATCATCTTATTAACCCCTCCTATTCCACCTTTGTAGATGGCCGCTGTACCCGAAGAGCACCTGACCACTAGGTTTCCCTTGCTTCTCGAGGATAGCCTCCAGGAGTGTCAGTTCCACCGAGCGCCGTCCTCACCTACCTTGAGCATTGGGTTAGCGACACTGAGGTGGAGTACCATGTGGAAGTGATCGTGAAGGCAAACGATCCCCCCACAAGTTGGTTCTTCGAGGGACCCCAGATGGCAACACTACCTCTCGCTGTCGAGGCTGCTGCACTCAAGGCACTAACCCATCTCCGTGAGCTTCTTCCGGAGATGGCAGCCAAGATGACAACTCGCTTCTTACCTTACCGGAAGGAAGGTGAAGAAGAAAGCAGCGCACTAGCCCCTCCACTAAAGGAAGGACTCTCGCTTCGGTTCCAGACCTATTTCAGTCTATGTGCCGACAGCTTGGCACAAGACTTGGCCTTGGAATCAATGAAGCTTCGAGAAGAACTTCACAAGACCAAGGCACTTCTTCGTCGAGCTCAACAGAAGACAAATAGGATCAAGAAGGAAGGAGCACCTTCTGGACAGTCCGCTATCGCATACCGAGGCGGAAGGCCCTCCGAGGATGTATCTTCCAAGAATGAAGAACCACCTCGGCGATGCCGGATGACGGCAAGGGGATATCGCAAGCTTTTCCCTGCACCTCCGACGAAGCACCGTCGTATCCAACTCCTCCACTCCCCCATACCCTCAAGTGACAAGGGGGCCAGACAGATGAAGACAAGGAGGAAGACCCAGAAGAGCCGAAATACGCGACCGAGCATTCCGCCGCTTAGGCATTATTCGCTACTCGGATATGCCAGTTGTGACCTCTACGGTAGGATAGGTCGTGTAACCCCTATGCGCAGTCGAGTCCTTGTATGGTTCATATGAAACCATCTAGTATTTGCTTTTGTCGTGTCTGGATGTATGTCGTATTCTTCCTTCGGGAATGTGTAAACGACTACATCACCCATTTGGATTTTAATGAATGTGTTTTGGCCTTTCGGCCCTTGCATGATTTGATTAGTGTCACAGCCACCCCCTTACTAGGCACCCATCTATCTTGCTTTCCCTCTTCCGAGTCATGAGACCTTTTACCGCTCCAACAGGATGCCTGTTGTAACTCGTACTGGTACCTCTACCCAGCAGCCTGAAGCCGGAGCATCCGCTCAGTAAGAGGCAGGCCGCGACCAAACCAACGACCAAGCTCCACCACCACCACCTCCTCCGAACATGGACATGGCTCAGCTTCTCCAAGCTTTCCGAGAGGAATGCCAAGCCAACACTGCAGCCCTTCAGCTGATTGCTCAAGCTGTCACCAACAACCGCCAGCCGGCGGGGAATGGCGACGGACGTTCCATGTTGGCAGAGTTCAAGAAGCATGCACCGCCAACCTTTATCGAGACTGCTGAACCCTTGGATGCAGACGACTGGATCCGCTCCATTGTGGAAATACTGGAACTAGTCGGATGCACCAAAGACCGCGAGTAGGTGGCTTATGCAGCCCACTGCCTCGGGGGGACTGCTAGAGCTTGGTGGGATGGATTCAAGGTCATGCATGCTGAACAAGACATCACTTGGGTCAACTTCAAGGCAGAATTCCGCAAGGCCCACATTCCTTCCGGAATCATGGCTATTAAAAAGCGTGAGTTCCGAGCCCTGAAGCAAGGAAGTGGCACTGTCAAGGAGTACATGCAGAAGTTCAGTGTTCTGTCAAGGTATGCCCCTGAAGATGTCAGCGCTGATGCTGCCAAAAGGGAGCGCTTCATGGAAGGCCTCAATCAGACTCTGCAATACTCGCTTGTCGTGTGCGACTGCCCATCCTTCCCTGACCTGGTGAACAAAGCACTTATGCTTGAAGACAAGCGGCATGCTTTGGAAGACACTCGCAAGCGCAAGATGGTCAGCAAGGGGAGTTCCAGCAACCAGAAGCCTCGTCCGTGGCAGTCAGCCCCGGCCAAGCCAACCTATCAGCAACCAAGAGCTCCTGCACCTCGTGCCAACCCTCAGCCTCAGCAATATGCCAACCCAAGGCCAGCTTTCAACCCCAATACAAGTGGTGGCAACAAGATCAACAATCCAAACCAAGTCACTTGCTTTGGATGTGGTCAGTCCGGACACATCTCAAGGGTGTGCCCCAACAAGAAGCCTGATGCCCCGCGCCCCAATGCACAGAATCAGGGACAAGGCCGCGGGATGCCACCAAGGAACCCACCTCCTCGCAATCCACCTAACCACGGGAAGGGGCGTGTGAATCACGTCACTGCTGAAGAAGCCCAGGAAGACCCGGACGTCGTGCTGGGTACGTTCCTTGTCAACTCAGCACCTGCAACTGTCTTGTTTGATTCTGGAGCAACGCATTCATTTGTCACTCAAAGATTTGCATTAAAAAGTGGCATGACCCCTACACCCCTGAATAACCCTATGGTGGTACAAACCCCCGGAGCCGAGATGAGAGCCAAGATAGGCTGTAAAGGAGTCAGTATTACCATTAACGGTGTAGACTTCCTAGCAGACCTTATCATCCTAAGATCGCAAGGCTTGGATGTGATCCTAGGCATGAATTGGCTCAGCAAGCACCAAGGCTTGTTAGGCTGTGCCAATCGGACAATCACTGTGACCAATGACCAAGGAGTCGAAGTCAAGTTTGCTTCCAACTCCTCTTCCACTCAAGCCGCTCAAGTCAACTGTCTGTCTGAAGTTGGGCTAGAGCAAGTACCGGTGGTATGTGAGTATCCTGATGTCTTTCCGGATGAACTACCGGGAATGCCCCTGACCGTGACATTGAGTTCATCATCGAGCTCATGCCCGGAGCAGGACCCATCTATAAGAAGCCTTATAGAATGGGGACGGAAGAATTAGCTGAGTTGAAGAAGCAGCTGGAAGAGCAGCTGAGGAAGGGATTTATCCGCCCAAGTGCCTCTCCTTGGGGATCTCCTGTTCTGTTTGTGGCAAAGAGGGACGGTACCATCCGCTTATGCATTGACTATCGTTCCCTCAATGAAGTTACAATCAAGAACAAATATCCACTTCCCAAGATCGAAGATCTGTTTGATCAGCTCAGCGGAGCCAAGGTGTTCTCCAAGATCGACCTCAGATCTGGGTACTACCAGCTAAAGATCAAACCCCAAGATATTCCGAAGACGGCATTCGTAACCAGATATGGCATGTACGAGTGCACGGTCATGTCCTTTGGGTTAACCAATGCCCCAGCCTACTTCATGTATCTCATGAATAAAGTCTTCATGGAATATTTGGACAAGTTCGTTGTCGTCTTCATTGATGACATTCTTGTCTTCTCGAAGTCGGAGGAAGAGAACGAGCAGCATCTGAGGATGGTCCTAGACAAGCTTCGGGAGCACCAACTGTATGCCAAATTCAGCAAGTGTGAGCTCTGGCTGCATAAAGTTGGATTCTTAGGTCACGTCTTGACCGAGGAAGGATTATCAGTTGATCTCGCAAAGATCGAAGCTGTGACCCAATGGCAATCTCCAACGACCGTCAAGGAAGTCAGAAGCTTCCTCGGACTTGCAGGCTATTACCGCAAATTCGTGGAAGGATTCTCTAGCATTGCACGGCCAATGACTCAGCTCCTCAAGAAGGACAAGAAGTTTGAGTGGACGCCAAAATGCGAAGAAAGCTTCCAAGAGCTCAAGAAGAGATTGACCACCGCCCCAGTTCTGGCAACACCTGATATTCACAAGGAGTTCGTGATATATTGTGATGCCTCTCGAACCGGATTGGGAAGCGTTCTGATGCAAGAAGGCCGAGTCATAGCATACCTCTCCAGGCAGCTACGACCCCATGAGGAGAACTACGCTACTCATGATCTTGAGCTAGCGGCAGTGGTTCATGCCTTGAAGACATGGCGGCATTACCTCCTAGGAAAACGGTGTGAGATCTACACAGACCACAAAAGTCTGAAGTACATTTTCACCCAAAAAGAATTGAACATGAGACAGCGGAGATGGTTGGAACTCATCAAAGACTATGACCTCAGTGTTCAATATCACCCCGGGAAGGCTAACGTGGTGGCCGATGCCTTAAGCAGGAAGGCTTGCTCCTTGAATGCCGTTATTCAAGAAAGGCAGCCAGCCTTGTTTAAGGAGTTCGAACAATTCAGTTTGGAATTGGTCACCCCTGGATTTCTGGATCATTTGGAAGTCAGACCGACCCTGATGAACGAAGTCAAGAAGGCACAAGATGGACACGCAAGCATTGAAGGCATCAAGAAGAAGATGAAGCTAGGCAAGGCCCCAGGATTCTCCGAAGATAAGCATGGGATTGTTTGGTACAAAGGCCGCATCTGCGTACCAAACAACACAGAACTGAAGAGCCTGATTCTGCAAGAAGCCCACGACACTCCGTATTCCATCCACCCCGGACGAACCAAGATGTACCAAGACTTGAAGGCACGATTCTGGTGGCACGGGATGAAAAGAGAGATTGCAACCTATGTTGCAAAGTGTGACGTGTGCCAAAGGGTCAAGGCTGAATATCAGCGACCTGCTGGATTGCTCCAACCACTCAAGGTTCCTGAGTGGAAGTGGGATAAAGTCGGAATGGACTTCATCACTGGTTTACCAAGGTCGAATAGGGGACATGACTCCATCTGGGTCATAGTCGACCATTTGACCAAGGTGGCCCATTTTATTCCTGTCAAGACTACCTACTCAGGCAACCAGCTGGCAACTCTCTGTATCTACCGAATCGTAAGTCTTCACGGCATTCCCAAGGAGATTGTGTCAGATCGAGGCACCCAGTTTACTTCAAGGTTCTGGAGTAGATTCCAAGAAGCCTTGGGAACCAAGTTGTCTTTCAGCACAGCTTTCCACCCACAGACCGGAGGTCAGACAGAACGAGTCAATCAGATTCTCGAATATATGCTCCGAGCCTGTGTCCTGGCGTATTGAGCCAAGTGGGAAGATTGTCTCCCTTTTGCCGAGTTCTCCTATAACAACAGTTACCAGTCAAGCCTTCAGATGGCACCATTTGAGGTGTTGTACGGACGCAGATGCCGCACACCCCTCAACTGGTCAGAGACTGGAGAAGGACTAGTCTTTGGACCGGATATTCTCCGGCAGCAGAAGAACAAGTCCAACTAGTCAGAGAACGATTGAAGGCAGCCAAGTCAAGGCAAAAGAGTTATGCTGACACTCAACGCCGAGACATGAGTTTCCGTGTCGGAGATCATGTGTACCTGCGGGTAACTCCTCTGAAGGGAATCAAGTGTTTCCACGTCAAGGGGAAGCTCGCACCAAGGTTCATTGGCCCTTTCAAGATCACCGACCGACGAGGAGAAGTGGCTTACCAGTTGGAACTACCACCTGAGCTATCCGATGTGCACAATGTATTCCATGTGTCACAACTCCGGAAATGTCTCCAAGTTCCAGACAAGCCTAATCTCTACAGGGATGTTGATCACCAAGCCATTGATCTGCAGCCTGATTTGACCTACCGCGAGAAGCCCATTCGCATTCTGGATGAAGCAGAGCGATGGACGCGAAGCCGTACCATCAAGTACTTCAAGGTCCAGTGGAGCAACCACACCGAAGCAGAAGCAACCTGGGAACGTGAAGACTATCTTAGATCCGAGTTTCCCGATCTCTTTTAAGACCTAGTTTAGGAATCTCGGGGACGAGATTCTTGTAAGGGGGGTAGGTCTGTCACACCCTGCATTTTGTATCATGTTATTTGCATCAATGAAGCATGAAAATTTGGACCAGCAAAAATTTTTAGCATCATTTGGCTTTTATTTGGAATTGAGTTTTTCTTCATATGCTTTTTCATGTGCTCATTAAAGTCAACTATTATCTCTTGTAAAATTCATTTCCATACCCAAAACTTCTGCCCAATGATCATGCCAAGTGTTATATAACAGTATAGAATTTTCTTACAAAATTAATTTGGCCAAAATGTATTTTATAAATTTAGTTCTCCAAAAACCCCTGAATTGAGATTTGCACTGCAAGCGCTTGATTTAGGGTGAGAAAATTATTTCAAAAAGTATATTTGAGACCTAGTAGTCATAGGACTCCCAGAAACCACAAGAGTATAATTTTAAAAGTTATTTTCCTATTTTATTTAAAAGCTTTTTCTTAAGGCCAGAAATGGTCTTTAATAGGGAAAAATTATTTAACTATTTCAAAAATATTTGCCAAAATCCAGGGAGACTCATAGGACATATATTGTCCATACATAAGAGTTTCAGCACTTGGTCATGTTCAAAATAATGGGCTAATCCCTCTAAAACCCTTTCTGGATATTTCAAGCTTTTGAAATATTTACAAAGGAAATATTCTCCAAAAATTCCAGGGAAATTCTATCATGTCAAATATGACATACTTGACGGTCTTGCCAAGTCCCATGCCTTGGGAAGCAAGAAAACATTCTCAAAACCCTTCATAACCATTCTGTCCATATTTGAAGTTTGAGCAACTTTACATTGCCAAACTTGTCCAAATGCTCTCCAACTTGGCGCACATGCTAGAAATGCCTAATAAGGCATCTAGACCAAATGGCATATGATTTGGAATAGAGCAACTTGATCAGAACACCCCAAAACCCTTTCTGTTCAAATGCAAATTTGAACAACTTTACATTAACAACTTTTTACCTGGAGCTTCAAACTTTGTGGGCATGATCAATACCCCAAATGATGAAACTACACCAAGTGGTGCATCAAGGGGAGATGATTAGCTTGGCTCAAACAAGACGAAGCCATTTCTGTTGATTTCTAGGGTTCACCAAAGTTACATTGGCTAGTTTCTTCAAATGAGCCCAAATTTGGTGAAGCACCCTATTTTCACATGTCTTTCAATCCTGTTGAGTGTCATGGCAAGTGGAGATCATTTGGTTGACCAAACACTGATCAAACACCTTCTGCGGAATTACCAAAACTCTCTTCTTGATCACTTTTACCTTTTACCTTGGCCTCAACTTTCTACCACATGTTCAACCAGTTACTAGCTACCTCCAGTAACTTCCCCAGGACCCCAGCTCAATGATTGAGGGGTGAAAACCCTGGTTCACCTTGCTGGACAGCCAAAACTCACCAAGTTACCAGCTTCACCTCTCTCTCCTTGACTCTCCAGAGCATCCAAGGCTTTAGCCGTAGTGCTTGCATCACCCTGGACCCCCCAGACATGGTGGACGCGTCCAGAGGCCAATGGCATGCCGTGGCTTGCGATAAGGGCGCTCCAGAGCGCGCTACAGTGCGCCCACGCACTGTAGCTTCGGCCAATCGTCTGCCCCCGACAGCCTCGGGCTCTCCCCTCGCGCCAGTCGATGCCCCTCG
Organism: Secale cereale; assembly: GCA_902687465.1. Lineage (NCBI taxonomy): Eukaryota > Viridiplantae > Streptophyta > Magnoliopsida > Poales > Poaceae > Secale > Secale cereale. The sequence goes on along the minus strand of LR738714.1, from coordinate 114,882,281 downwards.
ACGTCCGCGACCACCCCGACGCTGCCCCCCTCCTCCTGCGCCCTCCAGTGGCCGTCGCCACACGCGCACCGGCCGCCCGCAACGCCCACTCCTCGGGCTCGCACGCGCGCACGGTCTGGAAGCTTCCCCGCTCTTCCTCTCCCCTCAACTGGACGTGGAACACGTCCACGATCCTCCCCGGCTTGATCACAGGCACCAGAACCCCCTCTGGCCTCGCCTGCAACCTCGCCGGCGCACGAGTCCACGGTGGACCGTGGGCGCGGCTATATAAGCCCCCCCCCCCCGAGCTCCCCGCTCAGCACCAACAGCCTCACCACATCCTCTTCAGTCCCCCAGCACCACCAGTTCATCCCCGAAGAGCTTCAGTGCTCGGGATCGACCGGAGCTCCGCCGCGTCGGGCCGCCGGCGATCTCGCAGTACAGGCCTCCTCCACCCTTCCTTTTGCCCGATTTGGAACCACCACACTCCACTGATACTTTCCCCTCGCTTTCCCCTCTCTGTGGCAGTCGGAATCGGCCGGAGCGATGACCTCCCGAATCTCCTCCGCCGTCCCACCTCGCCGCCGACGAACCCGACCTCCCCGGCGTGCCGCACCACCACCACTACCTCCGCAACTCGACGCTGAGCCCGTCCCTGCCCTCCGTTGCCGTCGCCGTGGCCGGAATCAACGCCGGTGAGCTCGCCGTCGCCGTGGCCGTGAGGTTGAAGATGACAGGCGGGCCCCGCCTGTCATCCTCACCCCTCTCTCCCTCCCCTCACAGCCGCTCACCACCGGGCCCCGCCCGTCAGGTTTGAAAACCTGACGTGCGCGCGCTGGCACCCGTGCGGCTGGGCTGGATGCCCTGGGCCGTGCACTGTGGCCCCTCTGGCCCAGTTGCACAGGGCTTTTTCTTCTTTTCTTTTCTGTAATTATTTCAAACATTTTTTACAGAAATGAATATTGGTCCAAATGAAATGATTCCAACTCCTAAATTCTTGTAATATTCCAACCTATTTAATGGTGTCACTTTTACACATATCCATGAAACTTTTCTGTTCTGTTCAAATTTAAATTCAAATTTGAGCAATAAAACTCCTGTTCTAAAATCATTAGATTCCATTCTGTAACTCCAAAACTCCAACTAAGAATTTTCCCCATCTTAGATTTCCCTCTAGTATTTAACAAAAATAAGTTGACATTTTTCTGAGCACTTTGATTTTTCTGTTTTATTTGTGGTCTTATTTTTCCGTGGTTATTATGCGACGTATAGATACCGTATTTGACGAAGTTGTTGAAGAAGGAGAAGGAGAAGGATTTGAAGACTTTGAAGACCAAGCCAATCCAGGCAAGCAGCCCTTTGACCATGATACACTTGTTCTTCGGAACCCGTTTGTTTCCGATGCATGATGATAGGGTTACGGTGGTGACCTAGTTGAAACCACCACATGATGCATGCTTTACTCTTGATCTTGCCATGTGCTAGATGCAATGCATATGGTTAGTAGTATTGCTTAGTGATGCATGTGTGACATGAACCTTCATGGTTGAAATCTTTGCATAAAACCCCGTCGGGTGCCATTCATGCCCGAGGGAGATGATGAGTTGGGTAACCACTTGATGACGAAGTGGTGTACCGAGACAAGTGTGTGTTTTTCAAACGGATTGGTTTAAGTTGCGACCATTATTCCAACCATACTTGTGCAACCACACTACCCCTTATGGGACGGGGCTTTAGTGATTACTTAGGTCGATACTAGCATGGTGCCCGCATTACTAGTGACGGGAAGACTTGAGGTCTTTCCCAGGACGGGGTCGTGCTTGGATAGACGACCATGACTGTTTTCACAGGGCACCGGACACACCGTTGGTCCCTTCGGGTACGCGTGACATTGAAATTAGGGCAAGTCCCGTGATCTATTGTTTGTACCCGAGGGCCTTGTACCAACGAGTGGACTCTATGTTAGTGTCGTCTAAGGAAAGATAATGACCGGGTGCTTCCCCCGAGTACTTGAGGTACTGCGGGATCGTGGATGACACGAAAGCTTCCCGGATCTTGTGGGTAAAGTGTACAACCTCTGCAGAGTGTAAAACTATTCGAATAGCCGTGTCCGCGGTCAAGGACAGTTGGGTAACCGCTCTTGGGCTACGTCCAATGTTTGCAAAACCTTGTGTGTGAGTATGTTGAGTCAAGGTGGTGACTTGACTCAATGAGGTGAATCATATTCATGTTGTTATCAGTAACCTGCCTTCGAGGTTACGCGAGTTTATTTGATGCATAAAACTTGATAGCAGAATATTTATTCTAGCCCTTGCTAGATTGCTCATTATCGTTCAATTGCACTATTACTTTGAACCACATCATGGGTAGCTTGCGAGTACATTCAAAGTACTCATTGGCTTGCCACTGGTTATTTAATTGGCCAGGCTTGGAGGAACAGGAATTTGAGGAAGAGTTCTTTGGAGATGATCATGCGAACTAGGACGCTTTCCCAGTCAGAATGCCTATAGGGTTAAGGCAGATGGCATGGGTTCTACCTTTCATCGAAGACTTCCGCTACTTAAGTTATTTGCTATTCAGCCCGTGAGGCTTTATCTATGTAAGACTTGGCCATAATGGCCATAATTTGTGTAAGACGATATGTATGGATGTAAGACTCTTGTTATTCAGCTACTGTGTGTTCAGTGAGCATTGATCTCTGGGATCACTGTACACGTGTGTTCGGTGATCTCGACTTCTAAGTCGGGGTCCCCACACAAACTAGTACATACTTGACTGCCGGGCTACTCTTTCCGCTTCTTCTTGCTCTTCGGGAAGTTCTCCTGTTTGAAGAAAATGGACAATCTGTTGTGCCCACGCTGGAGCTTGTGGCTCGACAACAAGGACTAAAGGCACATCTGCGGTTGCAGGAACATCCGCTTCTATGGCGAGAACTTGTGTCTCAGCCGGAGCTTGATGTTCCCCAGCAAGCTTGCCGGAGCAAAACTTGTCGGGAGCGTCTGCTTCAACGGAACAAACCCTGGGGCTTGCCGGAGCAGACTGCCCCTCAGCACTTTTGGTGTTGATCTTGGGGACCTTCTTGGCGGCGGCTTCGGGAAGCTCTGCCGGAAAATAGTTGTCAGAGATCAACTTCCTCTTCTTGCTCTGTCCGGTCAACGGTGCTACGGATGGTTGAGTCAGCTTGAGCACAAAGATCCCTGGTTCCACAGGTAACTTAAGTGCGGCGCACTTTGACAGGCCATCTGCAATGTCTTTCTGAGCTCTTGGAACATGCTCCATCTGTAGGCCGTCAAAGTGCTCTTCTAGCTTTCTCACTTCGTCGACGTAGGCTTCCATCAACGGACTCTGATAATTCTTGTTTACTTGGCGGACGACAAGCTGCGAGTCACCCCTGACAATGAGCTTCTTGATCCCAAGGTCTGCCGCGATCCTGAGACCGGCAAGCAAACCTTCGTACTCTACAGTATTGTTTGTTGCTTGCTCCTTGGGAAAGTGCATCTGGACTACGTACTTGAGGTGCTCTCCAGTGGGCGCGACAAGCAGCACGCCAGCACCGGCGCCTTGCAGCGAGAAGGCACCATCAAAGTACATCATCCACTCTTTGCTCGCTTCCTTGACGGGGATGCTCGTCTCTGGAATCTCTTCATCTGGTGTCGGCGTCCACTCCGCTATGAACTCTGCCAATGCTCTGCTTTGGATAGTTGAAGTGCTTTCAAACTTGAGGCCAAAGCTTGACAGTTCCAGTGCCCACTCCACAATCCTGCCTGTTACTTCCGGATTCTGCAGTATCCTCTTTAGCGGAAAGCGAGTAACAACTGTTATCTCATGTGCTTGGAAGTAATGGCGCAGCTTTCTCGAGGCCATGAGGAGGCCGAAAAGCAACTTCTGCAGAAGGGAGCTGACAAAGTACACTAGGCGCTGCACCATTTTCTTCCGTATCTCCTCTTGCGTTTGCGCAGATCCCTCTTTGTCTTGACCAGAGCTTGTCGGGGAAGCCCCCTGCTTGTCGCTGGATGTGCTTGCCGCGGTTGCTGGCTCATCGTCTGCCTCCCTCTCCGCCACTAACGCAGCACTAACCACTTGATTGGTTGCCGCAAGATACAGCAGCAACTTCTCTTGTGGCCTAGGTGCGACAAGTATTGGAGTGGTGGACAGGTATCTCTTCAAGTCCTGCAACGCAGCCTCTGCTTCCGGAGTCCATTTCATTGGACCTGCCTTTTTCAAAATTTTGAAAAACGGCAGGGCGCGCTTAGCTGACTTAGAGATAAACCTGCTGAGAGCAGCCACGCAACCGGCAAGTCTTCGTACATCCTTGACGCGCTTCGGTGCTTCAATTTGCACAATGGCCTTGATCTTGTCGGGATTGGCTTCAATCCCCCTCTGAGACACGAAAAACCCGAGAAGCTTGCCGGAAGGGACTCCAAACACACACTTCTCGGGGTTGATCTTGAGCTGGATCTTGCGCAGATTTGCAAAAGTCTCTTCTAAATGTTGGATCAGAGTAGCCCTGTCCTTGCTCTTGACCACTATGTCATCCATGTAGGCTTCCACATTTCTGTGTATCTGTGGCTCAAAAGCTGTATGGACCACTCTAGCAAATGTTTGTCACACCCTGATTTTCATGTCACATTGCTTAAGCTAATTTCCATGTTAAAAATGTGGATTTGCAAAAACTTTTGAGTGCTTTTGACTTTGCTTGATTTGACTTTTGTCTGCTGTTTGCTAGTGCTCTAAAAATCAAATTAATCCTCCAACTCTTATACTCCATCTCCTTGACCCAAAACCTTTTCCCAATGATCATGCCATGTGTATAGAATTTTCTTATAAAAATATTTTGGCCAAATGGTATTTTCTAAAATTAGTTTTTCAAAAACCCCTGAATTGAGGTTTGCACTGCAAGTACCTTATTTAGGGTGTGAAAAATCTTTCAAAAAGTATATTTGAATCCTATCAGGTATAGGACTCCCAGAAACCACAAAAGTATAATTTTAAAAGTTATTTTTATATTTTATTTAAAAGCTTTTTCTTAAGGCCAGAAATGGTCTTTAATAGGAAAAAATTATTTAATTATTTCAAAAATATTTGCCAAAATTCAGGGAGACTCATAGGACATATATTGTCCATATATAAGAGTTTCAGCACATGGTCATGTTCAAAATATTGGACTAATCCTTCCAAAACCCTTTCTGGATATTTCAAGCTTTTGAAATATTTACAAAGGAAATATTCTCCAAAAATTCCAGGGAAATTCTATCATGTCAAATATGACATATTTGATGATCTTGCAAAGCCTCATGCCTTGAAGATCAAGGAAACATCGTCAAACCCCTTCATAACCATTCTGTCCATATTTGAAGTTGAGCAACTCTACATTGCCAAACTTGTCCAAATGCTCTCAAATTTGGTGCACATGCTAGAATGGCCTAATAAGGCATCTAGACCATATGGGACAAGATTTGGAATAGAGAAACTTGATATGATCACCTCAAAACCCTTTCTGTTCAAATGCAAATTTGAACAACTTTACATTACCAACTTTTTATCTGGAGCTTCAAACTTTGTGGGCATGATCATAACCCCAAATGATGATGCTACACCAAGTGGTGCATCAAGGGGTGATGATTTGCTTAACTCAAACATGGAGAAACCATTTCTGTTGATTTTTAGGGTTCACCAAAGTTACATTGGTCACTTTGCCAAAATGAGCTCAAATTTGGTGTTGGGGCCTAATTATGTGTGACATTTGATCCTGTTAAGTCCCATGCCAATTGGAAATCTTTTGCCTCCCCAAAACCTGATCAAACACCTTCTGTCCAATTACCAAAACAAGTGTTTGGACCCCCTTTTACTATTTCCCTTTTACCCCAAATTCATACCACAGCTTCCCCTGATCATCCTCTACCCCCAGTAACTCTCTATGGCCTCAGCTCAATTATTGGAGGGGGGTAAAACCCCAAATTCACTATTCTGGCAGCAGCTTTCACCCTCTCCTTCACCTCTCTCCTCATTCCAGAGGCTCCCTAGAGCATCCAAGGCCACAGGCCATTTCTTTACCCCACTTCTGACCTTCTAGACAACCTTTGGCTTGTTGGACACGACCAGAGCGGCAGGGTCACGACCATGCCAGCCAAAAGCATGCTCTGGAGCGCGCTACAGTGCGCTCCCGCACTGTAGCCGCCCCCAATCGGCTGCTTCCGTTAGCCTTGGGCCTCCCCCTCGTGTCCCCCGAGGAGGCCTCGACGTCCGCAACACGCCGGGCAGTCGGCCCCCTCCTCTCTCCTCCTCCCTCGCCCCTGCTCGCACGTGCATCGGCCGACCACGGGCTCCAGTGAGCAACCTCGCATGCGCGACCTCTCTGGCGCCTCCCCGCTCCTCCTCTCTCTTCCTCTAGGCGTGGACCATCCCCACGAACGCCCTAGACATGCCCACTGCTTCCCCCGAGGCCTGCAACGACAGCAACGACCTCGTCGGCGCATGCATTTTCGGTGGACCGGCGCTCACCTATGTATAGGCTGCCCCCGAACCCCCTTGCACCTCCTTTGGCCTTTCCCTTCTCTCCTACGCCTCCCAAGCCGTCCCACTCCTCCTCCCGTGCCCTCCAGCCTCCTCCCTGGCCGGAGCAGAGCCGCCGGCCTCCGCTCGAATCCTCGCCATCCCGAGCTCGCCTCCCTCCCTTTCCTCCACCAGATGAGATGCGAGGGTACGGTGACCCTTTCCCCTACTTCTCCCAGACCACCGGGGCACCACATTCCCCAGCTGCTCGTCGCCCGAACGGGCATCCGCCGAGGCAGTGCCGAGCGCACCTCGGTCGTCCCCTGCCGGCCCTGCCGATCTCCCCCGATGCGCCGCATCCTAGTGGCCCCTCCGGTGGCCACCGCTTGGCCGGAGGTGGCCTGAGCCGCCGGGGGTCAAGGCAGCAACCTCCCGCCGACGAGGCCCCTGCCTCTTCTGTCGCGGGCGGGAGGAATAAGAAGGCCTGCTAGAGGGGCCCGCTCGTCGGTGACCCAGCGGGGCGGGCCCAGCAGTTTAAGTGGAGACGGGCCGGGCGGGAGCCGTGTTCCCCAGGCGGAAGCACACTTCGGGGATTACGCCTTCGGCGTAACCACCTTCGCCCGCGCTGCCGAGCCGCTGGGCCGGCCCGCGAGCTATCCTTCGCCCAGAGCAGCGTATAAGGTTGAACCCTTATTCCTTTTCTTTTTCTTTATTCTATCAACTTCAAAAATGCCTAGATAATTCAAATGAACTCCAAATTGCATGATTCCAATTTCCTATGGCTCCATAAATCATGCTCTATCACATGGTGCAAGATTCACATTATTCCAGAAACATTTCTTTCACAAATATTTATCAAATGCCTTTATTTCATTTCTGTGATGAACTTTAGAAAATCACAGAGAGCTCAATCTTGATCCAAATGCAGTGATTCAAATTCCTAGATGCTTGTCATGTCCAAACTTAGTTTTGGAACATTTTTAATAATAGTTTCTGTACCCCACCAAATATTTAGGCATTTCTTCATATTTATCAGCTTTGCAAAATCCTAGGAAATTCATTTCAAATCAAAATCCAGTGAAACCAACTCCTAAATGCTTCTAAAATCATGACTTGATGATGGGTACCTTTGCTCATCCTTCAAGGAAATATTTCTGTATACTTCTTCCAAATCCATAAACCCTTTGGTTCCATCATATTGGAATGTTCCAAATCACCCATTGATCCAATACCTATGAAACCACATTGGTCATTTCTAATATGACCAGAGGTATCCTAGAAAAGTCCAACTCCTATTTTTAGAGCACTTTTATTTTTGCTTTGATTGTGTTGCTTATTATGATTGTTTCCATCGTTAGTTGACGAAATAAACGAAGTACTCAGAGATGGACCAGAAGGTTTGAAGACTCAGAAGAATAAGGCAAGCAGCCCTTTGACCATGTTCAAGAAACCTTTTTATGCATGTCTCATAGCACCTTATTATTCAATGCATCGGAATCATGTAGAAGAGGTGACCAGTTTGGTTGGTACCTTTGTTACTTTACTGTTGAAACTTGCATCAAACATGACCCTACCTTCCTATGAGGGTTATGTGGGTGGGAGTAGTTAGGTTGCTTTAATAGTGGCTACGCAAATGGGACGGGTATATGCATGGTGACGGAGGAAGAATACTTTAAAAAGACATTACGAAAACCCCGTCGGGTGCCATTTATGCCCGAGGGAGATGGTGAGATGGGTAACCACTGATGACGAAGTGGTGTACCGAGGAAAGTGTGTGTGTTGTTTTGAAAACGGATTGGTTTAAGTTGCGACCGTTATTCCAACCTTACATGCGCAACCACTCTACCCTTATATGGGAAAGGGCATTATTGATTACCTAGGTCGATACTAGCATGGTGCCCGCATTACTAGTGACGGGGGTGACATGAGGTCACTCTCGGGACGGGGTCGTGCTTGGATAGGCGGCCATGACTGTTTTCACAGGGCACCGGACACACCGTTGGTACCCCGTGCTTGTGATATGTGATGAATACGGAGCGAGTCTCCACAAACCTTGAGATGTGAAATGTTTGGCACGGGGCTGCTACCAATCGAGTGGACTCTATGTTAGTGTCGTCTAGGGAAAGGTAGTGATCGGGTGCTTACCCCGGGTACCTGAGGTACCGCGGATCGTGGATGTCACGGAAGTTCCCCGGATCTTATGGGTAAAGTGCGCAACCTCTGCAGAGTGTAAAACTATTCGAATAGCCGTGTCCACGGTCATGGACAGTTGGGTAACCGCTCTTGGGCTACATCCAATGTTTGCGAAACCTGGTGTGTGTGTGTGTGAGGAAACAACATGGTTCAGTGATATTGATGATGTGATACCTGAGGAAGTTACAATGAGCTTGAACATGAGTTGATTACAACTCTTTCTCGATATGATGTATGTGACCTCCTGATACTTGTTACAGACACATGCATATCCATGTTATACGTTGATCATACTTGCATATGAAAAACTAGCTTTCCGCAAAACTGCCAACTTAGCAGTAGAGCCTTGCATAATTATTCTGTCATCACACTTGGGTTGCTTGCGAGTACATTCAAAGTACTCATTGGCTTGCCACTGGTTATTTTATTGGCCAGGCATGAGAGAACAGGTTATGATGAAGATTTCTTGGTGACGAGCATGCGAGCTAGGACGCTTCCCAGTCAGAATGCCTGTAGGGTTAAGGAAGATGGCATGGGTCCATGTTGTCGTTGAAGATTTCCGCTGCGATGATATACTCAAGACTTGACCATTATGGTCCTATTTGTGTAATACTGTATGTATGGATGTAAGACTTTTGTTATTCAGCTTCTGTGTGTTCAGTGAGCATTGATCTCTGGGATCACTGTACACGTGCATTCGGTGATCACGACTTATGAGTCGGGGTCCCCACAGAGCTGGTATCAGAGCCATCCTGACTGTAGGAAGCCTTAGTTAGCATGGTCGTTAGTTAGGGTAAAACTATTTTCAAAACTACTACTAGTTTTCAAAACTATCTATACTTCTCTTCCCTTCTCAGTTTTTCGAAAACTAGGCTATACTTGATCTCTTCCCCTTCAAAACCTTGGTCGCTAAAACCCTTATGCCCTGACCACTGGATTTTCTGTAATCCTCGTGGAGTGCACCTTGCCGAACACTCACCCACCACTTTTGCACGCAAGATTGGTGACACCACGACAAGACGATACCAACGGAAATTACATCCTCGATGGATGAGGACATGAAGACCCAGAAGATGGTGATACCCTTGACAGTGCCCCAAGAAGATGCAACGTTGGCCTATGATGACCAGGGTATAGGTTATGCAAAATCATGATATGCATCGCTAATAGAGTAATCCTGTCACTACCGTTGTTGTATCGACAACCACCGGTGGATGAGAACCTTGCCATTTGGTCCGCCTCACTATGGTGAGCAGGAAAACGGTTCTCTTCGTCCCCCGCTCTTGGTGTCGGTGTTTCCATCAATGAAACCGACATGTTGGACCTCTATTATGCCTTGTTATTATTGCATACGGATTGCCAACCTGGTACCACCGACGTCCCAGAAGGCACAAGGGATCGTCATGATTAAAGAGACAAGAGAAGACCAAGTCAACGCCAGCCACAAGGAGGCACCTTCACCACATCACCTCATCAGGCGAGAAGTTGTTGAAGATTCTTCAGGCTCAACCCGGATCGTTCATCAAGCAACTACAAGGGTCGTAGCAACACCTGAGGAAGCTCAGAAGACTGCACGAGGCACAAGTCACGACACTGAGTCCGAGAACCCCTAGGGTAGGATGAGTCGTGTACCCCCTATGCGCAGTCGAGTCCATATGAGGGTTCGAATGGAACCACGATTGAGTGTTGTTTGCTTTTATTTGCTTGTGTTTTGATATAAGTCGCACTTTTGCCCCAGGCAACAAGTGCATGGCTATATCACCTTCCTTGCCTTGTTTCTTTTGTTTCGACCTTTTTGCACATGTTTGTTGCACCTGCACTATAGACCCCCCCCCCCTTTAGGCATTTCCCTCCTCTACGCTGCTTCTTCCCTCTATTCTCTCTCTCCCCAATTGAAGACCCGCAAGACAAGATGCACCAAGGATTCTACCTCGGCAACCAACTGACACTGAAGACTTCTGCTACAACCTCCACGATCAATTGCAACCCCGTAGAGTTATGTTTAACCCTCCAGACCAGTAACCCCCTTTCCTAGACCCTTTGAGACTTCATGAGATACTCCAGCACGAATCCTTAACCATGTGCCTAACCCATGGTAAAGCGAGAGAACCAGTTAAGCCTTTGTAACCTTGCACAACACTGGGTTCGTAAAGGAGTTAGTGGACACGATGAGTGAGCATATTTTCATCCAAATATAGCACAAGGTCTGACGATGCCATAGATAGACCAGTTCGAGGATATTGGGCAGATGACTTGGTGGTTTATATCAGTGACTTCGAGGAATTATCTGAGACCTTGGTGGATTGTGAGGTTTTTATAATGGTGGAATCATGACTTTGGGAAAGCCGATAGAAGTACCCGTTGAACATAAGATTTGGATTTATTTAGGTGATTCTGGTTGGTATAATGCTGGATATGTCTGCATGGTTCGGAGTGAATTGGATTTAGGCCTATGATCCTGATTATGATATCATGCTTCTCGATGGACAATAACCTAGGAGTTTGGATTATTTGTCGGAGTTGATTTAGAGATCTATATAGTCGTGATCTTGGAGTTTACTTGACCCGGATGATGGGAATTTGGTGGACATACTGTCGTAATGCAAAGTCCTTCCGAGTATTTGGGTATTGAGATCTTGTGGAACACCGTAGGTATCGGATTTGTAGAATTGTTGGATTATGTGGTGATTGATGGTAATTACCGGGCTATCGGAGTTGATCTATAGGAAGGAAACAAAATCTTGGAGTGGCATATGATGTGTTTCCTTAGAATAGAGATGCATTATCTTGAGCCTTGCAAGACTAGGTTGAGTGCTTGGATTGTGGAGTTTAATTTAAGCTCAGCAGCATGTATGATCTACCTTTGGATTTTAGAGGTAGACGTACATATGGATTTGGGGATCGTAGACAAGTATAATTTTGTTAGACCGTCTCTTGAGAGTCATGAGGATATGCATAGCATGAGTGGTGATTGAAGTTGGTCTATGCGAGAAGATGCTTTTTCGATCGGAGTACTAGATTGAGCTATTGGCATCTCAGAAACCGTGCTTAAGGATAAGATGATATAAGTTCACTCACTCACTAGAATCCTTGAAACCCTTAAGCCCCACCGAGCCACCACCTGGTCAGATTCTGACCGCAGGGCCTTGACTCAGAGTCAGGAAGGCCTCTGCAAATACTCAACCGAGACCACCACCAATACCCCAGCTTACCTTGCGTACCCCAGAGACCTCATGGAGTAAGTGGACAAGATGGGTAACATCATTATTTGATGGCCAACTTGTCTGCCCGGAGACGAAGAAGCGACGGATAGCTGGATAGAAGACATTTGAAGACCGCCCTGTCAAGAAGGAAGATCTACACCAACCACCGTCATCAAGAAGAAAACTTCCGCGTTGAAGACCGGGCGTATCTGCAAACCACTCCTCTCTAAGGAACCGAGCATTTCCGTGTCGAAGGAACGCTCACACCAGATGTATCAAGACTTGAAGGCACGATTCTGGTGGCACGGGATGAAAAGAGAGATTGCAACCTATGTTGCAAAGTGTGATGTGTGCAAAAGGGTCAAGGCTGAATATCAGCGACCCACCGGATTGCTTCAACCACTCAAGGTCTCTGAGTGGAAGTGGGATAAAGTCGGAATGGACTTCGTCACTGGATTACCAAGGTCGGATAAGAGGACATGGCTCTATCTGGGTCATAGTCGATCATTTGACCAAGGTGGTCCATTTCATTCCTGTCAAGACCCCTTATGATGGCAACCGGCTGGCAGCTCTCTACATCGACCGAATCGTAAGTCTTCACGGCATTTCCCAAGGAGATTGTGTCAGATCGAGGAACCCAGTTCACCTCAAGGTTCTGGAAGAAGTTCCAAGAAGCCTTGGGAACCAAGTTATCTTTCAGCACGGCTTTCCACCCACAGACCGGAGGTCAGACAGAACGAGTTAATCAGATTCTCGAAGACATACTCCGAGCCTGTGTCTTGGCATATAGAGCCAAGTGGGAGGATTGTCTCCCTTTTGCCGAGTTCTCCTATAACAACGGTTACCAGTCGAGCCTTCAGATGGCACCATTTGAGGTGTTGTATGGACGCAGATGTCGCACACCCCTCAACTGGTCAGAGACTGGAGAAAGGCTAGTCTTTGGACCGGAGATTCTCCGCACAGTAGTAGAGAAAGTCCAACTAGTCAGAGAGCGTTGAAGGCAGCCAAGTCAAGGCAAAAGAACTATGCTGACACTCACCGTCGGAACATGAGTTTCCATATCGGGGACCACGTGTACCTGCGGGTAACTCCTCTGAAGGGAACCAAGCGTTTCCACGTCAAGGGGAAGCTCGCACCAAGGTTCATTGGACCCTTTGAGATCACTGCAAGTCATGTGGTAGATGGCTCCCCAGCTAGATCTACCACCTGAGATACTCTCCGTGCACCAAATCTTCCACGAGCCCCCACTCTGGAAGTACTTCTTACCTCCTAGCTAGCCCGATGCCCGCAAGGACATCGATCACCGAGCCTTTGACAGCTAACCCAACCTAACCTATGCTAGAGACCCCTCAGCAACCTCCATCAAGGAAGGCATCAAGCAAGAAACCATACCATCAAGCACTTCAGGATTCCAAGGAGCACCGCTCGGAAGCAGAACCAACAAGGAGAAGTGAAGACTACCCCGTATCCAAGACTCCGCCTTTCTTTCCACGCCTAGTCTGGGAATCTCGGGGACGAGATTCTTGTAAGGGGGTAGGTCTGTCACACCCTGATTTTCATGTCACATTGCTTAAGCTAATTTCCATGTTAAAAATGTGGATTTCCAAAAACTTTTGAGTGTTTTTGACTTTGCTTGATTTGACTTATGTCTGCTGTTTGCTAGTGCTCTAAAAATCAAATTAATCCTCCAACTCTTATACTCCATCTCCTTGACCCAAAACCTTTTCCCAATGATCATGCCATGTGTATAGACCAGTATAGAATTTTCTTATAAAAATATTTTGGCCAAATGGTATTTTCTAAAATTAGTTTTTCAAAAACCCCTGAATTGAGGTTTGCACTGCAAGTACCTTATTTAGGGTGTGAAAAATCTTTCAAAAAGTATATTTGAATCCTATCAGGTATAGGACTCCCAGAACCACAAAAGTATAATTTTAAAAGCTTTTTCTTAAGGCCAGAAATGGTCTTTAATAGGAAAAAATTATTTAATTATTTCAAAAATATTTGCCAAAATTCAGGGAGACTCATAGGACATATATTGTCCATATATAAGAGTTTCAGCACATGGTCATGTTCAAAATATTGGACTAATCCTTCCAAAACTCTTTCTGGATATTTCAAGCTTTTGAAATATTTACAAAGGAAATATTCTCCAAAAATTCCAGGGAAATTCTATCATGTCAAATATGACATATTTGATGATCTTGCAAAGCCTCATGCCTTGAAGATCAAGGAAACATCCTCAAACCCCTTCATAACCATTATGTCCATATTTGAAGTTGAGCAACTCTACATTGCCAAACTTGTCCAAATGCTCTCAAATTTGGTGCACATGCTAGAATGTCCTAATAAGGCATCTAGACCAAATGGTGCAAGATTTGGAATAGAGAAACTTGATCTGATCAACTCAAAACCCTTTCTGTTCAAATGCAAATTTGAACAACTTTACATTACCAACTTTTTATCTGGAGCTTCAAACTTTGTGGGCATGATCATAACCCCAAATGATGATGCTACACCAAGTGGTGCATCAAGGGGAGATGATTTGCTTAACTCAAACATGGTGAAACCATTTCTGTTGATTTTTAGGGTTCACCAAAGTTACATTGGCCACTTTGCCCAAAAGAGCTCAAATTTGGTGTAGGGGCCTAATTATGTGTGACATTTGATCCTGTTAAGTCCCATGCCAATTGGAAATCTTTTGCCTCCCCAAAACCTGATCAAACACCTTCTGTCCAATTACCAAAACAAGTGTTTGGACCCCTTTTACTATTTCCCTTTTACCCCAAATTCATACCACAGCTTCCCCTGATCATCCTCTACCCCCAGTAACTCTCTATGGCCTCAGCTCAATTATTGGAGGGGGGTAAAACCCCAAATTCACTATTCTGGCAGCAGCTTTCACCCTCTCCTTCACCTCTCTCCTCATTCCAGAGGCTCCCTAGAGCATCCAAGGCCACAGGCCATTTCTTTACCCCACTTCTGACCTTCTAGATAACCTTTGGCTTGTTGGACACGACCAGAGTGGCAGGGTCACGACCATGCCAGCCAAAAGCATGCTCTGGAGCACGCTACAGTGCGCTCCCGCACTGTAGCCGCCCCCAATCAGCTGCTTCCGACAGCCTTGGGCCTCCCCCTCGTGTCCCCCGAGGAGGCCTCGACGTCCGCAACACGCCGGGCGGTCGGCCCCCTCCTCTCTCCTCCTCCCTCGCCCCTGCTCGCACGCGCACCGGCCGACCACGGGCTCCAGTGAGCAACCTCGCACGCGCGACCTCTCTGACGCCTCCCCGCTCCTCCTCTCTCTTCCTCTAGGCGTGGACCATCCCCACGAACGCCCTAGACATGCCCACTGCTTCCCCAGAGGCCTGCAACGACAGCAACGACCTCGCCGGTGCATGCATTTTCGGTGGACCGGCGCTCACCTATGTATAGGCCGCCCCCGAACCCCCTTGCACCTCCTTTGGCCTTTCCCTTCTCTCCTACGCCTCCCAAGCCATCCCACTCCTCCTCCCGTGCCCTCCAGCCTCCTCCCTGGCCGGAGCAGAGCCGCCGGCCTCCGCTCGAATCCTCGCCATCCCGAGCTCGCCTCCCTCCCTTTCCTCCACCAGATTAGATGCGAGGGTACGGTGACCCTTTCCCCTACTTCTCCCAGACCACTGGGGCACCACATTCCCCAGCTGCTCGTCGCCCAAACGGGCATCCGCCAAGGCAGTGCCGAGCGCACCTCGGTCGTCCCCTGCCGGCCCTGCCGATCTCCCCCGATGCGCCGCATCCTAGTGGCCCCTCCGGTGGCCACCGCTTGGCCGGAGGTGGCCTGAGCCACCGGGGGGCAAGGCAGCAACCTCCCGCCGACGAGGCCCCTGCCTCTTCTGTCACGGGCGGGAAGAAGAAGAAGGCCTGCTGGAGGGGCCCGCTCGTCGGTGACCCAGCGGGGCGGGCCCAGCAGTTTAACTGGAGACGGGCCGGGCGGGAGCCGTGTTCCCCAGGTGGAAGCACACTTCGGGGATTACGCCTTCGGCGTCACCACCTTCGCCCGCGCTGCCGAGCCGCTGGGCCGGCCCACGAGCTATCCTTCGCCCAGAGCACCGTATAAGGTTGAACCCTTATTCCTTTTCTTTTTCTTTATTCTATCAACTTCAAAAATTCCTAGATAATTCAAATGAACTCCAAATTGCATGATTCAAATTTCCTATGGCTCCATAAATCATGCTCTATCACATGGTGCAAGATGTACATTATTCAAGAAACATTTCTTTCACAAATATTTATCAAATGCCTTTATTTCATTTCTGTGATGAACTTTAGAAAATCACAGAGAGCTCAATCTTGATCCAAATGCAGTGATTCAAATTCCTAGATGCTTGTCATGTCCAAACTTAGTTTTGGAACATTTTTAATAATAGTTTCTGTACCCCACCAAATATTGAGCCATTTCTTCATATTTATCAGCTTTACAAAATCCTAGGAAATTCATTTCAAATCCAAATCCAGTGAAACCAACTCCTAAATGCTTCTAAAATCATGACTTGATGATGGGTACCTTTGCTCATCCTTCAAGGAAATATTTCTGTATACTTCTTCCAAATCCATAAACCCTTTGGTTCCATCATATTGGAATGTTCCAAATCACCCATTGATCCAATACCTATGAAACCACCTTGGTCATTTCTAATATGACCAGAGGTATCCTAGAAAAGTCCAACTCCTATTTTAGAGCACTTTTATTTTTGCTTTGATTGTGTTGCTTATTATGATTGTTTCCATCGTTAGTTGACGAAATAAACGAAGTACTCAGAGATGGACCAGAAGGTTTGAAGACTCAGAAGAATAAGGCAAGCAGCCCTTTGACCATGTTCAAGAAACCTTTTTATGCATGTCTCATAGCACCTTATTATTCAATGCATCGGAATCATGTAGAAGAGGTGACCACTTTGGTTGGTACCTTTGTTACTTTACTGTTGAAACTTGCATCAAACATGACCCTACCTTCCTATGAGGGTTATGTGGGTGGGAGTAGTTAGGTTGCTTTAATAGTGGCTACACAAATGGGACGGGTATATGCATGGTGACGGAGGCAGAATACTTTCAAAAGACTTTTCGAAAACCCCGTCGGGTGCCATTTATGCCCGAGGGAGATGGTGAGATGGGTAACCACTGATGACGAAGTGTTGTACCGAGGAAAGTGTGTGTGTTGTTTTGAAAACGGATTGGTTTAAGTTGCGACCGTTATTCCAACCTTACATGCGCAACCACTCTACCCTTATATGGGAAAGGGCATTATTGATTACCTAGGTCGATACTAGCATGGTGCCCGCATTACTAGTGACGGGGGTGACATGAGGTAACTCTCGGGACTGGGTCGTGCTTGGATAGGCGGCCATGACTGTTTTCACAGGGCACCGGACACACCGTTGGTACCCCGTGCTTGTGATATGTGATGAATACGGAGCGAGCCTCCACAAACCTTGAGATGTGAAATGTTTGGCACGGGGCTGCTACCAATCGAGTGGACTCTATGTTAGTGTCGTCTAGTGAAAGGTAGTGATCGGGTGCTTACCCCGGGTACCTGAGGTACCGCGGGTCGTGGATGTCACGGAAGTTCCCCGGATCTTGTGGGTAAAGTGCGCAACCTCTGCAGAGTGTAAAACTATTCTAATAGCCGTGTCCACGGTCATGGACAGTTGGGTAACCGCTCTTGGGCTACGTCCAATGTTTGCGAAACCTGGTGTGTGTGTGTGTGAGGAAACAACATGGTTCGGTGATATTGATGATGTGATACCTGAGGAAGTTACAATGAGCTTGAACATGAGTTGATTACAACTCTTTCTCGATATGATGTATGTGACCTCCTGATACTTGTTACAGACACATGCATATCCATGTTATACGTTGATCATACTTGCATATGAAAAACTAGCTTTCCGCAAAACTGCCAACTTAGCAGTAGAGCCTTGCATAATTATTCTGTCATCACACTTGGGTTGCTTGCGAGTACATTCAAAGTACTCATTGGCTTGCCACTGGTTATTTTATTGGCCAGGCATGAGAGAACAGGTTATGATGAAGATTTCTTGGTGACGAGCATGCGAGCTAGGACGCTTCCCAGTCAGAATGCCTGTAGGGTTAAGGCAGATGGCATGGGTCCATGTTGTCGTTGAAGATTTCCGCTGCGATGATATACTCAAGACTTGACCATTATGGTCCTATTTGTTTAATACGGTATGTATGGATGTAAGACTCTTGTTATTCAGCTTCTGTGTGTTCAGTGAGCATTGATCTCTGGGATCACTGTACACGTGCATTCGGTGATCACGACTTATGAGTCGGGGTCCCCACAATGTTGAACCAGCATTCTTCAATCCGAAAGGCATGCGTATGAAGCAGTAAGTGCCACATGGAGTAATGAATGCGGTCTTCTCCTCATCTTCTTCTGCCATGAAGATCTGATGGTATCCTGAGTATGCGTCAAGAAATGAAAGCAAATCACATTCGGCCGTGGAGTCAACAATCTGGTCAATGCACGGCAAGGGAAATGGGTCTTTGGGACAAGCTTTATTCACATCGGTGAAGTCGATACAAAGCCTCCATTTCCCGTTTGCCTTACGCACGACTACAGGATTGGCCAACCACGTAGGATGGAGCACACCTCTGACAAGGCCTGCTGCTTCCAACTTCTTGATTTCTTCTGCGATGAATTCTTGGCGCTCCACTGCTTGTTTCCTAAGTTTTTGCTTGACGGGCCGCGCATGAGGACAGACGGCAAGCTTGTGCTCAATCACTTTCCTGGGAACACCGGGGATGTCAGACGGTTGCCATGCAAACACATCAACGTTCGCCCGCAGGAAAGCAACGAGCGCGCTTTCCTATTTAGGGTAAAGCGTGGCACTGATGGTGAAAGTACCACCAGTGCCGTCCTCCTTGGCGGACACCTTCTTGGTTTCTGGCGGAGCTGCCATCGTCTTCTTACACTTGCCGGTGGAGCTCGATGGTGCGTCCTCGACGGCAGCGCAGCACTCCGAAGAGGTGCGTTTGCCGGAGTTGGCATCAGAGCTCTTGCCGAACTTGGTCTTCTTCCCTCCGGGAGCTTTAGCGGCAAGCGTCTTGCGATCTGTTGCGGCTGCTGCTTCCCGGTAAATCTTGTCGGCGCAGATAAGAGCATCCTTCTTGTCGCCAGGGACAGAGATGATGCTTATCGGGCCTGGCATCTTCAGCATATTGTATGCATAGTGAGAGGCTGCCATGAACTTGGCGAGTGCTGGACGGCCAAGTATTCCATTGTAAGGCAATGGAAAATCGGCAACATCAAAAGTGACCCTCTCAGTTCTGAAGTTCAGCTCCCCGCCAAACGTCACTAGCAGCGTGATCTTCCCCTTCGGCTTGCTCCTTCCCGGGTTTATCCCTTGGAATGTGCCGGTCTCTTCAAGCTCGCTGTCGGGGATCTGGAGTTTCTGGAGTACCGTGGAGGAGATCAGATTCAAGCCGGCCCCGCCGTCAACTAACATCTTAGTGACCTTGAGGTTGCGGATGGTTGGCGAAACCAACATCAGCAAGCACCCGACCGCAGTTGTGCGATCAGGGTGGTCCTCAATATCAAAGATGATAGGCGTGCTGGACCATTTCAGAAGCTTGCGCGATTCGACAGGTGGTTCTGCCGCATTCACTTCCCGCACCCACTGCTTGAGTTGGCGGTGTGAAGCATGCAGAGAAGCACCGCCGTAAACGCACAAGACTTCTGTGGCTTTCTGGAACTCCTGCTCACTGGTTTCGCCGTCTGCCATGTCTTCGCCGTCGTCTTCATCTTCATCCTTGTCGCGGCCGCGGGGAGGTCTATCTCCTTGCCGCTGCTTGGCCTTGCCGCGGCGTCCTCCCCGGTCGTTGAATGGTTGCTTCTTGCCGGATCCTCCATCACCTCCTTGGGCCTTCTCCTTGTCGCGTCGCTCGTACTCAACCTTTTGCTGCTCAACGAGGTACTCGACCCTCTTGCAGTTTTGGAGGTCATGACCCTTGGTGCGGTGGATCTTGCAATACTGCTTATCGGTGCCGTCCTGCTTGTCGGCGGCCGCCACAGCCTGGCAGTTGGTGCATGCGGCAGTCTCCTTGCTGGAGCTTCCAACTTGGGCTTTCTTGGCGCCACCTTCCTTGCCGGACTGCTCAACGACTAGCACCTCTTTCTTTTTCTTCTTCCTATTGTTCCGCCGCCGGTTTTTCTTTGCCGGGGCGGCGTCTTCGCTGTCAGATCCTCCTGCTCCAGTATCCTCTCCGGGGAGTTTCCTCCCCTCCTCAGCACGTGCACACTTGTCGGCCAGGGCGTACAGCTCGCTGACGTCCCTGATCTTGCACATCGCCATCTCCTCCCTTATCCTGCGGTTACGCACGTTCTGGTGGAACACGCTGATAACTGCGGCAGGGTGGACGTCTGGGATGTTGTGTTGGACACGGCTGAACCTCTGGATGAACTTGCGCAGGGACTCTCCTTCCTTCTGGGCGAGCAGGTGAAGGTCACTCTCTTGGCCATGGGGTTTGTGGCCGCCTGTAAAGGCGCCAACAAACTGATGGCAGAGTTCTGCCCAAGAAGAAATCAAGTTGTCCGGCAAGTGCATGAGCCAGGACCTGACGTCGGGTTTGAGTACCAGAGGGAAGTAGTTGTCCAGGATCTTGTTGTCTCGCCCCCCGGCAGCCTGCACCGCGATGGTGTAGATGCTGAGGAACTCCGACGAGTGCGTCTTGCCGTCGTACTTCTCCGGTACGTCGGGTTTGAAATTCTTCATGCTTGGCCACTGGACTTGCCGCAGCTCACGAGTGAACGCAGGACAACCTACCGCGTACGGCAAGTCGCCTGGTCCCCCTGGCGCATGCATCTCGACAGTGGGCCCAGCGCGCTGGTCTGACTGACGTCGCGCTTCTCTTCGGCGCTCGATGCGAGTGCGAGCGTCTTCTTGTCGGCTATCTTGAAGAACTTGGCGCTGATCGCGACGAGCTCATGGATCCGATGATGCAGTAGAGTCGTCGTCGATGCTGATCCCGCGAGTCGGCGATCTTGGCCTTCGGGGCGGAGAGTGCACGGTGGTTGCACCCCCACCGGTCTTGTCGCCATCGGCCCGCGCCTGGCTGACTTGCCGCAGCTGCGATGTGCTCAGTTGCCGTGGAGTGTCGCCGTTGGTGAAGGCGATGACACTCTGAATGGTGGCCCTCCAGTCGTTGGCCTTGTCCGCCGCTGGAGGGAAGTCTTGGAGCAGTTGCGCTCGTGCCAGAGCTTCTGTTGGAGTGGCGGGTAGCGGTGGCGAACGGTGCGAGGAGCGGGATATGCTCGGACTTCTAACTACGTTAGAAGGAGCAGTTTCCCGCCCCGGCGACCGTGCCTTGCTCGTGCCGGCATGTTGGCGTGCATGCTGGCCTTGAGCATTCCGAGATCCGCCAGCTTGATCTTGTTTCAATAAGCGGATGGTACCGTGAATACCATGACGTTGCCGGCCTCGCGCCTCCTGAGACGGGCACGATGCATGTACGGACGCCGAGGTCTTGGAGTGCGTCCGGTCGTCGTGGGAGCCGGCTACGCCGCCGATGGGCAGCGCAGCCTTGTCCTTGGACTT
This sequence comes from Secale cereale, assembly GCA_902687465.1. Taxonomy (NCBI): domain Eukaryota; kingdom Viridiplantae; phylum Streptophyta; class Magnoliopsida; order Poales; family Poaceae; genus Secale; species Secale cereale. The sequence continues at coordinate 114,860,824 of LR738714.1, read as the reverse complement.
GGCGGCACCGTGAGCTCCCTTGTCGACGTCCGTTCTCTCGCCGACGTCTACCCCACTAGCCGTTGGCTCCGGCGGTGGTGGGATCGACGCGGACGGACCTGCTGCCTCCGAAGCCTTCTTCTTCGGCGACATGTTGATGAATATCATGAAGATCTAGCTCGTGTGGACGCCGGATCAGGTTCACACAACCTCGACGCACACCCCTACCTGGCGCGCCAAAGATGTCGGGGAAACTGATCCACCCACGAACACCTATGGGGACGGAGCCCCTTTCGGTACGGCAGGGGGCGGAGGTTGCATGAAGAGCAGATCGAGGCGAGGCAAACGAGCAGTTTACCCAGGTTCGGGCCGCACGGATGCGTAAAACCCTACTCTTGCTTTGATTTGTACTGAGTTCTTGGCTCGGGAGCGCTGGAGGCTACAGTATACTTCAGCGGCTTACAAGACCGAGCGCGAGAGTGTTCGAATGTCTAACCCCCCTCTACGTTGCGCATGGGCCTCCTTTTATAGGCTCAAGGGGTCACCGACAGGTGGCAACGCAGTTGAGGGTAAAAATGTAAAAAGAGCGGTAGTGGGAACAGTGTTCCATACCTAACCCTGACGGCAGGGGACAAGGGCATTAAATGCCCATCGCCGTCGCCCAAACAGTGCAAAAAGGTGTCGTCAGGGGCGCCACCGTTCGCCACGATGGCTACCTTGTCAGCACCGCTTGCCACCGTGTACCCCTGGCTGCACAGCCTCCCGCCATGTGCGCTTGGAAGGGTCCCAGAGCGACACGTGGGTGGATGCGCTGGAGCATGGGTACTGAGTGGAAGCTTGCCGCGGCAAGCGTCTTGCCGCGATCACTATCTTGTCGCTTCCGGGAGCTTGTCGCTCACCGGGCCTTGCCGGGACGCGTGGCGCATCGCGGCAAGTTTCTTGAAATGCCTTGGTTGGCCTTCCCGGCAAGCTCCTCTTGCCAGGGTCTTGTGTCTTGAGTGGTCTTGTGCCTTGAGTGGCCTTCCCGGCAAGCTCCTCTTGCCGGGGCCTTGTTTCCTTGGCTTGGATACTTTGTTCTTGAATGGCCCCAGAGGAACCACGGAGGACCTTGGCGGTCACCCGGCAAGCCTTGCCGCGGGATGCTGCAACTGCCCGTGCACAAGTTTGGGATACTAAGGTACCCCTACGTTAGTACACCGACACCAACGATCGAATCTCGGGCAAGTAACATACCGATGACAAAGGGAACAACGTATGTTGTTATGCGATTTGACCAATAAAGATCTTCGTAGAATATGTAGGAGCCAATATGAGCATACAGGTTCCGCTATTGGTTATTGACCGGAGATGAGTCTTGGTCATGTCTACATGGTTCTCGAACCTGTAAGGTCCGCACGCTTAACGTTTGATGATGATCGGTGTTATGAGTTTATGAGTTTTGATGTACCGAAGGTAGTTCGGAGTCCCGGATGAGATCACGGACATGACGAGGAGTCTCGGAATGTCCGAGACATAAAGATTGATATATTGGACGACTATGTTTGGACACCGTAAGGGTTTCGGAAGGTTTCGGGCATATACCGGAGTACCGGGGGGTTATCGGGCATATACTGGAGTACCGGGGGGTTACCGGAACCCCCGGGGAGTTAATTGGGCCTCATGGGCCCTAGTGGGAGAAGAGGAGGGGCGGCTAGGGCAGCCACGTGCCTCCTCCCCCTCTAGTCCGAATTGGACAAGGAGGGGGTGGCACCCCCCCCCCCTTTTTCCTTCTCTTCCTCTCTCCCTTCCTTCTCCCCTCCTACTCCAACTAGGAAAGGAGGGAGTCCTACTCCCGGTGGGAGTAGGACTGCTCCCTTGGCGCGCCCTCCTCCTGGCCGGCCGCCTCCCCCCTAGCTCCTTTATATACGGGGGCAGGGGGCACCTCTATACACACAAGTTGATCTCTCCCAACCGTGTGCGGTGCCCCCCTCCACAGAAACACACCTCGGTCATATCGTTGCAGTGCTTAGGCGAAGCCCTGCGCCAGTAGCTTCATCAACTCCGTCACCACACCGTCGTGCTGACAAAACTGTCCCGTGAAGCTCTACTAGATCAAGAGCTCGTGGGACATCATCAAGCTGAACGTGTGCTGAACGGGCAGGTGTCGTACGTTCGGTGATTGATCGGTTGGATCGCGAAGATGTTCTACTACATCAACCGCGTCACTAGACGCTTCCGCTTTCGGTCTACGAGGGTACGTAGACACACTCTCCCCTCTCGTTGCTATGCATCTAGTAGATAGATCTTGCGTGATCATAGGAATTTTTTTGAAATACTATGTTCCCCAACAATGGCATCATGAGCCAGGTCTTTGCGTAGATGATATGCACCAATAGAACACAAAGAGTTGTGGGCGATAATAGTCATACTGCTTACCAGCATGTCATACTTTGATTTGGCAGTATTGTGAGATGAAGCGGCTCGGACTGACATTACGCGTACGCTTACGCGAGACTGGTTTCACCGTTATGAGCACTCGTTTCTTAAAGGTGACTGGCTGGTGTCTGTCTCTCTCACTTTAGCTGAATCGAGTGTGGCTATGCCTGGTCCTTGTGCACATACTTGACAAAAAATCGTTGTGGTTTTGTATGCGTAGGAAAGAATGGTTCTTGCTAAGCCCGTAGCAGCCACGTAAAACTTGCAACAACAAAGTAGAGGGCGTCGAACTTGTTTTTGCAGGGCATGTTGTGATGTAATATGGTGAAGACATGATGAGGTATACGTTATTGTATGAGATGATCATGATTTGTAAAGTTATCGGCAAGAGGCAGGAGCCATATAGTTGTCTCTTTATTGTATGAAATACAATTGCCATGTAATTGATTTACTTTATCACTAAGCAGTAGCGATAGTCGTGGAAGCAATAGTTGGCGAGACGACAACGATGCTATGATGGAGATCAAGGTGTCGTGCCGGTGACGATGATGATCATGACGGTGCCTTGGATATGGAGATGAAAAGCACAAGATGATGATGGCCATATCATGTCACATATTTTGATTGCATGTGATGTTTATCTTATTATGCTTCTTATCTTGCTTAGTACGACGGTAGCATTATAAGATGATCCCTTACAAAATTTCAAGGTACAAGTGTTCTCCCTGAGTATGCACCATTGCAAAAGTTCGTCGTGCCGAGACACCACGTGATGATCGGGTGTGATAAGCTCTACGTTCACATACAACGGATGCAAGCCAATTTTGCACATTCAGAATACTCGGGTTAAACTTGACGAGCCTAGCATGTACAGACATGGCCTCGGAACACTAGAGACCGAAAGGTCGAGCGTGAATCATATAGTAGATATGATCAACATAAGATGTTCACCATTGAAAACTACTCCATCTCACATGATGATTGGACATGGTTTATTTGATTTGGATCATGTGGTCATTTAGATGACTAGAGGGATGTCTATCTAAGTGGGAGTTCTTTAGTAATATGATTAATTGAACTTTAATTTATCATGAACTTAGTCCTGATAGTTTTTGCATATCTATGTTGTTTTAGATCAATGGCCCGTGTTACTGTTCCCTTGAATTTTAATGCATTCCTAGAGAAAGCTAAGTTGAAAGATGATGGTAGCAATTACATGGACTGGGTCCGTAACTTGAGGATTATCCTCATTGCTGCACAAAAGAATTATGTCCTTGAAGCACCATTGGGTGACAAGCCTGCTGCGGGAGCGACCCCGGACGTTATGAACGTGTGGCAAGCTCGGTCTGATGACTATATGATTGTTCAGTGTGCCATGCTTTACGGCTTAGAACCGGGACTTCAACGATGTTTTGAACGTCATGGAGCATATGAGATGTTCCAGGAGTTGAAGTTGATATTTCAAGCAAATGCCTGGATTGAGAAATATGAGATTTCCAATAAGTTCTATAGCTGTAAGATGGAGGAGAACAATTCTATCAGTGAACACTTGCTCAGAATGTCTGGGTATTAAAATCATATGACTCAACTTGGTTGCAAAGTTGATGAAGATAGTATTATTGATAGAGTTCCTCAATCACTGCCACCAAGCTATAAAGGCTTTGTGATGAACTATAACATGCAAGGGATGCAAAAGACAATTCCCGAGATCTTCGCTATGCTCAAAGCTGCGGAGGTAAAAATCAAAAAGGAGCATCAAGTGTTGATGGTTAACAAGACCACTAGTTTCAAGAAAAAGGGCAAGGGAAAGAAGGGGAACTTCAAGAAGAATAGCAAGACAGTTGCTACTCCCACGAAGAAACCCAAGTCTGGAGCCAAGCCTGAAACTGAGTGATTCTACTGCAAAGGGACTAGACACTGGAAGCGGAACTGCCCCAAGTATTTGGCGGATAAGAAGGATGGCAAGGTGAACAAAGGTATATGTGATATACATGTTATTGATGTGTACCGTATTAATGCTCATAGTAGCACCTGGCTATTTCATACCGGTTCAGTTGCTAATATTTGTAACCCGAAATAGGGGCTACGAATTAAACGAAGATTGGTTAAGGACGAGGTGACGATGCGCGTGGGAAATGGTTCCAAAGTCGGTGTGATCGCCATCGGCACGCTACCTCTACATCTACCTTCGGGATTAGTTTTAGCTGAATAATTGTTATTTGGTGCCAGCGTTAAGCATTAACATTATATATGGATATTGTTTATTGCGAGATGGTTATTCATTTAAATCTGAGAATAATGGTTGTTCTATTTATATGAGTAATATCTTTTATGGTCATGCACCCTTGAAGAGTGGTCTATTCTTGTTGGATCTCGATCGTAGTGATACACATATTCATAATATTGAAGCCAAAAGATGCAAGGTTAATAATGATAGTGCAACTTATTTGTGGCACTTTGGTTTAGGTCATATTTGTGTAAAGCGCATGAAGAAACTCCATAGTGATGGACTTTTGGAATCACTTGATTATGAATGACTTGGTGCTTGCGAACCATGCCTCATGGGCAAGATGACTAAAACTCTGTTCTCCGGAACAATGGAGCGAGCAACAGATTTGTTGGAAATCATACATACTGATGTATGTGGACCGATGAGTGTTGAAGCTCGTGGCGGGTATCATTATTTTCTGATCTTCACTGATGATTTGAGCATATATGGGTATATCTACTTGATGAATCACAAGTCTGAAACATTTGAAAACTTCAAAGAATTTCAGAGTGAAGTAGAGAATCATCGTAATAAGAAAATAAAGTTTCTACGATCTGATCGTGGAGGTGAATATTTGAGTTATGAGTTTGGTCTTCATTTGAAACAATGTGGAATAGTTTCACAACTCACGCCACCCGGAACACCATAGCGTAATGGTGTGTCTAAACGTCGTAACCGTACTTTATTAGATATGGTGCGGTCTATGATGTCTCTTACCGATTTACCACTATCGTTTTGGGATTATGCTTTAGAGACAACTGCATTCACATTAAATAGGGCACCATCTAAATCCGTTGAGACGACGCCTTATGAACTGTGGTTTGGCAAGAAACCAAAGTTGTCGTTTCTTAAAGTTTGGGGCTGCGATGCTTATGTGAAAAAGCTTCAACCTGATAAGCTCGAACCCAAGTCGGAGAAATGTGTCTTCATAGGATACCCAAAGGAGAATGTTGGGTACACCTTCTATCACAAATCCGAGGGCAAGATATTCGTTGCTAAGAATGGATCCTTTCTAGAGAAGGAGTTTCTCTCGAAAGAAGTGAGTGGGAGGAAAGTGGAACTTGATGAGGTAATTGTACCTTCTCCCGAATTGGAAAGTAGTACATCACAGAAAATAGTTCCAGTGATTCCTACACCAATTAGTGGGAAGCTAATGATGATGATCATGAAACCTCGGATCAAGTTACTACTGAACTTCGTAGATCAACCAGAGTATGTTCCGTGCCAGAGTGGTATGGCAACCCAGTTCTGGAAGTCATGTTACTAGACAATGATGAACCTACGAACTATGAGGAAGCTATGATGAGCCTAGATTCCGCAAAATGGCTTGAGGCCATGAAATCTGAGATGGGATCCATGTATGAGAACAAAGTGTGGACTTTGGTTGACTTGCCCGATGATCGGCAAGCCATCGAAAATAAATGGATCTTCAAAAGGAAGACCGACGCTGACGGTAATGTTACTGTTTAGAAAGCTCGACTTGTTGCGAAAGGTTTTCGACAAGTTCAAGGAGTTGGCTATACTAAGACTTTCTCACCCGTAGCGATGCTTAAGTGTGTCGGAATCATGTTAGCAATTGCCGCATTTTATGATTATGAAATCTGGCAAATGGATTTCAAAAATGCATTCATGAATGGATATCTCAAAGAGGAGTTGTATATGATGCAACCAGAAGGTTTTGTCGATCCCAAAGGTGCTAACAAAGTGTGCAAGCTCTAGCGATCCATCTATGGACTGGTGCAAGCATCTCAGAGTTGGAATATACGCTTTGATGAGGTGATCAAAGCATATGGTTTTATACAGACTTTTGGAGAAGCCTGTATTTACAAGAAAGTGAGTGGGAGCTCTGTAGGATTTCTGATATTATATGTGGATGACATATTGTTGATTGGAAATGATATAGAATTTCTGGATGGCATAAAAGGATACTTGAATAAGAATTTTTCAATGAAAGACCTTGGTGAAGCTGCTTACATATTCAGCATCAAGATCTATAGAGATAGGTCAAGACGCTTAATTGGACTTTCACAAAGCACATATCTTGATAAAGTTTTGAAGAAGTTCAAAATGGATCTGTCTAAGAAAGGGTTGTTGCCTGTGTTTCAAGGTGTGAAGTTGAGTAAGACTCAATGACCGACCATTGCAAGAGATAGAGAGAAAATGAAAGTCAGTCCCTATGGCTCAGCCATAGGATCTATCATGTATGCAATGATGTGTACCAGACCTAATGTGTGCCTTGTTATAAGTTTAGCAGGGAAGTACCAAAGTAATCCAGGAGTGGATCACTGGACAGCGGTCAAGAACATCCTGACGTACCCGAAAAGGACAAAGGATATGTTTCTCATTTATGGAGGTGACAAAGAGCTCGTCGTAAATGGTTACGTCGATTCAAGCTTTGATACTGATCCGGATGACTCTAAGTCACAAATCGGATATGTATTTTTATTGAACAGTGAAGCTGTCAGTTGGTGCAGTTCCAAGCAGAGCGTCGTGGCGGGATCTACGTGTGAAGTGGAATACATAGCTGCTTCGGAAGCAGCAAATGACGGAGTCTGGATGAACGAGTTCATATCTGATCTAGGTGTAATACCTAGTGCATCGGGTCCAATGAAAATATTTTGTGACAACACTGGAGCAATAGCCTTGGCGAAGGAATCCAGGTTTCACAAGAGAACAAAGCACATCAAAAGACGCTTCAATTCCATCCACGATTAAGTCAAGGAGGGAGACATATAAATTTGAAAGATACATACGGATCTGAATGTCGCAGACCCGTTGACTAAGCCTCTTCCACGGGAAAAATATGATCAGCACCAAGACTCCATGGGTGTTAGAATCATTACTTTGTAATCTAGATTATTGACTCTAGTTCAACTGGGAGACTGAAGGAAATATGCCCTAGAGGCAACAATAAAGATGTTATTTGTATTTCCTTATATCATGATAAATGTCTTTTATTCATGCTAGAATTGTATTAACCGGAAACTTAGTACATGTGTGAATACATAGACAAAACAGTATGTCCTTAGTATGCCTCTACTAGACTAGCTCATTCATCAAAGATTATTATGTTTCCTAGCCATAGACATGAGTTTTCATTTGATCAACGAGATCACATCATTAGGAGAATGATGTGATGGACAAGACCCATCCGTTAGCTTAGCACTATGATCGTTTAGTTTTACTGCTATTGCTTTCTTCGTGACTTATACATGTTCCTATGACTATGAGATTATGCAACTCCTAAATGTCGGAGGAACACCTTGTGTGCTATCAAACGTCACAACGTAACTGGGTGATTATAAAAATGCTCTACAGGTGTCTCCGAAAGTGTTCGTGCTGTTGGCAATGATCAAGAATAGGATTTGTCACTCCGAGTGTCGGAGAGGTATCTCCGGGACCTCTCGGTAATGCACATCATAGTAAGCCTTGAAAGCAAATGAATAATGAGTTAGTCACGAGATGATGTATTACGGAACGAGTAAAGAGACTTGCCGGTAACGAGATTGAACTAGGTATTGAGATACCGACGATCGAATCTCGGGCAAGTAACATACCGATGACAAAGGGAACAACGTATGTTGTTATGCGGTTTCACCAATGAAGATCTCCGTAGAATATGTAGGAGCCAATATGAGCATCCAGGTTCCGCTATTGGTTATTGACCGGAGATGAGTCTCGGTCATGTCTAGATAGTTCTCGAACCCGTAGGGTCCGCATGCTTAACGTTTGATGACGATTGGTATTATGAGTTTATGAGTTTTGATGTACCAAAGGTACTTCGGAGTCCCGGATGAGATCACGGACATGACGAGGAGTCTCGGAATGTTCGAGACATAAAGATCGATATATTAGACGACTATGTTTGGACACCGGAAGGGTTCCGGAAGCTTTTGGGCATATACCGGAGTACCGAGGGGTGACCGGAACCCCCCGGGGAGTTAATTGGGCCTCATGGGCCCTAGTGGGAGAAGAGGAGGGGTGGCCAGGGCAGCCGCGTGCCCCCTTCCCCTCTAGTACGAATTGGACAAGGGGGGGTGGCGCCCCCCTTTTCCTTCACTTCATCTCTCCCTTCCTTCTCCCCTCCTACTCCAACTAGGAAAGGAGGGAGTCCTACTCCCGGTGGGAGTAGGACTCCTCCCTTGGCGCGCCCTCCTCCTGGCCGGCCGCCTCCACCCTAGCTCCTTTATATACGGGGGCAGGGGGCACCTCTATACACACAAGTTGATCAGTTGATCTCTCCCAACCGTGTGCGGTGCACCCTTCCACAAAAACACACCTCGGTCATACCGTTGCAGTGCTTAGGCGAAGCCCTGTGCCGGTAGCTTCATCAACTCCTTCACCTCACCGTCATGCTGACGAAACTCTCCCGTGAAGCTCTACTGGATCAAGAGCTCATGGGACGTCATCAAGCTGAACGTGTGTTGAACGCGGAGGTGCCAAACGTTTGGTGCTTGATCGGTTGGATCACGAAGAAGTTCGACTACATCAACCGCGTCACTAGACGCTTCCGCTTTTGGCCTACGAGGGTACGTATACACACTCTCCCCTCTCGTTGCTATGCATCTAGTAGATAGATCTTGCGTGATCGTAGGAATTTTTTTGAAATACTACGTTCCCCAACACTCGCACCATGTCTCCGAGAAGCAACTTCACCAACCCCCCTCCAGCAACCTAGCTCAGTCTCTCTCCCAACCATATTCCTCTCCAACACATGTACGGATGCCCATCGATCTCCCTCAATACGTCGTTGGGTCTCTTCTTCTCCACACATGTACCAGTCGATCTACCTATCTAGTTAGCCCCCCCCCCTCCCCGACGACACGCACTGATAGATAGAACGATATAGTTAGTTCCCCCTGGCACACACAAAATGCCCTTTCCCCTCTCACGTTCTAGTAAGTCGGCCGTCCTATATCTTTGACGTGCACACACACAATTTTACAGCCTCTCTTTATCGATCTCGCACCCATGCACTCCATCCCTCTCTCCGTTTCTATCGACACCATATGCCAATGATCCCTCCCCTCTCTTCTCATGGATCGCATCATGTGTATGACATACTCCTATCTAGCTAGGCCTAAGTTTCACACGCATTGCATATGTTCCATTTTTTGGTTTGACACATCATCGACACATATTCCCTATCAGTGTCTCCTGCACAAAAATACACTCACAAAATCAACCGCATGAAACACACTTCACGAACACACACACCATCTTTCTCACAAATCCCCACACGGGTGCGGTACGTGCAAGAAGAGAAGAGGTGCACGCAGCAACGCATGTACTCCCTTCTCTAGCCCGACCACACCCTCGCTTGTACTCCGTGGAGCTCATTTCTGAACGAAAATGGCAGCCCATGTTGTGAAAAATTGACGCACGTAGTGCTTGTCCACTTGATGGAGGGTTGTGTACCAAGCATGGACGAAATAAAGTGCAACACACTTTATTTAGCAAACGGCGGTACTATATATAATATAAGCAGGATCCGACGCTCTTCCTGCTAGGTTGGTCTCTTCACAGTTCACACTCTCTCACACAAAATGGCGGTGGACACTCTCTCTCTCTCTCTCACCGCTGGTCACTAATCCGGCCGGATCCCGTCCTCCGGCGGAAAGGGAGCATATGCAGCGTTGCTCTGGTCGCTGGCGCCGAGGCAGGAAACCCACTACCGGCGCGTCCTGATTTGCGGTACACGTCGTTCTCTCAGACGACCGCCCTTCACGTTACACCTCGACGACCCTCAGGTACAGCTTCCTCTGAAGCCAGCCTTGCTCCACTGCCCAACTTCCCACGTCGATGCATGTGGATCTTCCACAATTCTTTTCCTAAAACGTAGCTCGGCCGGCGTACTTTCCATGTTGCAATCTCCTCCTCACGCCGTTTTAGATAAATAATCGTGATGCTATCTTCCCTTAGGCCAAGGAATATGCTTCTTTTTTGTCATCGTATGTGTCGTCAACTGTCATTGGCCAGTAATTATTTCCTTTCAACCTATTTTTTGCAAACAGGGTTATCATTCTACCTCGTTGCTATTGCGACCTTTTGGTGAACTACACAGATCACTTTTTTTCTTTAAGAGAGTCTTGTGTAGTTCCACTAAATGTCACACGGGCAGTGTCTCTACATTTCAGTGCGACATCATACAGGGAGATCGGTTTTGCTCCGAGCCTAATCTTCTCCAAGAAGTGGTTAGTTTTATGAGTGCTTGCAAAGGTGACCGGCTTCTACTTGTGTGTGTATGTTTCATCAACAACTACTGGTGCCACTATTAGTGTTATAACACCTGTTCAATATCTTTGCAAACATGCATGCTCAGCTAGCTCGGTTTTAGTGGAACCGCACAAAATTATCGGATGGTCCATGTCCTCCATAGATTCCTTTCTTGGCAAACATTTCGTGTTCAGTTCAACACAGATTCGTGAAACTAGCTGCTGATAACCCTCAACCGTAAGGGATCGAGATAGTCTTCGCGGGTAAGAATAACCCAATTTATTGATTCGACACACGGGGAGCCAAAGAGTATTTATAAGCTTTAACAGTTGAGTTGTCAATTTAACCGCACCTGAAATATACTAACTTGCAACAAAAGATAAGTGGTAACAGTGACATGATAGTGATGATAGTAATAGTAAAAGTAAACAGCAAAAGTAAATAGCAGTAGTAAATAGCAAAGGTGGCAACTAGTGACAAGCAAGGTTTAAAATACTGTAGGCTAGGGAGATGGATGGTTGGGCGTTGCATGGATGAGATAGTTTCTAACTCGGGGCACGGCACACGGAAAAGTAATGATCATCTAGGCAAATATCAAACATTAGGCATGTATCCCGTAGGTAGTTGTACGTGCTTGCAATAAGAACTTGCACAACATCTTTTGTCCTACCATCCCGCTACGAACGGGGCCAAAAGGAACTAATGGATATTAAGGTGCTCCTGTCAAAGATCACCGGAACAAAGCAATGAACTCAATGGATACATGTAATCCTCAAACTACGGACCATCCCCTTTGGTGTCCCAAGCTGTCACCTTTGGGATCGCCGGTTCCGAACCGTAACAGGTGCATACAACTCATAGATAGGATCAAGAACACAAATATATTCATGCAAACACATATGGTTCAGATCGGAAATCATGGCACTCGAGCCCTAGTGTCAAGCATTAAGAATAACAAGTTGTAGCAAAGATGATAAACACCATACTAGATGATAGGCAACATGCCCCCAACAATCTGACGAACTATTACATGATCTAACTCATCCAATCCCTACCATCCCCTTCGCCTACAGCAAGGGAATTACTCACACATGAAGGGGGAAGTCATGGAGGGATGATGAAGTGGTGATGATGATGACGATGGCGACGATCTCCCCTCTCCGGAGGCCAAATCAGCCTCCAGATTAGCCCTCCCGAAGAAGAACAGAGGGTGGCGGCGGCTTCGCGACAAGAAACGGCGAAAGGACTCCCGATCTGCGATTTCTTGCTCGGAGGAAAAAATACGGGCTAAAGTAGGGCACCAGGGGGCGTGGGCCCCACCCAGGCGCCCCCCGACGCGGCCCAGGGGGGGCGCGCCCACAGGGCGCCTGGGCACCCCCTGGCCCCCCTCTGGCCCCACTTCTGGTATGTTGTTTCTTTGGGTGCGTGGATTTTTCGTGATTTTTCGTGGATTTTTCTGATATGGTTAAAAATCCGTTTTCCTGCACACAAATAAACCATACAGGCAGCTCTGCTGAAAACAGCGTCAGTCCGGGTTAGTTTAGTCCAAATCATGCAAGAATGAGGTCAAAACAATATCAAAAGTGTTTGGAAAAGTAGATACGTTTGAGACGTATCAACTCCCCCAAGCTTAGCATATTGCTTGTCCTCAAGCAATTCAGTTCAACGAACTGGACGCGACAAAGAAAACTTTGACAAACTCTTTTGCTTCATTAGATGTATATAAGCATGTACTACGAAAAGAGTCTAGCCAGTATTGAAACAGTGCTTATGAGAACAATGCAAAGAGCAATCCTTCTTTCAAGTGACCAGTCACAAATAATCAAGAGTAAACAATATATTACCGAAAATCAAGACAAGATCACATTGCACATAGCTTGAGCATATTAAGGTGGTATCTCGCTAGCCTCCATGAGTGAAGCAAAACATAAATGCAGAGACTCCTCCAGAGTTTTAAAGGAGACTAGAACTAAGAATTTCAGAATAAATCATATCACAAATATGCAGAAGACAATGTAATACTTTGGGACAATGCACATTACACTCAGAATGATAATTACGCTCTCTTAGTCAGTGCTTTGAAGAAAGAAGGTGAGACTCTCGAACCGTGGCTTTTATTGGCAAAGTTGAAAACCCGTGATCGGAAACAAAAACTAAACATGTTCCAGAGCTCTTGGTTTTGAAAACAGAAGTAAATATGTTTTGAGAGGTGCATATTTCGTCAACGAATGCTAGCAGATAATTCAATCACTTTTTAAGCTTGACAAGTCTCGAGGAACGGCTCCCGCATGAGGACGATCACATCCTCTTAATCTCCTTTGTTTATCACTGCCAACGTTTTCTGATTTCTCATGAACAAAGCGTGAAGGAGGGTTTGTTTGTTATATTATCTTTTCGAGCCGGGCGCACTCAATGCCAGTTCCTTTTCATATTAGTGGTTCGCACATTATGCATGCAATCCAGGGGTGAAACTTGTCCAACTTAAAGAGGTCATGAGTTAACTACTACTTCCTCATGAGCTAAAACATAGGCACAAAAGAGAAATGCTTTTGATAAATTTCGAGATGGTACACGAAAGTCTTCATTAGGAATGGCAGGTAAATACCATGTATAGGAAGGTATAGTGGACTCATATGGCATAACAGGTTTTAAAGGTTTTGGATGCACAAGCAGTCATTCCGCTTAGTACGGGTGGAGGTTTAGCAAAGGACTGGGAAGCGACCAACTAGAGAGCAATAACAGTCATAATCATGCAGAGCGACAAAGTAACATTGAATCGGGCATGAAAGTGATATAACTATTCTAAAACTCAAAGATCATCAAGGCAAAGTAGACTTTTTAGTCTTAAACATGTGTAAGCATGTGCCAAGTCAATCCAAAAATTCTCTAAAGGGAAATACCACAATAGTATGCCAGACTAGGAACAATGCAATGCATGTAGATCATTTCAATAACACATTATGTACTCTAGTTATTGGAGACTAGCCACAAGGAAAGCATGAACCACTGGAAGAGCATTGTAAACATAGCACTATGTCGCTACAAGCTGGACTCTAGATCATAAGTACAGGCATATGTACAAAAGTAGAAACAATAAGAGTTCATACCGGTCTTCCCTGTTGCTTCCTTTCGGTCGATCTTCATCATTACTGCTTGTCACTTGCATGATCGAACGTAGGAAATATAATCAAATGCCATCACGGACTCGAGCTGATCTCTGAAAACAAAGCAAACTAAAGAGAGAAAGGAAATCTTTTTGGGTTTTTCAAAGGTTGAATAAAAGCAAAAGAAAGAGAAAATCTTTTTGTTGTTTTTGCAATATAGATTAATAAAGAAGAACGGGTAAAAACTTCGAAAAGATCAAAGTGAATAAAGCGGATAATACAATGAAAAGGTGAGAAGGGCACGTACTCCCCCAAGCTTAGGCTTTTGGCCTAAGTTGGTAGCAGCTACTGCCCCCAGGAGCCTCCTGCTCCAGGGGTATGGTGGTGAGACCAAGGGTCGTAGAAGGATGATGGCGCGTACACCGAACTCCTCGGAGTCTCCCACGAGGAAGGTTCCGAGCGCCAAACAGAGGAAGACCCTTCACCAAACTCGGTGGCGGTCTCACCCTGAAAATGTGGTATCTCACCGTGCCTCTCCTCGTCGGGCACAACCCCCTCCATGGGGTTATGGAACTGATGCTGGACCACGAACTCATCGAACTGGACAACATCAAAGGACCATCCGTTCCTGCGAGAATAATCAAACAAAAGAGGTGCAGGTAGACGGATCTCGCGTTCCGCGGTAGTTCCGAAACGCAAGATATAAACAAGGTTATCAAGCTCAGAACCCATGGTGACAAACTTATGCCTTTTCATAGCAGCAAGGTCAAAGCTCAAATAAGTAAAAGGAGTATCATCAGGGTGTGGGGTGCCTCCAAGATGCTCTAATATAAGCGTGGCATAAATGCCACCATATAAGTCCCCCTTGTTACCGTTCATAGCAAGGCGTCGAGCAATTAAGGTACCAATATTATAATCAGACCTCCCTGAGAGGACTGCTGCCAGGATAGCAATATCTGGAGCAGAAATGCTGCTCGTGTTGTCACGAGCTAACACCCCTCTAGCAATATAATATGCAAAATACCTGAGGTGAGGAAACAAGATACTGGAGATCTTCGACCGATGAATATCCCTCGTACCCATGCTGCAGAGAGAGTTGATGACGGTTTTCAGCTGGGAGGGCTGCGTACCCATCCTTGCCGTCCTCCCAACGTTCGGCACACCTAATACTTCACAAAAATTTCCCAGAGTCATGGTGATAAGATCATTATAAAGTTTAACCTCCATAGCACCTGATTCAGGATTATATCTAAAACTGTTAATGAAAATGGAGGTGAGTTTTTGATACTGGGTAACACGGCTGGTGACGAGCCGTGTCAACCCTGCATTAGCACAAAGGTTATAAAAATCATCCTTGATTCCTGCAGCTTCCATGAATACGTCACATGGATATGTGATCGCACGTGCTGGACTTGTGTCTTCCAACAACTCCATGGGCACATGATCCTCATTATAGCTCACCCTAGCAGTCGATGGTGAAGCTGCGGCTCTAGTGACTCGATCGGAGTGTGCGGGCCTCCTCTTCTCAAGCCATCCTTTTGCCTTTCCTAATAAACTCATTTCTGAAATTTTTTACAATTCACAAAAACAAGGATTAAAACAAAGTGAGCTAAGGCAAACTACTCAACTCACTTGCCCAAGGCATAAACTTGCATCAATACTTGGAAAATAACTTTCTACACATGCATGCAAGCTCATCTCTACAGCACCAAGAACTACTAAATACTCACAAATGAGGCCACCAATCAAAAATCTAATTGGAGGGGTGGAGGAGTCACATACCAGGGAGTATTTGCTCAAAATTTCAGCTCAAATGATGGGCTGTAGAGAGAGATCGAAGAATCGCCCCCAAGAACAGCAAGAACAAGAAGAACACGACCAGAACTCGGGTTTCTGGAAAATGAGAGAGAGAGAGGAGGAAGAGGTACCTGGAGGGGGGGCTTGTGGGCCCCAGGCGCCTTGTGGGCGCGGCCAGGGGCTAGGCCGCGCCAGCTAGCCGCCTGGGCCACTGGCAGCCCCCCCTGGCTGGCCCCAGGACTTTTCGGGTCTCTCCCGTTGTGGAAATTTTTAATATAATTTTTCTGGAATTTTTCTGAAAACTTCACTGTTGAAATTTTTTCGAAGTTCAAAAAGCTGCGAAACTCTCTGAAAACTTGAAGTAGTTAGTAGTATTGTAAAGCTTCAAAAACATAGATACTTGGTACAGCAGTTATGACAACACTAAAGACAAAATGAAAACATAGAAAGCTCAACTTTTTATCCGTATATAACACGTTCATTAGTAAGGTTGATCAAGTCTTACCAACAAACAAGCGATATATAGAGCAAAACGTATCACCTCCCACAAAGCAATCACTGAACTTTTACCTTGATAGACATTGTCCCTACCATAATAGTTTTGTATTTGTGAGGCACATGTAGTGGACAGTCCCATTCTCCAATTTTCACGGTCTCGATATTCTCTATAGAGTTGAGGGCATGCCTCCTGTCGGTCTTCTTCGGAAAATATACCGTGTGTTCTTTATCATTCACATGAAAGGTAACATTCCCTTTGTTGCAATCAATAATAGCACCTGCGGTGTTAAGAAAAGGTCTACCAAGAATAATGGACATGCTCCCATCCTCGGGCATGTCAAGCACAACAAAATCAGTCAGAATTAAACAATTAGCTACTTCAACTGGAACATCCTCACAAATACCTATCGGAACAGTGGTTGACTTGTCAGCCATCTGAAGGGAGATATCTGTAGGAATTAATTTCTCTAAACAAAGCCTCTCGTAAAGAGAGAGATGCATAACACTCACTCCTGCTCCAAGATCACATAAAGCAGTTTTGACATAATTATTCTTTATGGAGCAAGGAATGGTGGGTATACCTGGATCACCGAGCTTTTCAAGAATCTTTCCGCCAGAAGAATAGTTAGCAAGCATAATAGATATTGCATCATTAGGAACTTTTCTTTTGTTAGTGACAATATCTTTCATATATTTTGAGTAAGGGAGTAACTTAATAGCATCAGTCAAAGGTATTTGAAGAAAAAGAGGTTTAATCCATTCACAAAACTTATTATAATGCTCTTCTTCTTTAGATTTGATGGACTTACCTGGAAAGGGCATGGGTTTCTGTACCCATGGTTCTTTATCCTTCCCATGTTTCCTTGAGATGAAGTCTTCTTTAGTGTACCTCTTACGTTTGTCAGGTGCTTCTTCTTCTCGAACTTCAGGTGGATCATTCTTCTCATTATTATTACCTTCAGGTTCAGCACCGTCTTCAGTCTCAGCATCGGAGATTGATACACTGTTGGGATCAATAGCTGGCTCTTCATCTGCAATAGGATCATTAGAATTGTCAGTCTCTTTATGTTTCTTTTTCTTATTTGGAGAGACAACAATTTCTTCTTCCTGCATTTGAGAATCTTGCTCGATTCTCTTCGGATGTCCCTCTGGATAAAGAGGATCTTGAGTGCTAGTTCCTCCTCGGGTCTTAATCCCAAAAGCCTGCAATTTATCTTGTTTGGCATTGTTAGCAAGCAAATCTCTTTGCACATTAGAAATTTGATCAAGTTGAGTTTGAACCAAATGAAAATGCTTCACAAGACACTGAACATCATTAACTATTCTATCTAAAACACCAAGGAGCTTTTTGATAGCAAGGGAATTATCATGCAACTGACTTTCTATCCTCTCATTAAAATGATTCTGTTTCATAATAAAATTATCAAACTCATCTAAACATTGATCAGGAGGCTTACCATGAGGGATGTCACTTTCGTTGAAATCTAAAAGAGAGTGTACCTCTACCATAGGAGGGTGAGTGGTAGGCTCACACAGCTTCTCAATAGGGGGTAGATTCTTCACGTCTTCAGCTTTAATACCTTTCTTTTTGATAGACTTCTTTGCTTCTTGCATATCCTCGGGGCTTAGAACAAACATGCCCCTCTTCTTTGTTGGTGGAGGTGGTTCAGGGACGGACCAATCTTCATGGTTCTTGGCAATCCTGCCCATTAGTTCTTTCGCGTCGTCCGGTGTTCTTTTCCTGAAAACACAACCAGTAGAACTGTCCAGATAGGACCTAGAGTCATCAGTTAAACCAGCATAGAATATATCAATTAATTCATTCTTAGGAACTCCATGTCCTGGTCTAGCCTGAATCAAACTGCAGTACCTCCCCCAAGCTTTAGGGAGGGACTCATCCTGCAACTGTTTAAAATTATAAATTCTTTGTAAAGCAGCATGTTGCATATGAGGAGGAAAGTATTTATCAACAAAAGAGTGAGCTAGGTCCTGAGGACTCTTAATAGAACCGCATGGGAGTGAATCATACCATGCTTTAGCACCTTCCTTCAACGAGAAAGGAAGAAGCTTGGTCACATAAAAGTAGCGCATCTTCTCATCTGTGGTAAACAGGCTACCTAACTCACCGAGTTTAGTTAGGTGTGCAATAGCATCATCATTTTCTCTGCCATAAAAGGGGTCAGCTTCAACCATAGGTATAAGTGAAAGATCAACAGAGAAATCAAAATCAGGATCATCAATGCATATAGGAGATGTAGCAAACTCAGGATTAGGAACGATTTTGTTTTTCAAAGAGTGTTTTTCAAATATTTTCTTAATAGTTTCAGGGTCAGAGCCAGCAAACTCTGTCAGTTCCTTGCATAAATCTTCATCAAGTATATAGTAATCATCATCAAGAAGCCTCTCCTGGAGTTTACTCAATTCAGGAAAATCATAAGTTTCACCAATAGGGTAGCGAGTAACAGGAAGTTCAATTCCATATTTTTCAGCAGCAGCAGTAATTTGTTTCTCAAGAGCATAACCAAGTGAACTAATATCATCATCAAAAGTAGTAGAAGCATCATCAAGTGTATCAGACATAGTAACAGATTCAGTAGGAGCATCATGTGGTGGTGGTGAGGCAAACTTACTCATAACAGAAGGTGAATCAAGTGTAGCACTAGTGCTCAGAGCAGTACCTCTTCTTGTAGTGGATCGTAAGATCGGAACCTTGGGGTCACCTTTCTTACCCATAGTGAATAAAGTGCAGCGGGTAGGATACCTCAAGTAGACTTGTAAATATTGCTATGCTCCCCGGCAACGGCGCCAGAAAACGGTACTTGATAACCCTCAACCGTAAGGGATCGAGATAGTCTTCGCGGGTAAGAATAACCCAATTTATTGATTCGACACACTAGGAGCCAAAGAGTATTTATAAGCTTTAACAGTTGAGTTGTCAATTCAACCGCACCTGAAATATACTAACTTGCAACAAAAGATAAGTGGTAACAGTGACATGATAGTGATGATAGTAATAGTAAAAGTAAACAGCAAAAGTAAATAGCAGTAGTAAATAGCAAAGGTGGCAACTAGTGACAAGCAAGGTTTAAAATACTGTAGGCTAGGGAGATGGATGGTTGGGCGTTGCATGGATGAGATAGTTTCTAACTCGGGGCACGGCACACGGAAAAGTAATGATCATCTAGGCAAATATCAAACATTAGGCATGTATCCCGTAGGTAGTTGTACGTGCTTGCAATAAGAACTTGCACAACATCTTTTGTCCTACCATCCCGCTACGAACGGGGCCAAAAGGAACTAATGGATATTAAGGTGCTCCTGTCAAAGAGCACCAGAACAAAGCAATGAACTCAATGGATACATGTAATCCTCAAACTACGGACCATCCCCTTTGGTGTCCCAAGCTGTCACCTTTGGGATCGCCGGTTCCGAACCGTAACAGGTGCATACAACTCATAGATAGGATCAAGAACACAAATATATTCATGCAAACACATATGGTTCAGATCTAAAATCATGGCACTCGAGCCCTAGTGTCAAGCATTAAGAATAACAAGTTGTAGCAAAGATGATAAACACCATACTAGATGATAGGCAACATGCCCCCAACAATCTGACGAACTATTACATGATCTAACTCATCCAATCCCTACCATCCCCTTCGCCTACAGCAAGGGAATTACTCACACATGAAGGGGGAAGTCATGGAGGGATGATGAAGTGGTGATGATGATGACGATGGCGACGATCTCCCCTCTCCGGAGGCCAAATCAGCCTCCAGATTAGCCCTCCCGAAGAAGAACAGAGGGTGGCGGCGGCTTCGCGACAAGAAACGGCGAAAGGACTCCCGATCTGCGATTTCTTGCTCGGAGGAAAAAATACGGGCTAAAGTAGGGCACCAGGGGGCGTGGGCCCCACCCAGGCGCCCCCCCCCCCCGACGCGGCCCAGGGGGGGCGCGCCCACAGGGCGCCTGGGCACCCCCTGGCCCCCCTCTGGCCCCACTTCTGGTATGTTGTTTCTTCGGGTGCGTGGATTTTTCGTGATTTTTCGTGGATTTTTCTGATATGGTTAGAAATCCGTTTTCCTGCACACAAATAAACCATACAGGCAGCTCTGCTGAAAACAGCGTCAGTCCGGGTTAGTTTAGTCCAAATCATGCAAGAATGAGGTCAAAACAATATCAAAAGTGTTTGGAAAAGTAGATACGTTTGAGACGTATCAGCTGCCAACCAGTGACGCCGGGAAATGTAACCACGCCTACGGACATCATCCTTCAGTTTTTCTATTTTTCTTTATTTGTACACATTCTCACAACTTTGTATTTAGTTGTGATGTAAATATGATATGTGAATCATTCAGATGCATTAGCATGCATGTTAGTTTCCTTTGTATCTGATGGAACGTTGTAATGAAACAACTTTGGAGGCAACAGGACACATGTAACCAAGTTGAAAGCTTCATAGCATTACAACAAAATTTCATTATGCTGAAAAAATATGTGTACATATAAACATATCCCGCAATGGCACAAATCTTTCAAACACCATTTCGCCCACATGTGGGACATCGGGAATCCGGGTCCACGTGACCGCTGGCACGATTCACCCCGCTCGTTGCGCCGCAATAATAATGCCTAATGAGCAGACAAATCACAGAGCCCCACATTTCCCGTAGTATACTACTCCCTCCGTCTAGGTGAATAAGTCATTGTGCACCGCAACCAAGGCAGAGGGGAAAATGAGAGAATTTAATGTTTATTTGCTAATTAATAGCATTGCATGAAATGAACTGACCACTACATGTCAAGTTTGGTAGTCTCAAGTCATTGAAAGCACAAACGCCTCACATCTCTTATTGGTTGATTGCTTTATTCATGTCAAAAAACAATAAACAAGGTGAGAGTTAATGCATCATGTCTAAGTGTTTTGGGATTATTTGGTTTTCATAAGGTGACTTACACACCTAGATGGAGGGAGTAGTAAAAGTTGCTCGGGCGAAACAACCATCATTTCACGCTTTGTAGAATGGCGGCTTTGGGTGTTGATTATGCCATGGAGGTTCCTCTTGGTCAATGTGATATGTATAGAATTTCGAAGACGGAGGGAGTAGTGCACATGCCAAGTTCACTGGGCGGGCTACCATGTTTCACACTCCTCCATCGTAAGAGTGGAGACAATAGCTTTCATCAAAAATAAAAATGAATAGTACTACTGCAAAAGAGCAGTGACACTTTACCGCCCAGCTTCCTTGCTCGTCCTTAATATCCGAAAGAATACTTTCATTCGCTGACATGTGGGATATCGACCATCCTGGTCCACTTGCCATGACACTAGAATTAGAGTGCATCACACGGAACTATAGGGGAGACTCACCCCGGTCGTAGTGCCGCAGTAATAATGAGTAATGAGCCATCAAATCATAGGCCCAACCTATCCCACTGTAAGTTGCTCGGACGAAGGAACCATCATGACTTCGTTGAATCTGCTTCTTCAAGAAAACTACTCTACCAGCAATACTGCTACCACACGCGAAGACTACACGGCACTGTATGAAGGAAATATGCCCTAGAGACACAGTTGTTATTTTATATTTCCTTATATCATGATAAATGTTTATTATTCATGCTAGAATAGTATTAATCGGAAACTTGATACATGTGTGAATACATAGACAAAATAGAGTGTCCCTAGTATGCCTCTACTAGAATAGCTCGTTGATCAAAGATGGTTGTGTTTCCTAACCATAGACATGTGTTGTAATTTGATCAACGTGATCACATCATTAGGAAAATTATGTGATGGACAAGACCCATCCGTTAGCTTAGCACAATGATCGATTAGTCTTATTGCTATTGCTTTCTTCATGACTTATACATGTTCCTCTGACTATGAGATTATGCAACTCCCGAATACCGGAGGAACATCTTGTGGGCTATCAAATGTCACAACGTAACTGGGTGATTATAAACATGATCTACAGGTGTTTCCGAAAGTGTTTGTGGTGTTGGCATAGATCTAGATTAGGATTTGTCACTCTGAGTGTTAGAGAGGTATCTCTGGGCCCTCTCGGCAATACACATCACAATAAGCCTTGCAAGCAAATGACTAATGAGTTAGTCACGAGATGATGTATTATGGAACGAGTAAAGAGACTTGTCGGTGATGAGATTGAACTAGGTATGATGATACCGACGATCGAATCTCGGGCAAGTAACATACCGATGACAAAGGGAACAACGTATGTTGTTATGCGGTTCGACCGATAAAGATCTTCGTAGAATATGTAGGAGACAATATGGGCATCCAGGTTCCGCTATTGGTTATTTACCCGGGAGATGTCTCGGTCATGTCTACATAGTTCTCGAACCTGTAGGGTCCGCACGCTTAAACATTCATTGATGATATAGTATTTAATGAGTTATGTATGTTGGTGACCGAATGTTATTTGGAGTCCCGGATGTGATCACGAACATGACGAGGAACTCCGGAATACTCCGGAGATAATTATTGATATATGGGATAATAGTGTTTGACCTCCAGAAGGGTTCCGGAATTCACCGGAAGGGGTTCCGGATGTTTCCCGAAATGTTTGGGTACGAGAACACTTTATTTGGGCCAAAGGGGAAAGCCCACAAGGTTTTTGGAAAGCGCAAAAGGAAGTTTTGCAGAGTCCAGGGGCCAGACGCCAGGGTCCCTGGCGTCTGGGTCCAGACGCTGGGAACCATAGCGTCTGGCCCTGGAGTCCGAGAAGGACTCTTGCCTTTCGGATGAAACCGACTTTGTGGAGGCTTTTACTCCAAGTTTCGACCCCAAGGCTCAACATATAAATAGAGGGGTAGGGCTAGCACCCAAGACACATCAAGATACACCAAGCCGTGTGCCGGCAAACCCCCACCCTCTAGTTTCTCCTCCGTCTAGTTTCTGTAGTGCTTGGCGAAGCATTGTAGAGATTGATATACATCACCAACCGTCACCACACCGTCGTGCTGCCGGAACTCATCTACTACTTTGTTCGTCTTGCTGAATCAAGAAGGCGAGGACGTCATCGAGTTGAACGTGTGTTGAACGCGAAGATGCCATACGTTCGGTGCTAGATCGGGACGGATCGTGAAGATGTACGACTACATCAACCGCGTTGATAAACGCTTCTGCTTTCGATCTACGAGGGTACGTAGACACACTCTCCCCTCTCGTTGCTATGCATCTAGTAGATAGATCTTACGTGATCGTAGGAAAAATTTTGAAATACTATGTTCCCCAACAGTGGCATCATGAGCCAGGTCTATGCGTAGATGATATGCATGAGTAGAACACAATGAGTTATGGGCGATAATAGTCATACTGCTTACGAGCATGTTATACTTTGATTCGGCGGTATTGTGAGATGAAGCGGCCCGGACCGACATTACGCGTACGCTTATGCGAGACTGGTTTCACCGTTACGAGCACTCGTTGCTTAAAGGTGACTGGCGGGTGTCTGTCTCTCTCACTTTAGTTGAATCGAGTGTGGCTACGCCCTGTCCTTCTGAAGGTTAAAATAGCACATACTTGACAAAAAAATGTTGTGGTTTTGTATGCGTAGGTCAGAATGGTTCTTGCTAAGCCCGTAGCAGCCACGTAAAACTTGCAACAACAAAGTAGAGGACGTCTAACTTGTTTTAGCAGGGCATGTTGTGATGTGATATGGTCAAGACGTGATGAGTTATACGTTATTCTATGAGATGATCATGTTTTGTAAAGTTATCGGCAACTGGCAGGAGCCATATGGTTGTCTCTTTATTGTATGAAATACAATCGCCATGTAATTGCTTTACTTTATCACTAAGCGCTAGCGATAGTCGTCGAAGCAATAGTTCGCGAGACGACATAGATGCTACGATGGAGATCAAGGTGTCAAGCCGGTGACGATGGAGATCATGACGATGCTTTGGAGATGGAGATCAAAAGCACAAGATGATGATGGCCATATCATGTCACATATTTTGATTGCATGTGATGTTTATCTTATTATGCTTCTTATTTTGCTTATTACGGCGGTAGCATTATAAGATGATCCCTTATAAAATTTCAAGGTACAAGTTTTCTCCCTGAGTATGCACGTTGCGAAAGTTATTCGTGCTGAGACAGCACGTAATGATCGGGTGTGACAGGCTCTACGTTCACATACAATGGATGCAAGACAGTTTTGCACATGCGGAATACTCAGGTTAAACTTGACGAGCCTAGCATGTACATACATGGCCTCGGAACACTAGAGACCGAAAGGTCAAGCGTGAATCATATAGTAGATGTGATCAACATAAGATGCTCACCATTGAAAACTACTCCATTGTAATGCCCAGGATGGAGTTATACCTCCTACGTGTCGAGGCACGACTTAAAGGCATAAGTCCATCCTAGAATGATCTCAAGTTTGGTAATCTTTGCACAACTCATGTAAAAGAGGGATAGTAAACTGAAAATAGTTGGCTTACACTCGCCACGTCACAGAATTACAGTACAAGTCTCAAACATCATACATTAAGAGCACTACAACCCTCTAAGGGCAAAAGCCAAATGTCAAAGTACCAAACTCAGATAAATAAACCACAGGCGGATCGAATCCTAGTAAGAGACTCCACTATTGATCGTCCGGGTAGCGCACGTAGTACCGACTACGCTCCTCGTCGAACTCCCAATCAAGCTCGGTGCCATCACCTGGATAGCTCACAGCTGGACCTGCATCTGGTGTGTGAAGTAACTGTGAGCCACAGAGGACTCAGCAATCCCGTTCCCGGGTAACAGAACTATTTAAGCCTTTAGGTGAGGGAAAGGCTGAAGAAAGAACAAGTCTGCAGCAGCAACTAGCATCTAGCTTACGCAAGTGAGAGCGAGAAGAGAAGGCATCGGCGAGAAGTGATCACGAAGTGATCCTAGCTACATGCTCCACAAACATAACCCCTCCGTGTTCAACTCCCGAATCCCGATTCGGAAATTGACAGTCACGGAACACACGCTGGTAGTGTATTAGTAACATTGTGTCAAGTTATCTACAACCGGAATTAACAAGCTCCCATCTGCCACATAACCGCGGGCACGGCTTTCGAAAGTTCGAACCCTGCAGGGGTGTTCCAACTTGACCCATTACAAGCCCACGATCCGCGGAGTCGCAACTCCAAAGTGGGAAGACCCGAGTATCCTCGGAATCCCGTGCTCAAGATATACCGAGCTAAGGTAAGGCTAATCCAGCAAATCCTCCCGGCGTGCCGACACCCTGATAGTAGCCGCGCGTATCTAGTCTCAGGCCACGACCGGATGAGCACAGCGTACAGTGGCCGAAATACCCAAGTTGCCAAGGGGGGCCCCGCACACGACTCTAGTTTGGACCAACACTCAAATCGAGCACTGGCCCAGGGGGGTTGAATTAATTAAGCCTCGGGTTAATTACTCCCTCGGAAAGTTTTAGTTGTGTTAGGCGAATAGTACCAATGTTGGGACTTGCTGGAAAAGACTTAGCACTTAGCGGTTTATCGAGGGGGTCCCATACACCCCAACCGTGTTAGGAACGCATAATCAAGGAACATAATACCGGCTTATACGGATCCTAACGGCAGGAGTGGAACAAATCACCAAGCAAAAGGCTTAGCCTTCCACCCTTGCCAATATATAGGTGATTTCATTTTTAAGCAATTATATAGTGTGATATAACCCAACCAAACTTCAACATGAAGCAAGCATCTTCGATCTTCACCTGCAACTAGCAACGCTATAAGAAGGGCTGAGCGAAGCGTACTTAGCCAAACAACGGTTTGCATAGGTAGGGTTGGTTAAACATGGCAATTGGTTACAAGTAGGAGGCTGACAAGAAGAACATGGGCATCAAGGAAAAACTATAGATCGATACTACTAGCAATAGGCAAAGATAGTAATGTTATCGGGGTTCGGTCATCTTGCCTGAAGAGAAGTCGTTCGGATCGTAAGAAGGGTCCTCGTGCTCAACCTCGTTGGAAACCTCGTGCTCAACTTCGTACCCGGTCTCAGCTTCCGGCTCTAAACAAAACAATAACACCAAGCACCAATCAACAATATGCAATGCGCACTCGAAAAACATGAATGCATGATGGATGCACTAAGGATGCACATGGAGCACGTAAAACATCACTCAAGCAAAACACCTCAAAACAAGATAACAAGCTGATATTATTAATCTACACGGAAAAACAATCAAGTTTGATATAAGATTCGCTGAAATCGGAGTTACGGGCTAAAAGTTATGCCCGAAACAAGATTTGAGCGAAAGCTGAAAATTACAGCAACATAGCATCTTTGGAGCTCAAAATAATTAATCTACAGCACCCAAAAAGCATGGCAAAGGACTTGAACACAAACTAGACATATAGTACAGAAACTAGGTCCAAAGTGCACCCCCAACGGAGTCACGGATCAATAGCAATGATCTTGGACATATTGAACTTTGCAATAAAATTCTGGCAGCAGAATTTTTATTGAAACTTTAGAGCAAAAGATAAACATGCTACAACCACTCAAATGGACATGTGAGGACATGAATGGAAAGACAACAATATATACTACAAGGAACAATCAAAATCCACCCCAAAACTATCATGCTTTGTCCTACAACATCACACGAACATGGCATCGGAACGTTACAGATTTCAGACTTAGTGAAAAAATCACTAAGTCCTAAAACAGCAATATCATCATAGCAACTAAAAGAGCATGTTTAAGTCACCTCGAAACTAAACATGGCAAAGGGTAAGCACCTCATCAAAGTGCACATGAAGGTGATCCCGAAACACACATGCATGCTTCATAGAGGTGAACACAACGATTGCAACGAGCTCAACAAGATGGCATTTCATAACAAGTGAAAACACAACATATGAACATGGCACTTTGCAACGATGATAACAAGGCAACAATAAATCTACCATGCAACCTATCACATACAACACGTAGTTCGTGGCAAGACGAACACGTGGACATGTCATTTGCATCGTTTGGACAAACGAGCTAAAAGTTATCACATGGCAAAGGTGGCATGAAAATAACACATAACAGCAGTTTATATCATGATGCACTCTTGCAACAGCAAAACAAGCACCTAGATGACATCTAACATGCATGACAACAACAGAGGAAACGTAGAGCACATCTCCACGAACGTCTGTACATATCACACGCGCAAAACGGAGCATCAGGCAAAAAGTTACAGCAGGTCAAACTTTGCATCAGAGATTAAATTACTGGGACTTAGGAGTGGGGGAACAACCTTAGCAGATGTGAAAAAAACGGAGATGGGCTGATCCGGTGCGGAGGAAGCTGGATCCGGCCCGGAGGGAGAGGCGGCCCGGTAGGAGGAGGGAGGCCCACGGCTCCGGTGCAGCGAGCGGCCCGCGGCGCGGCTGGGCTGTTGCGGTGGCCCGCTCGGGCCAGCGGCGCGGAACGGCCTGCGGTGGTGCGGCCCGGCCGGAGGACGACGCGGATCTGGTACAGGCCAGCTCGGCGGGGCGGCCCGGCGACGCGAACTGGCCCGCGCGGCTGGAAGGCGAGCGGCGGCGCGGCCTCGTGGCCTGGCTGCGCGGTTCGGTGCAGAGGCGAGAAGTGGGCCGGCCCGTGCGGCGAGTCCAGCGACGAAGTGGTCCAGGCCGACCGGTCGCTGAGGGGGCGGCGAAGTGGGAGCGAGGCGCGCTGGGCCTCGCGATGAAGTGGACCCGAGCGCGTCGGTCGATCGGCTCGGCGAGGAGCGATCCAGGCGCCTGGGCGTTGACCCGGCGCGACGGGATCGAGGGAACTGGCGACTGGCTGCCTCGAACTGCGGCTGTTGCTTAGATGGAAACGCTGGATCCCCTCGGGATCTGGTGGAAATTAGTGGATCTGAAGAAAGAAAGGGAAAAAAAAGAGGGGAGAGAGGAGGAAGAAGAAGGAGATGCCCAAAATAGACTAGGGGTCTATAAGTAGTAGTTTTTAGGGTTAGGAGGAGATTTAGGGGCGTTAGGAGCCCTCCGATCGCGATCCGACGGATCCGATCGCGGGGGTAGTTTTAGAAGGCCTAGAAGGAGATAAAAGACTGCCACAGGGGTGTTTCCGGGACACGAAGTGAAGGCACTTCGGGCCCACACGAACAACGGATGGAAAAGTCAACGGAGTCCAAACGAGACGAGATTTGAGAGGCGGGTTGCACACAACAAAACAACAACACACACAACAACCTCGCGGCACACCGGTAACGTAAAACGCCCGAACAACAAAGTAGGCCTACGGGACGTCACGGACACGTGAGGGAGCTCCGGAACGCGAAACGGACAACGGGAAGAAACACGACGAACCGGATGCAACCCACAACACAAATGCATTGCAATGCACATGTCTACATGATATGAATGAATGCCACACACTCACACTACAACACGACGAAAGCCCGAAAGACAAAGAACCCGAAATGGAAATAGATGAAGCCGGAGATATATTATAAGCCCAAAAGGGAAAGTATTACATCCGGGGCATTACATCCATCTCACATGATGATCGGACATGGTTTAGTTGATTTGGATCACGTGATCATTTAGATGACTAGAGGGATGTCTATCTAATTGGGAGTTCTCTAGTAATATGATTAATTGAACTTTAATTTATCATGAACTTAGTCCTGGTAGTATTAGCATATCTATGTTGTAGATCAATTGCTCGCGATGTAGCTCCCCGTTTATTTTTTATTTGTTCCTAGAGAAATATAAGTTGAAAGATGATAGTAGCAATGATGCGGACTTGTTCCGTGATCTGAGGATTTTCCTCATTGCTGCACAGAAGAATTATGTCCTTGATGCATCGCTAGGTGACGGAACAATTGCAGGAGCAGATGCAAATGTTATTTACGTTTTGGCAAAGCTCAATATGATGTCTACTTAATAGTTTAGTGCACCATGCTTTACGGCTTAGAACCGGGACTTCAAAAACGTTTTGAATGCCACAGAGCATATAAGATGTTCCAAGAGTTGAAATTAGTATTTCATACGCATGCCCGTGTCAAGAGGTATGAGACCTCTAACAGTACTTTGCCTACAAGATGGAGGAGAATAGCTCAACCAGTGAGCATGTGCTCACATTGTCTGGGTACTACAATTGCTTGAATCAAGTGGGACTTAATCTTCCATATAAGATAGTAATTGACAGAGTTCTCTAGTCACTATCACCAAGTTAGTAGAACTTCGTGATGAATATAATATGCAAGGGATGACGAAAGTAATTCTCGAGCACTTCGCGATGCTGAAATCGGCGAAGGTAGAAATCAAGAAAGAGCATCAAGTGTTGATGGTTAAAAAGACCACTTGTTTTAAGTAAAGGGCAAAGGGATAGAAGGGGAACTTCAAGAAGAATGACAAGCAAGTTGTCACTCCCATGAAGAAACCCAAAGCTAAACTCAAGCCTGAAACTAAGTGCTTCTACTGCAAAGGAAATAGTCACTGGAAGTGGAACAACCCTAGATACTTGGCGGATAAAAAGGATGACAAAGTGAACAAAGGTATATGTGATATACAGATTATTGATGTGTACTTTACTAGTGTTCATAGCAACCCCTGGGTATTTGATACCGGTTCAGTTGCTAAAATTAGTAACTCGAAATGAGAGTTGTAGAATGAACAGAGACTAGTTAAAGGTGAAGTGACGATGTATGTTGGAAGTGGTTCCAAGATTGATATGATCATCATCGCACACTCCCTATACTTTCGGGATTACTGTAGAACCTAAATAAATGTTATTTGGCATTTGCGTTGAGCATGAATATGATTTGATCATGCTTGTTGTAATATGGTTATTCATTTAAAGTCATAGAATAATTATTGTTCTGTTTACATGAATAAAACCTTCGATGGTCATACACCCAACAAAAATAGTTTGTTGGATCTCGATCATAGTAATACACATATTCATAATATTGAAGCCAAAAGATGCAAAGTTGATAATGATAGTGCAACTTATTTGTGGCACTGCAGTTTAGGTCATATTGGTGTAAAGCACATGAAGAAACTCCATCTTGATGGGCTTTTGGAATCACTTGATTATGAATCATTTGATGCTTGTGAACCAGGCCTCATGGGCAAGATGACTAAGACTCCGTTCTACGGAACTATGGAGCGATGATACGTCTCCAACGTGTCTACATTTCCAAACACTTTTGCCCTTGTTTTGGACTCTAACTTGCATGATTTGAATGGAACTAACCCGGACTGACGCTGTTTTTAGCAGAACTGCCATGGTGTTGTTTTTGTGCAGAAATAAAAAGTTCTCGGAATCGCTTGAAAATCAACGGAGAATTATTTCAGAAAATATAAAAAATATCTGCAATAAGATCTGCATCGGGGGGCCCACACCCTGTCCTCGAGGGTGGGGGCGCGCCCCCCTTCCCAGGGCGCGCCCCCTTGCATCGAGGGCCCCCCGATGCCCCACCGACATATCCACAGGTCCTATATATTCTGTTTCGTGGAGAAAAAAATCAAGGAGAAAGAATTATCGCATTTCACGAGACGGAGCCGCCGCCAAGCCATAATCTCTCTTGGGAGGGCTGATCTAGAGTCCGTTCGGGGCTCCGGAGAGTGGAGATCGTCGCCATCGTCATCATCAACCTTCCTCAATCACCAATTCCATGATGCTCACCGCCATGTGTGACTAATTCCATCGTAGGCTTGCTGGACGGTGATGGGTTGGATGGGATCTATCATGTAATCGAGTTATTTTTGTTAGGGTTTGATCCCTAGTATCCACTATGTTCTGAGATTGATGTTGCTATGACTTTGCTATGCTTAATGCTTGTCACTAGGGCCCGAGTGCCATGATTTCAGAACTGAACCTATTATGTATACATGAATATATGTGTGTTCTTGATCCTATCTTGCAAGTCTATAGCCACCTACTATGTGTTATGATCCGGCAACCCCGAAGTGACAATAATCGGGACCACTCCCGGTAATGACCACAGTTTCAGGAGTTCATGTATTCACTATGTGTTAATGCTTTGGTCCGGTACTCTATTAAAAGAAGGCCTTAATATCCCTTAGTTTTCAATAGGACCCCGCTGCCACGGGAGGGTAGGACAAAAGATGTCATGCAAGTTCTTTTCCATAAGCACGTATGACTATATTCGGAATACATGCCTACATTGCATTGATGAACTGGAGCTAGTTCTGTGTCACCCTAGGTTATAACTCCTACATGATGAATTGCATCCGACGTAATTTCACATCACCGATCCAATGCCTACGAGCTTTACCTATATTGCTTGCCACTTATTTACTTTTCTTTTGCTACTATCACAAAAACTACAAAAACATTATCTTCACTTTTATTGCTGCTGCCACCACTATCATATTACTGTGCTACTAAACTATCTTGCTGCAGATACTAAGTTTCCAGGTGTGGTTGAATTGACAACTCATCTGCTAATACTTAAGAGTATTCTTTGGCTCCCCTTATGTCGAATCAACAAATTTGGGTTTAATACTTTACCCTCAAAAACTGTTGCGATCCCCTACACTTGTGGGTTATCAAGACTATTTTCTGGCGCCGTTGCCGGGGAGCATAGCTCTATTCTTTAAGTCACTTGGAATTTATATCTGTTTATCACTATGAAGAATTTGAAGGACTCAAAAACCAAGATCTTACCCTCAACTACGAGGGGAGGTAATGAACTGTCATCTAGCTCTGCACTTGATTCTTCTTCTGTTATGAGTAAACTTGCGACACCTACTCCTGTTTTTGAATCCGATATGTCGTATGTTCTTGATGATGCTACTTCTGCTATATATGATGAAACTACCTCTATGCCTGATATTGTGCCACTAGGTGAATTTCTAGATGAACAAATTGCTAAGGTTAGGGAGAGTGCAAATGTTGATGATATTTATGAAAGTGATGATGAAACTACTCCCAATAGATATGAATTGCCTGTTGTGCCTGAGGGTTATGTTATGGATGAAGAAACTGCTAGAGACTTTCTTACTTGCAATGATAGATATGATCTTAAGAAGTTATTAGCTAAGCTGAAAGAAAAGTCCTTGAATGCTAGAATGAAACATGACCCTGCTTTTGCTACTTCACCTATATGTGTCACTGATAAGGATTATGAATTCTCTGTTGATCCTGAGTTAATTACTTTGGTAGAATCTGATCCTTTCCATGGCTATGAGTCTGAAACTGTTGTGGCACATCTTACCAAGTTGAATGATATAGCCACTCTGTTTACCAATGATGAAAAGATTCGCCACTACTATATCCTTAAGTTATTTCCGTTCTCGTTAAAGCGTGATGCTAAGACTTGGTTTAATTCTCTTGATCCTGGTTGTGTGCGTAGTCCCCAGGATATGATGTATTACTTCTCTGCTAAATATTTTCCTGCTCATAAGAAACAAGCTGCCTTACGGGAAATATATAACTTTGCTCAAACTGAAGAAGAGAGTCTCCCACAAGCTTGGGGGAGGCTTCTCCAGTTACTTAATGCTTTGCCTGATCATCCTCTTGAGATGCATGATATACTTGATGTCTTTTATAATGGACTAACCGATGCTTCCAGAGACCACCTGGATAGTTGTGCTGGTTGTGTTTTCAGGGAAAGAACAGTGGAACAAGCTGAATTACTATTGAACAATATGCTAGCCAATGAAAATAATTGGACACTTCCCGAACCAGCCCCTAAGCCAACTCCGAAGAAAAGAGGTGTTCTA
The DNA here is from genome assembly GCA_902687465.1 of Secale cereale. Taxonomy (NCBI): domain Eukaryota; kingdom Viridiplantae; phylum Streptophyta; class Magnoliopsida; order Poales; family Poaceae; genus Secale; species Secale cereale. The sequence goes on along the minus strand of LR738714.1, from coordinate 114,827,828 downwards.
TTTCTCAGTCCTGAAGACATGCAAGAGGCAAAGAAATCTATGAAAGAAAAAGGTATTAAAGCTGAAGATGTTAAGAATTTACCGCCTATTGAAGAAATACATGGTCTTGATAACCCTACACAGGTAGTAAAGGTAAATTCTCTTTATAGGTTTGATGAAGGTGATATTCCTCGTTATAAGTCTGCTAGCCAATGCTTAGATGAGTTTGAAAATTTTATTGTGAAACAAGAAAACTTCAATGCTTATGTTGGTAGACAATTACAACACAATGCTTATATGATTGAACGCTTGAGTGATTATCTGTCTAGTGCCAAAGATGAACTGAAACTTATTAGTATACATGCTTCCCTGGTCACCACTCAAGTAGAACAAGTACTTAAGGCTCAGAATGATTTGCTCAATGAATTAAATAGTAAGAATAATGATAATGCCATTAGAGTTGTGACTAGAGGTGGCAGAATGACTCAGGAACCTCTGTATCCTGGGGGCCACCCTAAGAGAATTGAGCAGGATTCTCAAAGAGCTAATTTAGATGCACCTAGTTCTTCTAAGAAGAACAAAATGAAAAATTATAAGACTTTGCGTACTTCTAGTGAACCTGTAGCTCACCCACCTGAGAATCCTAATGATATATCTGTTTCTGATGCTGAGACACAATATGTTAATGAACATGAACCTAGTGATAATGTTAATGATGATGTTCATGTTGATGCTCAACCTAGCAATGATAATGATGTTGAGATTGAACCTGTTGTTGATCTTGATAACCCACAATCAAAGAATCAACGTTATGATAAGAGAGACTTTGTTGCTAGGAAGCACGGTAGGGAAAGAGAACCCTGGGTTCAGAAACCCATGCCTTTTCCTCTAAAACCATCCAAGAAAAAGGATGATGAAGATTTTGAGCGCTTTGCTGAAATGATTAGACCTATCATTTTGCGTATGTGTTTGACTGATGTGCTTAAAACAATTCCTTATGCCAAGTACATGAAAGATATTATTACCAACAAAAGAAAGATACCTGAAGTAGAAATCTCCACCATGCTTGCCAATTACACTTTTGAGGGTGGAATGCCTAAGAAACTAGGAGATCCAGGAGTACCTAATATACCTTGCTCCATTAAGAGAAACTATGTTAAAACTGCTTTGTGTGATCTTGGAGCCGGTGTTAGTGTTATGCCTATCTCTTTATATCGTAGACTTGACTTGAGTAAGCTGACACCTACTGAAATATCTTTGCAAATGGCCGATAAATCAACTGATATACCTGCCGGTATTTGTGAGGATGTGCATGTTGTAGTTGCAAATGTTATTATTCTAATGGACTTTGTTATACTTGATATTCCCGAGGATGATAGTATGTCTATTATTCTTGGAAGACCTTTTCTGAGTACTGCAAGGGCTGTTATTGATTGCAACAAAGGCAATGTCACTTTTCATGTCAATGGCAATGAGCATATGGTACACTTTCCGAGGAAACAACCTCAGGTTCATAGTATCAATTATATTGGAAAAACCTCAACTATTACTATTGGAGGTTTTGAGTTTCCTATTCCTACTATCAGGAAGGCATATGACATACTTATTGTTGGGGAGATACATATCCCCATTGAGGTAACATAGTGTTATTCGAAAATTCTCCGGTTTCATGTTACTCGGAAAGAGTTTATTAGCAAGACCTGATGAACCTTGTTAATGGATTCCTTTTGATGAACATGGGATAGGTGAATCTAGATAGCACAAACCTTCTGTACCCTCCTTTTACTTTCTGTTAATTAGGATTAATAAAAGAAAAATAGCATTATCCGTCTGTTTTCAGACTTATCCGTGCAATAATAAAATATCCCGAAAATAAAAGTTCTCCAAATGCCATGAAAATGAAATATGATTTTTTCTAGAATATTTAAGAAAATATGGCACTGAACACACAGCAAGGGGAGCCAGCATGTGGCATCGAGGGCACATGGCGCGCCCCCTTCCCAGGGCGCGCCCCCTGCCTCGAGGGCCCCACATGGCCCCCCTCCACTTATACTTTCACCCATGCTCTTCTTCTTCCTCCCAAAAAAATCCCCAACTAACTCAAACCCGAGTTCTAGCTCATTTTGCTGCCATTTTCGATCTCCTTGCTCAAAGCACCATTCACCAAACTGTTTGGGGAGATTGTTCCTTGGTATGTGACTCCTCCATTGGTCCAATTAGTTTTTGTTCTAGTGCTTTATTTGTTGCAAATTAGTGCTGCTGAGGTGACCTTGTTCTTGAGCTTGCATGTCAAATTTTATTGGTCCCAATTAGTTCTAATGCATGATATAGCCTCTAGGCACTTGTAGGAGTTGTTGCTATCAATCTTGTTGAGTTTGGTTAACTTGTATTGTGAGTTACTAAAAATTTAAAAAATTTTCAGAAGAGGCAAATGTTAAAATGATTATTGAGGGTCTCTTCCAGCAAGAGCTCAGAGGAGAAGAAGAAAGAAGAAAACAAGAAGCCCAAATATCATCTTCCTCGCATGGCGGAAGTTCGACCGTGCGAATGGCCTTGTAATAATTTCATAACGTCTGCCGGTATTTACGAAGACTTTTATTAGATGGCAAATAATGCAGGCCTCACCGACTTCCTCAACGACCAAAAAGAGCAGTATCTCTTACTCACCAATATTTTTACGCAAAGCTTTCATTTTCATTCTAGGAAAACACCACCTACGGTGGAGTTTCGCTTATATGATGTGGTTAAGGAGATATCACTGTTAGACTTTTGTGAAATATGCAAAGTACCCTTTGAAGGTAGACTTGATGAACCACGTCATGAAGACGTCGAACAGTTTATTAATATGATAGCCAAAGGCGAAACTAGACAAGTTGCAGGGGCAAGAATCACTAGTATACATTTCCCTGTTCTGCGCTACTTAGCTTTGTTTGCTAGTAGGTGTTTAATTGGTCGCGGGAACAGTGGAAATCTTAGTGCCCCTGATATTATCATTTTACGCCATGCTTTGTTTCGCGACATAACTTTTAGCTTGGGCGCCGTCGTTGCCAAACGATTGAGTCTTAACCGCTCAAGGGGGCCCGTCTTTGGAGACATCTTTGCTTCTCGCCTTGCTGAACATTTTAATATACCCATTAGGCATCATGAGAAGGAAGAAAAATTGCTTGCCCCTGTTTATCTAGACTACAAGAGCATGGTAGCTCATGTCTTTATTGTTAAAGACAAAAATATGCAGCTCCATTATAAATTGAGGTTTGATGAAATATACTGTGAAATTGTTACCTTGCATGCACCTTCTTTGTTCGATCTGTCTACAGGCGTATTCCTCATCACCTAAGATGTCTTCTACCAGTACCAAGGCCAGGCACAAGCTTCAGAGCCTGAGCCAGAACCACCACTTGATCCTTCCCGTCAATCTGTTTATGGGTGGGATCTGGACGAGCTCGCCAACCAGTGGCATCCAGAGGACACATCTCAGTACACTGGAGGGAGTGGCCTCGATCCGTGGCCATAAACCAACTTAGGCCAAAAGCCTAAGCTTGGGGGAGTACGTGTTTCTCACCGACTTACATTCATGTTCACACTTATTGTAGTTGTCGGTGCTCACATTCTTTCACTGTACCATCCATGCTTAGTTTCGATTTCTTTTTCTTAGTCTTTTTCTTGTGTGCTAGAAAAACCCAGAAAAACAAAAAATTATCTGTTGTAGCTTCTAGTTAGTTTACTTTCTTTGCTTGTGGTAGTAACTAAAAATGAAAACCCAAAAGATTTCCCGTTCTTCTTTTGCTTGTTGGGAGCTTTCCCGTGTAAATAGTTTCTTTTCTTTTCGTTAGGGGTTGAGAGTAGAAGACCATGATTGAAAATGCTTAGTGGCTCTCATATGCTTTGTTGTTGATTTAATCTTGAGCCATATTGCCTTCTCTTCTCTCTTGTATCAAATGTTTGCAGATTCCAGCTTAGTCCAATGCACGTGCACTATTATTATTTTCCACACCGTTCGGTCGTGCGAGTGAAAGGCAATAAGGATGATATATGATGAACTAATTGAGATGAAAAAAGCTGGTATGAACTCGACCTCTCTTTTTTTTGTAAATATGATTGCTCGTCGTTCTTGATTCAGCTTGTTATGAATGAAACATGTTTGCAATGACAATTAGAGATTATAGCTGCTTATGCCATGCTTTATTTGCTGAGAGTTTATAATGGTCTATCTTGCGTGCCAACATGATATTAAAATGGTTGTGATGTGGTATGATGGGTGGTATCCTCCTCTGAACGATTTAGGTGACTTGACTTGGCACATGTTCACGCATGTAGTTGAAACAAATCAACATAGCCTTCACGATATTTATGTTCATGGTTATTTATATCCTACTCATGCTTGCATTCATTGTTGATTAATTTTAATGCATGTTCATGACCGTTGTTGCTCTCTAGCTGGTCGCTTCCCAGTCTCATTCTAGCCTTCACCTGTACTAAGAGGAAATACTGCTTGTGCATCCACTTCCATAAAACCCCAAAGTTATTCCACATGAGTCCACCATACCTTCCTATATGCGGTATTTACATGCCGTTCCAAGTAAATTTGTATGTGCCAAACTCTAAACCTTCAAATGAAATTCTGTTTTGTATGCTCGAACAGCTCATGTATCAACTAGGGTTGTCTATATCTTCCATGCTAGGTGGGTTATTCTCACGATGAGTGGACTCCGCTCATCATTCATGAGAAAATGGCTGGTAACCGGGATGCCCAGTCCCATGCTCAAAATCATAATAATTAAACAAAACTCCCCCAGGGTTGTTGCTTGTTTGGACGGTAACCCGTGGATTCGGCTGGCCGTGGAGTGTGCTAGTTGGTGGTTGGGGGAGTATAAACTTTACCATTCTGTTTGGGAACCGCCTATAATGTGCATAGCATGGGATATATCGGGATTCTTGGTTGTTATGTTGACAATGAAAGTATACCGATCAAAATGTTATTCAATTTCTATTTAAAATCGAGCTCTGACACCTCTACAAATCCCTGCTTCCCTCTGCGAAGGGCATATCTATTTACTTTTATACAGAGTCATCATCCTCTTATCAAAGAGCACCAGTAGGAGAGCACCTCTGTCGTTGCATGTATTACTATTAATTTGCATTGAGTATGATCATGACTGGATCTCTTTTACCATGAATTACAATGTCTAGTCAGTCCTTGATCTTTAAAGGTGCTCTGCATTTATGTTTTGCGGTCTCAAAAAGGGCTAGCGAGATACCATCCTGTTATATCATATCATGATTGTTTTGAGAAGTGTTGTCATCTGAGGTTTATTATTATTGCTCGCTAGTTGATTATGCCATTGATGTGAGTAGTCTTTAGACCTAAAAGTTATTGTGAATGTGGTTAGTTCATGATCTTGTTGAAACCTGAATGCTAGCTTACATATTTACAACTACAAGAGCAAACAGAGTTTGTCAAAGTTTTCTTTATCACTTTCAGTTTATCAACTGAATTGCTTGAGGACAAGCAAAGGTTTAAGCTTGGGGGAGTTGATACGTCTCAAACGTATCTACTTTTCCAAACACTTTTTCCCTTGTTTTGAACTCTAACTTGCATGATTTGAATGGAACTAACCCGGACTGACGATGTTTTCAGCAGAACTGCCATGGTGTTGTTTTTGTGCAGAAATAAAAAGTTCTCGGAATCGCCTGAAAATCAACGGAGAATTATTTCAGAAAATAAAAATATCTGCAAGAAGATCTGCACCGGGGGGCCCACACCCTATCCTCGAGGGTGGGGGCGCGCCCCCCCTTCCCAGGGCGTGCCCCCCTGCCTCGAGGGCCCCTCGATGCCCCACCGGCGTATCCCCAGGTCCTATATATTCCATTTCGTGGAGAGAAAAATTAAGGAGAAAGAATTATCGCGTTTCACAAGACGGAGCCGCCGCCAAGCCCTAATCTCTCTCGGGAGGGCTGATCTAGAGTCCGTTCGGGGCTCCGGAGAGTGGAGATCGTCGCCATCGCCGTCATCAACCTTCCTCCATCACCAATTCCATGATGCTCACCGCCGTGTGTGAGTAATTCCATCGTAGGCTTGCTGGACGGTGATGGGTTGGATGGGATCTATCATGTAATCGAGTTAGTTTTGTTAGGGTTTGATCCCTAGTATCCACTATGTTCTGAGATTGATGTTGCTATGACTTTGCTATGCTTAATGCTTGTCACTAGGGCCCGAGTGCCATGATTTCAGATCTGAACCTATTATGTTTTCATGAATATATGTGTGTTCTTGATCCTATCTTGCAAGTCTATAGTCACCTACTATGTGTTATGATCCGGCAACCCCGAAGTGACAATAATCGGGACCACTCCCGGTGATGATCATAGTTTGAGGAGTTCATGTATTCACTATGTGTTAATGCTTTGGTCCGGTACTCTATTAAAAGGAGGCCTTAATATCCCTTAGTTTCCAATAGGACCCCGCTGCCATAGGAGGTTAGGACAAAAGATGTCAGGCAAGTTCTTTTCCATAAGCACGTATGACTATATTTGGAATGCATGCCTACATTGCATTGATGAACTGGAGCTAGTTCTGTGTCACCCTAGGTTATAACTCGTACATGATGAATTGCATCCGACGTAATTTCCCATCACCGATCCAATGCCTACGAGCTTTACCTATATTGCTTGCTGCTTATTTACTTTTCTATTGCTACTATCACAAAAGTTACAAAAACATTATCTTCACTTTTATTGCTGCTACCACCACTATTATATTACTGTGCTACTAAACTATCTTGCTGCAGATACTAAGTTTCCAGGTGTGGTTGAATTGAGAACTCAGCTGCTAATACTTAAGAGTATTCTTTGGCTCCTCTTGTGTCGAATCAACAAATTTGGGTTTAATACTTTACCCTCGAAAACTGTTGCGATCCCCTACACTTGTGCGTTATCAAGCGAGCAACTGATTTGTTGGAAATCATACATACTGATGTATGTTGACCGATGAGTGCTGAGGCTTGTGGCGGGGATCGTTATTTTCTGACCTTCACTGATGATTTGAGTAGATATGGGTATATCTACTTGATGAAACACAAGTCTGAAACATTTGAAAAGTTCAAAGAATTTCAGAGTGAAGTAGAGAATCATCGTAATAGGAAAATAAAGTTTCTACAATCTGATTGTGGAGGCGAATATATGAGTTACGAGTTTGGTCTTCATTTGAAAGAATGTGGAATAGTTTGACAACTCACGCCACCCGAAACACCACAGCGTAATGCTGTGTCTGAACGTCGTAACCGTACTTTATTAGATATGGTGCGATCTATGATGTCTCTTACTAATTTACCACTATCGTTTTGGGGTTATGCATTAGAGACAGCTGCATTCACGTTAAATAAGGGCACCATCTCAATCTGTTGATACGACGCCTTATGAACTGTGGTTTGACATGAAACCAATGTTGTTCTTTCTTAAAGTTTGGGGCTGCGATGCTTATGTGAAAAAGCTTCATCCTGATAAGCTCGAACTCAAGTCAGAGAAATGTGTCTTCATAGGATACCAAAAGGAAACGGTTGGGTACACCTTCTATCACATATCCGATGGCAAGATATTTGTTGATAAGAATGGATCCTTTCTGGAGAAGAAGTTTCTCTCGAAAGAAGTGAGTGGGAGGAAATTAGAACTTGATGAGGTAACTGTACCTTCTCCCGAATTGGAAAGTAGTACATTACAGGAACTAGTTCTAGTGATTCCTGCACCAATCAGCGAGGAAGCTAATGATGATGATCATGAAACTTCAGATCAAGTTACTACTAAACCTCATAGGTCAACCAGAGTGTGTTTCGCGCCAGAGTGGTACGGTAACCCGGTTCTGGAAGTCATGTTACTAGACCATGATGAACCTATGAACTATGAGGAAGTGGTGATGAGCCCAAATTCCACAAAATGGCTTGAGGCCATGAAATCTGAGATGGGATCCATGTATGAGAACAAAGTATGGACTTTGGTTGACTTTCCCGATGATCGGCAAGCCATTGAAAATAAATGGATCTTCCAGAGGAAGACCGACGCTGACGGTAATGTTACTGTCTATAAAGCTCGACTTGTTGCAAAAGGTTTTCTACAAGTTCAAGGTGTTGACTACGATGAGATTTTCTCACTCGTAACGATGCTTAAAGTCTGTCTGAATAATGTTAGCAATTGCCACATTTTAATGAAATCTGGCAAATGGATGTCAAAACTGCATTCCTTGTGGATTCCTTAAAGAAGAGTTGTATATGATGCAACCAGAGGGTTTTATCGATCCTAAAGGTGCTAACAAAGTGTACAAGCTCCAGCGATCCATTGATGGACTGGTGCAAGCCTCTCGGAGTTGGAATATACGCTTTGATAGTGTGATCAAAGCATATGGTTTTATACAGACTTACGATGAAGCCTGTATTTACAAGAAAGTGAGTGGGAGCACTACAACCTTTCTGATAAGTATATGTGAATGACATATTGTTGATCGGAAATGATGTAGAATATTATAGAAAGCATAAAGGAGTGTTTGAAAAAAGTTTTTCAAAGAAATACCACGGTGAAGCTTCTTACATACTGGGCATCAAGATCTATAGAGATAGATCAAGACGCTTGATAAGACTTTCTATGAGTACATACCTTGATAAGATTTTGAAGCAGTTCAAAATGGATCAGTCAAAGAAGGAGTTCTTGCCTGATTTGTAAGGTGTGAAGTTGAGTAAGACTCAAAGCCTGACCACGGTAGAAAAATATAGAGAGAATGAAAGTCATTCCCTATGCCTCAGCCATAGGTTCTATAAAGTATGACATGATGTGTACCAAACCTTTTGTGTGCCTTGCCATGAGTTTGGCAAGGAGGTACAATAGTGATCCAGGAGTACATCACTGGACGGGAGTCAAAATTATCCTTAGTAACTGGATGACTAAGGAAATGTTTCTCGATTATGGAGGTGATATAGAGTTCGTCGTAAAGGGTTACGCTGATGCAAGCTTTGACACTAATCCAGATGACTCTAAGTATCAATCTGGATGCGTATTGAAAATGGGAGCAATTAGCTAGAGTAGCTCCATGCAGAGCATTGTAGACATAGAAATTTGTGAAATACATACGGATCTAAATGTAACAGACCCGCTAACTAAACTTCTCTCATGAAGCAAAACATGATCACACCTTAGTACTCTTTGGGTGTTAATCACATGGCGATGTGAACTGGATTATTGACTCTAGTAAACCCTTTGGGTGTTGGTTACATGGCGATGTGAACTATCGGTGTTGAATCACATGGCGATGTGAACTAGATTATTGACTCTAGTGCAAGTGGGAGACTGAAGGAAATATGCCCTAGAGGCAATAATAAAGTTGTTATTTTACATTTCCTTATATCATGATAAATGTTTATTATTCATGCTAGAATTGTATTAATCGGAAACTTGACACATGAGTGAATACATAGACAAAACAGTGTGTCCCTAGTATGCCTCTACTAGAATAGCTCGTTGATCAAAGATGGTTGTGTTTTCCTAACCATAGACATGTGTTGTTATTTGATCAATGCGATCATGTCATTAGGGCAATTATGTGATGGACAAGACCCATTCGTTAGCTTAGCATAATGATCGTTTAGTTTTATTGCTATTGCATTCTTCATGACTTATACATGTTCCTCTGACTATGAGATTATGCAACTCCCGAATACCGGAGGAACACCTTGTGTGCTATCAAACGTCATAACATAACTGGGTGATAATAAAGATGCTCTACAGGTGTTTCCGAAAGCGTTTGTGGTGTTGGCATAAATCAAGATTAGGATTTGTCACTCTGAGTGTTAGAGGTATCTCTGGGCCCTCTCGGTAATACACATCACAATAAGCCTTGCAAGCAAATGACTAATGAGTTAGTCATGAGATGATGTATCACGAAACAAGTAAAAAGACTTGTCGGTGACGAGATTGAACTAGGTATGATGATACTGATGGTCGAATCTCGGGCAAGTAACATACGATGACAAAGGGAACAACGTATGTTGTTATGCGGTTCGACCGATAAAGATCTTCGTAGAATATGTAGGAGCCAATTGGGTATCCAGGTTCCGCTATTGGTTACTGACCGAAGAGATGTCTCGGTCATGTCTACATAGTTCTCGAACCCGTAGTGTCCGCACGCTTATACGTTCGTTGATGATATAATATTTAATGAGTTGTGAATGTTGGTGACCGAATGTTATTCTGAGTCCCGGATGTGATCACGGACATGACGAGGAACTCCGGAATGGTCCGAAGATAAAGATTGATATATGGGATAATAGTGTTTGACCTCCGGAAGGGTTCTGGAATTCACCGGAAGGGGTTCCGGATGTTTTCCGAAATGTTTGGGTACGAGAACACTTTATTTGGGCCAAAGGGGAAAGCGCAAAAGGAAGTTTTGCGGAGTCCAGGGGCCAGACGCCCGGGTCCCTGGCATCTGGGTCCAGACGCCGGGAACCCTGGCGTCTGGCCCTGGAGTCTGAGAAGGACTCTTGCCTTTCGGGTGAAACCAACTTTGTGGAGGCTTTTACTCCAAGTTTCGACCCCGAGGCTCAACAAATAAATAGAGGGGTAGGGATAGCACCCAAGACACATCAAGATACACCAAGACGTGTGCCGGCAACCCCGACCCTCTAGTTTATCCTCCATCTAGTTTATGTAGTGATTGGCAAAGCCCTGCAGAGATTGCTCTACATCACCAACTGTCACCACACCATCGTGCTACCGGAACTCATCTACTACTTTTCCCGTCTTGCTGGATCAAGAAGGCGAGGACGTCATCGAGCTGAACGTGTGCTGAACGCGGAGGTGCCGTACGTTCGGTACTAGATCGGGACGGATCGTGAAGGTGTGCGACTACATCAGCCGCGTTGATAAACGCTTCCGCTTTCGGTCTACGATGGTACGTAGACACACTCTCCCCTCTCATTGCTATGCATCTAGTAGATAGATCTTGCGTGATCGTAGGAATTTTTTGAAATACTACGTTCCCCAACATTATAGCACTTCATATCACTCACACCCACTAGGCAAAACAAGCCCGCCTAACACGCAGGAAAGCCCAGCCCTTGTCATTTTGTTCTGGATTTGTATCGATGGATCGCGCGAACAAGGGAATGAACATAGTAGAAAAGGTTACACTTTGCAAGTTCAAAAGGAGAAGGCGGCACACTTAAAGCACGCCTGTCGAGTTTGTGTAGAACCCGCCACAGTCGGTCTAGCACGCCACTCACCAAAGGGGACACGCGTTGCAATTGTCCACCGACAGTCCGCCAAGGAAAAGGAGACAGGGAGGGAGACGAGGTCGGCCGGCTGACGCGCAAGGACTCCAAGAAATATAAGTCACCTTATGAAAACCCAATAGTCCAAAAATACTTAGGCGCGATGCATTAACTCTCACCTCGTTTATTATTTTTAGACATGAATAAAGCAATCAGCCAATAAGAGATGTGGGGTGTGTGTGCTTTCAATGACTTGAGACTAGCAAACACAACATGTATGGATGATGGGAGTAGTACTCAACGCATGCATGCGTGAGGAGTACTACAGTAAATAGGAATGTTTTACATGTGTGTTAAAAAAGAAGAAGAATGTTTTACATGCATTGGTTTATTATATCTTAATCATGGCACTTATAACAATTTAATGCACGGAAGAAGAATAGTTGACGGGATTGGCAGGAAGCAAAGCGCCTTTTTAGCGGGGATTTGCATCATTATATGAAGGTGCAAAACCAAGTGTCACTACTACACTACACCAAACAAGTTCAAAATGAGAAACGGGACCCACTCACGGCACGGCACGCCTATCTCGTTTGGTACGTCGGTCAATGTGCTTCCTCTTCTTGGCATAACAATAGAAGTGCAGTATTTTTTATAATGCTCTTGGCATGTCGCTAACATGTGGGAGCGAGTGTGAGTGAGTTAATAACCGGCCTCAGTAGACAGCAAAATCACCAGCCCGCCTCACTTTGACAGAGACGAAGAGCGAGAAGCGATACGGGCTGGTGGATTACTAGAGCTAGTATTTTTCTTTTTTTCAAGGATATTACTAGAGCTAGGTGTCACACGGAGGCCAAGAAGTATGGTGATGGCGTGAGGTGGGCCATGTATGATGTAACTACACTGGGCTGCAGTGTTTCAGACTCTTCCGGTCTAGTACTCCTACTAGGATGTGGAGAAGATTAGGTTGATTTTATATCGCTGAATATAAAATATTAAAAGAGTCCCGACGCTCCACCATGAGGTTCCTTGCTCCTTCTCCATCGTCGGAAAGCGTTGTCCTTCGTTTTGCCGACACGTGGGACATCCAGCATCTAGGTCCACGTGTCATGCAAGAAAATGGAGGTAAGTAGTAAAAAGTATGAGATACTCATCTAGGTACACTATGAGCTCATTTCTGTATGAAGAGGCAGCTCACGTGATAATTTTTGGCGAGTGTGGTAGTTGTTCGGGAGCCACGCGTGAACGAATCAAAGTTCAACCATGACGCGGTGGCGCATTATTTATAAATTAAGTTATCCTATTCGATGGCACGTATGCAACATTATTTTCTCAATGGAACGTGAATCCTGCACACACTGAATGACGGAGCACAGGATGGTAGCCATGGACATGGTCGGCCCTTTTTCGAGACTACACTACTTTGATGTGTCCCGTCAACTCGTAAACATGGAGAGGCCTTGCTTACTATGACCTCTCTCTCACTCACGCGCGCGCGGTGGCTCGCAGGACGAGGAGAAGCTTTTGCGTGTTTGCTTTATTATAATGTGCTTATACAGGCGATGGATGTGCAGCACTTAATTCGGTGTCAGATTGCCACAAGTATATATATTGTAGTACCCGCAAAAAAATAATTTATACTATAGTAGTACCATCATCATTGTTCGACTTCCGGAAGAGGCGAAGAGCCAAGTGCAAGGTCGCCTACTCACAACATAACTGGCCGTGTTTACACGAATTTGTTGCACGTCCACTGCATGTCCATCCTTTTGCCAATACGCGGGACATCTAGCATCAAGGTGAACGTGTCATGCAAGAAAATGGAGATAAGCAGTGTGTAAGTGCGGCGTGCACTTCGATGGCACCTACTATGTAATTTTTTTTCTCCTTGTTGGCACGTGAATCATGCACGTGACGGAGCACGAGATGGTAACCATGGACATGGTCGGCCCTTTTTCGAGAGAGTACTAAATAACTTTGATGTGTCCCGTCAACTCGCAGAACGAGGAGAAGCTTGCTTACTATGCCCTCTCCCACGCCCACGCTCACGCGGTGGCTCGCAGCACGAGGAGAAGCCTTAGCTTACAATAGTGGGCTATACAAGTGGTACCATCATCATTGCTCGACTTTCGGAAGAGGTGAAGAGTCAAGCGCAAGGTCACCTACTAACCTTTAGTACAGTACTATAGCCAAAGTTGTGCAACCTTTTTTAGAGCATGGTTAATATAGGCGGCTCTTGCAGCGGCACATCATTTAGAGCAAGTACAATAAGCCTAGTCAGCTGGCTATAACACATGCCAGGTCATTGAAATCCTAGCTGGAAGGGTGAGTTCTCCGGAATAAAAGCTGTCTAGGTGGCCTGCCGAGCCCGGCAGTTAAAAGCGAGGCAGCTCGCTGCTCCACCTACCTCGACTATCCCGACGGAGCCAGTTGCCACCCTAAGCCAGCGTGTGGTTTCGCATCTGGCTGCTCCAATCCAGCTCGAGGAAGAGTGCCGACTTCCTCCACATCGGCTTGTCACGGAGCACGGCGACAAGGGCATCGTCGCTTCCCTCGACGCCGCTGCGGCGTACAGCGCCTCCAGTGCCTGCGACTACGCCATACGCCGTCGACATGCACGTAGCCGCGCCATGCAGGCAGAGAAAGAAGCCGCCGCAGATGCCGACGAGGTGACGCGGCTTCGCGGATGTCGACGAGGTCACGTCCAGGACGTCCCCGCCCACCGCCATCTTCGAGGAGAAGTAGAACATGGGAGGCCGTCGCCTGCCTTGCCATGTCCCGCCGACCAGAGGTATAACTTATTTTAGAACCGGCCTTGTTCTAATGGCCCAGCTCCCCACGTGGATGCAGCCCTTTTTCATCAATTTAGGATTATTCACCACGTCGATGCATACTACGTGTGGATATTCTTCTAGTATTACAAAGCTCCCCATGTAGCTAACTCTGTCGGCTTGTCGAACACTCGAACACCACCTAAATGTTTACTATTAGAAGAAAAAAAGGTACTGCGGATACTGGCTAACGAACCGGTCCCTTGGTTGGAAAGGGAAATAAAGATGCTGGCCTGACTGGTCTCTTGGTCGAAAAAGGACAGAAAGTGGGGGTGTTGGGTCGACAATGCAACCGAGAACGAGCACGTCTAGATTTTTTTTGTGGTCACATAGGAAAGGTCACTGGAGAGAACAAAAATGCACAAATCCAGACATGCTTTGCAAGTTTGGCGCCATTAATGTAAGCCCCCGTTAATCTTGTGCCAGTGTTGATTTGATGTGATGGCACTTCTTAGTTAATGGCTCTTTTTCATAGTGTCACTGTAATGCCATTGATAACATATGAGATGCTGCTATTAATCATATGTCGCTGCAAAAAAGACACTACTTAAATAACCCTGTTACATATTTGTGCAAACAGGGTTGTCTATCTCCATACGGTGTCTATTTGTGCAAACGGTAGCACATACCTCAATTTTAGTGGAACCTGTTATGATCTGACCTCACGGTGCTCTAGGTATTCCTACATTCGTAACTAGGTAGAATGACCAACGCAGGATGAAATAAGCTTATCCGTACGTTGACTTGTTGTTTCTAGTGTGGAACGAGGCTGTCATGTGTGGAGGAGCAAACAAGCACTGCAGCCGCACCGTCAACGCAAGATAAAAGGGATCGGGTCATTGATGGCCTGGTCGGCGATAAAAGATGAAATAAGCTTATTCGTACGTTGACTTGTTGTTTCTAGTGTGGAACGAGGTTGTCATCTCCTCGATCTGCACACAAAAGATATTGGGGGTAGTCGGACAAATTTTCTATTGCCACATGGAAGGAATTGCGCTCATCGATTGCATAGAATTTCCTCCGTGCCATCATAGGAGATCCCTAGGTGGAAATCAACTAACCACCTATAAAATTATGCATAATATTCCTCACGCACGTCAGTATCCCCTTTGTCCAAATGATCGTGTTTTTTCATGCCGAGCTATTGATATGTGCTACTATTTTGCGACACTGTTTAAGTACAACTCTTTCCTATCTTTTTCACATTCAGGACAATGAAGATGATTTTAGTGGAACTGCAAAAAATGGTCTGATGTTGAGTGATCTCTATTGCCTCCTCTGTTTGCTGCAATGTGTCAGCGTAAATTGCAAGATGAACCATCAAGATAGCTGTGGAGTTGCCAACATGCTCAAAGTGCACGCAACATTGAGCAAAAAGAAGCATGCCCAGGAAATTAATGCGTGTGTAGGGAGGCCCTTTGCTCAGAGAAGCATCGATCATTTTTTCTTTATTTCTACACCTTCTCACATCTATGTCTTGGCTATAGTCTTGTGAATCATTTAGATGCATAAACATGCTGAACTTAGGTGCTTTTGAGTGTTAGCTAGTATGCATACTGTATCTTGTGAAGCTTAGTTTAGTGTGAATGTTGACTAGCGTGTCAACCTTTACAATCTATGTATATTGTGCGCATGTTATTTGACCCCTCATTTTTCCGCGCTACGACCAGTGTGAGTGTCTGCATGCTGTACACCATCCTCTAATTTGGTGGATGCCAATCCGGCCCGAAAAGGAGCTATAACTTTTTTCAAGTTGAAAAATGTTACCGATGAGGAGCCATAATTAAGCTGAACGCGTCTCTTATTTTCTTTCGAATGGGCAATAAGCTGGAGAGTGTCTCTAATGGGCTTCCTCTAGTGTTAAGGCCCTCCAGTACGAAACAGGGGCAGCCGACTGGGCCGATAGAAAATCCTATCCATCTTAAAGCCCATTTGTTTTTGTTTTTGCGAGGAGAAGCCCATATTTCTTGTAGAGGGGGCGATCGCAAAAAAATCCTCTTTCCTCCTCGCTTCCACTTATACTGCAGCTAGCTGGACTCTCCCGCTTCCATCGCCCATCAATTCCCCCTGCTCCCGGGTCTTGATAACCCACAAGTGTAGGGGATCAGTTGTAGCCGCTTTTGATAAGTAAGAGTATCGAACCCAACGAGGAGCTAAAGGCAGAACAAATATTCCCTCAAGTTCTATCGACCACCGATACAACTCTACGCACGCTTGACGTTTTCTTTGCCTAGAACAAGTATGAAACTAGAATTACTTTGTAGTTTTTGTGGGATAGTGTCGGGGGAAACTGTCCACCACGAGCACCTATGGGACCGGAGCCCCTTGATTGTGCGGTAAGAGGGCGGAGGGAGCACAAAGAGCAGATCGTGGTGAGCACGCGGGCAGTTTACCCAGGTTCGGGCCGCGGTGGACGCGTAAAACCCTACTCCTGCTTGGTTTGTATTGAGTTGGAGAGCTCGGGAGCTTGAAGAACTAGCTACACCAAGCGTATGAGCGATCCAGGTTCCGAACCCCTTCTACGTTGTGCATGGGCCTCCTTTTATAGTGCAAGGGGTCACCGACAGGTGTCAACGTAGGAGAAAGGGTAAAAATGTAAAAGAGGTGGTAGTTGTAACAGTGCGGGAATAGTGGAGCTACAGTGCGTGAACAGTGGTCGCTACCTACTTTGACAGTGGGGGACAAGAGCATTTAATGCCCGTCGCCGTCGACCCCAAAAGCGCCCGCCCTTGCGTCTCCGTTTGCCACGGCGATGGCTTCACCACCGTGGAGTGCCACCGTGTCCCCCAGGCTGCATAGCCATCCGCCACGCATCCCCGGAATGGCCCTAGTGCGACGCGTGGTTCGATGAGCTGGAGCGCAGGCACACAGCGCAGCTTTCCCCGGCAAGCACCTTGCCGGGGTCTTGACCTTGCCGGGCCAGGGAGCTTGTCGGGCTCTGAAGCTTGTCGCTCCCCGACCCCTGCCGGGGCGCATATAGCGCCGAGGCATGCCTTCTGCAATGTAATCTTCTAGTCTTCCTGGCAAACTCCTCTTGCCAGGGCCTTGCGTGAGTGAGGTAATCTTGAGCCTGGAACGGCCTTCCCGGCAAGCTCCACTTGCCGGGGTCTCGATCTTCTGTCCTGTATACTTTGTTTTTGAATGGCTTTGTATGGAGCAGGAAGGTCTCCGGCGAGCGCGTGGTAGGCCCAGCCACGGGAAGCTGCTACTGCCCGTGCACAAGTTGGGGTACTGAGGTACCCCTACCTTAGTACACCGACAGGAGCCCCCGGGCCTGGGCCACACACGGTGCCGAGCGCTGTTGGGCCAGGCCCAAAACAGTGCACGGGCACGCGCGGCCCACGGCACGCCGAATCCACTTCCGCATCCGCCGCGTCCCCCCGTAACGGCACGCGTCGATTGCGGCGTCGTGGGATGGGACGTGGCCACGTTCTTTTAATGGAAATAGCGAAACGCCCCCCACTTCCCCATAAAAGCAGAGGAAGCAGGAGCGGTTCCCCTCCTACGCCTTCATTGCCTCTTCTTCCATCTCCAGAGATCCCCTTTGCGCTCCGCCTCCACACCTCCTCCGCCGCCGTCCGCATCTGCGGTGCCGCCGGACTCTTCGTCCCCCTTCCCTCGCCGCCTCCGCCATGGCCCCGAAGACCGAGAAGGCGAAGGTGGAGAAGACCAAGAAGGAGAAATCGGAGCAAGCGGCGAGGCTTACCTTGTTGCGGAAGCGGAACCTCGTCTTCTCGCCGAGGCTCAGCGCGCGGGAGCTCTGGAACAAGTACTACTTGTTCTGGGCCAAGAAGACCAAGGCGCATCCCCGCACCCGAGCCTATCCGGCCGCCGCCAAGGACAACTACCCCGGCGGGTACTTCTTCTTCGCAGCTTTCTTCCACTGCGGTCTCTGTCCCCCTTTTTCTGATTTCTTCTGCGACATAATGCACACCTACGGCCTCCATCTCCTAGACTTCACTCCCAACGCCATCCTCACAATGGCGGTTTTCGCACATATGTGCGAAAACTACATTGGGATATACCCAAACGTAGCGCTGTTTAGGCACTTCTTCACCCCTAGAGTAGAAGCCGGAGCTCCCCTCTCCGGGGGGATTTCTTGGGTCTTCCGCTTGAACAAGAAGGAGTCCTACTTGCCGGGGGAGCTCCGCGGCAAGTGGGAGGAGTGGCGTGCAGACTGGTGTTGGATTGTCGAGGACCAGCCGCAATCTTTCACCGCGCCGCGCACAACACCTATCGTGCGCGGCAGGGACTGGAGCGAGCTGGATTCGGACGACAGCAAGCTCGACGTCGCCCTCATCAGGATTCTTCGTCTTCGGGTAGCAAGATTGTCTGTCGGAGAAGTAGGCACAGATTTCCTCCGCCGCCGCATCGCCCCTCTTCAAGATAGGAAGAGGCCGGCCTGGGAGTACGGCAACTTGGCGGACATAATGAGGCTGCGCCCCGGGCTCAACTTCAACTTCACGTCGCTGGAGCTGAAGGGGATCGTCCGGGAACTATTTAAGCATGACCCGGCCCACCCAGAATGGTTCAGGGGTCCCCGGGGAGTGGTGCCTCTCTGCAACAGCACGGCCCGGGATTCCCTTCGCGCCATGATGCCCGCGTGTGACTCGCACGGCATCGACCGCACGTGGATTCCGCCCAAGCCAGACGTCGTCTTGAACTTCTTCGACAACCTGGTGGAGGTGGCGAAGAACAAGGACGAGGTCCGGGAGCTGACACGGGACACCACCGACCAGGAGATAGCGTACATAGCTTCTCGGGTTGAAGAGGCCGCTGCAGCCGCAGCGGCAGGGGAATTCGGCTTCTCGCCCGAGGAGGCAGAGGCTGCGGAAGCGTCCTGCCAAGCAGAGGAGGCGGAGATCCGCAGGCTGCTGAAGCTTCCTCCCGACGAGCTCGCCGGGGTCCCTTCCCTGAGGCACTCCGGGATCCCCGGGATTCTGACCGAGGCCGCGGCGAGAGGCAACACCGCTGGAGGAAACAGAGGCGCCGCAGGGAGCGGAGGCGCCGGAGGGAGCGGAGGCGCCGGAGAGAGAGCGGCCACAGTGCAGGGCGCTGGGCCCAGCAAGCCTGCCGAGGAGGAGGAGGAGGAAGAGGACGCCGGGGGCGACGAGGACTCCGACGGGTCCCTTGGGCTCTACGCCGACGACCTCTCCTCGTCATCGGAGACCTCCCCGCCTCGGGCAAGCCCTAGGCGCTCTCCGCTTAAGCGTCTCCGCAAGACGGCGACAGGGACGAGGGCGCAGGCCCCCCGGCAACAACCAGCTCGCCGGGCGGCGCGAGCTACCCGGGGGAGCCAAGCCGCGACGGGGGCGCCAGGCGCACCAACCACGGCGGAGGCGGCCCGCACGCAGGCCACGACAGAGGCGCCCCGCAAGCAGGCCACGGCAGAGGCGCCCCGCAAGTCAGCGCCGAGCGGAAGGGAGTCTTCACGGAGCGGAGCGGCGGCTCCGCCCGCTCCCCGGGCCTCGGCTACCACAGGGGCTGGGTCTTCGCAGCCCCCAGCCCCAGGGACCGCCAAGCGCCCGAGGGAGTCTTCGCCTCTTGCTCCCCGCGCGGACGCGCCTCAGGTGGAGTTTGACTTCTCCGCCCTGAGCGACGACGACGACGAGGAGGAACAGGAGTAAGGACTTGAGGTTTTTGCATCTTCTTTTACACTATCTTGATTCTTGTTGATGCTAATCTTGCTTTTGCTTTGATTTCAGGACCTTGGCCCAGCGAGTGGTGAAGAAGGCCAAGGTGCCCGTGGTAGAGGTCGCAGACGACTCGCCCATCGCGGCGACTGGGGACGTGCCGGAGCCAAGCCTGCCGGACCCGAGCGCTGCTCCGAGGAGCAGCCCCCAGCGCAGCCCCCGGCGTAAGTCTGGGTTCTGTACTTCCGCTCGTCGGGCGCGCTTGAGGATCTGTCCTTGCGCTAATATCCTGATATTTTTGTCTTGTTTTGATTGTCTTGTGCAGAGGTGGAGCCACAACCGCAGGAGCGTCCGGAGGTCGCTCCCGAGGAACCGCAGGCCCCGCCGTCCCCGCCAAGGCCGAACTCCCCGGCAAGGGAGAGCACTCCGCCAAGGGCGGGTACTCCGCCAAGGGCGAGTACCCCGCCAAGGGCGGGTAGCCCGGCGAGGGCGGCCACTCCGCCAAGGCAGAGCTCCCCGGCGAGGGAGCCCGCCGCTGACGACGTCCGCCAAGGTAATTTCCGTAACTTTGTCTTCTTGGACTCGTCTCTTTTTGGATATTTGCCTGAACTTCTTTTGCTTTTTCTTCTTCTTCTAGATCCTCCTCCCCCCGAGCAGATGGAGATAGAAGTCATCGTCATCGAGGAGGAGGGCGCGCAGGGCGGCGGCGGTGATGCCCCTGTCGCTGAGGACACGGCAGGAGCCGCCGAGCCGGCTGCGGAGGAGACTGCTCCGGCTGCAGACGCAGCGGCCGGGGAGGGGGACGGCGACCGCACTGCCGGCCCGGAGGCGGCAGGAGCATCAAGTGCTGCACCGGCCGCCGACCCCTCCGCCGAAAAGGAGCAGGCGGGCTACTATCTTGAAGCTCCCAACGGCGTCTTCATCCAGATGCCGTGGGGTTCTTCTTCGCGAGCCCCCGCGGAGGGCGAGGCCTTTGATGGTGAGGTCCTCGCCTCCGCGGGCCTGAAGATCGTCGAGGCGCCCGGCGGAAGCGAAGGGCCCGAGGAGGAGAAGCTGCTTCATCAGCTCCTGGCCCTTTACCGGGCCAGGCAGGCGAAGCTTGCTTCTCGAGAGGCCCTTGCCGCCAAGGCCGCCGTCGAGATGGAGAATCACGCGGCGGAGCTCCGCGCCGCCAACCAGGCTGCCCTCCGCGACGTGGCGGAGGAGCGCGAGAGGCTCGCCGGGGAGTACCAGGAATGGTTGCTGGAGAAGGCTGAAGCTGAAGAGCAGCAGCGACTTGCCGGGGTGGAGCTGTCCCGGCGAGAAGGAGAGCTCGCCCAACGGAAGGTCAACCTCGACTCCCACGAGGAAGACCTTGCCGCTCGGGAGCAGGCCCTTGGCGGAGAGCTGAAGGAGGCGAAAGCCGCCGCGGCTGCCGCGGAGACCGCCAAGGAGGAGCTTGCCGCCAAGGTCGCGCAGCTGGAGGAGTCATTGAAGGCGAGCGTGGAGAGGGTCCGCGCTCAACACGGAGCGCGAGAAGGACGCCCACACCAACTCCGAACTCCAGGTGCGCCTCTCCAAGCAGGGCGACGAGCTGAAGGCCGCCAAGGACTCCATCGAGGACCTGGAGCTGAAGGTTTCCATGTTGAAGGACTCGCTCGACGCCGTCCGGGACCGGGAAACCAAGCTGAAGGAGGAGCTCCGCAAGGAGCGAAGCTTGGTGGAGAGCGCCAACACTGCGGCCGAGAACTTCCGCCGGACCGTCGAGGTGTGGACCGAGGACCTGGTGTCTTCTGCATCCAACATCGACCAGGAGCTGCTGGCGCTGAAGTTGGAGCACCTCATCTACTCTCCGGACCCAAACCTCCCTCACAGCGCCAAGCTCAACCTCTTCTTCAGGGGGATCGCGCTGGCTCTTGCAGATCTTTGGAAGAAGATCCCCGCGCAACTGGCCGAGGAGTCGCGCCGGCTCTGCACGGGAACCTTGGAGCGTGTGCTGACGAAGATTGTATACCGCAATCCCGGCATAAACCTCACCAACGTTCTCCGCAGCTTGCCGGCCGACGCGAACATGGAGGCGCTGAAGGAGCAGGTCGCCCACATCATCGCCAAGGTGAACAAGATCTCCAGGATTGAGGGCGACCGCGTAGATTAGGCCTCCTTTATCTTTATCTCTTTTTTGTTGCTGCATAGGGTGTTATGAACTCATTAATCATTGCGACCAGTTATCCTTTGTAAGATATTTATCTTATTTCGATCAATCAGTGCAATGTTATCTTCCTTGTCTTGGTCATCTACTTTGTATGTTTTTCACCCTACGCTTCCAGGGAGCTTGCCGGCAAGGGGCCTTTGCCGCGAGCGCCGAGTGCTGGACTCTGAGCAGCCTGCTGGCCAAGGTCTTACCGGCAAGCAACCTTGCCGCAGCTAGTCGCAACGCACTCAGCTTGCTGAGTGAACTCGAAAACGAAACAAGGGCGCGACACTTGTCGCAGCTCACTTAAGTCGTTGAGCGTACTCGGAAACAAGACAAGGGTGCGGCTAGCTACGGGTAGGTTCCTCCGCGCACAGGTTTTCCATACAAAGTGTGATTGTTCAAGGAAGACAACTAAAAAATTAAAAATTTGAACTGCTCAAATTCTAATAACTTAGCTTGCTTCTCGGTAAGGCTTTTCTTTCTTGAACAGCACTTGGTTCCTCCTCCATCTCCTTCCCCCCGGCAAACTTGTGCGCGAGGAACGTTCCTCCTGCTTAAGAGGCAAGGAAAAAGAAGAGGGAAACAAGTATATGGCCTTTCGGCGTGCCAATGCTTACCGGATGTGTATGTTGCACAAGATGCCAAACAACACATGCAAATAGCAAAGAAAAGCATGCAAAAGGCAAATAGCGCAAAACACAAAAACTTTACTGATGCACGGGGTCTGCGCCCGGCTTTGTACAAAGGGTTACATGCAGCAGCGGCAAAGCTTGTACCAAAGGTGGTTGCCGGAGCGGATCACGGCAACCGCGCCTTATGGGTGAAACTTGCGAAGATGCTCTATGTTCCAGGAGTTGCTCACCGGTAAGCCTTCTTCGGTCTCAAGGCGGACAGCGCCGGGCCTTGTGACTTGTCTCACCCGATAAGGGCCTTCCCACTTTGGCGTCAACTTGTTGGAATTCTTGGCGGACTGAACACGCCGAAGAACAAGGTCGCCTTCCTCGAGACTCCTGGCCTTGACCTTGCGCCTATGGTAGCGACGCAAGGCTTGCTGGTATCGAGTAGCTCGTACAGCAGCCTGGAGACGTTCCTCCTCAAGGAGCAATGCATCATCTTGTCGCAGTTGCTCTTGCTCGAGCTCATCATAAGCGAGCACTCGAGGAGATCCGTATACGAGTTCCGTGGGGAGAACTGCCTCTGCTCCATAGACTAGAGCAAAGGGTGTCTGTCCGGTGGCTCGACTTGGTGTCGTTCTGATTGACCAAAGAGCCGCCGGTAGCTCCTCTATCCAATTTCTTCTGCACTTGCGCAGCCTGTCAAAGGTCCTTGTTTTGAGTCCGCGCAGCACTTCAGCATTGGCCCTCTCCGCTTGACCGTTGCTCCTCGGGTGAGCAACAGAAGCGAAACAGACCTTGGCGCCAAGGTCTTGGACGTACTGCATGAAGGTGCGACTAGTAAATTGTGTACCGTTGTCGGTGATGATCCTGTTGGGGATTCCGAAACGGCAAACAATTGACCTGAAGAACCTGACCGCTGACTGTGCTGTCACCTTTCTCACTGGCTCCACTTCTGGCCACTTTGTGAACTTGTCGATTGCAACGTATAAGTACTCAAAGCCCCCGACGGCTCGGGGGAAGGGGCCGAGGATATCGAGCCCCCAGACCGAGAAGGGCCAGGACAAAGGAATTGTTTGGAGAGCTTGAGCTGGCTGATGAATCTGCTTTGCATGGAACTGGCACGCTTCACACTTGGTTACTAGTGCAGTTGCATCCTGGAGGGCTTCTTGCCAGAAGAACCCCTGCCGGAAAGCTTTCCCGGCAAGCGCCCTTGCGCCAATGTGGTGGCCGCATATGCCTCCGTGTATTTCTGCCAACAGCTTCTGTCCATCTTCCCTGGAGATGCACTTCAACCTGACACCATTGAGTCTTCTTCTGTACAGCTCGTTATCCACGAACTGGTACATACTTGACTGCCTGGTTATCTTCTCTATTTCTTCTGGGTCGTCGGGAAGTTCTCCAGTTTGCAGAAAACGGACGATCTGCTGCGCCCATGCCGGAGCCCGAGGCTCAACGGCAAGGACTAAAGGCATGAGGGCCGCTGCGGGGACCTCAGCTTCCACGGCAAGAACCTCTGGTTCCGCCGGAGCTGGTGGTCCCCCGGCAAG
Source organism: Secale cereale (assembly GCA_902687465.1). Classification (NCBI taxonomy): domain Eukaryota; kingdom Viridiplantae; phylum Streptophyta; class Magnoliopsida; order Poales; family Poaceae; genus Secale; species Secale cereale. The sequence continues at coordinate 114,803,799 of LR738714.1, read as the reverse complement.
CTCGCCGGGGCGAGGCTTGTCGGGAACACGTGCTTCAACTGCACAGATCCTCGTATCTACAGGAGCAGACTGTCCCTCAGCGTTCTGGTCGTTGATCTTGGGGACCTTGGCGGCGGTTTCAGGAAGATCCGCCGGCAGGTAGTCGCCGGAGACCAACTTTCTCTTCTTGGACTGCCCAATTGATGGTGTAACGGATGGTTGAGTCAGCTTGAGCAAGAAGGTTCCTGGTTCCACAGGTAACTTCATCGAAGCACACTTTGAAAGTCCATCTGCAATGTCATTCTGAGCTCTCGGGACGTGCTCCATCTGCAGACCTTCAAAGTGCTCTTCAAGCTTCCTCACTTCATCTACATAAGCTTCCATCAAAGGGCTCTGGTAGCTCTTGTTAACTTGCCGGACCACCAACTGAGAATCTCCCCGCACAATCAGCTTTCTGATCCCAAGTTCAGCCGCAATCCTGAGGCCGGCGAGCAAACCTTCATATTCAGCAGTGTTGTTTGTCGCTTGCTCCCTGGGAAAGTGCATCTGGATAACATACTTGAGGTGCTCTCCGGTGGGCGCGATGAGTACCACGCCAGCACCGGCGCCTTGCAGCGAAAAGGCACCATCAAAATACATTACCCATTCACTTGTCGCTTCTTGCACGGGTGCACTTGTTTCTTGGACTTCTTCATCGGGCGTCGGGGTCCACTCAGCTATGAATTCTGCCAAAGCTCGACTCTGTATGGTTGAGGTACTTTCAAACTTGAGTCCAAAGCTTGACAGCTCCAGTGCCCACTCAACGATCCTGCCTGTTGCTTCTGGATTGTGCAGTATCCTCTCAGCGGGAAGCGAGTGACCACTGTTATCTCATGTGCCTGGAAGTAATGGCGCAGCTTTCTCGAGGCCATGAGGAGGCCGAAAAGCAACTTCTGCACCCCAGAGTATCTTGATCTAGCCCCCTGCAAGAGGGAACTCACAAAATACACTGGGCGCTGCACCATCTTCTTCCGCATTTCATCCTGTTCCTGCGCAGAGTTGTTCTTGTCGGGGCCAGAGCTTGTCGGAGCAGCCCCCTGCTTGTCGCTGGATTCGCTTGCCGGTGGTGCAGACTCCTTGTCGGCCTCCCTCTCCGCTAGTAACGCAGCACTAACCACCTGGTTGGTTGCCGCTAGGTATAGAAGCAACTTTTCCTGTGGTCTAGGTGCGACAAGTATTGGAGTGGAGGATAGGTACCGTTTCAAATCTTGCAGCGCTGCCTCCGCTTCCGGAGTCCACTTCATGGGACCTGCCTTCTTCAAGATTTTGAAGAAAGGTAGGGCGCGTTCTGCAGATTTCAAAATGAACCTACTGAGTGCAGCCACACAACCTGCAAGTCTTCTGACATCCTTGACGCGCTTCGGGGCCTCGATCTGCTCAATGGCTTTAATCTTGTCGGGGTTAGCTTCAATCCCCCTCTGTGACACAAAGAACCCGAGAAGCTTGCCGGAGGGGACTCCAAAGACGCACTTCTCGGGGTTCAACTTGAGCTGTATCTTGCGCAAGTTCTGAAACGTCTCTTCCAAATCTTGGACCAGGGTGTCTTTGCTCTTGCTCTTCACCATGATGTCATCCATGTAAGCCTCTACATTTCTGTGGATTTGTGGCTCGAAAGCAGTGTGCACTACCCTTGCAAAGGTTGATCCTGCATTCTTCAGCCCAAATGGCATGTGTATGAAGCAATAAGTGCCACATGGAGTGATAAATGCAGTCTTTTCTTCATCCTCTTTGGCCATAAAGATCTGGTGGTAGCCTGAATATGCATCAAGAAAAGAGAGTAGCTCACATCCGGCAGTGGAGTCAACAATCTGGTCAATGCGCGGCAAAGGGAATGGATCCTTGGGACATGCTTTATTCACATCGGTGAAGTCTATACACAGTCTCCACTTCCCATTGGCCTTGCGCACGACGACTGGGTTTGCCAACCACGTCGGATGGATCACACCTCTAACTAGGCCCGCTGCCTCTAGCTTCTTGATTTCTTCAGCAATGAATTCTTGGCGCTCCACGGCTTGCTTCCTCACTTTCTGCTTGACGGGCCGCGCATGAGGACACACAGCAAGCTTGTGCTCAATTACCTTCCTGGGAACACCGGGGATGTCAGATGGTTGCCAGGCAAACACATCGACATTCGCCCGCAGGAAGGCAACGAGCGCGCTTTCCTATTTGCTGTCAAGCGTGGCACTGATGGTGAAGGTACCACCAGTGCCGTCCTCCCTGGCGGACACCTTCTTGGTTGCCGGAGGAGCGGCCATCCCCTTCTTACACTTGCCGGTGGAGCTCGATGGAACGCCCTCGACGGCGGCGCAGCACTCCGAAGAGGTGCGGTTGCCGGAGTGGGCCCCAGAGCACTTGCCGGACTTGGTCTTCGTCTTCTTCCCCTCGGGAGCTTCAGCGGCAAGTGTATCCTTCTCTGCCGCAGCTGCTGCATCCCGGTAGATCTTGTCGGCGCAGACAAGCGCATCTTTCTTGTCGCCATGGACAGTGATGACGCTTATCGGCCCCGGCATCTTGAGCACGTTGTAGGCATAGTGGGAAGCTGCCATGAACTTGGCGAGGGCGGGACGGCCGAGTATTCCATTATATGGCAATGGAATATCGGCGACGTCGAATGTGATGCGCTCAGTTCTGAAGTTGAGCTCCCCGCCAAAGGTCACCGGCAGAGTGATCTTCCCCTTGGGCTTGCTCCTTCCCGGGTTGATTCCTTGGAAAGAACCGGTCTCTTCGAGCTCACCATCCGGGATTTGGAGTTTCTTGATCACGGCAGAGGAGATCAAGTTCAGCCCGGCCCCGCCGTCAACCAACATTTTGGTGACCTTGAGGTTGCGGATGGTGGGTGAGACCAGCATCGGCAAGCACCCGACCGCGGTGGTGCGGTCAGGGTGATCCTCAAGGTCAAAAATGATGGGCGTGCTGGACCATTTGAGGAGCCTGCGCGACTCTACGGGCGGCTCTGCTGCGTTCACCTCGCGCACCCACTGCTTGAGCTGGCGGTGGGAGGTGTGCAGAGAGGAGCCACCGTCGACGCACAGGACCTCCGTGGCCTTCTGGAACTCCTGCTCGCTGTTATCCTCATCCTCCATGTCTTCGTCGTCGTCTTCGTCGTCCTTGTCGCGGCCCCGGGGAGGTCGATCGCCTTGCCGCTGCTTCGCCTTGCCGCGGCGCCCTCCCCGGCCATTGAATGGCCGTTTCTTGCTTGGTTCTCCACCACCACCTTGGGCCTTCTCCTTGTCGCGCCTCTCGTACTCAGCTTTCTGCTGCTCGACGAGGTACTCGACGCGTTTGCAGTTGGAGAGGTCGTGGCCCTTGGTGCGGTGGATCTTGCAGTATTGCTTGTCGGAGCCGTCCTGCTTGTCGGCTGCCGCCACAGGGGCAGGCTCCTTGCCGGAGCCGCCAGCCTGCGTTTGCTTGGCGGGAGCCTCCTTGCCGGACTTCTCGACGGCAAGCACTTCCTTCTTGTTCATCCTTCTATTATTCCGCCGCCGGCTCTTCTTTGCCGGGGCGGCGTCGTCGCTGTCGCTTCCTCCTGCGCCAGCATCCTCCCCGGGGAGTCTCCTCCCCTCTTCTGCGCGTGCGCACTTATCAGCCAGAGCATAAAGCTCGCTGACATCCCGTATCTTGGTCATGGCCATTTCTTCACGCATGCGGCGGTTACGCACGTTCTGGTGGAACGCGCTGATAACCGCGGCAGGGTGGACGTCGGGGATGTTGTGCTGTACACGGCTGAAGCGTTGGATGTACTTGCGCAGGGATTCTCCTTCCTTCTGGGCCAGAATGTGGAGATCGCTCTCCTGGCCGTGGGGTTTGTGGCCGCCCGTGAAGGCGCCAACAAACTGGTGGCAAAGATCTGCCCAAGAAGAGATGGAGCCTTCCGGCAAGTGCATAAGCCATGAACGGACGTTCGGCTTAAGCACGAGCGGGAAGTAGTTCGCCAAAATCTTCTCGTCGCGCCCCCCGGCAGCCTGCACCGCGATGGTGTAAATGCTGAGGAATTCCGAGGGGTGCGTCTTGCCGTCGTACTTCTCCGGTACGTGGTGCTTGAAGTTCTTCATGCTGGGCCACTGGACGCGCCGCAGCTCGCGGGTAAACGCAGGGCAACCTGCCGCATACGGCAAGTCGCCTGGTTCACCGGGCGCGCGCGTGTCGACAGCGTTCCCAGCTCTCTGGTCTGATTTTCGCCGAGCTTCTCGGCGGCGCTCGATCGTTGTCCGAGCGTCTTCTTGTCGCCGGTCGTCAAGGACTTGGCGCTGGTCCCGATGAGCCCGCGGATCCGACGATGCCGTGGAGCCGTCGTCGGCGTGGTTCCGGCGGGGCGGCGTCTTCTGCTTCTGCGGCGGGGAATGCACGGTGGTTGCACCCCCGGCAGTCTTGTCGCCGTCGGCCTTCGTCTTCTCGACTTGCCGCGGCCGCGAGGTCGCCGGCTGTTGCGGCGTATCGTTGTTGGCGAAAGCGATCAGGCTCTGGATGGTTGCCCTCCAGTCTTCGGCCTTGTCTGCCGCTGGAGGGAAGTCGAGGAGCAGTTGCGCCCTTGCGAGCGCTTCTGCTGGAGTGGAGGGGAGCGGGGGCGAGCGGTGCGAGGAGCGGGATATGCTCGGACTTCTAACAGCGTTAGAAGGAGCAGGGTCCCGCCCCGGTGACCGCGCCTTGCTCGTGCCAGGACGATGGCCCGGAGCGTCCCGCGAACCTCCGGTTTGCCCTTGGCCCAGCAGGCGGATGCCACCTCCTGTGGCGTGGCGCTGCTGGGTTGTCGTTTGCTGGGATAGACGCGGCGCATCCACGGAGACCAAGGCTCGGTCGTCCATCCTGTCCTTGGATTTGGTGGCGCCGCGAGTGTCCTCGCCGGCGACCACCCTTCCGACGGCGTCTCCCCCACCCACCGTTGGCTCCGGTGGCGGCGGGTGAGACGCAGACGGGCCTGCGACCTCCGAAGCCTTCTTCTTCGGGGCCATGGTGTTGTTGTTGATGAAGCTGACGAATTCGGAGAGGTTGATGAAGAATGCGCCCGCGTGAACGCCGGATCAGGTTCGCACAACCTCGACGCCCCCTACCTGGCGCGCCAAAGATGTCGGGGGAAACTGTCCACCACGAGCACCTATGGGACCGGAGCCCCTTGATTGTGCGGTAAGAGGGCGGAGGGAGCACAAAGAGCAGATCATGGTGAGCACGCGGGCAGTTTACCCAGGTTCGGGCCGCGGCGGACGCGTAAAACCCTACTCCTGCTTGGTTTGTATTGAGTTGGAGAGCTCGGGAGCTTGAAGAACTAGCTACACCGAGCGTATGAGCGATCTAGGTTCCGAACCCCTTCTACGTTGTGCATGGGCCTCCTTTTATAGTGCAAGGGGTCACCGACAGGTGTCAACGTAGGAGAAAGGGTAAAAATGTAAAAGAGGTGGTAGTTGTAACAGTGCGGGAATAGTGGAGCTACAGTGCGTGAACAGTGGTCGCTACCTACTTTGACAGTGGGGGACAAGAGCATTTAATGCCCGTCGCCGTCGACCCCAAAAGCGCCCGCCCTTGCGTCTCCGTTTGCCACGGCGATGGCTTCACCACCGTGGAGTGCCACCGTGTCCCCCAGGCTGCACAGCCATCCGCCACGCGTCCCCGGAATGGCCCCAGTGCGACGCGTGGTTCGATGAGCTGGAGCGCAGGCACACAGCGCAGCTTTCCCCGGCAAGCACCTTGCCGGGGTCTTGACCTTGCTGGGCCAGGGAGCTTGTCGGGCTCTGAAGCTTGTCGCTCCCCGACCCCTGCCGGGGCGCATACAGCGCCGAGGCATGCCTTCTGCAATGTAATCTTCTAGTCTTCCTGGCAAACTCCTCTTGCCAGGGCCTTGCGTGAGTGAGGTAATCTTGAGCCTGGAACGGCCTTCCCGGCAAGCTCCACTTGCCGGGGTCTCGATCTTCTGTCCTGTATACTTTGTTTTTGAATGGCTTTGTATGGAGCAGGAAGGTCTCCGGCGAGCGCGTGGTAGGCCCAGCCACGGGAAGCTGCTACTGCCCGTGCACAAGTTGGGGTACTGAGGTACCCCTACCTTAGTACACCGACAGATAGGTTTGCAAGAATATAAAGAGCACGCAAATATAAACTACGGGCTGTTAAGATAAGGACACAACTAAATTTAATGATAGCGAGTGTGGAAAAGTGGTGGCAGGAGTTGCGAAATTGCCCCGAAGCAATTGACTACGTTACTAGACCGATAGCAAGTTTTATGTGGGAGAGGCCGCTGCTAGCATGTCATCCCTTACTTGGAATTCTATGCACTTATGATTGGAACTATTAGCAAGCATCCGCAACTACTAACGTTCATTAAGGTAAAACCCAACCATAGCATTATGATATACTGGTCCCCCTTCAATCCTGTATGCATCAATTTCTACGCTAGGTTGAAGTTTCTGTCACTCTTGCCCTCCAATATGTAGTCCTATCAACATACAACTAACCCTACGGTGTGATCCACGCGCGCGCTCATATAATGGGCACCAAAGGACAGCAACATAACCACAATGTCGGGGGAAACTGTCCACCACGAACACCTATGGGACCGGAGCCCCTTGTCGTTGCGGTGAGGGAGCGGAGGGAGCACAAAGAGCGGATCGAGGAGAGCACACGGGCAGTTTACCCAGGTTCGGGCCGCGCGGACGCGTAAAACCCTACTCCTGCCTTGGTTTATATTGAGTTTGTGAGCTCGGGAGCTTGAAGAACTAGCTACACCGAGTGAGAAAGCTATCAAGGTTTGGAACCCTTTCTACGTTGTGCATGGGCCTCCTTTTATAGCTCAAGGGGTCACCGACAGGTGTCAACGTAGGAGAAAGGGGTAAAAAAGTAACTTTGGTGGTAGTTGTAACAGTGCGGGAACAGTGGACGAACAGTGGATGAACAGTGGTCATCACCTACTTTGACAGTGGGGGACAAGAGCATTAAATGCCCGTCGCCGTCGACCCCAAAAGCGCCCGCCCTTGCGTCTCCGTTTGCCACGGCGGTAGCCTCGTCACCGTGGAGTGCCACCGTGTCCCCCAGGCTGCACAGCCATCCGCCACGTGTCCCTGGAAGGGCCCCAGGGCGACGCGTGGGCCGATGAACTGGAGCGCGGGCACACAGTGCAAACTTCCTCCGGCAAGCACCTTGTCGGGGTCTTGATCTTGTCGGGCCGGGAAGCTTGTCGCTCCCCGGGTCTTGTCGGGGCGCAGAGTGCGCCGAGGCTTGTCTTCTAGATACAGTCTTCTGTTCCTCCTGGCAAGCTCCTCTTGCCAGGGTTTTGTGTTAATGATATAGTCTTGAGCCTGGGACGGCCTTCCCAGCAAGCTCTACTTGCCGGTGCTTTGATCTTCTGTCTTGTATACTTTGTTTTTGAATGGCTTAATAAGGACCAGAGAGGTCTCCGGCAAGCACGTGGTAGACCCTGCCGCGGGAAGCTGCTACTACCCGTGCACAAGTTGGGGTACTAAGGTATCCCTATCTTAGTACACCGACAGGAGCCCCCGGGCCTGGGCCACACACGGTGCCGAGCGCTGTTGGGCCAGGCCCAAAACAGTGCACGGGCACGCACAGCCTGCGGCACGCCGAATCCCCTCCCCCTAACAGCACGCGTAGATTGCGGCGTCGTGGGGGAGATCGTGGCCACGTTCTTTAATGGGAAATGCGGAGCGTCCCCCACTTCCCCCTTAAAAGCAGAGGAAGCAGGGGCCGTTACCTTACTCCGTCTTCATTGCTTCTTCCATCTCCAGAAATCCCCCTCTGCGCTCCGCCTCCTCATCTCCTCCGCCCTCTTCCGCATCCGCGGCGCCATCGAGCTTCTCGCCCCCTTCCTCCGCCGCCTCCGCCATGGCCCCGAAGGCCGAGAAGGCGAAAGCGGAGAAGACCAAGAGGGAGAAATCCGAGCAGGCGGCAAAGCTTGTCGCTCTGCGGAAGAAGAACGTTGTCTTCGCGCCAAGGCTCAGCGCGAGGGAGCTCTGGAACAAGTACTATTTGTTCTGGGCCAAGGAGACCAAGGCGCATCCCCGCACCCAAGTCTACCCGACCGCCGCCAGAGATCTGTACCCCAGCGGGTATTTCTTCTTTGCTGTCTTCTTCCACTGCGGCCTGTGTCCTCCATTCTCTGAATTTTTCTGCGACATCATGAACACGTACGGCCTCCATCTCTTAGACTTCACCCCCAACGCCATCCTTACGATGGCGGTTTTCGCACATCTGTGCGAAAACTACATAGGGATCTATCCAAACGTAGCGCTCTTTAGGCATTTCTTCATGCCTAGAGCAGAGGCCGGCGCCCCCCTCTTCGGAGGGATCTCTTGGGTCTTCCGCTTGAACAAGAAGGAATCTTATCTGCAAGGGGAACTCCGCGGCAAGTGGGAAGAGTGGCGCGAGGATTGGTGCTGGATAGTTGAGGACGAGCCGCAGCCTTTCACTGCGCCGCGCACAACAGCTATCGTCCGCGGCAGGGACTGGAGCGATTTGGCTCCGGATGACATCAAGCTCAACGTTGCCCTCGTTAGGATTCTTCGTCTCTGGTAGCCAAGTTGACCATCGGGGAGGTAGGAGCAGACTTCCTCCGCCGCCGCATCGCTCCCCTACAAGAGAGGAAGAGGCCAGCATGGGAGTTTGGCAATGCGGCGGACATAATGAGGTTGCGCCCGGGGCTGAACTATAACTTCACGGTGCTGGAGCTGAAGGGGATGCTCCGGGAGCTTTTTAAGCACGACCCGGCCCACCCGGAGTGGTTTAGATCTCCCCGGGGAGTAGTACCACTATGCAACAGCACCGCCCGGGACACATTGCGCGCAATGATGCCTGCGTGTGACTCTCACGGCGTCGACCCCACCTGGATAGTGCCGACGCCGGACGCCATCATGAGCTTCTTTGATAACTTGGTGGAGGTGCCGAAGAACTCCGATGAGATCAAGGGTCTCACTCGAGAAACCACGGAGCGGGATTTGGCCTATATTGCCGACCGGGTAGAAGAGGCCGCCGCAGCCGCAGCAGCAGGAGACTTCGGATTCACTGTTGAGGAGGCAGAGGCGGAGGACGCATCGTGCCAAGCAGCGGAGGCAGAGATCCGCAGACTGCTCAAGCTCCCGCCCGACGAGCTCGCCGGGGTCCCCTCTCTGAGACATGCTGGGATCCCCGGGATCGTGAGCGAGGCCGCGGCAAGGGGCGAGGTTGTCGGAGGAAGCAGAGGTACCGGAGGGAGCAGAGCCACCGGAGGGAGCGGAGCCACCGGAGGGAGCGGGCCCGCAGGGCAAGGTGCCGGATCCAGCAGGCCCGCCGGGGAGGAGGAGGAAGAAACCGAGGCCGAAGAGGACAGCGATGGGTCTCTGGGACTTGATGACGATGCCTCATCGTCCTCGGAGAACTCCCCGTCTCGGGCCAGCCCCCAGCGATCACCGCTGAAGCGTCTCCGCAAGGCGCCTACAGCGACAAGGACGCAGGCGCCCCGACAACAGCCTACTCGCCGGGCGACGCGCGTCACCAGAGCGAGCCAAGCCGCGACGGAGGCGCCCCGCGCACCAGCGCCAAGCGGAGGAGGATCTTCCCAGAGTGGAGCGGCTGCTCCGCCTGCTTCTCGAGCCTCGGCGTCGGCGGAGGCTGGGTCGTCGCAGCCCCCAGCCCCGGGGACCGCCAAGCGCCCGAGGGAGCCTTCTCCTCCTGCTCCTCGCGCCGGAGCGACTCAGGTGGAGTTCGACTTCTCCGCCCTGAGCGACGACGACGACGAGGAAGAGGAGTAAGCACTTATGTCTTGTATTTTCTTCAATTCTGACTTGATTCTTCTTGGTGATTCTAATCTTGCTTCTTGCTTTGATTTCAGGACCCTGGCCCAGCGAGTGGCGAAAAAGGCCAAGGTTCCCTTGGTAGTGATCGAGGACGACTCGCCCGTCGCGGCGACAGGGGACACGCCGGCGGCGGACTTGCCGGACCCAACCGCTGCTCCGAGGAGCAGCCCCCAGCGCAGCCCCCAGCGTAAGTCTGGTTTTGAACTTCTTACTTGTCGGGCGCGCCTGAGGTTCCAGCTTGATATTTGATGTTTTGTTGTCTTGCTTGTCTTGTGCAGAAACGGAGCCGCAGCCGCAGGAGCGCCCGGAGACTACTCCCGAGGAGCCGCAGGTCCCGCCGTCCCCGCCAAGGACAAACTCTCCGGTGAGGGAGAGCGCTCCGCCAAGGGCGAGTACCCCGCCAAGGGCGAGCAGCCCGGCGAGGGTGGCCACCCCGCCAAGGGTGAACTCCCCGGCGAGGGAGCTAGTTGTCGACGAAATCCGCGAAGGTAAGTCTTGCAACCTCGTCTTCTTGGACTCATCTTTTTTGGATATTTGCTTGAACTTTTTCTTTTCTTTTTCTTCTTCTTCTAGATCCTCCCGCGCCGGACCGGATTGAGACCGAGGTCGTCGGCGAGGAAGGCGCGCAGGGCGACGACGGCAACGCCCCTGTCATCGAAGACATGGCAGGAGCCGACGAGCCTGCGGCTGAGGAGACTGCCCCGACTGCGGATGCAGCGGCCGGGGAGGGGGACGGCGGCCATACTGCCGGCCCGGAGGCGGCAGGAGCGTCTAGCGCTGCGCCGGCCGCCGATCCCTCCGCCGGCAAGGAGCAGTCGGGCTTCTACCTTGAGGCCCCCAATGGCGTCTTTATACAAGTGCCATGGGGGCCTTCGTCGCGAGCCCCCGAGGAGGGAGAGACCTTTGATGGAGAGGTCCTCGCCTCCGCGGGGTTGAAGATCGTTGAAGCGCCCGGCGGGAGTGACGAGCCCGAGGAGGAGAAGCTGCTTCACCGGCTCCTGGCCCTTTACCGGGCCAGGCAGGCGAAGCTGGACTCCCGAGAAGCCCTCGCCGCCAAGGTTAGAGCAGAACTGGAGAAGCGTGCTGCTGATCTCCGCGCCGCCAACCAAGCGGCCCTCCGCGACTTGGCGGAGGAGCGCGAGAGGCTTGCCGGAGAGCAGCAGGAGTTTCTTCTGGAGAAGGCTGAAGCCGAGGAACAGCAGTGGCTTGTCGGTGAAGAGCTGTCCCGGCGAGAAGGAGAGCTCACCCAGCGGAAGGTCGACCTCGACGCCCACGAGGAAGACCTTACCGCCCGGGAGCAGGCTCTTGGCGGGGAGTTGAAGGAGGCGAAAGCTGCCGCAGCCGCCGCGGAAACCGCCAAGAAGGACCTTGAGGCTAAAGTGGCGCAGCTGGAGGAGTTTCTGAAGGCGAGCACGGAGAGGGTCACCGCGCTCAACTTAGAGCGCGAGAAGGACGTCCACACCAACTCTGAACTCCAGGTACGCCTCTCCAAGCAAGGCAACGAGCTCAAGGCCGCCAAGGACTCAATCGCTGATCTGGAGCTGAAGGTCTCCACGCTGAAAGACTCCCTCGACGCTGTCCGGGACCGCGAAACCAAGCTGAAGGACGAGCTCCGCAAGGAGCGAGGCCTGGTGGAGAGCGCCGCCACCTCAGCCAACAACTTCCGCCGGACCGTCGAGGTATGGACTGAAGATCTGGTGGCTTCCGCTGCTAGCATCGACAAGGAGCTGATGGCGCTGAGGGTGGAACACCTCATATACTCTCCGGATCCAAATCTCCCACACAGCGCCAAGCTTAGTCTCTTCTTCAGAGGGGTCGCGCCAGCACTCGCAAGTCTTCAGGAGAAGCTCCCCGCGCAGCTGGCCGAGGAGTCACGCCAGCTCTGCGCGGGTACCTTGGAGCGCGTCCTGACGAAGATCGTTTACCGCAATCCTGGTATAAATCTCGTCAACGTCCTCCGCAGCTTGCCGGCCGACGCAGATATGGAGGCGCTGAAGGCGCAGGTCGCCCACATCATCGCCAAGGTGAACAAAATCTCCAGGCGTGAAGGCGATCGCGTAGACTAGGCCTCTTTCTTCTTATTTCTTTTGTTGCTGCAAAGTGTGCCATGGATATGGAACTATTAGTCATTGCGACAAGTTATCTCTGTAATATATTTATCTTATTTTCGAGCCATTGATGCAGTGTTATCTCCCTTGTTTTAGTCCTTTACTTTGTATGCTTTTTACCCTACGTTTTTAGGGAACTTGCCGACAAGGGACCCTTGCCGCGAGCGCTGAGTGCTGGACTCTGAGCAGCCTGCTGGCAAAGGCCCTACCGGCAAGCAACCTTGCCGCAGCTAGTCGCAACGCACTTAGCTTGTTGAGCAAACTCGAAAACGAAATAAGGGCGCGACACTTGTCGCAGCTCTCTTAAGCCGTTGAGCATACTCGAAAACAAGACAAGGGTGCGGCTAGCCACGGGTAGGTTCCTCCGCGCACAGGTTTTCCATACAAAGTGTGGTTGTTCAAGGAAGATAACTAAAATTTAAAAATTTGAACTGCTCGAATTCTGGTAACTTAGCTTTCATAGTCTGTTCGTTCTCTGGTAAGCTTCTCTTTCTTGAACAGCACTTGATTCATCTTCCACCTCCTTCCCCCCCCGGCAAACTTGTGCGCGAGGAACATTCTTCCTGCTTAAGAGGGAAAGAAAAAGGAGAAGAGGAAACAAGTATAGGATTTCTCAGCATGGTAATGCTTACCGGATATGTGTGTTGCACAAAATGCCAAATGATGCATGCAAATAACAAAGAAAAGCATGAAAATGGCAAATAGTGCGAGAACACAAAGCTTTACTGATGCACGGGATCTGCGCCCGGCTTTGTACAAAGGTTTACATGCAACAGCGGCAAGACTCGTACAAAAGGTGGTTGCCGGAGCGGATCACGGCAACCGCGCCTTATGGGTGAAACTTTCGAAGATGCTCTATGTTCCAGGAGTTGCTCACCGGTAAGCCTTCTTCGGTCTCAAGGCGGACAGCGCCGGGCCTTGTGACTTGTCTCACCCGATAAGGGCCTTCCCACTTCGGCGTCAACTTGTTGGAATTCTTGGCGGACTGAACACGCCGAAGAACAAGGTCGCCTTCCTCGAGGCTCCTGGCCTTAACCTTGCGGCTATGGTAGCGGCGCAAGGCTTGCTGGTATCGAGCAGCTCGTATAGCAGCCTGGAGACGTTCCTCCTCGAGGAGCAATGCATCATCTTGTCGCAGTTGCTCTCGCTCGAGCTCATCATAGGCGAGCACTCGAGGAGATCCGTATACGAGTTCCGTGGGGAGAACTGCCTCTGCCCCATAGACAAGGGCAAAGGGTGTCTGCCCGGTGGCTCGATTTGGTGTCGTTCTGATTGACCAAAGAGCCGCCGGCAACTCCTCTATCCAGTTTCTTCCGCACTTGCGCAGCCTGTCGAAGGTCCTCGTCTTGAGCCCGCGCAGCACTTCAGCATTGGCCCTCTCCGCTTGACCATTGCTCCTCGGGTGAGCAACAGAAGCGAAGCAAACCTTGGCGCCAAGGTCTTGGACGTATTGCATGAAAGTGTGACTAGTGAACTGCGTACCGTTGTCGGTGATGATCTTGTTAGGGATTCCGAAACGGTAAACAATTGCTCTGAAGAATCTGACCGCTGACTGTGCTGTCACCTTTCTCACCGGTTCCACTTCTGGCCACTTTGTGAACTTGTCGATTGCAACGTACAAGTACTCAAAGCCCCCGACAGCACGGGGGAAAGGGCCGAGGATATCGAGCCCCCAGACCGAGAAGGGCCAGGACAAAGGGATCGTCTGGAGAGCTTGAGCTGGCTGGTGAATTTGTTTGGCATGGAACTGGCACGCTTCACACTTGGTTACTTGTGCAGTTGCATCTTGGAGGGCTTCTTGCCAAAAGAACCCTTGCCGGAATGCCTTTCCGGCAAGTGCCCTTGCGCCAATGTGGTGGCCACATATGCCTCCATGTATTTCTGCCAACAGCTTCTGTCCATCTTCTCTGGAAATGCACTTCAACCTGACACCATTGAGCCTTCTTCTGTATAGTTCATTGTCCACGAACTGGTACATACTTGACTGCCTCGTTATTTTCTCTATCTCTGCTGGGTCGTCGGGAAGTTCTCCAGTTTGCAGAAAACGGACGATCTGATGTGCCCATGCCGGAGCCCGTGGCTCAACGGCAAGGACTAAAGGCATGAGGGCCGCTGCGGGAACCCCAGCTTCTACGGCGAGGACCTCTGGTTCTGCCGGAGCTGATGGTCCCCCGGCAAGCTCGCCGGGGCGAGGCTTGTCGGGAACGATTGCTTCAACTGTACAGACCCTTGGGTCTGCAGGAGCAAACTGTTCCTCAGCGTTCTGGTTGTCGATCTTGGGGACCTTGGCGGCGGCTTCAGGAAGATCCGCCGGCAAGTAGTCGCCGGAGACCAACTTTCTCTTCTTGGCTTGCCCAATTGATGGTGTAACGGATGGCTGAGTCAGCTTGAGGAGGAAGGTCCCTGGTTCCACAGGTAACTTCATCGCAGCACACTTTGAAAGGCCATCTGCTATATCGTTCTGAGCTCTCGGGACGTGCTCCATTTGCAGACCTTCAAAGTGCTCTTCAAGCTTCCTCACATCATCTACATAAGCTTCCATCAAAGGGCTCTGATGACTCTTGTTGACTTGTCGGACCACCAACTGAGAATCTCCCCGCACAATTAGCTTCTTAATCCCAAGTTCAGCTGCAATTCTGAGGCCGGCAAGCAGACCCTCATACTCTGCAGTGTTGTTTGTCGCTTGTTCCCTGGGAAAGTGCATCTGGATAACATACTTGAGGTGCTCTCCGGTGGGTGCTATTAGCACCACACTGGCTCCAGCGCCTTGCAGCGAGAAGGCACCATCGAAGTACATTACCCATTCGCTTGTCGCTTCTTGTACGGGTACACTTGTCTCTGGAACTTCTTCATCGGGCGTTGGGGTCCATTCAGCTATAAATTCTGCCAAAGCTCTGCTCTGTATAGTTGAAGTACTTTCAAACTTGAGACCAAAGCTTGACAGTTCCAGTGCCCACTCGACGATCCTGCCTGTTGCTTCTGGATTCTGCAATATCCTCTTCAACGGAAAGCGAGTGACCACTGTTATCTCGTGTGCTTGGAAGTAATGGCGCAGCTTTCTCGAGGCCATGAGGAGGCCGAAAAGCAACTTCTGCACGCCGGAGTATCTTGATCTAGCTCCCTGCAAGAGGGAACTCACAAAATACACCGGGCGCTGCACCATCTTCTTCCGCACTTCTCCTTGCTCCTGCGCATAGTTGTCCTTGTCGGGGCCAGAGCTTGTCGGAGCAGCCCCCTGCTTGTCGCTGGATTCGCTTGCCGGTGACGTAGACTCCTCGTCGGCCTCCCTCTCCGCTACTAACGCAGCACTAACCACTTGATTGGTTGCTGCTAGGTATAGCAGCAACTTCTCTTGTGGCCTAGGTGCGACAAGTATTGGAGTGGAGGATAGGTATCCTTTCAAGTCTTGCAGCGCTGCCTCCGCTTCCGGAGTCCATTTCATAGGACCTGCCTTCTTCAAAATTTTGAAGAAAGGCAGTGCGCGTTCTGCAGACTTTGAAATGAACCTACTGAGGGCAGCCACACAACCTGCAAGTCTCCTTACGTCCTTGACGCGCTTCGGGGCTACGATCTGCTCGATGGCTTTAATCTTGTCGGGATTAGCTTCAATCCCCCTCTGAGACAGAAAGAACCCGAGAAGCTTGCCGGAGGGGACTCCAAAGACGCACTTCTCGGGGTTCAACTTAAGCTGGATCTTGCGCAGATTTGCAAAAGTTTCTTCCAAATCTTGGATCAGGGTATCCTTGCTCTTGCTCTTCACCACTATGTCATCCATGTAAGCTTCTACATTTCTGTGGATCTGTGGCTCAAAAGCAGTGTGCACTACCCTTGCAAATGTTGAGCCTGCATTCTTCAATCCGAAAGGCATGCGAATGAAGCAATATGTGCCACATGGAGTAATGAATGCAGTCTTCTCTTCATCTTCCTTGGCCATAAAAATCTGGTGGTAGCCCGAATATGCATGAAGAAAGGAGAGCAGCTCACATGCAGCAGTGGAGTCAACAATCTGGTCAATGCGCGGCAAGGGAAATGGATCCTTGGGACATGCTTTATTCACATCGGTGAAGTCTATACACATTCTCCACTTCCCGTTAGCCTTACGCACGACAACTGGGTTTGCTAACCACGTCGGATGGATCACGCCTCTAACCAGGCCCGTTGCTTCTAACTTCTTGATTTCTTCGGCGATGAATTCTTGGTGCTCCACGGCTTGCTTCCTGACCTTCTGCTTGATGGGCCGCGCTTGAGGACAAACAGGAAGCTTGTGCTCAATTACCTTCCTGGGAACGCCGGGGATGTCAGATGGTTGCCACGCAAACACATTGACATTCGCCCGCAGGAAGGCAACGAGCGCGCTTTCCTATTTGCTATCAAGTGTAGCACCGATGGTGAAGGTACCACCAGTGCCGTCCTCCTTGGCGGACACCTTCTTGGTTGCAGGTGGAGCGGCCATTCCTTTCTTACACTTGCCGGTGGAGCTCGATGGAATGTCCTCGACGGCAGCGCAGCACTCCGAAGAGGTGCGTTTGCCGGAGTGGGCCCCAGAGCACTTGCCGGACTTGGTCTTGGTCTTCTTCCCCCCGGAAGCTTCAGCAGCAAGTGTGTTGCTCTCCGCTGCGGCTGCTGCGTCCCGGTAGATCTTGTCGGCGCAGATAAGCGCATCCTTCTTGTCGCCATGGACAGAAATGACGCTTATCGGCCCCGGCATCTTGAGTACATTGTAAACGTAGTGGGAAGATGCCATGAATTTGGCGAGGGCAGGACGTCCAAGTATCCCATTGTATGGCAATGGGATATCGGCAACATCAAAGGTTATCCTCTCCGTCCTGAAGTTGAGTTCCCCGCCAAAGGTCACTGGCAGAGTGATCTTCCCCTTGGGCTTCCTCCTTCCCGGGTTTATTCCTTGGAACGAACCGGTCTCTTCGAGCTCGCCATCTGGGATCTGGAGTTTCTTGATCATAGCTGAGGAGATCAAGTTCAGCCCGGCCCCGCCGTCAACCAACATTTTGGTGACCTTGAGGTTGCGGATGGTGGGTGAGACCAGCATCGGCAAGCACCCGACCGCAGTGGTGCGGTCAGGGTGATCCTCAAGATCAAAAATGATGGGCGTGCTAGACCATTTTAGCAACCTGCGTGACTCAACGGGCGGCTCTGCTGCGTTTACTTCCCGCACCCACTGCTTGAGTTGGCGGTGGGAAGTGTGCAGAGAGGCACCACCGTCTACGCACAAGACTTCCGTGGCCTTCTGGAACTCCTTCTCGCTGTTATCATCTTCCTCCATGTCATCGTCATCGTCTTCCTCGTCCTTGTCGCGGCCCCAGGGAGGTCGATCACCTTGCCGCTGCTTGGCCTTGCCGCGGCGTCCTCCCCGGCCTTTGAAAGGCCGCTTCTTGCTTGGCTCTCCCCCGCCACCTTGAGCCTTCTCCTTGTCGTGCCGCTCGTACTCAGCTTTCTGCTGCTCGACGAGGTACTCGACGCGTTTGCAGTTGGAGAGGTCGTGGCCCTTGGTGCGGTGGATCTTGCAATATTGCTTGTCGGAGCCGTCTGGCTTGTCGGCTGCCGCTACAGGGGCAGGCTCCTTGCCGGAGCCGCCAGCCTGCGTTGCCTTGGCGGGAGCCTCCTTGCCGGACTTCTCGACGACAAGAACCTCCTTGCTCTTCTTCTTTCTATTGTTCCGCCGCCGGCTCTTCTTTGCCGGGGCGGCATCCTCGCTGTCGCTTCCCCCTGCGCCAGCATCCTCCCCGGGGAGTCTCCTCCCCTCTTTGACGCGTGCGCACTTGTCAGCCAGAGCGTAGAGCTCGCTGACGTCCCGGATCTTCGTCATGGCCATCTCCTCCCGCATGCGACGGTTACGCACGTTCTGGTGGAACGCGCTGATAACCGCGGCGGGGTGGACGTCGGGAATGTTGTGTTGCACGCGGCTGAAGTGTTGGATGTACTTGCGCAGAGGTTCTCCTTCCTTCTGGGCCAGAATGTGGAGATCACTCTCCTGGCCGTGGGGTTTGTGGCCGCCCGGGAAGGCGCCGACAAATTGGTGGCACAAGTCCGCCCACGAAGAAATGGAGCCTTCCGGCAAGTGCATAAGCCAAGAACGTACGTTCGGCTTAAGCACTAGCGGGAAGTAGTTCGCCAGTATCTTCTCGTCGCGACCCCCGGCAGCTTGCACCGCAATTGTGTAGATACTCAGGAACTCCGAGGGGTGCGTCTTGCCGTCGTACTTCTCGGGTACGTCGGGCTTGAAGTTTTTCATACTGGGCCACTGGACACGCCGCAGCTCGCGGGTGAACGCAGGGCAACCTGCCGCGTACGGCAAGTCGCCTGGTTCACCGGGCGCGTGCGCGTCGACAGCGGTCCCAGCACGCTGATCAGATTGTCGCCGGGCTTCTCGCCGGCGCTCGATTGTTGTTCGAGCATCTTCTTGCCGCCGATCGTCAAGGACTTGGCGCTGGTCCCGACGAGCCCGCGGATCCGACGACGCCGTGGAGTCGTCGTCGACGTTAATCCGGCGGGGAGGCGTCTTCTGCTTCCGCGGCGGGGAGTGCATCGTAGTTGCACCCCCGGCGGTCTTGTCGCCGTCGGCCTTCGTCTTCTCGACTTGCCGTGGTCGCGAGGTCGCCGGCTGCTGCGGCGTGTCGTTATTGGCGAAGGCGATCAGGCTCTGGATGGTTGCCCTCCAGTCTTCGGCCTTGTCTGCCGCTGGAGGGAAGTCGAGGAGCAGTTGTGCTCTTGCGAGTGCTTCTGCTGGAGAGGAGGGGAGCGGTGGCGAGCGGTGCGAGGAACGAGATATGCTCGGACTTCTAACGGGGTTAGAAGGAGCAGGGTCTCGCCCCGGCGACCGCGCCTTGCTTGTGCCAGGACGATGGCCTGGAGCATCCCGCGATCCTCCGGTTTGCCCTTGCCCCAGCAAGCGGATGGTACCTCCTGTACCACGGCGCTGCTGGGTGGTCGTCTGCTGAGATGGACGTGGCGCATCTACGGACACCGAGGCTCGGTCGTCCGTCTTGTCCTTGGACTTGGCGGTGCCGCGAGTTTCTTCGCCGGCGACCACCCTTCCGCCGGCGTCTCCTCCGCCCACCGTTGGTTCTTGTGGTGGCGGAACAGATGTGGACGGGCCTGCAACCTCCAAAGCCTTCTTCTTCGGGGCCATGTGTCTGTTGCTGATGAAGATGGAGAGGTTGATGAAGAATGCGCCCGCGTGAACGCCGGATCAGGTTCGCACAACCTCGACGCCCCCTACCTGGCGCGCCAAAGATGTCGGGGGAAACTGTCCATCACGAACACCTATGGGACCGGAGCCCCTTGTCGTTGCGGTGAGGGAGCGGAGGGAGCACAAAGAGCGGATCGAGGAGAGCACACGGGCAGTTTACCCAGGTTCGGGCCGCGCGGACGCATGAAACCCTACTCCTGCCTTGGTTTGTATTGAGTTTGTGAGCTCGGGAGCTTGAAGAACTAGCTACACCGAGTGAGAAAGCTATCAAGGTTTGGAACCCTTTCTACGTTGTGCATGGGCCTCCTTTTATAGCTCAAGGGGTCACCGACAGGTGTCAACGTAGGAGAAAGGGGTAAAAAAGTAACTTTGGTGGTAGTTGTAACAGTGCGGGAACAGTGGACGAACAGTGGATGAACAGTGGTCATCACCTACTTTGACAGTGGGGGACAAGAGCATTAAATGCCCGTCGTCGTCGACCCCAAAAGCGCCCGCCCTTGCGTCTCTGTTCGCCACGGCGGTAGCATCGTCACCGTGGAGTGCCACCGTGTCCCCCAGGCTGCACAGCCATCCGCCACGCGTCCCTGGAAGGGCCCCAGGGCGACGCGTGGGCCGATGAACTGGAGCGCGGGCACACAGTGCAAACTTCCCCCGGCAAGCACCTTGCCGGGGTCTTGATCTTGTCGGGCCGGGAAGCTTGTCGCTCCCCGGGTCTTGTCGGGGCGCAGAGTGCGCCGAGGCTTGTCTTCTAGATACAGTCTTCTGTTCCTCCTGGCAAGCTCCTCTTGCCAGGGTTTTGTGTTAATGATATAGTCTTGAGCCTGGGACGGCCTTCCCGGCAAGCTCTACTTGCCGGGGCTTTGATCTTCTGTCTTGTATACTTTGTTTTTGAATGGCTTAATAAGGACCAGAGAGGTCTCCGGCAAGCACGTGGTAGACCCTGCCGCGGGAAGCTGCTACTGCCCGTGCACAAGTTGGGGTACTAAGGTACCCCTATCTTAGTACACCGACACACAAGCAATTTAAATCAATCATAGCAATTCACCAATCATCAATAGGATAACGATAATCTACTGAGACATCATAGGATGGCAACACATCATTGGATAATAATATGAAGCACAAAGCACCATGTTCAAGTAGAGGGTACAGCGGGTTGCGAGAGAGTAGACCGCTGTAGATAGATGGGGGAAGGTGATGGAGATGTTAGTGAAGATGACGGAGGTGTTGGTGTAGATCGTCATCACACGATGATGGCCTCGGTGGCACCGGTGGCACTCCGGTGCCACCGGAAGTGAGGGGGAGAGAGCCCCCCTCCTTCTTCTTCTTCCTTGACCTTCTCCCTTGATGGGAGAAGGGTTTCCCCTCTGGTCCATGGCCTCCATGGCGGCGGAGGGGCGAGAGCCCCTCCGAGATTGGATCTGCCTCTCTGTCTCTCTCTGTTTCTGCGTTCCCAGATTCTGGCCCTTCACCGTTTCTTAAATTCCAGGAGATCCGTAACTCCGATTGGGCTCATCTTATGACACAATTTTTATCCGGAAATTAGCTTTCTTGCGGCGAAGGAAGGGCATCAACCGCCTTACGATGTGGCCACGAGGGCCCAGGGCGTGCCCTGGGCAAGGGGCCGCGCCCCCCACCCTCGTGGGCCACTCGGGCATCGTCTCATGTTAGTTTCGCTTCCCAAAATTCACATATATTCCAATAAAAATCTCCGTCCGTTTTTATTCCATTTGGACTCCGTTTGATATGGATATTCTGCGAAACAAAAAACATGCAACAAACAGGAACTGGCACTGGGCACTGGATCAATATGTTAGTCCCAAAAATAGTATAAAAAGTTTCCAAAAGTATATGAAAGTTGTAGAATATTGGCATGGAACAATAAAAAATTATAGATATGACGGAAACGTATCAGCATCCCCAAGCTTAATTCCTGCTCGTCCTCGAGTAGGTAAATGATAAAAAATATAAGTTTTGATGTGGAATGCTACCTAGCATAATCTTGATCATGTAATCTAATCATGGCATGAATATTAAGACACGAGTGATTCAAAGCAATAGTCTATCATTTGACATTAGGACAATAATACTTCAAGCATACCAATAAAGCAATCATGTCTTTTCAAAATAACATGCCCAAAGAAAGTTATCCCTACAAAATCATATGGTCTGGCTATGCTCCATCTTCACCACACAAAGTATTCAAATCATGCACAACCCCGGTTTTAGCCAAGCAATTGTTTCACACTTTAGTATTCTCAAACTTTTTCAATTTTCACGCAATACATGAGCGTGAGCCATGGACATAGCACTATGGGTGGAATAGAAGGTGGTGATAGACAAAAGGAGGGAGAAAGTCTCACATCAATTAGGCAAATCAATGGACTATGGAGATGTCCATCAATCGATATCAATGTGAGTGAGTAGGGATTGCCATGTAACGGATGCACTAGAGCTATAAGTGTATGAAAGATCAAAAGAAAACTAGTGGGTGTGCATCAACTTGCTTGCTCATGAAGACCTAGGGCATTTGAGGAAGCCCGTCATTGGAATATACAAGCCAAGTTTTATAACGAAAAATTCCCACTAGTATATGGAAGTGACAAAACAAGAGACTATCTATTATGAAGATCATGGTGCTACTTTGAAGCACAAGTGTGGAAAAGGATAGTAGCATTGTCCCTTCTCTCTTTTCTCTCATTTTTTTGCTTTTTTGTTTTTTTGGAGGGGCTTTCTCTTTTTTTAGCCCCTCTCTATTTTTTTAGACCATCTTTTTTTTATTTGGCCTTTCCTCATATGGGACAATGCTCTAATAATGAAGATCATCGCACTTTTATTTACTTACAACTCAAAGTTTACAACTCGAAGCTAGAACAAAATATGACTCTATGTGAATGCCTCCGGCGGTGTACCGGGATGTGCAATGATCTAGCGTAGCAATGACATCAAAAAACGGACAAGCCATAGAAACATCATGCTAGCTATCTTACGATCATGCAAGGCAATATGACAATGATGATGCGTGTCATAATAAACGGAACGGTGGAGTTACATGGCAATATATCTCAGAATGGCTATGGAAATTCCATAATAGGTAGGTATGGTGGTTGTTTTGAGGAAGGTATATGGTGGGTGTATGGTATCGGCGAAAATTGCACGGTACAAGAGAGGCTAGCAATGGTGGAAGGGTGAGAGTGCGTATAATCCATGGACTCAACATTAGTCATAAAGAACTCATATACTTATTGCAAAAATTTATTAGCCATCGAAACCAAGTACTACACGCATGCTCCTAGGGGGAGGTTGGTAGGAGTTAACCATCGCGTGCCCCTGACCTCCACACAAAGGATGACACTCAATAAATAAATCATGCTCCAACTTCGTCACATAACGGTTCACCATACGTGCATGCTACGGGAATCACAAACCTCAACACAAGTATTTCTACAATCCACAACTACCCACAAGCATGACTCTAATATCACCATCTTTATATCGCAAAACTATTGCAAGGAATCAAACATATCATATTCAGCGATCTACAAGTTTATGTAGGATTTTATGACTAACCATGTGAATGACCGATTCCTGTCAACTCTCTAAATAGATATAAGTGAAGCAAGAGAGTTTTAATTCTTTCTACAAAAGTTATGCCCACACTCTAACAATTATAATTGAAGCAAAAGAGCATTCTACAAATGGCGGTTTTCTATGTGAAGAGAAACAGGCAATCCAAACTTCAAATGATGTAAGTGAAGCACATGAAGTATTCTATAAAGCCATACTCAAAAGATATAAGTGAGGTGCAAAGAGCATTCTATAAATCAACCAAGGAATACCTCATACCAGCATGGTGCATTTATTAAAAGGAAAAATAGAAAGCACACGACGCTCCAAGAGTTGCACATATCACATGAATGAAACAAATCTGAAAACATACCTATACTTGTTGAAGAAAGAGGGGATGCCTTCCGGGGCATCCCCAAGCTTAGACGCTTGAGTCCCCTTGACTATTTACTTGGGGTGCCTTGGGAATCCCCAAGCTTGAGCTCTTGCCTCTCCTTCTTCACCTCACATCGAGACCTCCTCGATCTTCGAACACTTCATCCACACAAAACTTCAACAGAAAACTCGGTAAGATCCATTAGTATAATAAAGAAAATCACTACTCTAAGTACTGTTTAAAACCAATTCATATTTTGTTTTTGCATTGTAGCTACTGTAATATAACTTTTCCATGGCTTAATCCACTGATAGAAATTGATAGTTTCATCAAAACAAGCAAACTATGCATCAAAAACAGAATCTGTCTAAAACAGAACAGTCTGTAATAATATGAACATTCACCATATTTATGATACTTTAAAAAATTCTGCCAAAATTAGGAAAAATCAAGAACTTCTATAGAAATACAGTGCAAAAAGTTTCAGAACCATTTGACGTTCCAGCAAAAAATGTAAAACCGCGCACTACAGCCAAAGTTTCTGTCCTGCACCGCACAAACCAACAAGCATTGTAAACATCCTAAGGACAAACCTTGGCACATTATTTTTATAATACAATGGAATTGTACAAGGGGATAATTATTTTTGATGAAAAGTTTCTGTAATTCAAGATTTGCAAAGTTTCCATGGGCATGAACAAAGTTCAAGGAGCTCCCCCATTTCAACGGTGCTCGTCCTTCTTACTTTCACTTTTCTTTTTGAAAAAGTTTTAGGTTCCCCTCTTTATTTTTATTTTTTAAAACTTTATAAAAGCACACAACAGAAATAAATGACTCTCTAAAACTTCCGGGTTGTCTCCCTGGCAGCGCTTTCTTTAAAGCCATTAAGCTAGGCATATAGTGCTCAAGTGATTGACCCACCCGGATCCCAAGGTATATCAAAGCCAATTTTAATTAGCAATGATTTGGCATTTAGTAGTGAGCACAAAGTGATAAGTGTCATGCAAATACGAAGTCTAACTCTCTTCCTATCCATAGGCATGTCATACAAGAACAATTCATGCACATCAATTAAAGGCCAATGCATAGTATAAGCAGTTTCTTGCAATTTTATCATGTTGGAAACATAGAGAGGCGGAGATGTAGTTCCTCTCTCATAATAATTGCAAGTAGGAGCAGCAAGCACATGCATATTATAGTCATCAAAGTCATCATGTGTAACGGAAAAAGGCAACCCATCAATATAATCCTTAATAAGTGCAAACTTCTCCAATATAGTGTAGTTTGGAGAATTCAAAAAGATAATAGGACTATCATGCGTGGGTGCAATAGCAACAATTTCATGTTTAACATAAGGAACTATAGCAAGTTCATCTGCATAAGCATAATTCATATTGGAATCTTGGCCACAAGCATAGCAAGCATCATCAAAAAGGGATATTTCAAAAGAATCAACAGGATCATAACAATCATCATAGCGTTCGTCCTTCGGTAAGCACGAAGGGAAATTAAACAATGTATGAGTTGACGAGTTACTCTCATTAGAAGGTGGGCACGGGTAGCTAATCCGCTCTTCCTCCTTTTGTTCTTCGCTCTCCTCCTCATCTTTTTCATCCAATGAGCTCACAATGTCATAAATTTCTTCTTCCATAGACTCCTGCAAAATATTAGTCTCTTCTTGGACAGCGGAGACTTTCTTAATAAACGCATCAATACTGGAGTTATATCCATAATTCAAATAGCAATATTTCAATATAGCAAGATTTTCAGGCCTAGAAACATCATCATCAAAAGCATCATTCTTTCTAAACAGAGATTCAATTTCATAAGCACCCTTAAAAGCAACGAATTCTTCTATTTTTTCCACATCATAATAATCATATATACCACTAGCATAAGAAGCTAAGGTTTCATTATCATTAAATTTGCATGAAAAGGGAAGGTGTGGAGCCTTCATCCTAGAGCAACAAGTATAATCATATCTCAAATATAAACTAGGGGCTGTTAAGATAAGGACACAACTAAAGTTAATGATAGGGAGTGTGGAAAAGTGGTGGCAGGAGTTGCGAAATTGCCCCTAAGCAGTTGACTATGTTACTAGACAGATAGCAAGTTTTATGTGGGAGAGGCCACTGCTAGCATGTCATCCCTTACTTGGAATTCTATGCACTTATGATTGGAACTATTAGCAAGCATCCGCAACTACTAACGTTCATTAAGGTAAAACCCAACCATATCATTATGATATACTGGTCCCCCTTCAATCCCGTATGCATCAATTTCTACGCTAGGTTGAAGTTTCTGTCACTCTTGCACTCCAATACGTAGTCCTATCAACATACAACTAACCCTACAGTGCGATCCACGTGCGCGCTCATATGATGGGCACCAAAGGACAGCAACATAACCACAAGCAATTTAAATCAATCATAGCAATTCACCAATCACCAATAGGACAACGATAATCTACTCAGACATCATAGGATGGCAACACATCATTGGATAATAATATGAAGCATAAAGCACTATGTTCAAGTAGAGGGTACAGCGGGTTGCGGGAGAGTGGACTGCTGTAGATAGATGGGGGAAGGTGATGGAGATGTTGGTGAAGATGACAGAGGTGTTGGTGTAGATCGCCGTCACACGATGATGGCCCCGATGGCACTCCGGTGCCACCAGAAGTGAGGGGGAGAGAGCCCCCCCTCCTTCTTCTTCTTCCTTGACCTTCTCCCTAGATGGGAGAAGGGTTTCCCCTCTGGTCCATGGCCTCCATGGTGGCGGAGGGGCGAGAGCCCCTCCGATATTGGATCTGTCTCTTTGTCTCTCTCAGTTTCTTCATTCCCAGATTCTGGCCCTTCACTGTTTCTTAAATTCCGGAGATCCGTAACTCTGATTGGGCTCATCTTTTGACACGATTTTTATCCGGAAATTAGCTTTCTTGCGGCGAAGGAAGGGCATCAACTGCCTTATGGTGTGGCCATGAGGGCCCAGGGCGCGCCCTGGGCAGGGGGCGCGCCCCCAACCCTCGTGGCCCACTCGGGCATCATCTCGTGTTAGTTTTGCTTCCCAAAATTCACATATATTCCAAAAAAAACTCTGTCTGTTTTTATTCCGTTTGGACTCCGTTTGATATGGATATTCTGCGAAACAAAAAACATGCAACAAATAGGAATTGGCACTGGGCACTGGATCAATATGTTAGTCCCAAAAAATAGTACTCCCTCCGTCCCAAAATAAGTGACGCAAAAATGACTCAACTTTGTACTACTTTAGTACAAAGTTGAGTCACTTTTGCGTCACTTATTTTGGGACGGAGGGAGTATAAAAAGTTGCCAAAAGTATATGAAAGTTGTAGAATATTGGCATGGAACAATCAAAAATTATATATACGACGGAGACGTATCACCGGTCTTCCTCACTCGTACACAAAACCCCCGCTCACCTTCTTCCTCACTCGTACAGAAAACGCCTGCTCCCCTTCTTCCACTCCTACAGAAAACCCTAGCCCTCCTTCTTCCCCACTCGCACTGCCACTAGGCTCATCTCTGGCTACTCTGCTCAAACCCGTGAGCTCGGCGCGATGCCCGCAAGGAAAATGGAGTCGGCAGGCCCCAGCGCTAAGAAGATGAGGCTCTCACCGGCGGCGATGCCGGATGTAGATCCTACACCCGGCAGCGCGG
>LR738714.1:114757952-114777044 GCA_902687465.1 Secale cereale | reverse complement strand
GAATCTGAGGAACCTGTAGAGTCTCCAATGGACCGCATCCGCGATCTCCCGGACGACATCCTTGGGGAGATCATCTCCCTTCTCCCCACCAAGGATGACTGCTGCACACAAGTCCTCGCATCTCGGTGGCGCCTCTATAGCGCACTAATGGCCCACAAGTATAGGGGATCAATTGTAGCTCTTTTTGATAGGTAAGAGTGTCGAACCCAATGAGGAGTAGAAGAAAATGACAAGTGGTTTTCAGCAAGGTAATGTCTGCAAGTGCTGAAATTGTAAGTAACAGAGTAGTTTGGTAGCAAGATAATTTGTAACGAGCAAGTAACGATAATAGTAACAAAACTGCAAAAAGGTAGCCCAATCCTTTTGAGTCAAAGGACTGGCCAAAACGGTCTCTTATAGTAACTTTCACCATGTTGATTCGATTCATGTTCGCTACTTTGATAATTTGATATGTGGGTGGACTATTGCTTAGGTGATGTTATGACTTCAACAAACCTCCTACTTATGATTAACCCCCTCGCAAGCATCCGTAACTACGAGAAAAGTATTAAGAATAAATTCTAACCATAGCATTAAACTTTTGGATCCAATCGGTCCCTTACGGAATAGCGCATAAACTAGGATTTAAGCTTCTGTCACTCTCGCAACCCATCATCTAATAACTACTCCACAATGCATTGCCTTAGGCCCAAATATGGTAAAGTGTCATGTAGTCGACGTTCACATGACACAACTAAGGGAATCACAACATACATACTATCAATATATTGAACAGATATCAAGTCCACGTGATTACTTGCAACATGATTTCTCCTGTGAAGTCAAGAACAAAAGTATCTACTCACAAATGATAATCATGCTCAAGATCAGAGGGGTATTAAATAGCATATTTGATCTGAACATATAATCTTCCACCAAATAAACCATATAGTAATCAACTACTAGATGTAATCAACACTACTAGTCACCCACAAGCACCAATATATAGTTCCGGTACTAAGATTGAACACAAGAGATGAACTAGGGTTTGAGAGGACATAGTGCTGAAGATGTTGATGAAGATTTATCTCCCAAATATGGGAGAATTGTTAGTGATGATGATGACGACGATTTCCCCCTCTGGGAGGGAAGTTCCCCCGGCGGAATCGCTCCGCCGGAGGGCAAAAGTGCTCCTGCCCAAGTTCTGCCTCGAGACAGCGGTGCTCCATCCCGAAAGTCCTCTCCTTATTTTTTTCTAAATCAAAATGACTTATATACCAGAAGACGGGCACCGGAGGTGGGCCTGGGTGAGCACAACCCACCAGGGCGTGCCTGGGCTCCCTGGTGCACCCAGGTGGGTTGTGCCCACTTGGTGGGCCCCCTCTGGTACTTATTGGCTCCAATATTCCTCAAATAATCCATAAAAATTCTCCGTAAAGTTTCAGCTTGTTTGGAGTTGTGCAGAATAGGTGGCCTGACGTAGCTTTTCCAGGTCCTAACTTCCAGCTGCCGGAATTCTCCCTCTTTGTGTGTACCTTGCATATTATGAGAGAAAACGCATTAGAATTACTCCAAAAATCATTATTAAGCATAAAAACATTATAAATAACAGTAGGAAAACATGATGCAAAATGGACGTATCAACTCCCCAAGCTTAGTCCTCTCTTGTCCTCAAGCGAAAACCAAAATTGAAAAACATGTCCACATTCTTAGAGAGAGAGGTGACGATAAAAACAAAATACGGACATAGAAGCATCATGTTGATTATTATAACAGCAATAAACTTACACATAAAACTTTTATCATAGAACTTTTATCCTAAATTTCTCATGAATAAGTGACAATTCATCACACAATTGAAGTATAAAGCATAAACTCTATTAGAAACCAACAAAGTATGTTCTTAGTCAACTTTGCAACTCCAATTCATCATCTTTTTGAGAAGGGTCACGTATCGGAGCCTTTAGGCAAGTCCACATATTGAACCATCATATAGTCTTCTATGATTGCTAATACTCACCGCATACTCATGAGTCAAACGTTTCAACCGGACACGTAGGAAGATATGGGCTTATAGTTTCGCCTCCCGGCGTACTCACCTCAAGGGTGATGTCAATAATTATAACTAATGCCACCCATATTCAACTAGACATATGTGCCTAGATCTTTCCTCACCACATGATGCTTGTCAAAGGAGAAAATAAAAAAGGAGTAGAGAGAAGAAACTTTGACTCTTGCATAAAAGTAAAAGATAGGCCCTTCGCAGAGGGCAGCACAGATTGCCACGCGCTTATTTGTTTGTATGCTCAACCCCTTAGTGCAAAAGAATGTCACGTTGTATTGCCCCTTGTGATAGCAACCTTTATTATGCAGTATGTCTCTTTTATTCTTCACCATCACAAGTTCGTACAACGCTCAATTTTCTCTTACACTAAATGATCTCACACTTTTAGACGAAATTTTTATTGCCTTATTGCACCGATGACAACTTACTTGAGGGATCTTGCTCAATCCCTAGGTAGGTATGGTGGACTCTAGAAAATAAGATTTGGGTTTAAGGGTTTTTTATGCACAAGTAGTATCTCTACTTAGTGCAGAATGTTTGGCTAGCAAAGGTAGAAGGCAAGCACCACATGTTGAAGGATCTATGACAATATAACTTCTATGTGAATATGAACAAACATAAATCATTATGTTGTCTTCCTTATCCAAAGTCAACAATTTTGGCATATAATATTTTGATGGGGCTCACAATCACAAAAGATTTCTAGGATAGTGTATTTATATGTGAATCTTCTCTTCCCTGATCAATTCTTTCATGAGTTGCATCATTGACCAATGCTATGTTTGTCAATATCTAATAAAATTTCCTACTTATACCTTTCCTTATGTGGTGTCATCACTTACAATAAGATTAGCATATGATCCTTTTAATTTATTTTCTTTCTTTTTATTGCAACATGAAAGTAAAGAAAGCAAAAACTCAAACTAAACTTTATTATATATCTCGCACTGGATTATAAGGATATCACTAAGCAAACTCTTGAAAAGAAAGGATCGAACTAAACTTTTATTCATCTAAAGCAAAAGATAACTATGGATCGAACTAGAGTAAGTAAAGGTAAAAGATAGTGGGGATGATACGATACCGGGGCACCTCCCCCAAGCTTGGCGGAAGCCAAGGGGAGTGCCCATACCCTAAACTCAATTTTCTTTGGCAATGAATAAGAGGGTGGTGGTGATGAAGTAGATGTGATCTTGTCCTTCAAGATCAAGAGGTTCTCTAATCTACGGATGACGCTCCGGAGGAAGATGATGTGCTCTTGATACAGAATATTTTCATGAGTGAGATATTTATTTTGCACACGGACCATTTCAATGATATGAAAGGCTTCAAACTCAGTAGGGATAAGGTGAGCATAGTAAGCTTTAAGCATATCTTATTCTTCCTCTTCTGTCGATAACGCTCGCTCGACCACCGGGACTTGATCTCCGGTAGTCTTATTGCTCTTGTCTCCTTTGATGGCTTCTACGGCCTCCTCTCTCTTCAGCTCAATCTTCATCAACCAGGCATCGTCTTCCATGTTGTTGGAGGAGGAGGAAGACATGATGCCCGGCCTGACAGATCTGACCAAAAACAGCAAGAAAAGAGAACAGAAGATTTCTTCGCGATACGGTGGTCAATTGGTTCGGGGGGTATATAAAGATTTTTTTTTTATTGTAGAACAAGCCAACAGAAGAAAAACGGAGTCCAAAAGGTACCCAGGTGGGCACAACCCACCTGGGCGTGCCTGACAAGCTAGGTGCGCCCTGGTGTCTTGTGCCCACCAGGGTAAGCTTCCTGGTTGTTTCTTATTTTCCTAATTTTCTAAAAATTCCAAAACTGACAAAAAATATTTTTGCGGATTTTTCGGAGTCTGTTTACTTACCATATCACGTACCTCCTTATTTTCACGATTCTGGAGTGTTTCGAAAGGACTCTTTTATGTGTTCTTCTGGTGTCAAAGTTTGGATAATATTACTTTCAACATTAATGGGCGTACATGAGATATAATGTTTTATTCGTTGCCCATTGACAACCTTCGGGTTAGTACCTTCGGCATTATTTCTTTTGATAGCCCCAGACTGATAAACCTCCTCGATAAGATAGGGTCCTTCCCATTTGGAGAGGAGTTTTCCTGCAAAGAACCTGAAACGAGAGTTGTACAAAAAAACATATTCTCCAACTTTGAACTCACACTTTTCGATTTTTTATCATGCCATCTTTTAGCTTTTTCTTTAAATAATTTGGCATTTTCGTAAGCTTGGGTTCTCCATTCATCTAGTGAGCTAAAATCAAATAACCTCTTTTCACCGGCAAGTTTGAAATCATAATTGAGTTTTTTGACTACCCAGTATGCTTTATGTTCTAACTCAAGAGGTAAATGCTAAGCTTTTCCATAAACCATCTTATAAGGAGACATACCCATAGGATTTTTATATCATGTTCTGTAAGCCCAAAGTGTATCATCCAATTTCTTAGACCAATTCTTCCGGGACCTATTGACAGTCTTTTGTAAAATTAATTGTATTTCTCTATTGCTAAGTTCAACTTGACCACTAGACTGAGGATGATAAGGTGATGCAATTCTATGGTTAACATCATACTTGGCAAGAATACGGAAAGCACCATGAATAAAATGTGAACCACCATCAATCATTAAATATCTAGGGACTCCAAACCTTGGGAAAATAACTTCCTTAAGCATTTTAATAGAGGTGTTGTGATCAGCACTACTGGTTGAAATAGCTTCTACCCACTTAGTAACATAATCAATAGCAACCAAAATATGGGTATACCTATTAGAGGAAGGAAAAGGTCCCATGTAATCAAATCCCCAAACATCAAATGGTTCAACAACAAGTGAATAATTCATAGGCATTTCTTGACGCTTACCGATATTACCTATTCTCTGGCATTCATCACAAGATAAGATGAACTTACGGGCATCCTTGAAGAGAGTAGGCCAATAAAATCCACACCGCAATACCTTGTGAACAATTCTGTCTCTAGCATGATGCCCTCCATAAGCTTTGGAGTCACATTTCCATAGGATTTGTCCCTGTTCATGCTCCGGTACACAACGTCTAATAATGCCATCTACTCCTTCTTTATAAAGATGTCGGTCATCCCAAAAGTAAAGTCTTAAGTCATAGAAGAATTATTTTCTTTTGCTGGTAAGTAAATCTAGGTGGTAAATATTTAGCAACAATGTAATTAGCATAATCAGCATACCAAGGAGTATTATTAGAAACATTTATTGTGGCTAATTGCTCATCAGGGAAACTATCATCAATAGGTAGTGGGTCATCAAGCACATTTTCAAGCCTAGACAAGTTATCAGCTATTGGGTTCTCAGCTCCTTTTCTATCAGTAATATGTAAATCAAATTCTTGTAGCAAGAGAACCCATCGAATAAGTCTAGGTTTAGCATCTTTCTTTTCCATAAGATATTTTATAGCAGCATGATCGGTGTGAACAATTACCTTAGAGTCAACAATGTAAGATCTAAATTTATCACAGGCAAACACCATTGCTAGGAATTCTTTTTCAGTAGTTGCTTAATTTCGTTGAGCACTGTCTAGAGTTTTACTATCATAATGAATAACATTCAGTTTCTTATCAACTCTTTGTCCTAGAGCAGCACCAACAGCATAATCACTAGCATCACACATAATTCAAAAGGAAAGTTCCAATCAGGTGGTTGAACAATAGATGCAGAAATTAAGGCTTTCTTGAGTGTTTCGAAGACTTCTAAACAATCATCATCAAAAACAAAAGGAACATCCTTTTGCAAAATATTTGTCAAAGGCCTAGACATTTTAGAAAAGTCTTTGATAAATCTCCTATAGAAACTAGCATGACCTAAGAAACTACGAATACCTTTGATATCTTTAGGACATGGCATTTTCTCAATTGCACCAACCTGAGCTTTATCCACTTCAATACCTCTTTCAGAAATTTTATGGCCCAAAACAATACCTTCATTAACCCTAAAGTGACACTTCTCCCAATTCAAGACAATATTTGTTTGCTCGCATCTCTACAAAACTCGATCAAGATTGCTTAAACAATCATCAAAAGACTTCCCATAAACAGAAAAGTCATCCATGAAAACCTCAACAATCTTTTCACACAAGTCAGAGAATATAGCAGTCATACATCTTTGAAAGGTAGCAGGTTCATTGCATAAACCAAAATGCATACATCTATAAGCATAAGTTACAAAGGGACAAGTGAAAGTGGTCTTTTCTTGATCAGGTTGAGAAATAGGTATTTGTGAAAAACTAGAGTATCCATCAAGGAAGCAAAAGTGTGTGTGCTTAGATAAACTTTCTAGCATTTCATCAATAAAAGGCAAAGGGTAATGATCTTTTCTAGTTTCTTTGTTTAATTTTCTAAAATCAATTATCATTCTATAGCCTGTAACAATTCTTTGTGGAATAAGTTCATTTTTATCATTAGGAACAACAGTGATACCTCCTTTCTTAGGAACACGATGAACATGACTTACTCATCTACTATCAGCCATTGTTCAAGAACTCGGCCGAGTTACCATTTAAATGGCCATTTAATCGCTACTCAGTGCCTAACTGAGGCGAATAGCACATACTCGGTTCATTAAATGGTCAAGCCGATTAACTGGCATTTAATCGGTTGTCAGACGATTAACTTGTTGTCAAACCGATTAATCGGTGATGGGTCAGGTAACTGAAGCGGCGTCTATAAAAAAATGGGTGCCGAAGTGGCAATACAGGCCATTTTTTGCCCCGTAACCTCCGGCACTGCATCCTCCCTCTCCCAAATCGCAGCGCCCCTTCCTCTCCTGACTCCTCACGAGTCACGACCATGGCTTCTCCTCGCCGGCCCTAGCCACCGCTGGTGATCGCCCTGCTCCCGTCGCCGGCCCTACCCTCCTTCTCTGACCCCCATCCCCTCCCATCCTCTTCTCCCCGTCTCACCTCCAGCCCCTACCTGCAGGCTGCAGCAGTGGCGGCATAGGACATTCAGCAGCATCGACCTAGGCCAGGCAACAGTGTCGGCGACCTAGGCCAGGCAGCAGCGCCGGTGACCCCTCTAACCAGGTCCCCAAGGATTCACCAACCAACAAGGTATAGTACTGCTAAGATTCATCTCATGTGCAGCTGTGAGCATTGGATTATGTCGTGTAAAATACATGAAAAACTAGTTACATGTTGCCAATATATTCTCATGTGTAGCCGATTAATGATCGACCGATTAATTCAGTTAAATGGCCGATTAACCGATTAATCACTAATCAGTAGTCGACCGAGCAGTTACCAGTTACCGAATTCCCGAACAATGCTATCAGCTATAGGATAGCTTATACCTGCTTCCAAAAGTTTTAATATCTATGTTCTTACCACGTCTTTCATCTTCGGATTTAACCGACGTTCGTGATCAACAATGGGTTTAGCATCAGGTTCCATATTAATCTTGTGATGACATAGAGTGGGACTAATGCCCTTTAAATCATCAAGAGTATATCCAATAGCAGCTCTATGCTTCCTTAGAACTTTCAATAATCTTTCTTCTTCATGTTCTGAAAGGCTAGCACTAATAATAACAGGATATATCTTCTTTTTATCAAGATAAGCATATTTCAAATTGTCTGGCAATTGTTTTAATTCAAACACGGGATCACCCTTAGGTGGAGGAGGACTTCCTAGAGTTTCAATAGGCAAATTCTGTTTGAGCAGAGGACGTTGTTCAAAGATAATCTTCTATATTTCATTCCTTTCATGCATATGTAAATCATTTTCATGGTCTAACAAATATTGTTCTAGTGGATCAGTAGGAGGCACAACAATAGAAGCAAGACCAATTATTTCATCCTTACTAGGCAGTTCTTTTTCATAAAGCATTCTACTAAACTTGGAAAGATTGAACTCATGAGACTCATCACCAAAACTAACATCGATAGTCTGTTTCTCACAATATATTTTAGCATTAGCGGCGTTCAAGAAAGGTCTACCAAAGATAATGTGACAAAAGTCATCTTGTGGGGAACCAAGAACAAGGAAATCAGTTGGGTATTTTATTTTTCCACACAAGACTTCAACATTTCTAAACATCCAAATTGGTGAAATAGTATCTCTATTAGAAAGTTTAATAGTAACATCTATGTCTTCTATCTCTGCGGGTGCTATGTCATTCATAATTTATTGATATAAGGTGTAAGGAATAGCACTTATGCTAGCACCTAAGTCGCATAAACCATGATAACAGTGATCTCCTATTTTAAGTGAGATAACGGGCATGCCAACAACAGGTCTATGATTATCCCTTTTATCTGGTTTGGCAATTCTAGCAGCTTGTTCATAGAAGTAAATAACATGTCCGTCTATATTTTCCTCCAAGAGATCTTTAACCATAGCAACACTAGGTTCTACTTTAATTTGTTCATCAGGTTTAGGTGTTCTAATATAAATTTTGTTGACCACAGTCGATACTTTATCATGTTCTTTTATCCTAACAGGGAAACGTGGTTTCTCAATATAAGCAACCGGATCAACATTATAAAGTATAGTTTCCTCTTTGACAGATACCGGTTATTTAATTTCTTCTTTAACAGGTGGGTGATATTTAAACCACTTCTCTTTAGGGAGATCAACATGAGTAGCAAAAGATTCACAAACGGAGGCTACTAACTCAGAGTCAAGTCCATATTTAGTGCTAAACTTGTGAAAAGCATCGGTATTCATAAAGGATTTAACACAATCATACTTAAGCTTAATACCAGACTCCTTACCTTCGTCGAGTTCCCAATCTTTAGAGTTGCGTTTGATTCTTTCCAAAAGATACCACCGGAATTCAATAGTCTTCTACATAAAAGAACCAGCACAAGAAGTATCAAGCATGGATTGATCATTACGAGAAAGTCGAGCATAAAAATTCTGGATAATAATTTCTCTTGAGAGATCATGATTGGGGCATGAATATAACATTGATTTAAGATTCCCCCAAGCTAGAGAGATACTTTCTCCTTCACGAGACCAAAAATTATATATATAATTCCAATCACGATGAACTAGATGCATAGGATAATTTTTTTGGTGGAACTCCAATTTCAATCGGTTCCAATTCCAAGATCCAATATCAATGCATAGCCTATACCGTGCCAATGATTTTACCTTCAAAGATAAAGGGAAACCTTCTTCTTAACTTCATCTCCGGGTAAACCTGCAAGCTTAAACAATCCACAAATTGTTTTCCACATATATCAAGTGCATATCAGGATGTTCGGTTCCGTCTCCTGCGTAAGGGTTAGCTAGTTGTTCTTCTATCATACCTGAAGGAATTTCATATTCAATATTTCCAGTAGGTGCAGCAGGTTGAGGGGAAGCTAATTGTGGTTCTGTTCAAGGTGAAAATACCCCGAACAAACCCCTCAAAGGATTGTTTTCCATAGTAACAAGTGACAATAAATTTCAGCACACTATATAAATGTTTCCTTACCAAATTCCACTTACCAAAGGCACTTCACTCACCGGCAACGGCGCCAGAAAATTGCCTTGATGACCCACAAGTATAAGGGATCAATTTTAGCTCTTTTTGATAAGTAAGAGTGTAGGACCCAATGAGGAGCAGAAGGAAATGACAAGTGGTTTTCAGCAAGGTAATGTCTGCAAGTGCTGAAATTGCAAGTAACAGAGTAGTTTGGTAGCAAGATAATTTGTAACGAGCAAGTAACAGTAATAGTAAAAAAAGTGCAGCAAGGTAGGCCAATCCTTTTCAGGCAAAGGACAGGCCAAAACGGTCTCTTATAGTAAGCAAAGCGTTCTTGAGGGTACACGGGAATTTCATCTAGTCACATTCACCATGTTGATTCGATTCGTGTTCGCTAATTTGATAATTTGATATTAGGGTGGACCCGTGCTTAGGTGATGTTCTTACTTGAACAAACCTCCTACTTATGATTAACCCCCTCGCAAGCATCCGCAACTACGAGAAAAGTATTAAGAATAAATTGTAACCATAGCATTACACTTTTGGATCCAATCGCTCCCTTACGGAATAGCGCATAAACTAGGATTTAAGCTTCTATCACTCTCACAACCCATCATCTAATAAATACTCCCCAATGAATTCCATTAGGCCCAAATATGTTAAAGTGTCATGTAGTCGATGTTCACATGACACCACTAAGGGAATCACAACATACATACTATCAAAATATCGAACACATATCAAGTTCATATAATTACTTGCAACATGATTTCTCCTGGGACGTCAAGAACAAAAGTAACTACTCACAAATGATAATCATGCTCAAGATTAGAGGGGTATTAAATAACATATTGGATCTGAACATATAATCTTCCACCAAATAAACCATGTAGTAATCAACTACAAGATGTAATCAACACAAGAGATGAACTGGGGTTTGAGAGGAGATGGTGCTATTGAAAATGTTGATGGAGATTGCCCTCCCAAGATGGGAGAGTTGTTGGTGTCTTGGTGATGGTGATTTCCGGCAGAATCGCTCTGCCGGAGGGCAAAAGTTCTCCTGCCCAATTTCCGCCTCGAGACGGCGGCGCCTCATCCCGAAAGTCCTCTACTTATTTTGTTCAAGATCAAAATGACTTATACACCAGAAGACGGGCATCGGAGGTGGGCCTTGGTGAGCACAGCCCACCAGGGCGCGCCTGGGCTCCCTGGAGCGCCTAGGTGGGTTGTGCCCACCTGGTGGGCCCCCTCTGGTACTTATTGGCTTCAATATTCCTCAAATAATCCATAAAAATTCTCCGTTAAATTTCAGCTTGTTTGGAGTTCTACAGAATAGGTGGCCTGACGTAGCTTTTCCAGGTCCAGATTTCCAGCTGCGAAATTCTCCCTCTTTGTGTGTACCTTGCATATTATGAGAGAAAAGGCATTAGAATTACTCCAAAAAACATTATTATGCATAAAAACATCATAAATAACAGTAGGAAAACATGATGCAAAATGGATGTATCACGCACCGCACCTCTCAATCTCGACTGTCATCAGATATCTGTCCTTCCTGAATTCCTTCCTGAATTTTATCTCCCCAGAGCCATCGTCTCCTCCTACCAAGTGCCCGTTCAACCCCTCTGCATCCCGACATGCTACTTGTTGTCCATACCCGACATGGTGGATGCCTGGCTGACATCCACTAAATTCGAAAAACTCCAGCAGCTTGAGTGCTACCATTACTACAAAAAAATGTCGCAAACCGAACTCTATGTAATTGTGCCCATACCACCGTTGTCCATCTCATGGTTTTCCTCCTCTCTCCGCATCCTCACCATAGCCCGGTGCCATCTACCAGACAATATGGTACTAATGATTCGACTCCCACTACTAAAACGACTTTCACTTGTGGTGGTTGATCTGTCGGAGGCCTCACTACACAGCATCATCCAATCCAGTTGCCCTGCCCTGGAGCGCTTGCTGCTTGTTTTCGGATTAGAAATCCGTATCCATTGTCTCCCAATAAAGTCGCCTCACCATAAAAGCATTGGAATTTATTTTGAAGGACATCAACTCATCATCGAAGATGCCCCTTCACTTGAAAGGTTGCTCCTTGATTATTGCTATAAACCTTCGCATATAACTGTCATCTCTACGCCTAAACTTGAGGCCTTGGGTGTAATTCGTGATCCGTTTGTACATCACAACATGGTGTTTTGCTCCATACTTATTCAAGTACGGTATATTATCATCTACACTTTTGTAATCACAAGCTGCATTTTTCATTTGCGCGCATAAGTTTTATATCATCTTGGAGTACACTTTGGTTACTAATATTATGTTATATGCTCAATGAAGAGTTCTTCCATCGGTAGCCTACCAATGGTGTTGGATTCTGTCAAGATCTTATATATCAAAATGTTTAGTATTGATCTGAACACAATTATTGGCTTGCTGTGGTGTTTTCCATGTTTGGAGAATTTGTATATAAAGGTGATTATTTAATGCACATTGAAAGCTGTCGGTGTACTAAGGTAGGGGTGCCTCAGTACCCCAACTTGTGCACGGGCAGTTGCAGCTTCCCGCGGCAGGGTTTACCACGTGCTCGCCGGAGGCCTTCCTGCTCCATGTCAAACCAATCAAAAACAAAGTATACAAGACAGATGATCGAGCCCCCGGCAAGCGGAGCTTGCCGGGAAGGCCGTTCCAGACTCAAGGTTACCTCACTCACGCAAGGCCCTGGCAAGAGGAGCTTGCCAGGAAGACTAGAAGATTACATCATAGAAGACACGCCTCGGCGCTATATGCGTCCCGGCGAGGGCCCGGGGAGCGACAAGCTTCAGAGCCCGGCAAGCTCCCGGGCCCGGCAAGGTCAAGACCCCGGCAAGGTGCTTGCCGGGAGAGTTGCGCTGTGTGCCCGCGCTCCAGCTCATCGGCCCACGTGTCGCCCTGGGGCCATTCCAGGGACGCGTGGCGGATGGCTGTGCAGCCTGGGGGACACGGTGGCACTCCACGGAGGTGAAGCCATCGCCGTGGCGAACGGAGACGCAAGGGCGGGAGCTTTTGGGGTCGACGGCGACGGGCATTAAATGCCCTTGTCCCCCACTGTCAAAGTAGGTAGCGACCACTGTTCACGCACTGTAGCTCCACTATTCCCGCACTGTTACAACTACCACCTCTTTTACATTTTTACCCCTTTCTCTTACGTTGACACCTGTCGGTGACCCCTTGCACTATAAAAGGAGGCCCATGCACAACGTAGAGGGGGTTCGGAACCTAGATCGCTCATACGCTCGGTGTAGCTGGTTCTTCAAGCTCCCGAGCTCTCCAACTCAATACACAACTAAGCAGGAGTAGGGTTTTACGCGTCCACCGCGGCCCGAACCTGGGTAAACTGCCCGCGTGCTCGCTACGATCTGCTCTTCGTGCTCCCTCCGCCCTCTTACCGCATAGACAAGGGGCTCCGGTCCCATAGGTGTTCGTGGCGGACAGTTTCCCCCGACATCTTTGGCGCGCCAGGTAGGGGGCGTCGAGGTTGTGCGAATCTGATCCGGCGTTCACGCAGGCGCATTCTTCATCAACCTCTCTAGTTTCATCAGCGATTTCATCAGCAACAGCACCATGGCCCCGAAGAAGAAGGCTTCGGAGGTCGGAGGCCCGTCTGCGTCTCACCCGCCGCCACCAGAGCCAACGGTGGGCGGGGGAGGCGCCGTCGGAAGGGTGGTCGCCGGCGAGGACACTCGCGGCGCCACCAAATCCAAGGACAGGACGGACGACCGAGCCTCGGTCTCCGTGGACGCGCCGCGTCCATCTCAGCACACGACAACCCAGCAGCGCCATACCACAGGAGGTGGTATCCGCTTGCTGGGGCAAGGACAAACCGGAGGCTCGCGGGACGCCCCGGACCACCGTCCGGGCACAAGCAAAGCGAAGGCGCCGGGGCAGGACCCTGCTCCTTCTAACGCTGTTAGGAGTCCGAGTGTCACACCCTGCATTTTGTAACATGTTATTTGTAACTTTGAAGCATGAAAATTTGGACCAGCAAAAATTTTTAGCATCATTTGGCTTTTATTTGGAATTGAGTTTCTCTGCATTTGTTTTTCTTGTGCTCATTAAAGTCAACTATGACCTCTTGTAGATTTCATCTCCTTATCCAAAACTTCTGCCCAATGATCATGCCAAGTGTTATATAGCGGTATAGTATTTTCTTATAAAATTAATTTGGCCAAAAAGTATTTTATAAATTTATTTTCCAAAAACCCCTGAATTGAGATTTGCACTGCAAGTACTTGATTAAGGGTGTGAAAACTTTTTCTAAAGGTTTATTTGAGACCTAGTAGTCATAGGACTCCCAGAAACCACAAAGGTATAATTTTAAAAGTTATTTTCCTATTTTATTTAAAAGCTTTTTCTTAAGGCCAGAAATGATCTTTAATAGGGGAAAATTATTTAACTGTTTCAAAAATATTTGCCAAAATTCAGGGAGACTCATAGGACATATATTGTCCATATATAAGAATTTCAACACTTGGTCATGTTCAAAATATTGGGCTAAACCCTCTAAAACCCTTTCTGGATATTTCAAGCTTTTGAAATATTTACAAAGGAATTTTTCTCCAAAAATTCCAGGGAAATTCTATCATGTCATATATGACATGTTTGATGATCTTGCAAAGCCTCATGCATTGGAGATCAAGGAAACCACCTCAAACCCCTTCATAACCAATCTGTCCATATCTGAAGTTTGAGCAACTCTACATTGCCAAACTTGTCCAAGTGCTCTCAAACTTGGTGCACATGCTAGGATAGCCTAATAAGGCACCTAGACCAAATGGCACAAGATTTGGAATAGAGCAACTTGATCAGATCACCTCAAAACCCTTTCTGTTCAAATACAAATTTGAACAACTTTACATTACCAACTTTTTATCTGAAGCCTCAAACTTTGTGAGCATGATCAATACCCCAAATAAGGATGCTACACCAAGTGGTGCATCAAGGGGAGATGATTAGCTTGACTCAATCAACATGAAACTGTTTCTGTTGATTTCTAGGGTTCACCAAAGTTACATTGGCTAGTTTCTCCAAATGAGCTCAAATTTGGTGAAGCACCCTATTTTCTCATGCCTTTCAACCCTGTCAAGTGCCATGCCAATTGAACTTCATTTGCTTGATCAAACCATGATCAAACACCTTCTGCAGAAATCTTAAAACCCCTACTTTTACCACTTTCACTTTTCTCCAATGCCTCAGCTTCTTACCACAGGTGCCCTAGGTTACTAGCAAACCCCAGTAACTCCCCCAGCACCTCAGCTCTATGATTGAGGGGTGAAACCTCCACTTTACCTTGCTGGACAGCAGTTTTCACCAAGTCCCCTAGCCCTCCTCCCTCTCTCTCTGCACCCCAGAGCATCCAAGGCCTTGGGGCAATTCTATACTACTCCCTCAACACCCCAGACACTGTTGGACACGCTGGGACGAGCCAAGCCAACGAGAGCGCGACGATGCCGGTCACACGCGCGCTCTGGAGCGCGTGAACAGTGCTCCCGCACGCTGGCTCGGGCCAATCATCGCCCCCCGACCACCTCGAGCCTCCCCCTCGCGCCTCCCAACGCGCCTCGACGTCCGCAGCCCCCTCCGGTGCTGTCCCCCTCCTCCTGCGCCCTCCAGTGGCCGTCGCCGCACGCGCGCTGGCCGCCCGCGGCGGCCACTCCTCGGGCTCACACGCGCGCACGCCCCTGCTGCTCCCCCGCTCCTCCTCTTACCTCCGCTGGACGTGGAAGACGTCCAGCAACACCCCCGACTCACTCCCGCAGCCTCCTGTGCGCTGTAGCGACAGGCCGGACCTCGCCGGCGCACGGGTCCACGGTGAACCACGGGCACGCCTATTTAAGACCTCCCCGAGCTCTCCCAACTCCATCACCAGCTCCACCACACCTCACTAGCCCCTCCTGCACCCTCAGATCAGCCCCGGAGCGCCCCAGTGCTCGGGATCGACCGGAGCTCCGCCGCGTCGGGCCGCCGGCGATCTCGAGGTACAGGCCTCCCCTGCTCCTCCCTCCGCCTGTTTTGGAACCGCAGCACACCCCTGACCATTTCCCCTCTCTTTCCCCTTCTGTTTGCAGTCGAAAACAACCCCGACCACCGACCTCCGACGAGCTTCCGCCGTCGCACCTCGTCGCCGGCGAACCAGAGCTCCCCGCCGTGCCGCGACACCACCACCGCATCCGCCACTCGACGCTGAACCTGACCCTGCCCTCCGTTGC
The DNA here is from genome assembly GCA_902687465.1 of Secale cereale. NCBI lineage: Eukaryota > Viridiplantae > Streptophyta > Magnoliopsida > Poales > Poaceae > Secale > Secale cereale. Next base: position 114,761,303 of record LR738714.1, on the reverse strand, counting down.
CGTCGCCGTCGCCGGAGTCGTCGCCGGTGAGCTCGCCGTCGCCGTGGCCGTAGGGTTGAAGATGACAGGCGGGCCCCGCCTGTCATCCACCCGCCTCTCTCCTCTCCTCTGGGCCACTGACCCACGGGCCCCGCCCGTCAGGTTTGAAACCTGACGTGCGCGCGCGCTGGCCCGTGCGGCTGGGCTAGTCAGCCCTGGGCCGTGCACTGTGGCCCTTTGGCCCAGTTGCACAGGGACCCTTTTTCTTTTTCTTTTATGTTAATGTTTCAAACATTTTTACAGAAAAGAATATTGATCCAAATTAATTATTTCCAACTCCTAAAATCTTGTAATATTCCAACCTATTTAATGGTACTACTCTCATTCAAATCCATGAAACTTTTATGTACTGTTTAAATTTAAATTCAAATTTAAGCAGTATAACTCCTGTTCAAAAATCCATATATCCTATTCTGTGACTCCAAAACTCCAACTAAGATTTTTCCCCATCTTAGAAAACTCTCTAGTATTTTACAAAAATAAGTTGACATTTTTCTGAGCACTTTGGTTTTTCTGTCTTATTTGTATTCTTATTTTTCCGTTATTATTATGCGACGTATAGATCCCGTATTCGAAGAAGTTGCTGTGGAAGAAGAAGGGGAAGGACTAGAAGACTTTGAAGACCAGGCCAATCCAGGCAAGCAGCCCTTTGACCATGATGCACTTGTTCCTCGGAACCCGTTGGTTTCCGATGCATGATGAATAGGGTTACGATGGTAACCTAGATGAACCACCACATGATGCATGCTTTATTGTTGATCTTGCTACATGCTAGATGACATGCAATAGTTGGTCTTGATGCTCATATGATGCATGTGTGATATAAACCCCCGTAGTGGAAACTTTGCATGAACCCATCGGGTGCCCCTAATGCCCGAGGGTGATGAAGTGTTAGGTCATCACTTGAGAAAGAAGTGATGTGCCGGTAATATCATGTGCATGGTGGAATGATGGATTAGATTTATGTGTGTCTACCGTCCCAACCGAACATGTGCAACCACACTACCCCTTATGGGACGGGGCTTTATTGATTACTTAGGTCGATACTAGCATGGTGCCCGCATTACTAGTGACGGGAAGACTTGAGGTCTTTCCCGGGACGGGGTCGTGCTTGGATAGGCGACCATGACTGTTTTCACAGGGCACCGGACACACCGTTGGTCCCTTCGGGTACGCGTGAACATTGAAATTAGGGCAAGTCCCGTGATCTATTGTTTGTACCCCAAGGCTGTGTGCCAACGAGTGGACTCTATGTTAGTGTCGTCTAAGGAAAGATAATGACCGGGTGCTTACCCCGGGTACTTGAGGTACCGCGGGTCGTGGATGACACGGAAGTTCCCCGGATCTTGTGGGTAAAGTGCGCAACCTCTGCAGAGTGTCAAACTATTCGAATAGCCGTGTCCACGGTCATGGACAGTTGGGTGGTGCTACTTAAACTATGTCCAGAATTTTACTTCATCAGTGTTGATATGTGTGTGACAAGTCAAGCTGGAGACTTGACTCAGTTGAGATGAATCATAACCATGTTGATATTGGTAACCTGCTATCGAGGTTACGCGAGGTTAATGATGCATAAGCTTGATGATATCATATTGCTCTAGCCTCCTGCTAGATTGTTCATATTTATTCAATTGCAATGTTACTTGAACCACATCATGGGTTGCTTGCGAGTACATTCAAAGTACTCATTGGCTTGCCACTGGTTATTTAATTGGCCAGGCATGGAAGAACAGGATTATGAGGAAGAGTTCTTTGGAGACGACCATGCGAACTAGGACGCTATCCCAGTCAGAATGCCTGTAGGGTTAAGGCAGATGGCATGGGTTCTACCCGTTTTATCGAAGACTTCCGCTATTTGAGTATTTGCTATTCAGCCCGTGGGGCTCTATCTCTGTAAGACTTGGCCATAATGGCCTTAATTCGTGTAAGACTATTTGTATGGATGTAAGACTCTTGTTATTTCAGCTTCTGTGTGTTCAGTGAGCATTGATCTCTGGGATCACTGTACACGTGCATTCGGTGATCTCGACTTCTAAGTCGGGGTCCCCACAGAGCTGGTATCAGAGCCATCCTGACTGTAGGAAGCCTTAGTTAGCATGGGCGTTAGTTAGTTGAGACCTTTTTTTCAAAACCTTCTGAACCTCTCTTCTTTTCTAAACCTGAGATTCTCTCAGCTTATTAACCCTTCCTATTCCACCTTGTAGATGGCCGCTGTTCCCGAAGAGCACCTGACCACTGGGTTTCCCCTACTTCTCGAGGATAGCCTCCAGGAGTGTCAGTTCCACCGAGCACCCATCCTCACCTACCACGAGCATTGGGTGAGCGATACTGAGGCGGAGTACCATGTGGAAGTGATCGTGAGGGCAAACGATCCTCCCACAAGTTGGTTCTTCGAGGGACCCCAGATGACGACACTACCACTTGCTGCCGAAGCTGCTGCACTCAAGGCACTAACCCGTCTCCGCGAGCTTCTTCCGGAGATGGCCGCCAAGATGGCAACACGCTTCTTACCTTACCGGAAGGAAGGTGACGAAGAAAGCAGCGCACTAGCTCCTCCACTGAAGGATGGACTCTCGCTTCAGTTCCAGACCTACTTCAGTCTATGTGCCGACAGCCTGGCACAAGACTTGGCCTCGGAATCAATGAAGCTTCGAGAAGAACTCTACAAGACCAAGGCACTTCTTCGTCGAGCCCAAGAGAAGGCAACCAGGATCAAGAAGGAAGGAGCACCTTCTGGACAATCCGCGATCGCATATCGAGGTGGAAGGCCCTCCGAGGATGTGTCTTCCAAGGATGAAGAACCACCTCGGCGACGCCGGATGACAGCAAGGGAATATCGCAAGCTTTTCCCTGCACCACCGTCGAAGCACCGTCGTATCCAACTCCTCCACTCCCCCACTCCCTCAAGTGACAAGGGAGCCCAGTCAGATGAAGACAAGGAGGAAGACCCAGAAGAGCCGGAATACGCGACCGAGCATTCCGCCGCTTAGGCATTATTCGCTACTCGGATATGCCAGTTGTAACCCCTACGGTAGGATAGGTCGTGTAACCCCTATGCGCAGTCGAGTCCTTGTATGGTTCATATGAAACCATCTAGTGCTAGCTTTTGCCGTGTCTGGATGTAAGTCGTAATCTTCCTTCGGGAATATGTAAACGACTACATCACCCATTTGGATTTTAATGAAAGTGTTTTGGCCTTACGGCCCTTGCATGATTTGATTTAGTGTCACACCCACCCCCTTACTAGGCACCTATCTGTCTGCTTTTCCTCTTCCGAGTCATGAGACCTTTTACCGCTCCAACAGGATGCCT
>LR738714.1:114709538-114757942 GCA_902687465.1 Secale cereale | reverse complement strand
TCACCAAAGTTACATTGGCTAGTTTCTCCAAATGAGCTCAAATTTGGTGAAGCACCCTATTTTCTCATGCCTTTCAACCCTGTCAAGTGCCATGCCAATTGAACTTCATTTGCTTGATCAAACCATGATCAAACACCTTCTGCAGAAATCTTAAAACCCCTACTTTTACCACTTTCACTTTTCTCCAATGCCTCAGCTTCTTACCACAGGTGCCCTAGGTTACTAGCAAACCCCAGTAACTCCCCCAGCACCTCAGCTCTATGATTGAGGGGTGAAACCTCCACTTTACCTTGCTGGACAGCAGTTTTCACCAAGTCCCCTAGCCCTCCTCCCTCTCTCTCTGCACCCCAGAGCATCCAAGGCCTTGGGGCAATTCTATACTACTCCCTCAACACCCCAGACACTGTTGGACACGCTGGGACGAGCCAAGCCAACGAGAGCGCGACGATGCCGGTCACACGCGCGCTCTGGAGCGCGTGAACAGTGCTCCCGCACGCTGGCTCGGGCCAATCATCGCCCCCCGACCACCTCGAGCCTCCCCCTCGCGCCTCCCAACGCGCCTCGACGTCCGCAGCCCCCTCTGGTGCTGTCCCCCTCCTCCTGCGCCCTCCAGTGGCCGTCGCCGCACGCGCGCTGGCCGCCCGCGGCGGCCACTCCTCGGGCTCACACGCGCGCACGCCCCTGCTGCTCCCCCGCTCCTCCTCTTACCTCCGCTGGACGTGGAAGACGTCCAGCAACACCCCCGACTCACTCCCGCAGCCTCCTGTGCGCTGTAGCGACAGGCCGGACCTCGCCGGCGCACGGGTCCACGGTGAACCACGGGCACGCCTATTTAAGACCTCCCCGAGCTCTCCCAACTCCATCACCAGCTCCACCACACCTCACTAGCCCCTCCTGCACCCTCAGATCAGCCCCGGAGCGCCCCAGTGCTCGGGATCGACCGGAGCTCCGCCGCGTCGGGCCGCCGGCGATCTCGAGGTACAGGCCTCCCCTGCTCCTCCCTCCGCCTGTTTTGGAACCGCAGCACACCCCTGACCATTTCCCCTCTCTTTCCCCTTCTGTTTGCAGTCGAAAACAACCCCGACCACCGACCTCCGACGAGCTTCCGCCGTCGCACCTCGTCGCCGGCGAACCAGAGCTCCCCGCCGTGCCGCGACACCACCACCGCATCCGCCACTCGACGCTGAACCTGACCCTGCCCTCCGTTGCCGTCGCCGTGGCCGGAGTCGTCGCCGGTGAGCTCGCCGTCGCCGTGGCCGTAGGGTTGAAGATGACAGGCGGGCCCCGCCTGTCATCCACCCGCCTCCCTCCTCTCCTCTGGGCCACTGACCCACGGGCCCCGCCCGTCAGGTTTGAAACCTGACGTGCGCGCGCGCTGGCCCGTGCGGCTGGGCTAGTCAGCCCTGGGCCGTGCACTGTGGCCCTTTGGCCCAGTTGCACAGGGACCCTTTTTCTTTTTCTTTTCTGTTAATGTTTCAAACATTTTTACAGAAAAGAATATTGATCCAAATTAATTATTTCCAACTCCTAAAATCTTGTAATATTCCAACCTATTTAATGGTACTACTCTCATTCAAATCCATGAAACTTTTATGTACTGTTTAAATTTAAATTCAAATTTAAGCAGTATAACTCCTGTTCAAAAATCCATATATCCTATTCTGTGACTCCAAAACTCCAACTAAGATTTTTCCCCATCTTAGAAAACTCTCTAGTATTTTACAAAAATAAGTTGACATTTTTCTGAGCACTTTGGTTTTTCTGTCTTATTTGTATTCTTATTTTTCCGTTATTATTATGCGACGTATAGATCCCGTATTCGAAGAAGTTGCTGTGGAAGAAGAAGGGGAAGGACTAGAAGACTTTGAAGACCAGGCCAATCCAGGCAAGCAGCCCTTTGACCATGATGCACTTGTTCCTCGGAACCCGTTGGTTTCCGATGCATGATGAATAGGGTTACGATGGTAACCTAGATGAACCACCACATGATGCATGCTTTATTGTTGATCTTGCTACATGCTAGATGACATGCAATAGTTGGTCTTGATGCTCATATGATGCATGTGTGATATAAACCCCCGTAGTGGAAACTTTGCATGAACCCATCGGGTGCCCCTAATGCCCGAGGGTGATGAAGTGTTAGGTCATCACTTGAGAAAGAAGTGATGTGCCGGTAATATCATGTGCATGGTGGAATGATGGATTAGATTTATGTGTGTCTACCGTCCCAACCGAACATGTGCAACCACACTACCCCTTATGGGACGGGGCTTTATTGATTACTTAGGTCGATACTAGCATGGTGCCCGCATTACTAGTGACGGGAAGACTTGAGGTCTTTCCCGGGACGGGGTCGTGCTTGGATAGGCGACCATGACTGTTTTCACAGGGCACCGGACACACCGTTGGTCCCTTCGGGTACGCGTGAACATTGAATTAGGGCAAGTCCCGTGATCTATTGTTTGTACCCGAGGGCCGTGTGCCAACGAGTGGACTCTATGTTAGTGTCGTCTAAGGAAAGGTAATGACCGGGTGCTTACCCCGGGTACTTGAGGTACCGCGGGTCGTGGATGACACGGAAGTTCCCCGGATCTTGTGGGTAAAGTGTGCAACCTCTGCAGAGTGTCAAACTATTCGAATAGCCGTGTCCACGGTCATGGACAGTTGGGTAACCGCTCTTGGGCTACGTCCAATGTTTGTGAAACCATGCGTGTGTATGTGAGTCAAGGTGGTGACTTGACTCGATGAGATGAATCATATTCATGTCGATGTTGGTAACCTGTTCTCGAGGTTACGCGAGGTTATTGATGCATAAAGCTGATGATAGCATATTGTTCTAGCCTCCTGCTAGGTTGTTCATTATTATTCAATTGCATTGTTACTTGAACCACATCATGGGTTGCTTGCGAGTACATTCAAAGTACTCATTGGCTTGCCACTGGTTATTTAATTGGCCAGGCATGGAAGAACAAGATTATGAGGAAGAGTTCTTTGGAGACGACCATGCGAACTAGGACGCTATCCCAGTCAGAATGCCTGTAGGGTTAAGGCAGATGGCATGGGTTCTACCCGTTTTATCGAAGACTTCCGCTACTTGAGTTATTTGCTATTCAGCCCGTGAGGCTCTATCTATGTAAGACTTGGCCATAATGGCCTTAATTCGTGTAAGACTATTTGTATGGATGTAAGACTCTTGTTATTTCAGCTTCTGTGTGTTCAGTGAGCATTGATCTCTGGGATCACTGTACACGTGCATTCGATGATCTCGACTTATAAGTCGGGGTCCCCACAGAGCTGGTATCAGAGCCATCCTGACTGTAGGAAGCCTTAGTTAGCATGGGCGTTAGTTAGTTGAGACCCCTTTTTCAAAACCTTCTGAACCTCTCTTCTTTTCTAAACCTGAGATTTCCTCAGCTTATTAACCCTCCTATTCCACCTTTGTAGATGGCCGCTGTTCCCGAAGAGCACCTGACCACTAGGTTTCCCCTACTTCTCGAGGATAGCCTCCAGGAGTGTCAGTTCCACCGAGCACCCATCCTCACCTACCACGAGCATTGGGTGAGCGATACTGAGGTGGAGTACCATGTGGAAGTGATCGTGAAGGCAAACGATCCTCCCACAAGTTGGTTCTTCGAGGGACCCCAGATGACGACACTACCACTCGCTGCCGAGGCTGCTGCACTCAAGGCACTAACCCGTCTCCGCGAGCTTCTTCCGGAGATGGCAGCCAAGATGGCAACTCGCTTCTTACCTTACCGGAAGGAAGGTGACGAAGAAAGCAGCGCACTAGCCCCTCCACTGAAGGATGGACTCTCGCTTCGGTTCCAGACCTACTTCAGTCTATGTGCCGACAGCCTGGCACAAGACTTGGCCTCGGAATCAATGAAGCTTCGAGAAGAACTTTACAAGACCAAGGCACTTCTTCGTCGAGCTCAAGAGAAGGCAAACAGGATTAAGAAGGAAGGAGCACCTTCTGGACAATCCGCTATCGCATATCGAGGCGGAAGACCCTCCGAGGATGTGTCTTCCAAGGGAGAAGAACCACCTCGGCGACGCCGGATGACAGCAAGGGAATATCGCAAGCTTTTCCCTGCACCACCGTCCAAGCACCGTCGTATCCAACTCCTCCACTCCCCCACTCCCTCCAGTGACAAAGGAGCCCAGTCAGATGAAGACAAGGAGGAAGACCCAGAAGAGCCGGAATACGCGACCGAGCATTCCGCCGCTTAGGCATTATTCGCTACTCGGATATGCCCGTTGTAACCCCTATGGTAGGATAGGTCGTGTAACCCCTATGCGCAGTCGAGTCCTTGTATGGTTCATATGAAACCATCTAGTGCTAGCTTTTGTCGTGTCTGGATGTAAGTCGTAATCTTCCTTCGGGAATGTGTAAACGACTACATCACCCATTTGGATTTTAATGAATGTGTTTTGGCCTCTCGGCCCTTGCATAATTTTGATTTAGTGTCACACCCACCCCCTTACTAGGCACCTATCTATCTGCTTTTCCTCTTCCGAGTCATGAGACCTTTTACCGCTCCAACAGGATGCCTGTTGTAACTCGTACTGGTACCTCTACCCAGCAGCCCGAAGCCGGAGCATCCTCTCAGCCAGAGGCAGACCACGACCAAACCAACGACCAAGCTCCACCACCACCTCCTCCAAGCATGGACATGGCTCAGCTTCTCCAAGCTTTCCGAGAGGAACGCCAAGCCAACACTGCAGCTCTTCAGCTGATTGCTCAAGCTGTTGCCAACAACCGCCAACCGGCGGGGAATGGCAATGGACGTTCCACGTTGGCAGAGTTCAAGAAGCATGCACCGCCAACCTTCATCGAGACTGCTGAACCCCTGGATGCTGATGACTGGGTCCGTTCCATTGAGGAGATTCTGGAACTAGTCGGATGCACCGAAGATCGCGAGAAGGTGGCTTATGCAGCCCACTGCCTCGGGGGAACCGCAAGAGCTTGGTGGGATGGATTCAAGGTCATGCATGCTGAACAAGACATCACTTGGGTTAACTTCAAGGCAGAATTCCGCAAGGCCCACATTCCTTCTGGAGTCATGGCTATCAAAAAGCGCGAGTTCCGAGCCCTGAAGCAAGGAAGTGGCACTGTCACGGAGTACATGCAGAAGTTCAGTATTCTGTCAAGGTATGCCCCTGAGGATGTCAGCACTGATGCTGCCAAAAGGGAGCGCTTCATGGAAGGCCTTAATCAGACTCTGCAGTATTCGCTTGTCGTGTGCGACTGCCCGTCTTTCCCTGACCTGGTAAACAAGGCACTTATGCTTGAAGGCAAGCGGCGTGCTTTGGAAGACACTCGCAAACGCAAGTTGATCAGTAAGGGAAGTTCCAGCAACCAGAAGCCTCGTCCGTGGCAGTCAGCCTCGGCCAAGCCAACCTATCAGCAGCCAAGAGCTCCTGCACCTCGTGCCAACCCCAGGCCAGCTTTCAACCCCAATACCAATGGTGGCAACAAGATCAACACTCCAAATCAAGTCACTTGTTTTGGGTGTGGTCAGCCCGGACACATCTCCAGGGTGTGCCCCAACAAGAAGCCTGATGCCCCGCGCCCCAATGCGCAGAACCAGGGTCAAGGCCGTGGAATGCCACCAAGGAACCCAGCTCCTCGCAATCCGCCAAACTATGGGAAGGGGCGTGTGAATCACGTCACTGCTGAAGAAGCCCAGGAAGACCCGGACGTCGTGCTGGGTACGTTCCTTGTCAACTCAGCACCTGCAACTGTCTTGTTTGATTCTGGAGCAACGCATTCATTTGTCACTCAGAGATTTGCATTAAAAAGTGGCATGACCCCTACACCCCTGAATAACCCTATGGTGGTACAAACCCCCGGAGCCGAGATGAGAGCCAAGATAGGCTGTAAAGGAGTCAGTATTACCATTAACGGTGTAGACTTCCTAGCAGACCTTATCGTCCTGAGATCGCAAGGCTTGGATGTGATCCTAGGTATGAATTGGCTCAGCAAGCACCAAGGCTTGTTAGACTGTGCCAATCGGACAGTCACTGTGACCAATGACCAAGGTGTAGAAGTCAAGTTTGCCCCCAACTCCTCTTCCGCTCAAGCCGCTAAAATCAACTGTCTGTCTGAAGTTGGGCTAGACCAAGTACCGGTGATATGTGAGTATCCTGATGTCTTTCCGGATGAACTACCGGGAATGCCCCCTGACCGTGACATTGAGTTCATCATCGAGCTCGTGCCCGGAGCAGGACCCATCTATAAGAAGCCTTATAGAATGGGAACGGAAGAATTAGCCGAGTTGAAGAAGCAGCTAGAAGAGCAGCTAAGGAAAGGATTTATCCGCCCGAGTGCCTCCCCTTGGGGATCTCCTGTTCTGTTTGTGGCAAAGAGGGACGGTACCATCCGCTTATGCATTGACTATCGTTCCCTCAATGAAGTTACAATCAAGAACAAGTACCCACTTCCCAAGATCGAAGATCTGTTTGATCAACTCAGCGGAGCCAAGGTATTCTCCAAGATCGACCTCAGATCTGGGTATTACCAGCTGAAGATCAGACCCCAAGATATTCCGAAGACGGCATTCGTAACCAGATATGGCCTGTACGAGTGCACGGTCATGTCTTTTGGGTTAACCAATGCCCCAGCTTACTTCATGTATCTCATGAATAAAGTCTTCATGGAATATTTGGACAAGTTCGTTGTTGTCTTCATTGATGACATTCTCGTGTTCTCGAAGTCGGAGGAAGAACATGAGCAACATCTGAGGATGGTCCTAGACAAGCTTCGTGAGCACCAACTGTATGCCAAGTTCAGCAAGTGTGAGTTTTGGCTGCACAAAGTTGGATTCTTAGGTCATGTCCTGACCGAGGAAGGATTATCTGTTGATCCTGCAAAAGTCGAAGCTGTGACCCAATGGCAATCTCCAACGACCGTCAAGGAAGTCAGAAGCTTCCTCGGATTGGCGGGTTATTACCGCAAGTTCGTGGAAGGATTCTCTAGCATTGCACGACCAATGACTCAGCTCCTCAAGAAGGACAAGAAGTTTGAGTGGACGCCAAAATGCGAAGAGAGCTTCCAAGAGCTCAAGAAGAGATTGACCACCGCCCCAGTTCTGGCAACACCTGATATTCACAAGGAGTTTGTGATATATTGTGATGCCTCTCGAACCGGATTGGGAAGCGTTCTGATGCAAGAAGGCCGCGTCATAGCATACCTCTCTAGGCAGCTACGACCTCATGAGGAGAACTACGCTACTCACGATCTTGAGCTAGCAGCAGTGGTTCATGCCTTGAAGACATGGCGGCATTACCTCCTAGGGAAACGGTGTGAGATTTACACAGACCACAAAAGTCTGAAGTATATTTTCACCCAGAAAGAGTTGAACATGAGGCAGCGGAGATGGTTGGAACTCATCAAGGATTATGACCTCAGTGTTCAGTATCACCCTGGGAAGGCCAACGTGGTGGCCGATGCCTTAAGCAGGAAGGCTTGCTCTTTGAATGTCATTATTCAAGAAAGACAGCCAGCCTTGTTTAAGGAGATCGAACAATTCAGTTTGGAATTGGTCACCCCCGGATTTCTAGATCATTTGGAAGTCAGACCAACCTTGATGGACGACGTCAAGAAAGCTCAAGGAGGACACGCAAGCATTGAAGGTATCAAGAGGAAGATGAAGATGGGCAAGGCCCCAGGATTCTCCGAAGACGAGCACGGGATTGTTTGGTACAAAGGTCGTCTCTGCATACCAAACAACCCCGAGTTGAAGACGCTGATTCTGCAAGAAGCCCACGACACCCCGTATTCCATCCACCCCGGAGGAACCAAGATGTACCAAGACTTGAAGGCACGATTCTGGTGGCACGGTATGAAGAGAGAGATTGCAACCTATGTTGCAAAGTGTGATGTGTGCCAAAAGGTCAAGGCTGAATATCAGCGACCCGCTGGATTGCTTCAACCACTCAAGGTTCCTGAGTGGAAGTGGGACAAAGTCGGAATGGACTTCATCACTGGACTACCAAGGTCAAATAGAGGACATGACTCTATCTGGGTCATAGTCGATCATTTGACCAAGGTGGCTCATTTCATTCCTGTCAAGACCACTTATGATGGCAACCGGCTGGCAGCTCTCTACATGGACCGAATCGTAAGTCTTCACGGTGTTCCCAAGGAGATTGTGTCAGATCGAGGAACCCAGTTCACCTCAAGGTTCTGGAAGAAGTTCCAAGAAGCCTTGGGAACCAAGTTGTCTTTCAGCACAGCTTTCCACCCACAGACCGGAGGGCAGACTGAGCGAGTCAATCAGATTCTCGAAGATATGCTCCGAGCCTGTGTCCTGGCATATGGAGCCAAGTGGGAAGACTATCTCCCTTTCGCCGAGTTCTCTTATAACAACAGTTACCAGTCAAGCCTACAGATGGCACCATTTGAGGCATTGTACGGACGCAGATGTCGCACACCCCTCAACTGGTCAGAGACTGGAGAAGGACTAGTCTTTGGACCGGATATTCTCCGCGCAGCAGAAGAGCAAGTCCAACTAGTCAGAGAGCGACTAAAGGCAGCCAAGTCAAGGCAGAAGAGTTATGCTGACACTCGACGCCGAGACATGAGTTTCCGTGTCGGAGATCATGTGTACCTGCGGGTAACTCCTCTGAAGGGAACCAAGCGTTTCCATGTCAAGGGGAAGCTCGCACCAAGGTTCATTGGGCCCTTTGAGATCACTGCACGACGAGGAGAAGTGGCTTATCAGTTGGAACTACCACCTGAGCTATCCGATGTGCACAATGTGTTCCATGTGTCACAACTCCGGAAATGTCTCCAAGTTCCAGACAAGCCCAGTCTCTACAAGGATGTGGATCACCAAGCCATTGATCTGCAGCCTGACTTGACCTACCGCGAGAAGCCTATCCGTATCCTGGACGAAGCAGAACGACGTACGCGGAGCCGTACCATCAAGTACTTCAAGGTTCAGTGGAGCAACCACACCGAAGCAGAAGCAACCTGGGAACGAGAAGACTATCTTAGATCCGAGTTTCCCGACCTCTTTTAAGCCCTAGTTTAGGAATCTCGGGGACGAGATTCTTGTAAGGGGGGTAGGTCTGTCACACCCTGCATTTTGTAACATGTTATTTGTAACTTTGAAGCATGAAAATTTGGACCAGCAAAAAATTTTAGCATCATTTGGCTTTTATTTGGAATTGAGTTTCTCTGCATTTGTTTTTCTTGTGCTCATTAAAGTCAACTATGACCTCTTGTAGATTTCATCTCCTTATCCAAAACTTCTGCCCAATGATCATGCCAAGTGTTATATAGCGGTATAGTATTTTCTTATAAAATTAATTTGGCCAAAAAGTATTTTATAAATTTATTTTCCAAAAACCCCTGAATTGAGATTTGCACTGCAAGTACTTGATTAAGGGTGTGAAAACTTTTTCTAAAGGTTTATTTGAGACCTAGTAGTCATAGGACTCCCAGAAACCACAAAGGTATAATTTTAAAAGTTATTTTCCTATTTTATTTAAAAGCTTTTTCTTAAGGCCAGAAATGATCTTTAATAGGGGAAAATTATTTAACTGTTTCAAAAATATTTGCCAAAATTCAGGGAGACTCATAGGACATATATTGTCCATATATAAGAATTTCAACACTTGGTCATGTTCAAAATATTGGGCTAAACCCTCTAAAACCCTTTCTGGATATTTCAAGCTTTTGAAATATTTACAAAGGAATTTTTCTCCAAAAATTCCAGGGAAATTCTATCATGTCATATATGACATGTTTGATGATCTTGCAAAGCCTCATGCATTGGAGATCAAGGAAACCACCTCAAACCCCTTCATAACCAATCTGTCCATATCTGAAGTTTGAGCAACTCTACATTGCCAAACTTGTCCAAGTGCTCTCAAACTTGGTGCACATGCTAGGATAGCCTAATAAGGCACCTAGACCAAATGGCACAATATTTGGAATAGAGCAACTTGATCAGATCACCTCAAAACCCTTTCTGTTCAAATACAAATTTGAACAACTTTACATTACCAACTTTTTATCTGGAGCCTCAAACTTTGTGAGCATGATCAATACCCCAAATGAGGATGCTACACCAAGTGGTGCATCAAGGGGAGATGATTAGCTTGACTCAATCAACATGAAACTGTTTCTGTTGATTTCTAGGGATCACCAAAGTTACATTGGCTAGTTTCTCCAAATGAGCTCAAATTTGGTGAAGCACCCTATTTTCTCATGCCTTTCAACCCTGTCAAGTGCCATGCCAATTGAACTTCATTTGCTTGATCAAACCATGATCAAACACCTTCTGCAGAAATCTTAAAACCCCTACTTTTACCACTTTCACTTTTCTCCAATGCCTCAGCTTCTTACCACAGGTGCCCTAGGTTACTAGCAAACCCCAGTAACTCCCCCAGCACCTCAGCTCTATGATTGAGGGGTGAAACCTCCACTTTACCTTGCTGGACAGCAGTTTTCACCAAGTCCCCTAGCCCTCCTCCCTCTCTCTCTGCACCCCAGAGCATCCAAGGCCTTGGGGCAATTCTATACTACTCCCTCAACACCCCAGACACTGTTGGACACGCTGGGACGAGCCAAGCCAACGAGAGCGCGACGATGCCGGTCACACGCGCGCTCTGGAGCGCGTGAACAGTGCTCCCGCACGCTGGCTCGGGCCAATCATCGCCCCCCGACCACCTCGAGCCTCCCCCTCGCGCCTCCCAACGCGCCTCGACGTCCGCAGCCCCCTCCGGTGCTGTCCCCCTCCTCCTGCGCCCTCCAGTGGCCGTCGCCGCACGCGCGCTGGCCGCCCGCGGCGGCCACTCCTCGGGCTCACACGCGCGCACGCCCCTGCTGCTCCCCCGCTCCTCCTCTTACCTCCGCTGGACGTGGAAGACGTCCAGCAACACCCCCGACTCACTCCCGCAGCCTCCTGTGCGCTGTAGCGACAGGCCGGACCTCGCCGGCGCACGGGTCCACGGTGAACCACGGGCACGCCTATTTAAGACCTCCCCGAGCTCTCCCAACTCCATCACCAGCTCCACCACACCTCACTAGCCCCTCCTGCACCCTCAGATCAGCCCCGGAGCGCCCCAGTGCTCGGGATCGACCGGAGCTCCGCCGCGTCGGGCCGCCGGCGATCTCGAGGTACAGGCCTCCCCTGCTCCTCCCTCCGCCTGTTTTGGAACCGCAGCACACCCCTGACCATTTCCCCTCTCTTTCCCCTTCTGTTTGCAGTCGAAAACAACCCCGACCACCGACCTCCGACGAGCTTCCGCCGTCGCACCTCGTCGCCGGCGAACCAGAGCTCCCCGCCGTGCCGCGACACCACCACCGCATCCGCCACTCGACGCTGAACCTGACCCTGCCCTCCGTTGCCGTCGCCGTGGCCGGAGTCGTCGCCGGTGAGCTCGCCGTCGCCGTGGCCGTAGGGTTGAAGATGACAGGCGGGCCCCGCCTGTCATCCACCCGCCTCCCTCCTCTCCTCTGGGCCACTGACCCACGGGCCCCGCCCGTCAGGTTTGAAACCTGACGTGCGCGCGCGCTGGCCCGTGCGGCTGGGCTAGTCAGCCCTGGGCCGTGCACTGTGGCCCTTTGGCCCAGTTGCACAGGGACCCTTTTTCTTTTTCTTTTCTGTTAATGTTTCAAACATTTTTACAGAAAAGAATATTGATCCAAATTAATTATTTCCAACTCCTAAAATCTTGTAATATTCCAACCTATTTAATGGTACTACTCTCATTCAAATCCATGAAACTTTTATGTACTGTTTAAATTTAAATTCAAATTTAAGCAGTATAACTCCTGTTCAAAAATCCATATATCCTATTCTGTGACTCCAAAACTCCAACTAAGATTTTTCCCCATCTTAGAAAACTCTCTAGTATTTTACAAAAATAAGTTGACATTTTTCTGAGCACTTTGGTTTTTCTGTCTTATTTGTATTCTTATTTTTCCGTTATTATTATGCGACGTATAGATCCCGTATTCGAAGAAGTTGCTGTGGAAGAAGAAGGGGAAGGACTAGAAGACTTTGAAGACCAGGCCAATCCAGGCAAGCAGCCCTTTGACCATGATGCACTTGTTCCTCGGAACCCGTTGGTTTCCGATGCATGATGAATAGGGTTACGATGGTAACCTAGATGAACCACCACATGATGCATGCTTTATTGTTGATCTTGCTACATGCTAGATGACATGCAATAGTTGGTCTTGATGCTCATATGATGCATGTGTGATATAAACCCCCGTAGTGGAAACTTTGCATGAACCCATCGGGTGCCCCTAATGCCCGAGGGTGATGAAGTGTTAGGTCATCACTTGAGAAAGAAGTGATGTGCCGGTAATATCATGTGCATGGTGGAATGATGGATTAGATTTATGTGTGTCTACCGTCCCAACCGAACATGTGCAACCACACTACCCCTTATGGGACGGGGCTTTATTGATTACTTAGGTCGATACTAGCATGGTGCCCGCATTACTAGTGACGGGAAGACTTGAGGTCTTTCCCGGGACGGGGTCGTGCTTGGATAGGCGACCATGACTGTTTTCACAGGGCACCGGACACACCGTTGGTCCCTTCGGGTACGCGTGAACATTGAAATTAGGGCAAGTCCCGTGATCTATTGTTTGTACCCCAAGGCTGTGTGCCAACGAGTGGACTCTATGTTAGTGTCGTCTAAGGAAAGATAATGACCGGGTGCTTACCCCGGGTACTTGAGGTACCGCGGGTCGTGGATGACACGGAAGTTCCCCGGATCTTGTGGGTAAAGTGCGCAACCTCTGCAGAGTGTCAAACTATTCGAATAGCCGTGTCCACGGTCATGGACAGTTGGGTGGTGCTACTTAAACTATGTCCAGAATTTTACTTCATCAGTGTTGATATGTGTGTGACAAGTCAAGCTGGAGACTTGACTCAGTTGAGATGAATCATAACCATGTTGATATTGGTAACCTGCTATCGAGGTTACGCGAGGTTAATGATGCATAAGCTTGATGATATCATATTGCTCTAGCCTCCTGCTAGATTGTTCATATTTATTCAATTGCAATGTTACTTGAACCACATCATGGGTTGCTTGCGAGTACATTCAAAGTACTCATTGGCTTGCCACTGGTTATTTAATTGGCCAGGCATGGAAGAACAGGATTATGAGGAAGAGTTCTTTGGAGACGACCATGCGAACTAGGACGCTATCCCAGTCAGAATGCCTGTAGGGTTAAGGCAGATGGCATGGGTTCTACCCGTTTTATCGAAGACTTCCGCTATTTGAGTATTTGCTATTCAGCCCGTGGGGCTCTATCTCTGTAAGACTTGGCCATAATGGCCTTAATTCGTGTAAGACTATTTGTATGGATGTAAGACTCTTGTTATTTCAGCTTCTGTGTGTTCAGTGAGCATTGATCTCTGGGATCACTGTACACGTGCATTCGGTGATCTCGACTTCTAAGTCGGGGTCCCCACACCGAGCATATCCCGCTCCTCGCACCGCTCGCCCCCGTTCCCCTCCACTCCAGCAGAAGCGCTCGCAAGGGCGCAACTGCTCCTCGACTTCCCTCCAGCGGCAGACAAGGCCGAAGACTGGAGGGCCACCATCCAGAGCCTGATCGCCTTCGCCAACAATGACTCTCCACAGCAGCCGGCGACCTCGCGGCTGCGGCAAGCTGAGAAGACGAAGGCCGACGGCGACAAGACCGCCAGGGGTGCGACAACCGTGCACTCCCCGCCGCGGGAGCAGAGGACGCCGCCCCGCCGGAACAACGCCGACGACGGCTCCACGGCATCGTCGGATCCGCGGGCTCGTCGGGACCAGCGCCAGGTCCTCGACGACCGGCGACAAGAAGACGCTCGAACAACGATCGAGCGCCGCCGAGAAGCTCGGCGACAATCGGACCAGAGGGCTGGGAACGCTGTCGATGCGCGCGCGCCCGGTGAACCAGGCGACTTGCCGTACGCGGCAGGCTGCCCTGCGTTTACCCGTGAGCTGCGGCGCGTCCAGTGGCCCAGCATGAAGAATTTCAAGCCCGACGTACCGGAGAAGTACGACGGCAAAACGCACCCCTCGGAATTCCTCAGCGTTTACACCATCGCGGTGCAGGCTGCCGGGGGGCGCGATGAGAAGATCTTGGCAAACTACTTCCCGCTCGTGCTTAAGCTGAACGTTCGTTCCTGGCTTATGCACTTGCCGGAAGGCTCCATTTCTTCTTGGGCAGACCTTTGCCATCAGTTTGTTGGCGCCTTCACCGGCGGCCACAAACCCCACGGCCAGGAGAGCGATCTCCACATTTTGGCCCAGAAGGAAGGAGAGTCCCTGCGCAAGTACATCCAACGCTTCAGCCGTGTGCAGCACAACATCCCTGATGTCCACCCTGCCGCGGTTATCAGCGCGTTCCACCAGAACGTGCGTAACCGCCGCATGCATGAAGAAATGGCGATGACCAAGATTCGGGATGTCAGCGAGCTCTATGCTCTAGCTGATAAGTGCGCACGCGCTGAAGAGGGGAGGAGACTCCCCGGGGAGGATGCTGGCGCGGGAGGAAGCGACAGCGACGACGCCGCCCCGGCAAAGAAGGGCCGGCGGCGGAACAACAGAAGGAAAAACAAGAAGGAAGTGCTTGCCGTCGAGAAGTCCGGCAAGGAGGCTCCCGCCAAGCAAACACAGGCTGGCAGCTCCGGCAAGGAGCCCGCCCCTGTAGCGGCAGCCGACAAGCAGGACGGCTCCGACAAGCAGTACTGCAAGATCCACCGCACCAAAGGCCACGACCTCTCCAACTGCAAGCGCGTCGAGTACCTCGTCGAGCAGCAGAAAGCTGAGTATGAGAGGCGCGACAAGGAGAAGGCCCAAGGTGGCAGAGGAGAACCGAGCAAGAAGCGGTTGTTCAATGGCCGGGGAGGACGCCGCGGCAAGGCCAAGCAGCGGCAAGGTGATCGACCTCCCCGGGGCCGCGACAAGGATGAAGAGGACGACGACGAAGACATGGAGGACGAGGATAACAGCGAGCAGGAGTTCCAGAAGGCCACGGAGGTCCTGTGCGTCGACGGTGGCGCCTCTCTGCACACCTCCCACCGCCAGCTAAAGCAGTGGGTGCATGAGGTGAATGCAGCAGAGCCGCCCGTGGAGTCGCGCAGGCTCCTCGAATGGTCCAGCACGCCCATCATTTTTGATCTTGAGGATCACCCTGACCGCACCACCGCGGTCGGGTGCTTGCCGATGCTGGTCTCGCCCACCATCCGTAACCTCAAGGTCACCAAAATGTTGGTTGACGGCGGGGCCGGGCTGAACTTGATCTCCTCTGCTGTGATCAAGAAACTCCAAATCCCAGATGGCGAGCTCGAAGAGACCGGTTCTTTCCAAGGAATCAACCCGGGAAGGAGCAAGCCCAAGGGGAAGATCACTCTGCCGGTGACCTTTGGCGGGGAGCTCAACTTCAGAACTGAGCGCATCACTTTCGACGTCGCCGATATTCCATTGCCATACAATGGAATACTCGGCCGTCCTGCCCTCGCCAAGTTCATGGCAGCTTCGCATTATGCTTACAACGTACTCAAGATGCCTGGGCCGATAAGCGTCATCACTGTCCACGGCGACAAGAAAGATGCGCTTGTCTACGCCGACAAGATATACCGGGATGCGGCAGCTGCAGCCGAGAAGGATACACTTGCCGCTAAAGCTCCCGGGGGGAAGAAGACGAAGACCAAGTCCGGCAAGTGCTCTGGGGCCCACTCCGGCAACCGCACCTCTTCGGAGTGCTGCGCTGCCGTCGAGGACGTCCCATCGAGCTCCACCGGCAAGTGTAAGAAGGGGATGGCCGCTCCTCCGGCAACCAAGAAGGTGTCCGCCAAGGAGGACGGCACTGGTGGTACCTTCACCATCAGTGCCACACTTGACAGCAAATAGGAAAGCGCGCTCGTTGCCTTCCTGCAGGCGAATGTCGATGTGTTTGCCTGGCAACCATCTGACATCCCCGGTGTTCCCAGGAAGGTGATTGAGCACAAGCTTGCTGTCTGTCCTCATGCGTGGCCCATCAAGCAGAAGGTGAGAAAGCAAGCCGTGGAGCGCCAAGAATTCATCAACGAAGAGATCAAGAAGTTAGAGGCAGCAGGCCTAGTTAGAGGTGTGATCCATCCGACGTGGTTAGCGAACCCAGTCGTCGTGCGCAAGGCCAACGGGAAGTGGAGACTGTGTATAGACTTCACCGATGTGAATAAAGCATGTCCCAAGGATCCATTCCCTTTGCCGCGCATCGACCAGATTGTTGACTCCACTGCCGGATGTGAGCTACTCTGTTTTCTTGATGCATATTCAGGCTACCACCAGATCTTTATGGAAAAAGAGGATGAAGAGAAGACCGCATTTATCACTCCATGTGGCACTCATTGCTTCATACGCATGCCATTTGAACTGAAGAATGCAGGATCAACATTTGCAAGGGTAGTGCACACTGCTTTCGAGCCACAGATCCACAAAAACGTAGAGGCTTACATGGATGACATTGTGGTGAAGAGTAAGAGCAAAGAAACCCTGATCCAAGATTTGGAAGAAACATTTCAGAACCTGCACAGGATACAGCTCAAGTTGAACCCCGAGAAGTGCGTCTTTGGAGTCCCCTCCGGCAAGCTTCTCGGGTTCTTTGTGTCACAGAGGGGGATTGAAGCCAACCCCGACAAGATTAAGGCCATTGAGCAGATCGAGGCCCCAAAGCGCGTCAAGGATGTCAGAAGGCTTGCAGGTTGTGTGGCTGCCCTCAGTAGGTTCATTTCGAAATCTGTAGAACGCGCCCTGCCATTCTTCAAAATCTTGAAGAAGGCACGTCCCATGAAGTGGACTCCGGAAGCGGAGGCAGCGCTGCAAGATTTGAAACGGTACCTATCCTCCACTCCAATACTTGTCGCACCTAGACCACAGGAAAAGTTGTTGCTATACCTGGCGGCAACCAACCAGGTGGTTAGTGCTGCGTTAGTAGCGGAGAGGGAGCCCGACGAGGAATCTACACCACCGGCAAGCGAATCCAGTGACAAGCGGGGGGCTGCTCCGGCGAGTTCTGGCCCCGACAAGGACAACTCTGCGCAGGAACAGGAAGAAGTGCGGAAGAAGATGGTGCAGCGCCCAGTGTATTTTGTAAGTTCCCTTCTACAGGGAGCTAGATCAAGATACTCTGGTGTGCAAAAGTTGCTTTTCGGCCTCCTCATGGCCTCCAGAAAGCTGCGCCATTACTTCCAAGCACATGAGATAACAGTGGTCACTCGCTTTCCGCTGAAGAGGATATTACACAACCCAGAAGCAACAGGCAGGATCGTTGAGTGGGCACTGGAGCTGTCGAGCTTTGGACTCAAGTTTGAAAGTACTTCAACCATACAGAGCCGAGCTTTGGCAGAATTCATAGCTGAGTGGACCCCAACGCCCGATGAAGAAGTCCAAGAAACAAGTGCACCCGTACAAGAAGCGACAAGTGAATGGGTAATGTATTTTGATGGTGCCTTCTCGCTGCAAGGCGCCGGTGCTGGCGTGGTACTCATCGCGCCCACCGGAGAGCACCTCAAATATGTTATCTAGATGCACTTTCCCAGGGAGCAAGCGACAAACAACACTGCTGAATATGAAGGCTTGCTTGCCGGCCTCAGGATTGCGGCCGAACTTGTTATCAGGAAGCTGATTGTACGAGGAGATTCTCAGTTGGTGGTCCGGCAAGTCAATAAGAGTTATCAGAGCCCTTTGATGGAAGCTTATGTAGATGAAGTGAGGAAGCTTGAGGAGCACTTTGAAGGTCTGCAAATGGAGCATGTCCCGAGAGCTCAGAATGAAATAGCAGATGGCCTTTCAAAGTGTGCTTCGATGAAGTTACCTGTGGAACCAGGGACCTTCTTGCTCAAGCTGACTCAACCATCTGTTACACCATCAATTGGGCAGTCCAAGAAGAGAAAGTTGGTCTCCGGCGACTACTTGCCGGCGGATCTTCCTGAAACCGCCGTCAAGGTCCCCAAGATCAACAACCAGAACGCTGAGGAACAGTCTGCTCCTGCAGATCCAAGGATCTGTACAGTTGAAGCAAGTGTTCCCGACAAGCCTCGCCCCGGCGAGCTTGCCGGGGGGCCTTCAGCTCCGGCAGAGCCAGAGGTTCTGGCCGTAGAAGCCGAGGTCCCCGCAGCGGCCCTCATGCCTTTAGTCCTTGCCGTTGAGCCCCAAGCTCCGGCATGGGCGCAGCAGATCGTCCGTTTTATGCAGACTGGAGAACTTCCCGACGACCCAGAAGAAATAGAGAAGATAACCAGGCAGTCAAGTATGTACCAGTTCGTGGATAACGAGCTGTACAGAAGAAGGCTCAATGGTGTCAGACTGAAGTGCATCTCCAGGGAAGATGGACAGAAGCTGTTGGCAGAAATACACGGAGGCATATGCGGCCACCACATTGGCGCAAGGGCGCTTGCCGGGAAAGCTTTCCGGCAAGGGTTCTTTTGGCAAGAAGCCCTCCAAGATGCAACTGCACTAGTAACCAAGTGTGAAGCGTGCCAGTTCCATGCAAAACAGATTCATCAGCCAGCTCAAGCTCTCCAAACAATTCCTTTGTCCTGGCCCTTCTCGGTCTGGGGGCTCGATATCCTCGGCCCCTTCCCCCGATCCGTCGGGGGCTTTGAGTACTTGTACGTTGCAATCGACAAGTTCACAAAGTGGCCAGAAGTGGAGCCAGTGAGAAAGGTGACAGCACAGTCGGCGGTCAGGTTCTTCAGGTCGATTGTTTGCCGTTTCGGAATCCCTAACAGGATCATCACCGACAACGGTACACAATTTACTAGTCGCACCTTCATGCAGTACGTCCAAGACCTTGGCGCCAAGGTCTGTTTCGCTTCTGTTGCTCACCCGAGGAGCAACGGTCAAGCGGAGAGGGCTAATGCTGAAGTGCTGCGCGGACTCAAGACAAGGACCTTTGACAGGCTGCGCAAGTGCGGAAGAAATTGGATAGAGGAGCTACCGGCGGCTCTTTGGTCAATCAGAACG
Organism: Secale cereale; assembly: GCA_902687465.1. Classification (NCBI taxonomy): domain Eukaryota; kingdom Viridiplantae; phylum Streptophyta; class Magnoliopsida; order Poales; family Poaceae; genus Secale; species Secale cereale. The sequence continues at coordinate 114,738,961 of LR738714.1, read as the reverse complement.
ACACCAAGTCGAGCCACCGGACAGACACCCTTTGCTCTAGTCTATGGAGCAGAGGCAGTTCTCCCCACGGAACTCGTATACGGATCTCCTCGAGTGCTCGCTTATGATGAGCTCGAGCAAGAGCAACTGCGACAAGATGATGCATTGCTCCTCGAGGAAGGACGTCTCCAGGCTGCTGTACGAGCTGCTCGATACCAGCAAGCCTTGCGTCGCTACCATAGCCGCAAGGTCAAGGCCAGGAGTCTCGAGTAAGGCGACCTTGTTCTTCGGCGTGTTCAGTCCGCCAAGAATTCCAACAAGTTGACGCCGAAGTGGGAAGGCCCTTATCGGGTGAGACAAGTCACGAGGCCTGGCGCTGTCCTCCTTGAGACCGAAGAAGGCTTACCGGTGAGCAACTCCTGGAACATAGAGCATCTTCGCAAGTTTCACCCATAAGGCGCGGTTGCCGTGATCCGTTCCGGCAACCACCTTTTGTACAAGCTTTGCCGCTGTTGCATGTAACCCTTTGTACAAAGCCGGGCGCAGACCCCGTGCATCAGTAAAGATTTTGTGTTTTGCACTATTTGCCTTTTACATGCTCTTCTTTGCTATTTGCATGAGTTATTTGGCATCTCGTGCAACATACACATCCGGTAAGCATTAGAACGCCGAAAGGCCATATACTTGTTTCCCTCTTCTTTTCCTTTGCCTCTTAAGCAGAAGGAACGTTCCTCGCGCACAAGTTTGCCGGGGGGGAAGGAGATGGAAGAGGAACCAAGTGCTGTTCAAGAAAGAGAAGCCTTACCGAGAAGCAAGCAATATATGAAAGCTAAGTTATTAGAATTTGAGCAGTTCAAATTTTTAAATTTTAGTTGTCTTCCTTGAACAATCACACTTTGTATGGAAAACCTGTGCGCGGAGGAACCTACCCGTAGCTTGCCGCACCCTTGTCTTGTCTTCGAGTACGCTCAACGATTTAAGTGAGCTGCGACAAGTGTCGCGCCCTTGCTTCGTTTTCGAGTCCACTCAGCAAGCTAAGTGTGTTGCGACTAGCTGCGGCAAGGTTGCTTGCCGGTGAGACCTTGGCCAGCGGGCTGCTCAGAGTCCAGTACTCAGCGCTCGCGGCAAGGGCCCCTTGCCGGCAAGCTCCCCGGGAGCGTAGGGTGATAAGCATGCGAAGTAAAGGACCAAGACAAGGAAGATAACATTGCACTGATTGATCAAAATGAGATAAATATCTTACAAAGGATAACTTGTCGCAATGATTAATGGGTTCATAACTCCCTATGCAGCAACAAAAAGAGATAAAGATAAAGGAGGCCTAGTCTACACGGTCGCCCTCAATCCTGGAGATCTTGTTCACCTTGGCGATGATGTGGGCGACCTGCTCCTTCAGCACCTCCATGTTCGCGTCGGCCGGCAAGCTGCGGAGAACGTTGGTGAGGTTTATGCCGGGATTGCGGTATACAATCTTCGTCAGCACACGCTCCAAGGTCCCCGTGCAGAGCAGACGCGACTCCTCGGCCAGCTGCGCGGGAATCTTCTTCCGAAGACCTGCGAGGGCCGGCGCAATCCCTCTGAAGAAGAGGCTGAGTTTGGCGCTGTGAGGGAGGTTCGGATCCGGAGAGTAGATGAGATGCTCAACTTTCAGCGCCAGCAGCTCCTGGTCGATGTTGGACGCGGAAGATACCAAGTCCTCGGTCCATACCTCAACGGTACGGCGGAAGTTCTCGGCCGCTTTGTTGGCGCTGTCCACCAAGGTTCGCTCCTTGCGGAGCTCCTCCTTCAGCTTGGTCTCCCGATCCCGGACGGCGTCAAGCGAGTCCTTCAGCGTGGAGACCTTCAGCTCCAGATCCTCGATGGAGTCCTTGGCGGCCTTTGGTGAAGAGTACATGGATGACATTGTGGTGAAGAGTAAGAGCAAAGAAACCCTGATCCAAGATTTGGAAGAAACATTTCAGAACCTGCGCAGGATACAGCTCAAGTTGAACCCCGAGAAGTGCGTCTTTGGAGTCCCCTCCGGCAAGCTTCTCGGGTTCTTTGTGTCACAGAGGGGGATTGAAGCCAACCCCGACAAGATTAAGGCCATTGAGCAGATCGAGGCCCCGAAGCGCGTCAAGGATGTCAGAAGGCTTGCAGGTTGTGTGGCTGCCCTCAGTAGGTTCATTTCGAAATCTGCAGAACGCGCCCTGCCATTCTTCAAAATCTTGAAGAAGGCAGGTCCCATGAAGTGGGCTCCGGAAGCGGAGGCAGCGCTGCAAGATTTGAAACGGTACCTATCCTCCACTCCAATACTTGTCGCACCTAGACCACAGGAAAAGTTGTTGCTATACCTGGCGGCAACCAACCAGGTGGTTAGTGCTGCGTTAGTAGCGGAGAGGGAGCCCGACGAGGAATCTACACCATCGGCAAGCGAATCCAGCGACAAGCGGGGGGGCTGCTCCGGCGAGTTCTGCCCCGACAAGGACAACTCTGCGCAGGAACAGGAAGAAGTGCGGAAGAAGATGGTGCAGCGCCCAGTGTATTTTGTAAGTTCCCTTCTACAGGGAGCTAGATCAAGATACTCTGGTGTGCAAAAGTTGCTTTTCGGCCTCCTCATGGCCTCCAGAAAGCTGCGCCATTACTTCCAAGCACATGAGATAACAGTGGTCACTCGCTTTCCGCTGAAGAGGATATTACACAACCCAGAAGCAACAGGCAGGATCGTTGAGTGGGCACTGGAGCTGTCGAGCTTTGGACTCAAGTTTGAAAGTACTTCAACCATACAGAGCCGAGCTTTGGCAGAATTCATAGCTGAGTGGACCCCAACGCCCGATGAAGAAGTCCAAGAAACAAGTGCACCCGTACAAGAAGCGACAAGTGAATGGGTAATGTATTTTGATGGTGCCTTCTCGCTGCAAGGCGCCGGTGCTGGCGTGGTACTCATCGCGCCCACCGGAGAGCACCTCAAATATGTTATCCAGATGCACTTTCCCAGGGAGCAAGCGACAAACAACACTGCTGAATATGAAGGCTTGCTTGCCGGCCTCAGGATTGCGGCTGAACTTGGGATCAGGAAGCTGATTGTACGAGGAGATTCTCAGTTGGTGGTCCGGCAAGTCAACAAGAGTTATCAGAGCCCTTTGATGGAAGCTTATGTAGATGAAGTGAGGAAGCTTGAGGAGCACTTTGAAGGTCTGCAAATGGAGCATGTCCCGAGAGCTCAGAATGAAATAGCAGATGGCCTTTCAAAGTGTGCTTCGATGAAGTTACCTGTGGAACCAGGGACCTTCTTGCTCAAGCTGACTCAACCATCTGTTACACCATCAATTGGGCAGTCCAAGAAGAGAAAGTTGGTCTCCGGCGACTACTTGCCGGCGGATCTTCCTGAAACCGCCGTCAAGGTCCCCAAGATCAACAAGCAGAACGCTGAGGAACAGTCCGCTCCTGCAGATCCAAGGATCTGTACAGTTGAAGCAAGTGTTCCCGACAAGCCTCGCCCCGGCGAGCTTGCCGGGGGACCTTCAGCTCCGGCAGAGCCAGAGGTTCTGGCTGTAGAAGCCGAGGTCCCCGCAGCGGCCCTCATGCCTTTAGTCCTTGCCGTTGAGCCCCAAGCTCCGGCATGGGCGCAGCAGATCGTCTATTTTATGCAGACTGGAGAACTTCCCGACGACCCAGAAGAAATAGAGAAGATAACCAGGCAGTCAAGTATGTACCAGTTCGTGGATAACGAGCTGTACAGAAGAAGGCTCAATGGTGTCAGACTGAAGTGCATCTCCAGGGAAGATGGACAGAAGCTGTTGGCAGAAATACACGGAGGCATATGCGGCCACCACATTGGCGCAAGGGCGCTTGCCGGGAAAGCTTTCCGGCAAGGGTTCTTTTGGCAAGAAGCCCTCCAAGATGCAACTGCACTAGTAACCAAGTGTGAAGCGTGCCAGTTCCATGCAAAACAGATTCATCAGCCAGCTCAAGCTCTCCAAACAATTCCTTTGTCCTGGCCCTTCTCGGTCTGGGGGCTCGATATCCTCGGCCCCTTCCCCCGATCCGTCGGGGGCTTTGAGTACTTGTACGTTCCAATCGACAAGTTCACAAAGTGGCCAGAAGTGGAGCCAGTGAGAAAGGTGACAGCACAGTCGGCGGTCAGGTTCTTCAGGTCGATTGTTTGCCGTTTCGGAATCCCTAACAGGATCATCACCGACAACGGTACACAATTTACTAGTCGCACCTTCATGCAGTACGTCCAAGACCTTGGCGCCAAGGTCTGTTTCGCTTATGTTGCTCACCCGAGGAGCAACGGTCAAGTGGAGAGGGCTAATGCTGAAGTGCTGCGCGGACTCAAGACAAGGACCTTTGACAGGCTGCGCAAGTGCGGAAGAAATTGGATAGAGGAGCTACCGGCGGCTCTTTGGTCAATCAGAACGACACCAAGTCGAGCCACCGGACAGACACCCTTTGCTCTAGTCTATGGAGCAGAGGCAGTTCTCCCCACGGAACTCGTATACGGATCTCCTCGAGTGCTCGCTTATGATGAGCTCGAGCAAGAGCAACTGCGACAAGATGATGCATTGCTCCTCGAGGAAGGACGTCTCCAGGCTGCTGTACGAGCTGCTCGATACCAGCAAGCCTTGCGTCGCTACCATAGCCGCAAGGTCAAGGCCAGGAGTCTCGAGGAAGGCGACCTTGTTCTTCGGCGTGTTCAGTCCGCCAAGAATTCCAACAAGTTGACGCCGAAGTGGGAAGGCCCTTATCGGGTGAGACAAGTCACGAGGCCTGGCGCTGTCCGCCTTGAGACCGAAGAAGGCTTACCGGTGAGCAACTCCTGGAACATAGAGCATCTTCGCAAGTTTCACCCATAAGGCGCGGTTGCCGTGATCCGTTCCGGCAACCACCTTTTGTACAAGCTTTGCCGCTGTTGCATGTAACCCTTTGTACAAAGCCGGGCGCAGACCCCGTGCATCAGTAAAGATTTTGTGTTTTGCACTATTTGCCTTTTACATGCTCTTCTTTGCTATTTGCATGAGTTATTTGGCATCTCGTGCAACATACACATCCGGTAAGCATTAGAACGCCGAAAGGCCATATACTTGTTTCCCTCTTCTTTTCCTTTGCCTCTTAAGCAGAAGGAACGTTCCTCGCGCACAAGTTTGCCGGGGGGGGGAAGGAGATGGAAGAGGAACCAAGTGCTGTTCAAGAAAGAGAAGCCTTACCGAGAAGCAACCAATATATGAAAGCTAAGTTATTAGAATTTGAGCAGTTCAAATTTTTAAATTTTAGTTGTCTTCCTTGAACAATCACACTTTGTATGGAAAACCTGTGCGCGGAGGAACCTACCCGTAGCTGGCCGCACCCTTGTCTTGTCTTCGAGTACGCTCAACGATTTAAGTGAGCTGCGACAAGTGTCGCGCCCTTGCTTCGTTTTCGAGTCCACTCAGCAAGCTAAGTGCGTTGCGACTAGCTGCGGCAAGGTTGCTTGCCGGTGAGACCTTGGCTAGCGGGCTGCTCAGAGTCCAGCACTCAGCGCTCGCGGCAAGGGCCCCTTGCCGGCAAGCTCCCCGGGAGCGTAGGGTGATAAGCATGCGAAGTAAAGGACCAAGACAAGGAAGATAACATTGCACTGATTGATCAAAATGAGATAAATATCTTACAAAGGATAACTTGTCGCAATGATTAATGGGTTCATAACTCCCTATGCAGCAACAAAAAGAGATAAAGATAAAGGAGGCCTAGTCTACACGGTCGCCCTCAATCCTGGAGATCTTGTTCACCTTGGCGATGATGTGGGCGACCTGCTCCTTCAGCACCTCCATGTTCGCGTCGGCCGGCAAGCTGCGGAGAACGTTGGTGAGGTTTATGCCGGGATTGCGGTATACAATCTTCGTCAGCACACGCTCCAAGGTCCCCGTGCAGAGCAGACGCGACTCCTCGGCCAGCTGCGCGGGAATCTTCTTCCGAAGACCTGCGAGGGCCGGCGCAATCCCTCTGAAGAAGAGGCTGAGTTTGGCGCTGTGAGGGAGGTTCGGATCCGGAGAGTAGATGAGATGCTCAACTTTCAGCGCCAGCAGCTCCTGGTCGATGTTGGACGCGGAAGATACCAAGTCCTCGGTCCATACCTCAACGGTACGGCGGAAGTTCTCGGCCGCTTTGTTGGCGCTGTCCACCAAGGTTCGCTCCTTGCGGAGCTCCTCCTTCAGCTTGGTCTCCCGATCCCGGACGGCGTCAAGCGAGTCCTTCAGCATGGAGACCTTCAGCTCCAGATCCTCGATGGAGTCCTTGGCGGCCTTCAGCTCGTCGCCCTTCTCAGAAAGACGCACCTGGAGTTCTGAGTTGGTGTGGGCGTCCTTCTCGCGCTCTATGTTGAGCGCGGCGACCCTCTCCACGCTCGCCTTCAGCGACTCCTCCAGCTGCGCGACCTTGGCGGCAAGCTCCTCCTTGGCGGTCTCCGCGGCAGCCGCGGCGGCTTTCGCCTCCTTCAGCTCCCCGCCAAGGGCCTGCTCCCGAGCGGCAAGGTCTTCCTCGTGGGAGTCGAGGTTGACCTTCCGCTGGGCGAGCTCTCCTTCTCGCCGGGACAGCTCCACCCCGGCGAGCCGCTGCTGCTCTTCGGCCTCGGCCTTCTCCAGCAACCACTCTTGATACTCCCCGGCGAGTCTCTCGCGCTCCTCCGCCACCTCGCGGAGGGCAGCCTGGTTGGCGGCGCAGAGCTCCGCCGCGCGATTCTCCATCTCGACGGCGGCCTTGGCGGCAAGGGCCTCCCGAGAAGCAAGCTTCGCCTGCCTGGCCCGGTAAAGGGCCAGGAGCTGGTGAAGCAGCTTCTCCTCCTCGGGCCCGTCGCTTCCGCCGGGCGCCTCGACGATCTTCAAGCCCGCGGAGGCGAGGACCTCTCCGTCAAAGGCCTCGCCCTCCGCGGGGGCTCGCGATGAAGAACCCCACGGCACTTGGATGAATACGCCGTTGGGGGCCTCGAGATAGTAGCCGGCCTGCTCCTTTCCGGCGGAGGGGTCGGCGGCCGGTGCAGCACTTGATGCTCCTGCCGCCTCCGGGCCGGCAGTGCGGTCGTCGTCCCCCTCCCCGGCCGCTGCGTCCGCAGCCGGAGCGGTCTCTTGCGCAGCCGGCTCGGCGGCTCCCACTGTGTCCTCGGCGACAGGGGCGTCGCCGCCGCCGCCCTGCGCGCCCTCCTCCTCGATGATGATGACTTCAGTTTCCATCTGCTCGGGGGGAGGAGGATCTAGAAGAAGAAGAAAAAGCAAAAGAGTTCAAGCAAATATCCAAAAAGAGACGAGTCCAGGAAGACGAAGTCACGGAACTCACCTTGGCGGACGTCATCAGCGGCGGGCTCCCTCGCCGGGGAGCTCTGCCTTGGCGGAGTGGCAACCCTCGCCGGGCTGCTCGCCCTTGGCGGGGTACTCGCCCTTGGCGGAGTACCCGCCCTTGGCGGAGCGCTCTCCCTTGCCGGGGAGTTCGGCCTTGGCGGGGACGGCGGGGCCCGCGGCTCCTCGGGAGCGACCTCCGGACGCTCCTGAGCTTGCGGCTCCACCTCTGCACAAGACAATCAAAACAAGACAAAAATAATCAGGATATTAGCACAAGGACAGATGCTCAAGCGCACCCGACAAATGGAAGTACAGAACCCAGACTTACGCTGGGGGCTGCGCTGGGGGCTGCTCCTCGGAGCAGCGCTCGGGTCCGGCAAGCTTGGCTCCGGCACGTCCCCAGTCGCCGCGGCGGGCGAGTCGTCCGCGACCTCGACCACGGGCACCTTGGCTTTCTTTGCCACTCGCTCTGCCAAGGTCCTGAAATCAAAGCAAGACACAAGATTAGCATCAACCATAATCAAGACGAAACTTGAGAAGATGTAAGATCCCGAGTTCTTACTCATGTTCCTCCTCGTCGTCGTCGCTCAAGGCGGAGAAGTCAAACTCCACCTGGGGCGCGTCTGCGCGAGGAGCGGGAGGCGAAGACTCCCTCGGGCGCTTGGCGGTCCCTGGGGCTGGGGGCTGCGAAGACCCAGCCCCTGTGGTAGCCGGGGCCCGGGGAGCGGGCGGAGCCGCCGCTCCGCTCCGTGAAGACTCCTGTCCGCCCGGCGCCGACTTGCGAGGCGCCTCTGCCGTGACCTGCGTGCGGGCCGCCTCCGCCGTGGCTGGTGCGCCGGTCGCCCCCGGCGCAGCTTGGCTCCCCCGGGGAGCTCGCGCTACCCGGCGAGCTGGTTGTTGCCGGGGCGCCTGCGCCCTCGCCCCCGTCACCGTCTTGCGGAGACGCTTCAGTGGAGACCGCCTAGGGCTTGCCCGGGGCGGGGAGGTCTCCGACGACGAGGAGATGTCGTCGGCGTAGAGCTCCGTAGACCCGCCGGAGTCCTCGGCGGCCTCGGCGTCCTCTTCCTCCTCCCCGGCAGGCTTGCTGGGCCCGGCGCCCTGCGCCGCGGCCTCCTTCCCTCCGGTGCCTCCGCTCCTTCCGGCGCCTCCGCTCCCTGCGGCGCCCCTGTTCCCTCCGGCGGCGTTGCCTCTCGCCGCGGCCTCCGTCTGGATTCCGATGATCCCGGAGTGCCTCAAGGATGGGACTCCGGCGAGCTCGTCGGGAGGCAGCTTCAGTAGCCTGCGGATCTCCGCCTCCTCCGCTTGGCAGGACGCTTCCGCAGCATCTGCCTCCTCGGGCGTGTAGCCGAACTCTCCTGCCGCTGCGGCTGCGGCGGCCTCTTCAACCCGAGATGCGATGTACGCTATCTCCTGGTCGGTGGTGTCCCGTGTCAGCTCCCGGGTCTCGTTCTTGTTCTTCGCCACCTCCACAAGGTTATCGAAGAAGCTGAGGATGTCTGATGGCTTGGGCGGAATCCATGTGCGGTCCACGCCATGCGAATCACACGCGGGCATCATGGCGCGAAGAGGATCACAGGCCGTGCTGTTGCAAAGGGGCACCACTCCCCGGGGCCCCCTGAACCATTCCGGGTGGGCCGGGTCGTGCTTAAACAGCTCCCGGACCATCCCCTTCAGCTCCAGCGACGTGAAGTTAAAGTTGAGCCCGGGTCGCACCCTCATGATATCCGCCGAGTTGCCGTACTCCCAGGCCGGCCTTTTCCTGTCTTGGAGAGGGGCGATGCGGCGGCGGAGGAAGTCTGTGCCTACTTCTGCGACAGACAACCTTGCTACCCGGAGGCGGAGAATCCTAATGAGGGCGACGTCGAGCTTGCCGTCGTCCGAATCCAGCTCGCTCCAGTCCCTGCCGCGCACGATGGGCGTTGTGCGCGGCGCGGTGAAGGGCTGCGGCTCGTCCTCGACGATCCAACACCATTCCGCACGCCACTCCTCCCACTTGCCGCGGAGCTCCCCCGGCAAGTAGGACTCCTTCTTGTTCAGACCAAAAACCCAAGATATTCCTCCGGAGAGGGGGGCGCCGGCCTCTGCTCTAGGGGTGAAGAAGTGCCTAAACAGCGCTACGTTTGGGTGTATTCCTATATAGTTTTCGCACATGTGTGCGAAAACCGCCATTGTGAGGATGGCGTTGGGGGTGAAGTCAAGAAGATGGAGGCCGTAGGTGTGCATTATGTCACAGAAGAATTCAGAAAAAGGAGGGCAAAGACCGCAGTGGAAGAAGGCTGCGAAGAAATAGTACCCGCCGGGGTAGTTGTCTTTGGCGGCGGCCGGATAAGCTCGAGTGCGGGGGTGCGCCTTGGTTCCCTTGGACCAGAACAAGTAATACTTGTTCCAGAGCTCCCGCGCGCTGAGCCTCGGCGGGAAGACGAGGTTCCGCTTCCGATACGCGGTAAGCCTCGCCGCTTGCTCCGACTTCTCCTTCTTGGCCTTCTCCGCCTTCGCCTTCTCGGTCTTCGGGGCCATGGCGGAGGCGGCGGAGAAAAGGGAGACGAAGAGCCCGGCGGCGCCGGAGATGCAGACGGCGGCGGTGGAGGTGTGGAGGCGGAGCCCAAAGGGGATCTCTGGAGGAGGAAGAGGATGCAATGAAAGCGTAAGGAGGGGAACCGCTCCTGCTTCCTCTGCTTTTATGGGGAAGTGGGGGGCGTTTCGCTCTTTCCATTAAAAGAACGTGGGCACGTCCCATCCCACGACGCCGCAATCGACGCGTGCCGTTACGGGGGGACGCGGCGGATGCGGAAGTGGATTCGGCGCGCTGTGGGCCGCGTGTGCCCGTGCACTGTTTTGGGCCTGGCCCAACAGCGCTCGGTACCGTGTGTGGCCCATACCCGGGGGCTCCTGTCGGTGTACTAAGGTAGGGGTGCCTCAGTACCCCAACTTGTGCACGGGCAGTTGCAGCTTCCCGCGGCAGGGTTTACCACGTGCTCGCCGGAGGCCTTCCTGCTCCATGTCAAACCATTCAAAAACAAAGTATACAAGACAGATGATCGAGCCCCCGGCAAGCGGAGCTTGCCGGGAAGGCCGTTCCAGACTCAAGGTTACCTCACTCACGCAAGGCCCTGGCAAGAGGAGCTTGCCAGGAAGACTAGAAGATTACATCATAGAAGACACGCCTCGGCGCTATATGCGTCCCGGCGAGGGCCCGGGGAGCGACAAGCTTCAGAGCCCGGCAAGCTCCCGGGCCCGGCAAGGTCAAGACCCCGGCAAGGTGCTTGCCGGGAGAGTTGCGCTGTGTGCCCGCGCTCCAGCTCATCGGCCCACGCGTCGCCCTGGGGCCATTCCAGGGACGCGTGGCGGATGGCTGTGCAGCCTGGGGGACACGGTGGCACTCCACGGAGGTGAAGCCATCGCCGTGGCGAACGGAGACGCAAGGGCGGGAGCTTTTGGGGTCGACGGCGACGGGCATTAAATGCCCTTGTCCCCCACTGTCAAAGTAGGTAGCGACCACTGTTCACGCACTGTAGCTCCACTATTCCCGCACTGTTACAAGTACCACCTCTTTTACATTTTTACCCCTTTCTCTTACGTTGACACCTGTCGGTGACCCCTTGCACTATAAAAGGAGGCCCATGCACAACGTAGAGGGGGTTCGGAACCTAGATCGCTCATACGCTCGGTGTAGCTGGTTCTTCAAGCTCCCGAGCTCTCCAACTCAATACACAACTAAGGAGGAGTAGGGTTTTACGCGTCCACCGCGGCCCGAACCTGGGTAAACTGCCCGCGTGCTCGCTACGATCTGCTCTTCGTGCTCCCTCCGCCCTCTTACCGCACAGACAAGGGGCTCTGGTCCCATAGGTGTTCGTGGCGGACAGTTTCCCCCGACAAAAGCCCATATATATTGTACTAGAATTACCGTTCAGTTGTCGCTCTATCGACATACTCTTTTTTAGACCTGAAATGTTTTCAATCTTCATGTCTACACAGGCAGCAACACATGGAGAAAAACATATAACTAATCGATGGCGTAATAAGCACCGAGATTTTCTCGGTTCTCATGACATTCGCTTGAGGAAAATAACGATGGAAGGTTATGCATCCAATCAGGCAAATAGAAACTTCATCACATTCTTCATGTTGAATGCGAGGTTACTATTGTCCATGAGGCTTAAGTTTTTCAACAAGAAATTTCTCGCGGATGGATATGTTGAACAGCAAAAAAGAAGTTTCAGGTCAACAAATGGGCTTCTAAACGTGCTCGACTTCTATTTACAAGAACTTGTCGTCATATGCCAGTTAATTATTTGGTACAGGATGTTGATTTTATGGATCAGACCAACCCATTTGTTTGTAACTGCCAAAAATAGTGGTTGGGTTAGATGTTATTGCATGCATGTTCAGTCTTGGTTTTTTATAAACCTGATGAACAATTAACCCTCATGCTTTTGCACAGTTTGTAATTTGGGTTTCAACACGGCTGTGACTATCATATTTTGTTTGAAACAAGGAAAATGGCTTGCCATTTTTAATTAAGAGAGAAATATTGTGACAAATCCCAATCAAGGGAAATAACATCACTCTCGCAGGCTGCTTGAGCTCACTGTGCATTACAGAACCCACGTGAGTAGCCCCCACCAGCACCCACAAACTAATTTTGAACTAGCACACCAAATGGGCTGTAAATTTTCATAAGAAAGGTTGCATGACCATGAATGTTTACCTTTTCTATTGTACTTGTGTGTGAACTTGTTAGAATGTATACTGTGGGATTGTTAGAATGTATACTATCGGATTTTGACGTGCCCAAACCAGCAGTGCGGCCGGAATGCCAGCTACCGCTCAAGGGCCAATGACGCTGCCTCGCGTCCTGCCCCACGCCCCCTGTTAGCTCTAGTTCGCTCCATTCCCCAACCGCCAGCATGAGATGGAAGTTTCATCTTCTTCCCCCTAGCGCTGTCGGAGGATTGAAGAAGGGCGGCATCCAATCCACCATCGGTGATGGTTGCCTATCCAAGTGATTTTCAAAGAAGAAACTATAAATTTTAGTTTTTAGATAAGAAAGTGCATGTTTCATAGGCAGAGCATTTAAATCAGCACACACTTTTCAAACATGGATAACATAATGTAGGAAATTTTAATCATGGTCGAAAATGGAACGAACAATAAGTTAACATCATGTTGATCAACATTCATGTATAGCACATCTTCATATGATGCACAGTCAAAAAAATATACTATTTTCAAAATGCCAAGACAATGTTGAGTGTGCGAAAAACTGGGTAAACTAGGGATGAAATTTTGGCAAGTGGTGGAAGTGGTGTGTGTAGATGACATGGCGGGACCCACATGTTATTAATAGCTGAGGCAAAAAAATATAATTTTCAACTGCACCATTTGGAATCGAATCCGGACAGTGCTGCTTTTGGGTGATACGGTTGTAGTGCCCGGGCTTGATCGAAATAATAAAGGCACTCTTTTTCACTTCTCTAAGGCATCTTCCCTGGCTCTGGTTGGTTCCCGCCCGTTTCCACGATGTCCTCCTCCGGCTTTGTGCGCTCGTCGCGGCGCCGCCGTCTTCCTTTATCAACATGCTCAACAAACGAGAGGAATCTAGACAGAACTGTACATTTAGAGGCTGACAGTCAGGACCCACCAGGTCCATGGCCGTACGCAAGCAAGTGACTCATTTGAAAAAATTCTTCTTCCTAATTGTATACCGTGATTTGGGCCCATAGGTTTGTCAACCTAGTAATCAATAAACAAAATAAAATTACAACGAAGACCGTCATCGTCAAGCTTTTTTAGGGGTACCGAGGATCTAGCATGTATATTTTTCAGAGTGCTCAGCCACGACATTACAAAGTGGTTTCAACTTGTTTTATGAGGCCCATCATGTATCTACCGGCCTATGGGCCTCCCAGCCTTGGTTTTATTGTTTTCTTAAACATCGGCAGCCCAATTTATTTATTTTTTAATAAAACGAAGATCGCTGTTCTTTTTTCTATATATAAGAATAGAATGCGGGGGCCAATTTATGTTTTCCATTCTAACCACATTATATATTATTATTATTATTATTCATATTATTATTATTGTATATTTAATACAAACTTATAAATGTTTCACATAAGTTGGCAAGGAAAATACTGGTTGTTTTTTACTCTAAGGCAACGAAAATCCTGGTGATTGCGCACAAAAGCTTGCAAAGATTTAAGGACCAATGTAGTAATAACACGCTCATTTTATTTCGAGCAATAACTCGCTAATTTTCTATTTTTATATATAATATAATGTCCAGCTCCGGTTTAATTTTTGATACTAATTGCTCCGTCTAACCTAATATTATCGTTAGTACAAAGCCCAGCAAATTCGTGTATTTTAGAAAGTGCAACTGGGCTATGATTTCTTAGAACAAGTGAAATGGGCCAAATTTACGCTATGCTATTTGTTCACCCAGCCCAGCAAATTGACTGTCAATTCTCGAAAACATGGGTTAAATATGAGCCACATATTTGCAGGGTGACATGTAGGTCAATAGGTCGAAGCCTACGGTAGCCGTTGTCAACTTAGTCAACAAATCATTCTAACATCCACAACCATTGGATATATATATATATATATATCAAACGGCCGGCATGGATCTTCAATCTCGTCTTCTTCATCCAACTGACAGCCAGGACCCACCAGCAAGGAGCCTGGCATGTGGGCCATTAGGTCACCTACGGAATGCTTTGTCAAATTAGTCAACAAAATGATTCTAACAAATGTAGTCGTAGGATGTACATCTAACGTTCGGCATGCATCTTGAATCTCTCGTCTTCTTCCTCCAGCGCCGATGGGACTTCCTGCTACCGCCTTCGGCGGCTTCTTCGCAAGCCTCGCTGCAAAGCACTACTCCACCGCCGGCCAGGCCACCCCACCACCCCTTCTGTTATTCTCTACCGACTTCACCCACAGGCTGCACCGAACAAGTCAACCCACGTACGTCGTACTCCTCTCCGGCTGCAACTCAACTACCGCATCTCCCCCAGCTCTGGGTCAATCCCTTTCTATGCCTCACCGTCGTCCACCGCCTTGGTGCTCTTGGCACGATGTGGTCAATGTGATCAAGGAACGACATCCATCGGAAGAGGACGGTACGTGGAGAGGTTGACAGCTGGGTCCACAGCAGCACGCAAGGAAGTGCCTCCTTATTACGAGCAAAAAATGATTCGCTACTAACAGCTGGGACCCGCTGGCTATATCTTCGCACGCAAGGAAGTGCCTCCTTGTCCTCCCTGCCAGCTGGGACCCACCCGATGGAATCGTACGTAGGGTTGTCTGTCTGGTCGCAAACATGTACGTACATAGCAATCGATCGGTCTCACTGCAGCGAAGAACCGTGGCCAAGCAAGAAGCAGCACGTGTAGTAGTAGAGCCCCTGACGTAGCAGTTCATGCAGTCCAGTCAAAACCGTGTACACATACGTACAGCCAGATGCTAAAAAATACGGCCACGTGCGTACTTATGGGCGGGGTCTTGAGCGCATACTCATGCATACGTACAGTCATGCAGTCTCGTACATATGGAGACGGCAGCAACGGCGTCGTGTTCATCAGCAGCCAACCGGCAGGGTTGGAATAGACAAATTGTGTCATGTTCATCAGGAGGCAACCGGGTTGGATGGAATAGCCGAAACCTGCTGTGGCATACCGCAAAACGGAGGGAAACGGCCTTCTGCTGGAGCTCGTACGGTTGAAACGGGGTCCTGTTCATCGGGAAGGGTCTAGCATACCGCAAAATGGTGGAAACGGCCTTCTTCTAGACCGGCTACGGTCAAAACGGGATCCTATTCATCCGGAGGGGTCTGGTGTACCGCAAAACGCAGGAAACAGACTTGTGTTGGAGTGCTACGATCGAAACGGGGGTCCTGTTCATCGGGAGGGGTGTGGCATACCGCAAAATGGGACCCCCAGGGCTATTGTTCACCCACCGTCGACTTCCTCCAGCCTCCACCTGCACTGTTCATCCACCGCGTCTTCCTCTGCCTCCACCGGCTATTGTTCAACCAGCCCTCCACGGGGTCCTATTCATCCAGCCCTCCACGGGGTCATGTTCATCCAGCCCTCCACGGGGTCCTTTTCATCCAACCATCCCTCCACCGGTTACTGTTCAACCAGCCCTCCACGGGGTCATGTTCATCCACCCCCAACGCCTCAGTTGTGGCGGCCTCGTCTCGAGGTCAATGTTCATCCAGTGGCAACCGCAACGGCCTACTACCATGGGGCCATGTTCATCCAACCCCCACCGGGAACTATTCATCCAACCCCAACCACGTACGTCTCGACTCGTTCAACCAACCCCACGTTCACTGTTCATCAAGAGGCATTAGGTTCGATCGGCTTCAGTAAGCAGTAGCAGCGATAGATCGGGTTCAGTTAGCAGCGAAGGAGTCGGTCAGGTTCAGTTAGCAGCGAAGGGATCGATCGCTCAGGTTTAGTAACATAGCTACTGCAACCGCTCGGGTTCAATAAGCGAACGCCTCGCTCGGGTTCAGTTAGAGCCCAACGCCTCGCACATACACGCGACATGTACGAGATAAACATGCAAAAACCTCCGTGCATCGCTCCACCCCGACCACCCATCGCAACCGGGAACCCCCTGATATTTTAACTCCCTAATATTTTCCTCGCCCTCACTTCTACCACAATTTTTTCCGTCATGGACAGCCCAAAGAATGTCATGCAGGTGCGTCTCCGGCCGGCCCAGGACTAAAAGCCCATTTTATGTCATGATTTTTTTGTCATAGATGTAGGAGCCCACCACATCTATGATGCTACGGGGTTTTGTCACAATTATTGTCATAGAAGTGTCATAAGCATGACAGGAAAAAAATTCGTTCGGGCACAAATGTCATGGATGTGTCTTTTTTTGTACTGCAAAGACCCCTCAGAAGCAATTTAAGATCTATCTATTGGGAAGATCCGTCCAACAGGGGTGAAGGAGAGCACTTTGTCCATTCAAGTGGAAGCCTCAACTTCACATCAAGGTGAACCCACAAGTTGACATGGAGGCGTCCACAAGTGGAACTCGTCAAGACAAACGGAATGAGGAAGTACACCAAGATGATCCACCTCAACCTCGTTCTCCACCTCCACAAGGGAACAACAACAATGAAGAAGAAGATAATGATGAGGATGCTCCACCACAACCGAAGCAAAAGCCCTCACGAGTTAGAGCAAGAGTCTCAACAGATCATCTCGTTGAACAAATATTTGATGACATCACAACCGGGAGAATCGCTCGCTCTAAAACTCGATTGGCTAACTTTTTTGAACATTACTCATTCATTTCTGCCATTGAACCTATGAAGGTAGAGGAATCTCTTGAGGATCTAGATTGGATAAATGTTATGCACGAAGAGCTACATAACTTCGAAAGGAATCAAGTATGGGCATTGGTTGAGAAGCCCAACGATGATCAAAATGTCATTGGAACCAAGTGGGTGTTTCGGAATAAGCAAGATGAAGATGGACAAGTTGTACGCAACACGGCTCGTCTCATTGCACAAGTCTACACTCATGTTGAAGGTACTGACTATGGTGATACATATGCCCCCGTCGCTAGACTTGAGTCCATTCGCATTTTACTTGCTTATGCCAATCATCATGATATCAGTTTATACCAAATGGACATTAAAAGTGCTTTCCTCAAGGATGAAATTGAGGAGGAAGTTTATGTTAAAAAACTGCTTTGTTAATCCCAAGAAACCTAATCATGTTTACAGACTTCACAAAGCTATTTACGATCTTAAACAAGCTCCTAGAGCTTGGTATAAATGCTTGACTAAGTTTCTTATTGAAAAAGGCTTTGAAATTGGGAAGATTGATTCTACTATTTTAACTAAAAGGTTTGATGGAGAATTATTTGTGTGCCAAATTTATGTGGATGATTGGGACGCCCCCGATTTGACTGTACACTAATCATGCACGCAAATGTGTAAGACCAAGATCAGGGACTCACGGGAAGATATCACAACACAACTCTAGACACAAATAAAATAATACAAGATTTATATTACAAGCCGGGGGCTTCGAGGGCTCGAATACATAAGCTCGAATACACAAGAGTCGGTGGAAGCAACAATATCTGAGTACAGACATAAGTTAAACAAGTTTGCCTTAAGAAGGCTAGCACAAAAGCAACATGATCGAAATGGCAAGGCCTCCTCCCTTGGAGCCTCCTAACTACTCCTGGTCGTCGGTGGCCATCACGTAGTAGTAGGCACCCTCGGGGTAGTAGCAGTCGTCAAAGGTGGCTTCTGGCTCCTGGACTCCACCATCTGGTTGCAACAACCAGAAAGAAGAAAGAAGGGGGGAAGGGATAGCAAAGCAACCGTGAGTACTCATCCAAAGTACTCGCAAGCAAGGATCTACACTACATATGCATCGATATCAATGAAAAGGGGTAGTATCTGTGGACTAACCTATAGAATGCCGGAATAATAGGGCAAGAAGCTAGTCCTATCAAAGACAAGCATCTTTTGGAAACCATCGTCTTGCAGCAACAGGAGGGAGTAGAGCAGTATAACATAAGTCATATTTACATTGTTGTAAACGCCCCGGGATCCTTTCTCGACTCTCAGAGCCACAAATCCATTTCATGCCTCAGCATCTAGTTCTAGTTGTATCGATCGGGATACAACTCCAAGTGTCTGTTACGTAGGACAGGCTATCGATAGATGTTTTCTTCCCTGCAGGGGTGCACCAACTTACCCACCACGCTCGCTTAACTCCGGCCAGACACACTTTACTGGGTCATGCCCGGCCTTGGCCAAAACAATACGCCGCAACCCGACCTAGGCCTAATAGAGATGTCAGCACCCGGACTAAACCTATGCCCCTAGGGGTCTTGGGCCATCGCCCCGGGAACTCCTGCATGTTGCTTGGGCGGCCGGTGAGCAGGCCTAGCTACCAGTCCAACCCGGCGCGCGCCGCTCAATCACATGACGTCTATTAAGCTTCGGCTGATGCAAATGATGCAGAACACCCATACTATGCCCACGTGATGGTTAGTGCTATCAGGCCAGAGTCCTCTCGGATCAAATATCCAAGTCGTTAGTGTCTTGGGAGAGTGCGGTAACGAGCAGAGACTCATGATCAGGTGACCCCGTCGCCCCGTCTCGTGGACTTATGGCAAGGGCCAGGAATACCTGGCCGTGCCACGTAATTATATAAGATCCCAAAAAAATTAAATTTTGGAATGTTATATTAAATAGATAGTTTTGATTGCTTGTGTGATGTGTTGTGTGAAATTGAGTGAAATTTGAAACTTTTGAAAGTTAAATGAGAGGGAATGAAATGACTTTCCCAAACTTTCACTTTGCATTTACGATCTCCATGAATTCAAATTAATTTCATCACAAAACCCTAGAGTGAAGATGATATGACTTCTTCCATGTAATAAAATGAAAAGGGGTTTTGAAAGGATTTTGAATTCCATCTGAAAGTATTTGAAATTCAGAAACTTTATGCAACTCAATGATTTTCAATAGAGAAGATAAAATGACTTCTTTAAATTGTAAGAAATATGAGTTGGAAGTTCCTTCGAAGTATTTTTTTTGAAAACTCATTTTCAAATTTAAGGTATTTGGTTTTTATTCAAATTATTTTTCTCCAAAAATAAAATATATGGAAAATAGGGTAAAATGATTCCCTACAATGGAAAATTAGATAAAAATGAGATTGAATTAAATTTGGAATTTTAAAATATTTTTATTTGATTTTTAAATAGACCAGATACACTATTTGATGTATTTAACTTTTTGTGGATTTTATTTGACTAGAAAAATGTTCATGTTGTAGAGATTCTTTTTCTGAAAATTTTGATATATTATATGCCTATATATAATTTTTATTATTTGTTGTTTATTTTAATTCTGTTAAAAAAATCTCCCCACGGACCGAACTGGGCCGAAGGCCCAGCGGACCAGGACGCCGCCGCGTACCTCGCGTGCTCGCGCCGGATACCGCCGCCGTCCCCGCCAGCCGTCGCCCCCTTTGCCTCCTCCCCATGCCTCCCCGCCAATAAAAGGCGAGGCCCGGCCCCCTCTATCCCTCCTCTCATCGCCTCGCCGCTCCACCGCGCGCTCGCCTCCGCCCGCTCGCCCCAGAACCCGCAGCCTCGCTCCGCCCACGCGTCGCGCCACCCCGCCGACGGCCGCTGCCCCGCCTCGCCTAAATCCACGCCAGAGTTCGCCGCCGGCCGGATCCACCTCGATCTGCCCGATCCGTTTGACCCGATCCGCCTTGACGGTTTTTCGCCGAAAACTGCTGCCGAACCGGTATAAGCCACTAAAGACCCGCCCCGATTTATTTTTATTTGCTTCCGGTTTTTAACGTTAGATTGGCTTATTTTTATTAGGTTGGATTAATTAGCGAACGTTCGATCATTTAGATCTGTTAGTTCTGTTAGCGAGTGTTCGCTCGATAGTCTTTTTCTTTTTATTTTAGTTTTCGGCCAAGGACTTATTTGTTAATAAAAGTTTTTCATCTTAGTCCCTGAATTTCAAAAGGCCACAACATTTTGCTCGTTGGACCAAATCCAACGAAACCAACGCCCACTTCTTCGTTATGATCCCCACTATCCAGTAAAACAACTTAAACATATTGTTGGATGTTTTAAAATTTGCATTCAAACAAATTTGATTCAAACTTCTCTTTGTCATAACTTGAGTTTTATAACTCCGATTTAGTTGATTCTTTTTGCAAATCGAAGCTCTTAACCTAAACTTTCTGATAAGGCCAAATTCACTTAATTTTGGTACTGTTAGAAATTGTTTTATGCTGCAAAAGTCGTTTTCAAAGTTTTCCGAGTTTTGTTTTATCGATTCTTTCTCATGGTTGCTTATGTGTGGTTACCATTGCTTGCTTACGTTAGATTGAACGGAGTGTGACGAGTAGACATATCATGAGTAATGAGTGCGAAGAATCCACATCAACAATAACAGGCAAGTTCATACTTTTATCATACTTTCCAATACCCATTTTTTATTTCATTAGTTATATCCATAAACACTTGCATGAGTAAGACTGGTGTTACATGTGATGTTGCTTTGTAGATCATGAGGTAGGAACCCAATGACATGAGATCAACCCAAGGGAATATACGCTTTGTTACTTATTGCTTAGCCATGCTTGTAGACGTGGATTGGTATGAGAGTTTCAAGGAAGTTGTGAGTGTAATAACAACTAAGGGTTTCTTTAAGGTGGAAATTTAATACACATCTAAGTGGGTTGGTTGTGGCACCCTGGGGATGGAACAGTCGATGCCAGGGCACCTGGAGGGTCCAGTGTTGTCCTAGGGGATCCCAGAGGACCCGTGTGATCACCCTATTGGAATGCCACCCAGGCTCAAAGGGATCATATGATATTTTAATACCTAGAAACTTCCGTGTGCAGCCACAAGCCATTATGGGCTCTGGCAGAGTTGAGTATGTTGTGTGACCTCTTTCAGTGGTAGACTAGCAGATGTAGCGGATGTAGGTGGTACGGTCTACCCATGGTAAAGAGTTAATGCTTCTGAAAGACTGTGTCTCGGTCATCCGGTTCTAAAACACCATGCAGTGCGATAAATTAAATGGACGCGATCGAGTCTTGTGGAGAAAAGTGCACAAACCTCTGTAGAGTGTACAAACTATTCTTGAGTAGCCGTGTCCACGGTTATGGACATCTTTGAGTATCTTGAAGTGGATTATTTGTTGATCTCATCACTTGATCTAATAAAATTGTTGGGTTATCAATTTTGGTAACTTGGGGATTTGAGATGGAGGCACCATTCTCAATATTGCTTAATTCAACTGAGTAGTAAATAAAAATGTATTCCTTTGTTGTAGGGAAAAAAAGTAGCTTCATGCAAAATTAACCTTGCAGCCTCCACCAGCCAAATATGCATGTAGTTGTAGGCATTGTTCATCATTACTGCTACAGTGTGAATTTGCCAGTACATTCAATGTACTGATCTACATGGCTGCAACGTCTCATGTTGCAGGAATTATTCGATGAGTAAGTCTTACATTAGGGTTGTGCTGTCTACACTCAACTTTGCCGTTGGTGCTGATGGGAATCCACAACTTTGTTGTTACTTTCGCTATGTTGATTGAGGTAATAGTATTTACGTTACTTTATACATGTGATTTACCTTTGTTATAAATCCTCGAGTACTGTGTGTGTTAGCATACCGATACAGGAATGACACTTAAGCACAGAGACTTGAACCATTCGGGTTGGATCGCTATAAGATGGTATCAGAGCACACGTTGACTGTAGGACGTGACCCTAGTAACTGTCAAGCCCATAGAAAAGTATTTCTCTAAAACTTTATTTTCAAAAAGATTCTTTACCTCTCTTTTATTCCGAGTTTCGTCAAATCATTCCTTTTACCTTAAATAGCTAGACAATACCCTTTTCTATTTTGACCACTTCGGAGTAAAGAGGATTTAACCATGCATTAGAAATGTTGAAGCTACAACAGTGGATACTCCGAAGGTTTAAAGAGTTGACGACTTTGAAGGTATATTGACCTTTAGAAGACCAAACCCCTGTTATGTACTTACGTTAGATGCAGCGATTGTGAGCCGTCAATTGTTTGATGTTTTCTCGACGGCCACAAAATAAAACCGGTCTCTTCAAAACAATTGTTTGCAATGAGTGTACCTCTCCCCACCTCCTGAATCGCATCCCAAAACCCTTGGACCAATAGAGGATGAATGAAGAAAGACTTGTGTTCTCTGGACTGATGACCCAGCCAGAGGCAGAGCTATGGGTACAAAACATTGAGGATCAATTCAGGAAAAATTTGATTGCAAGGAAGTATGAGGTTCAATACGCTCTTCGGTACTTTACCAAAAGTGTTGCAACATGGTGGAAAATGCATCAAGCCATACAAGGATGTAATGGAGCAAAAAAGTTAGGAGGAATTCAAGAAGACTCTGTTAAAATCCCGTCTCATCTGAAAGCGTGGTGACAATCCGAAGAGAAACCTTGTGCCTGCAGGATTTGTGGAGAAATAGGACACACCCAGGAGAAGCACAAGGATGAATGCCCTCATTGTGAAGAAAGTCACCCAGCTAAAGAATGTCCAACTAGGCAGATTACTTGTTTCTTGTGTGAAGCGACTACCCACTACCCTGCTCAGTGTCACGTTTATCCCATGGTACAAAGAACTATCCAGCGGAAGAAAGAAGCAATGAAAGAAGCCTTCGTGGAAATTTTAGAAGAACCTGTGATGAAGGAAGAGGTGGAGGGCACACACTAAGAAGACCCAATTAAACTTTGCACCAAGTCATGCTATTCATGTGGAGAAGAAGAACACATTTCCCAGCATTGTTTGAGGGAGTATCTAGTAGAATTTCCGACAGTGGAATTTGAGTATGACCCACAGGAAATAGAAGCCCTGATTGGAACGAAGAAGTCAAGGAAGAGAACGAGCATGTGCCCCCAGAACAACCCAATTTCTGTGAAAAAGGACCTGAGTCACATCACATGCTACAGGTGCAAGGATTTAGGTCATTACGCTAGCAACTGCCCAACAAGGAAGCCAAGAACCCAGTGAACCAAGATAGTCACCATGAAGTCCCTAGATTTGTCTGGTGTCATTTGTTTACGCTGCAAGGAAGTGAGGCATTTTTGCCAGAGAAGGTTCGGACCCAAGGAAAGATTGAGCAGAGTAGTTGAGATCTTGATATTGGAATCAAGCATGTAAATAAATGTGGAGTACATGTTTTCATTGGGATGTTGGGTTGAGTTATGGAAAGGACATTGTAATAGTTCATGAAGCAATAGAAGTTGATATGTTTGGAATCTCATTTGAAATGCTATGAGTTGTTGGATGATTGCGAGTGCCTCTCTTGCTATCTCACCCAGACTAAAATCTTGAACCCATGGACAAGCTGACCCCAAACCTTCTCGGACAAACAACCACATTTCACCCAAGGAAATACCTATATTGTCCTGAGTACCCCTTCTATCCTATACCTACAGATGACAACCCTTTACGAGTCCTTTCTCAAGGGCCCGGAAACGATCATGACCCTGACTAGCGATCAGGATTACCCAAAGATCCTGAAGGACATGATCACTACTGGAAACAGGGAATTTGCCATCAGCCAGCTCTTTGCCATCTGTTAGTGGATGGCAAAGAACGTCTTTGCCATCTCCTTATAAAAAACAGATGGCAAAGAACTGACAGACGGCAAAGAACATGGTTGCCATCAGTCAATTCTTTGCCATCTGCCAGTGGATGGCAAATAATCTTTTCCATCTGCCAGCAGATGGCAAAGAGGTTGGCAAATCATGTGGCCGTCAGGGGTGTAACAGCGTACCAGCCCCACCTCTTTGCCATCTGCGAGCAGACGGCAAAGATTCTTTGCCATCTGCTGGCAGATGGCAAAGAGATGGGGTTGTTTTTTTAGGTAAAAAAAATTGTGGCCTCTATCGCCTCGCTCTCTCCCTCTCTCCCCTCCTCTACCTCTCTGCCACGCATCTCACCCGCCACCGCCTAAGCACCCCGTCGCCCCACCACCCCACCGCAAGTGAGGAGACTGACAGACCGGCCGACCTAGGGTTCGCGCCTCCCCGCCGGCCGCCGCCCGGCGCTCGCCAGCCGATCCTCTCCCCCGCCCTCGAGGATCCACGTCGGCCGCGCCCGCGCCCGCTCCCGTCGGTCGCCGCTCCGGATCCGGGCCGCCCGCGCCCCTCGACCTTCGGGCTCCGTCCCCGCCCGCCCCGGGCCGCTGGTACTGCCCCCTGCTCCCCCTCTCGCCGTGCTTCTTCCTACCGATCTGTGCCCAACTGCCATATGAGCTCGCTGGCGCCGTTATGAGCTCGCCGCTGCTTACCCCATCGCTGTTGTTCGTTGCCGCCGCCGCTATTTGATGTTCACGATTTTGTATGATGAGTCGACTGGACGAGTTTGACGGAGAGGATGGTTCTGGGATGTGTGCCGTGCTAGGATGGGTCTGCAGGAGGCAACCAGGCAGAGCTGGGGCAACCCAAAAATGCTCTCATCTCCAAAAAAAAGAAAAAAACGATCCATCAATCAAATCAGCTTTTTTATGGAAACAAAAAAAGGCACTGATCACTTATCCGTTCATGGATGCACCTACTACTTATGTGTTCCCTGTGCATTACTCGCATCGCATTCCTCCATGCCTATCCGTTCCTTCAACCATGGTGTTTCAAAATTCGACAATTTCTAAGTTAAAAAAAATCGACAATTTCTGACTGCATTTTGTGTTTTCCAACCTTATTAGGTAGGATATATTCCCTCCAACGTGAATTTTGTGGTTACAGATTTCGTCACCAACCGTTTTGGCGCGGCCCCGGTTGATGAGGTTCAAACGAAAAATGACAAGCCCTCTTTCCATACGATGCGAACGAACGGCTAGGGTCGGCTTAAAAGAAGGATTGATTTTATGGGACATGGCGAACAACAAGCAATGATGGACTCGCTAATGGGCCGTTCGGTCTGTGGGTGGAGGAGAGTAATCCATCCGTCGATCCATGCCCGTGGAAGAAGCGCAGAGGGTCGATCCGAGGGACCAATCACGGACTCACACGTACTGCACAACGACCCATGGGATGAGGCGGGCAACCAGTCATAGTCACAGAGCAGAGCTCACTCCACAAAGCTCACTAACATATTGATGCGTGAGAGTCTCTCATGAATTCACATCAGGCCGATCAATCCCATCCCACATCCGACGGTGAGATTGCTCTCTCCCACGGATCGATCCGTGGGAGGATCGGCGAGACCAATTGGCTAGCTTCTGTCATTTTAGCCACACATTCCCCATTGCTAATACACACCTACGTGCGCCCCTGCTCTGTGCGGGCTTGGCTGCGCCCCTCCCCCGACCTCCTGGCGCCCCTGCCCTGCCCCGCCCTGCCTCCCTGCAAAGCCGGCGGCAGTCGCTGCCCTCCCTCTCAGTCACCAGTGACCAGTCCCCGGCGGCAGCAAGCGGGCAAGTGAGCAAGAGCAACCCGATTTCTAATTTAGGGTTAGCTTTTTTCACTTTGGTATCCAGTACATCAACACATATCATTTTGCACATCATTTCTGCCTAAATTAGTTTTGATGTTATTTTAGTGTGTTCGTAAGATCATATTGAGAATTTTAGTGTGTTTGTTAGATCATATTGAGAATTTTAGTGTGTTTGTAAGATCATATCGATCTATTTCTATGTGATATTGATAATTAGTCAGAACATTCACATGTCCTTTTGTTTAAAAAAATTAGGATGGACCACCCTGTTATAAAATGCTAGCTCCGCCAGTGCCCACCACCCCACCACCCCGTTCGATGCTGAAATTTGACGTTTCAAGAGTAGAGGGGAAGTAAAATACAATAAAAGAGCGAAAGGCAAGTATTGAAAGGACATGGAAATACTACTTGGGAGTCATTAATGTGACATGTAATTTGCTACTACTTAGTTGCTACCTTGGCATCCCTCTGAAAATAAATAGATGGTATAGATGACACTTATTTTACTTAGAAGCACTCTCTACATATAGTATTTCGTGTAGAAAGAACTCACAGACATGATCTATATTGACAACTTTAGTTTGGACAGAGATGAAGTAATCAATTTTGGACATGTGGATGGCATTCAAATATGTCGGTTGCCAAACTAAATCAAGAAGGCCACAACACATAAAAATTGTAAACTATGGCAAGCAGTTTGTAATATCTGCTTATTTGGATGAACAAACCGGTGTGTCCACAATGCAAAATAATATCCCTACAAGTCATCACAAACAAATATCATGTGAGTAAAACAAGTCTGCGTTGTAATGCTATGAATCCTGGAAACATCAGAAGGACACTCTTAGATTTCGTAAAAGGGACTTTTGAAAAACAATGAAAGAAAGTTAGCAAGTTCTCTTATCTGCAAGTATAAACATGACAGAGGCATACACTAATTAGAGAACATAATTGATTCAGTCTTTCAACTATATTTTTCGCTGAGGGGTCAAGGGTCGAGGGGTTGAGTGGTCGAGGGATGACACCCCGACACCCCAACACGACACCCCGACACCCCGACCTGACACCCCGACACCCTGATACCACGACACCACGACACACAGACACGACACCCCCGACACCAGACACCTCTTCGGCCTCCTGTTGACCGAAAAGGTGCTCTTCGGCCATCCAGAGGCCGACGGGGTCATATATTTGTGAATTATGAGTTAGGCCATATATTTTCCAATTTTGTTATGAAAAACATCATATATATTTGCGTTGATCGGGTGGATTTAAATGTGCAGTTGTTTCATCGCTGTGAGGGTCTGGTGTTCAACGACCTCCCCATGCGTTCGACGAGCTCCGCCCCTGCGTTCGTGGGTGAGCACAAATGACATCTCCTCCTCTCCCCCTTCATTTTCTCTGTTCCGGTCTTCGTGCCGATGAAACTTGCTAGCTATAGGTGTATTCAATCATCAGTATGCGTGACCACTATGTGTCTCCCGTTCGAAAGGGTTACATCTATAAATATGCATTCATTTGCATATTTATAACCGTAATTCTTTCGAATTGTCCAACGTTATCCATGGACAGCCCGAGTATGTGTAGATTGGGTTCGTTTTCCCATATGCTCTGCTCCGGATCCGATGCAGATTGGGTTATCGACGCCGAGTGCAGGCGCCTACTTGGAAACTTTCGACACGAGGCTCGGACGCAGGCTGTTCAAGACTACTTAGCATAGACTGGTATTAGGAGGAGAAAAGAGAAGTGCCGGAACAAGTATCTGAGTAAGGAGAAGTACATGAAAGTAATTACCTATTCTTAAGGCCTTGTACTTAGTTTCCTTGATTTGATTCGTAGGCGTAGCGCTCAAATTTCTCTTGCTTAACTTAGGTGCCCCCGAGATGGTGTGCGGACAAGATGGACTGCTGGGAGGCGTTGGTGGATGAGTGGTGCTCTCCCCAATGGCGTGTCGCCCACAACATTGCAAAGGAGAAGCGTCTCAAAATGAAAGGTGTGCCACACCATCTAGGCAGCGTCAACCTACATGGGTACGGGAAAAACTGGGTATGTGTGGTTTGCTTCATGATTCATGCAAATTCATTCTTTGTGCTAGCTTGAGTCCTTAACTAATACTCTGTTCCTATCTTTTAGTCAAAACACAACAAGGCTCCAGTGCCAGAGCTGTTCGACCTGTATGGCATGTCCAATATTGCACCATACAAGAAGGCCAAGGCATTCTCTAAGTCTGACCTCGAAAATGCAAAGAACTTCAGCAACGAGGCCTCCCACCACAAGATGGTGCAGTACGTTAAGCAGGGGAAGGCGAGGAAAGGGCCGGACTTTAACCCGAGCCGGCCTCTTGATCCAGAGCTGGTGATGATATCTGGTGGCGGGAGGTCCCATGGATCATTAGCCATTGGTAATGGATTGATACGTTGTAGTAGCACTCTCCCGCAGATTAAGAAGCGCCAGACCAACTCTAATCCTGAGATACCGCCTCGTTTACGACCAGTGGAAATCGAATTCCAGGTTTGTTATACGGACTTAGTAGCCTTTCCTCCATTACATTGTGTTTGCGGCCGTCGATGATTACAATGCTAACGAGTGGTGTTGCAGGCTGCTATAGAGGCAGAGAGAGCGAAGACCCAGGTTGCTTTTGAGGAGAGGGACCGGCAGTTGGCGGAGAGGGACCGCTAGGCGGCGGAGAGGGAGAGGTAGAATGAGGAGAGGACGGCTAGGCTGTTGGAGGAGGAGAGGAACCAAAACGGCTCGGCTAACCGGGCCATGTACGATCTCTTCGTGGTAAGTTTCTTCTGCATATTAGCTATATCATGCACGCAATGTTCCTTTCATTAGTAACTAATATGACTGACTCGTCAAAACCAAATGTGCAGTCCATGTGCGAGAAGAACGGCCAGACCCCTCCGTCGATGTCAGTCATTGCTCCGACGGGCACGGTGAGTTTTATTTGAACGGTCATTAGTTAATAGTCTTCACATTTGAGTTGCATCATGCTAACGATACATTGGAAATAATATTTGGTGCAGCGTAACTCCCGACAAGCATCGACCAATCCTTCTCCGTCTGCCACTGGCGCGACCGGTCCTACACCTACACCTACACCTACACCTCCGTGATGACGGTAAGTTTCCCAAGTTTTTTGCTTAATAGAGTTTTGTTGTGATGCCATGTTGTATCTACACATATCGTGCATAATGTGTGTATGTTTGAAACGCATTGTATGTGTGGGATTCGACACCTAGTCATGTGCCTTTGGTAGCCTTCCATACAGGGAAATGCCTCCTAGTGCTTCCACTGAGCCATGGTAGTTCGCTACTGCTCCGGAACACATGGATTGACCGGCATGTGTCCTTCTTTGCTCATGTGTCTGTCCCTAGGGGGAAATGTCACGCGGTGTATCACCGAAGTCCTTGTAGCTCGCTACGACTTGGTTGCACTCGCTGATGACCGACATGTGCATTGTTGGGTCATGTATGCCTGTCCCTGTACGTTTGTGCCACCTTGGTTCTATGACTAGTCATGTCGGCCCGGGTTCTCTGCCATATGGATACTAGCGACATAATCATATACTTAGCATTTTTTCCTCCAAAATGACTCAATATGCTTAGCTAGCTCAAAAATGACATAATAAGCTTAATTAGCTCCAAAATGAAATATTTAACCTAGGATAGCTCTAAAATGACCTATACTTAGCTTTTTTTTTCTCCAAAATGACTTAATATGCTTAGCTAGCTTAAAAATGACATATTTAACCTAGGATACCTCTAAAATGACCTATACTTAGCATATTTTCCTCCAAAATGACTTAATATGCTTAGCTAGCTCTAAAATGACATAATATGCTTAAGAAATGACATATTTTAGGTCCTAAATGACTTCATATGCTTAGCTAGCCCCAAAATGACATAATAACCTTACTTAGCTCCAAAATGACCTATTTAACCTAGGCTAGCTCTAAAATGACCTATACTTCGCATTTTTTCGTCCAAAATGACTCAATATGCTTAGCTAGCTCAAAAATGAAATAATAAGCTTCATTAGCTCCAAAATGACCTATTTAACCTAGGATAGCTCTAAAATGACCTATACTTAGCATTTTTTCCTCCAAAATGACTTAATATGCTTAGCTAGCTTAAAAAT
>LR738714.1:114616332-114709528 GCA_902687465.1 Secale cereale | reverse complement strand
ATGACCTATACTTAGCATCTTTTCCTCCAAAATGACTTAATATGCTTAACTAGCTCTAAAATGACCTAATATGCTTAAGAAATGGCATATTTTAGCTCCTAAATGACTTCACATGCTTAGCTAGCTCCAAAATGACATAATAACCTTACTTAGCTCCAAAATGACCTATTTAACCTAGGATGGCTCTAAAATGACCTATACTTAGCATTTTTTTTCCTCCAAAATGACTCAATATGCTTAGCTAGCTCAAAAATTACATAATAAGCTTAATTAGCTCCAAAATGACCTATTTAACCTAGGATAGCTCTGAAATGACCTATACTTAGCATTTTTCCTCCACAATGACTTAATATGCTTAGCTAGCTCAAAAATGACCTATTTAACCTAGGATAGCTCTAAAATGACCTATACTTAGCATCTTTTCCTCCAAAATGACTTAATATTCTTAGCTAATTCTAAAATGACATAATATGCTTAAGAAATGACATATTTTAGGTCCTAAATGACTTCATATGCTTAGCTAGCTTCAAAATGACATAATAACCTTACTTAGCTCCAAAATGACCTATTTAACCTAGGCTAGCTCTAAAATGACCTATACTTAGCATTTTTCCTCCAAAATGACTCAATATGCTTAGCTAGCTCAAAAATGACATAATAAGCTTAATTAGCTCCAAAATGACCTATTTAACCTAGGATAGCTCTAAAATGACCTATACTTCGCATTTTTTCCTCCAAAATGACTTAATATGCTTTGCTAGCTTAAAAATGACCTATTTAACCTAGGATAGCTCTAAAATGACCTATACTTAGCATCTTTTCCTCCAAAATGACTTAATATGCTTAACTAGCTCTCAAATGACATAATATGCTTAAGAAATGACATATTTTAGCTCCTAAATGACTTTATATGCTTAGCTAGCTCCAAAATGACATAATAACCTTACTTAGCTCCAAAATGACCTATTTAACCTAGGATAGCTCTAAAATGACCTATACTTAGCATTTTTTCCTCCAAAATGACTCAATATGCTTAGCTAGCTCAAAAATACATAACAAGCTTAATTATCTCCAAAATGACCTATTTAACCTAGGATAGCTCTAAAATGACCTATACTTAGCAGTTTTTCCTCCAAAATGACTTAATATGCTTAGCTAGCTTAAAAATGACCTATTTAACCTAGGATAGCTCTAAAATGACCTATACTTAGCATCTTTTCCTCCAAAGTGACTTAATATGCTTAGTTAACTCTAAAATGACATGATATGCTTAAGAAATGACATATTTTAGCTCCTAAATGATTTCACATGCTTAGCTAGCTCCAAAATGACATATTAAGCTTACTTACCTCTAAAATGACCTTAGCATGTTTTACACCAAAATGACTTAGTATGCTTAGCTAGCTCAAAAATGACATAATAACCATACTTAGCTCCAAAATGACCTATTTTACAGATATAAGTTGCATCATAATAATCTTCACATTTTAGTTGCATCATAAGAATCTTCTTCTTCGAGTCTTCTTCTTCGAACTTTCTTCTTTCCCATTTTACAGATTTGCTTAAGATCACGGAAGCTTGGGTTGATGGAGTGCTTGTATTTAGTTTTTGTTTAGGCCTTGTGAAACTTGCTACCTATGGATGAAACTGTGTAATATTGATGAAACTATGTATATGTATGGATGAAACTTGCTACTATTGGTAACATGTGTTGGATATATATGTGTTCATGACTATAGGTAATATGTGTTGAATATGCTATATTGGTCATATAAATATATTTGTGTTTGATTTTCTGTGAAAATGAATTGATATAAGAAAAAATAAAATTAAATGGGGCAATATAGGCACTTTGTCATCTGCTGGCAAACGGCAAAGCATGCAGCCTTTGCCATCTGCTGGCAGACGACAAAGAGCCTGCAGCCTTTGCCATCTGCTCGCAGACGGCAAAGAGCCTGCAGCCTTTGTCATCTGCTGGCAGACGGCAATGTATGACGTTAGCCTTCTAACGGGGCTAACCCCGTTAAGAGGCTTTGCCATCAGCCAGCGGATAGCAAAGAAGCCTTTGCTGGCAGGGTTTCACACAAACTGTTTGTCATCTGCTGGCAGATGGCAAAGCCTTTTCCATCCGCCGACCATGCCTTTGCCATCTGCCATGGCAGATGGCAAAGTGCCAGATTCCAGTAGTGGATGAAGCATATTCACCTTGAAGGAGTTGCAGTCTACAAGGGTTATCCCTTCATGGAGAATGGAGTTGAACTTTGGTACGTGGTGGTACACCTCCACCGTGTGATAGGAGTTTGCCCAAAAACTATGGGTCAATACTTATTCATCTCTCGAGTACCACGAACAACATTCTTCGACTCTGTTCATGAAGCTGTTATGGAGGCCATACGTCAGATTGGAGAAATACTTGAAGCAAGACTTCTTCACACTCAGGAATGCATGCGTGTGGTGCACGTAGAGAGGATGGAGATGAAGCATGATACGATGCTTATATGTTGATATTTATTGCATTATGGGCTGTTATTACATGTTTTGTCACAATACTTATGCCTTTTCTCTCTTATTTTAAAAGTTTTACATGAAGAGGGAGAATGTCGGCAACTGGAATTCTAGGCTGGAAAAGGAGCAAACTCTACAAACCTATTCTGCACAACTCAAAAAGCTCCAAAACTTCACAGGACTCCGTTTCAGAAAATATAAAAAAAATATGGCAAAAGAAGATCACCAGGGGGGCCACCAGCTGTCCACGAGGGTGGGGGCGCGCCCCCCCTCTCTAGGCGCGCCCCCTGCCTCGTGGGGCCTCCGATAGCCCCCCGATGCCCATCTTCTCCTATATGAGGTGTTTTGACCTGGAAAAAATCGGAAGGAGGCTTTCAGGACCAGACGCCGCCGTCTCGAGGCGGAACCATGGCGGAAACCAATCTAGGGCTCCGGCAGAGCTGTTTTGCCGGGGATACTTCCCTTCGGGAGGGGGAAATCGTCACCGCCGTCATCACCAACAACTCTCCCATCTTGGGGAGGGCTATCTTCATCAACATATTCACCAACACCATCTCCTCTCAAACCATAGTTCATCTCTTGTATCCAATCTTTGTACCCAAACCTCAGATTGGTACCTGTGGGTTGCTAGTAGTGTTGATTACTCCTTGTAGTTGATGATAGTTGGTTTATTTGGTGGAAGATCATATGTTCAGATCCATTATGCATATTAATACCCCTCTAATCATGAACAATATTATGTCTTGTGAGTAGTTACTTTTGTTCCTGTGGACATGGGAGAAGTCTTGCTATTAGTAGTCATGTGAATTTGGTCTTCGTTCGATATTTTGATGAGATGTATGTTGTCTCTCCTCTAGTGGTGTCATGTGAACGTCGACTACATGACACTTCACCATTATTTGGGCCTAGAGGAAGGCATTGGGAAGTAATAAGTAGATGATGGGTTGCTAGAGTGACAGAAGCTTAAACCCTAGTTTATGCGTTGCTTCGTAAGGGGCTGATTTGGATCCACTTGTTTCATGCTATGGTTAGGTTTACCTTAATACTTCTTTTATAGTTGCGGATGCTTGCATTAGAGGTTAATCATAAGTGGGAGGCTTGTCCAAGTAAGGACAACACCCAAGCACCGGTCCACCCACATACCAAATTATCAAAGTATCGAATGCGAATCAGATGATCGTGATGAAAACTAGCTTGATGATAATTCCCATGTGTCCTCGGGAGCGCTTTCCTTTATATAAGAGTTTGTCCAGGCTTCTCCTTTGCTACAAAAAGGATTGGGCCATCTTGATGCACCTTATTTACTTTTACTATTTGTCACTTGCTACCAATTACCTTATCACAAAACTATCTGTTACCTATAATTTTAGTGCATGCAGAAAATACCTTACTGAAAATTGCCTATCATTTCCTTCTGATCCTCGTTGGGTTCGACACTCTTACTTATCGAAAGGACTACGATAGATCCCCTACACTTGTGGGTCATCAAGACTCTTTTCTGGCGCCGTTGCCGGGGAGTGAAGCGCCTTTGGTAAGTGGAATTTGGTAAGGAAAATTTTATATAGTGTGCTGAAATTTATTGTCACTTGTTACTATGGCTCATAATCCTTTAAGGGGCTTGTTCGGGGTATCTTCACCCCGATCAGAAGAGCAAAGAGTTGCTCCTAAACCTACTGCACCTATTGAAAATGTTTTCTTTGAAATTCCTTCGGGTATGATAGAGAAACTGCTAGATAATCCCTTTACAGGAGATGGAACATTGCATCGCGATTTACACCTAATCTATGTGGATGAAGTTTGTGGATTATTTAAGCTTGCAGGTATGCCCGAGGATGTTGTCAAGAAAAAGGTCTTCCCTTTATCTTTGAAGGGAGATGCATTGACATGGCTTAGGCTATGTGATGATATTGAATCATGGAACTATAATCGTCTGAAGTTGGAATTTCATCAGAAGTTCTACCCTATGCATCAGGTTCAGCATGATCGTAATTATATCTATAATTTTTGGCCTCGCAAAGGATAAAGCATCTCTCAAGCTTGGGGGATGCTTAATTAAATGTTATATTCATGCCCCAATCATGAGCTGTCAAGAGAAATGATTATTCAAAAAAAATATGCTCGGCTTTCTCTTAATAATCGCTCCATGCTCGATACTTCTTGTTCTGGCTCTTTTATGATGAACACTATTGAATTCAAATGGGATTTATTTGAAATAATTAAACGCAACTCTGAAGATTGGGATCTCGACGAAGGTAAGGAGTCAGGTATGACCCCTAAGTTTGATTGTGTTAAAGCTTTTATGGATACCGATGTTTTCCGTGAGTTTAGCACTAAGTATGGACTTGACTCTGAGATAGTAGCTTCTTTCTGTGAATCATTTGCTACTCATGTTGATCTTCCCAAGGAGAAGTGGTTTAAATACCATCCTCCCATTGAACTAAAAGTAGTTGAACCTGTTTAAGTTGAAGAAAATACTATCACTTATAATGTTGATCCTATTGTTCCTACTGCTTATATTGAGAAACCACCTTTCCCTGTTAGAATAAAGGATCATGCTAAAGCTTCAATTATGGTTTGTAAGAGTAATACTAGAACACCTACACCCTCTGAGCAAATTAAAGTTGAACCTAGTGTTGCTATGGTTAAAGATCTCTTGGTAGAAGATTTATATGGACATGTTATTTACCTCCAAGAGGAATCTGTTAGAATAGCCAAACCCGATGCTAGGAATAAACATAGACCTATTGTAGGCTTGCATGTTATCTCTGTTAAGATAGGAGATCATTGCTATCATGGTTTATGTGATGTGGGTGCTAGTGCGAGTATTATCCCTCATACCTTTATCAAGAAACTATGCATGATATTGCACCTGTTGAGTTAGAAGGGATTGATGTTACTATTAAGCTAGCTAATAGAGACACTATTTCACCAGTTGGGATTGTTAGAGATGTTGAAGTCCTGTGTGGGAAGGTTAAATACCCTGCTGATTTTCTTATTCTTAGTTCCCCACAAGATGACTTTTGTCGCATTATATTTGGTAGACCCTTCTTGAATACTGTTAATGCTAAAATAGACTGCGTGAAAGATATTGTTACTGTTGGTTTAGGGGATATGTCTCACTTTGCTAAATTTCGTAGACAACCCCTTGATAAAGAATTACCTAGTAAAGATGAAATTATTGGTCTTGCTTCTATTGATGTACCTCCTAATGATCCTTTAGAACAATACTTGCTAGACCATGAAAATGGTATGCATATGCATGAGAGAAGGGAAATAGATGAAATATTCTTTAATCAGGGACCCGTATTGAAAAACAACTTGCCTGTTGAAATCCTAGGGGATCCTCCTCCACCCAAGGGTGATCCCGTATTTGAACTTAAACCTTTACCTGATAATCTTAAGTATGTTTATCTCGATGAAAAGAAGATATATCATGTTATTATTAGTGCTAACCTTTCAGAGCAGGAAGAAGAAAAACTATTGAAAACTCTAAAGAAGCACAATGCTGCTATTGGATATACTCTGGATGATCTTAAGGGCATTAGTCCCACTTTATGCCAACACATGATAAAGTTGGAAGAAAACGCTAAACTGTTTATTGATCATCAGCGATGGTTAAATCCTAAGATGAAAGAAGTGGTAGAGAAGGAAATACTAAAGCTTCTAGAGGCAGGTATTATTTATCCAGTTGCTGATAGCCAGTGGGTAAGTCATGTGCATTGTGTCCCTAAGAAAGGAGGTATGACTATAGTTCCTAATGATAAAGATGAATTGATCCCGCAAAGAGTAGTTACAGGTTATAGGATGGTAATTGATTTCCGCAAATTAAATAAAGCTACTAAGAAAGATCATTAACCCTTGCCATTTATTG
The DNA here is from genome assembly GCA_902687465.1 of Secale cereale. Classification (NCBI taxonomy): domain Eukaryota; kingdom Viridiplantae; phylum Streptophyta; class Magnoliopsida; order Poales; family Poaceae; genus Secale; species Secale cereale. Next base: position 114,703,152 of record LR738714.1, on the reverse strand, counting down.
ATCAAATGCTAGATACGTTATCCAAACATACTCATTTTTGCTTTCTAGATGGTTATTCTGGTTTCTCTCAAATACCTGTGTCAAAAGGGGATCAAGAAAAGACCACTTTTACTTGCCCTTTCGGTACCTTTGCTTATAGACGTATGCCTTTTGGTTTATGTAATGCACCTGCTACCTTTCAAAGATGCATGATGGCTATATTCTCTGATTTTTGTGAAAAGATTGTTGAGGTTTTCATGAATGACTTCTCCATTTACGGAACTTCTTTTGATGATTGCTTAAGCAACCTTGATCGAGTTTTGCACAGATGTGAAGACACTAGTCTTGTCTTGAATTGGGAGAAGTGCCACTTTATGGTTAATGAAGGCATTGTCTTGGGACATAAAAGTGTTGAAAGAGGTATTGAAGTTGACAAGTGTCGGTGTACTAGAGTAGGGGTACCCTAGTATCCCGAACTTGCGCACGGGCAGTCGCAGCATCCCGCGGCAAGGCTTGCCGGGTGACCGCCAAGGTCCTTTGTGGTTCCTTTGGAGCCATTCAAGAACAAAGTATTCAAGCCAAGGAGACAAGGCCCCGGCAAGAGGAGCTTGCCAGGAAGGCCACTCAAGGAGACAAGACCCCGGCAAGAGGAGCTTGCCGGGAAGGCCAACCAAGGCATCTCAAGGAACTTGCCGCGACGCGCCACGCGTCCCGGCAAGGCCCGGTGAGCGACGAGCTCCCAGACGTGACAAGACAACGACCGCGGCAAGGCGCTCACTGCGGCAAGCTACCACTCTGTACCCGCGCTCCAGCACATCCACCAACGTGTCGCTCTAGGACCCTTCCAGGCGTACGTGGCGGGAGGCTATGCAGCCAGCGGTGTGCGGTGGCAAGCGGTGCTGACAAGATTGCCATCGTGGCAAGCGGTGGCGTCCCTGACGGTCCCTTTTGCACTATTTGGGTGACGCGGATGGGCATTTAATGCCCTTGTCCCCTGTCGTCAGAGTTAGGTATGATACACTGTAGCAGGTAGTTGTACCAACCGTAACACCTTTCCATTTTTACCCTTGTCTACGTTGCCACCTGTCGGTGACCCCTTGAGCATATAAAAGGAGGCACATGCGCAACGTAGAGGGGGGAGGGGAACACACTCACGCTCGGTCTCGTTAGCTGCGGGTGTGTACTGTAGCACTCAGCGCTCCCGAGCAAGAACTCAATACAAACCACAAAGCAGGAGTAGGGTTTTACGCATCTGTGCGGCCCGAACCTGGGTAAACCGCTCGTGTGCTTCGCCTCGATCCGCTCTTCGTGCGATCTTCGCCCCCCGCCGAACCGAAAGGGGCTCGGTCCGCCGGTCCCATAGGTGCTCGTGGATTCGTTCCCCGACATCTCTGGCGCCACCTTCACCAACACCTTTTGAAGAGCTCCCGTGCAGATCTTGCGCGACTCGTCGGCCAGCTGCTTTGGAATCTTCTCCCGGAGCCGCTGGAGGGCCGTCGCCACGCCTTTGAAGAACAAGGTGAGCTTGGCGCTGGGTTGGAGGTTCTCGTCGGAGGGATATCCGAGATCCTCCATCCCCAGCTGCGCCAGCTCCCTGTCAATGTCTGCGACCATCCACGAGACCCTCCGTCCAGTGCTCCACATTCTCCCTAAAAGTGTTCTGGGCGGCAGCAGCACTCGCCAGCAGCGCCTCATCGGCCTTGATCTTCTTCTTCAAGGCCATCTCCTGCTCCCTGGCGACGTCCAGCGTCTTGGTCAAAGTAGTTAGCTTCAACTCAAGATCTGTGTTGGAGTCCTTGGCGGCGCAAAGTTCCTTGCCCTTCTCGGCGAGACGAACCTGCAGCTCTGACAAGGTGTAGGCGTCCTTCTCCCGCTCACGCTTGAGCGCGGCAAGCTCTTCACCGCTCGCCTTGAGATCGGCCTCCAGTCGCGCCACCTTCGTCTCCAGCTCCTTCTTGGCGGCCTCGGCAGCTGCGGCAACATCCTCTGCTTGCTTGAGGGCTCCGCCAAATGATTGCTCGTGTGCAGTAAGCTCCTCCTCATGGCTGTCAAGGTTGACCTTCCGCTGCGCCAGCTCGCCCTCCTGCGCAGACAGCTTCTCAGCGGCAAGCCGTTGTTGCTCTTCAACTTCTGCCTTCTCGAGGAAGAAGGCCTTCTGCTCCTCGGCGAGTTGCGCCCGCTCCTCTGCCAGGGACTGGAGAGCTTCCTCGTTGAGACCCCGGAGCTCTTCGGCGCGTTTCTTGATGTCCACTCCCGCCTTTGCGACAAGCGCCTCTCGGGATTCCAGCTTGGCCTGCCAAGCGCGGTAGAGCGACACCATCTTCCGCAGCAGCCGCTCCTCCTCAGGCTCGCCGCTGCTGCTGCTCAGCGCATCAACCAGCATCAGCCCAGCGGAGGCAAGCACCTCTCCATCGAAGATTTCTCCTTCGACCGGCGCCCTAGAGTTTGACGCCCAGGGGAGGTTGATGAAGACGTTTTCGCCGGCCTTCAAGTAGACGCCTGGCTGGGGCTCTTAGGAGCCTGACGCTGCGGCAGCGGCGGAGGGATCGGCGGTCGGCGTAGCGCCTGCCGCTCCTGCGGCCTTAGGGCCGTCAGTGCGATCGCCAGACCCCTCGCCTGCTTCTGCAGCGGCAGCTTTGGCGGCCTCTGCGCCAGCGAGATCGTCAGCGCCAGCTGCTTCTTCGGTGGCAGCGGCGTCGTCGGCGGCAACCTCGGTCTCCATCGGCTCCGCAGCAGATGGGTCTGACGGCCGGAAAAGGGAGAAGAGTCAAGCAAATATCCAAAAAAGATCAAAAGAAGAAGAACCCAAGGGAAGTTTTGAAGCGAGAGGATTACCTGCACCGGGTTCTGCAGTCGTAATCTCCACCGCCGGGGGGCCGCTGGTGTTGTCCCTTGCCAGAGAACTCTCTCTTGCCGGAGAACTCTCCCTTGCCGGAGAACTCTCCCTTGCCGGAGAACTCTCCCTTGGCGGCGTAGTCGAAGCAGATGGCATGTCGGGGGAGGCCTCCGGGCGCTCCTGGTGGGGCTGCTCTGCTCCTACACAAACCAACAATCAGATGTCAGCAAAGAAAGAGCATCCATGCGCGGCTAACAGCGGAAAGCGAACCATATACTTACGCTGGGGGCTGCGCTGGGGGCTGCTCTGGAAAATAGATGCCGGGTCTGGCAAGGTGGTCTGGGGCGCACCCTTTGCTATCGCGGTGGGTTCGTCCTCGACGATAATCACCTCCTTTGGACGCGCCGGGACCTTGGCTCTCTTCGCCGCTCTCTGGGCCAGAGTCCTAAAAAGGAATAAGGTCGGAGTAAAGCAAATGAGATACAAGACAAAACAACAAGAATTGAAGGACTACAAGTACAACAAAGAATCTTACTCTTCTTCTTCCTCGTCGGAGCTGAACGCGGAGAAGTCGAAGTCCGGCTCACCTCCGGCGCGAGGAGGCGGAGGAGTAGGTTCCCTTGGCCGCTTGGCGGGAGCAGTGGTGGTGGTCCGAGACGACCCCGCTCCGGCTGCCGCCATGGCGTAAGAAGCGGCAGAAGAAGAAGTGGTGGTCCGGGAGGACCCCGCTCCAGTTGCCGCAGCAGCGTGAGGTGCTCCCGCGGCAACAGTACTTGCCGCGGTGGAGCGTGTCACGCGGCGCAGCGACTGTCGACTCGCCTGCCACTCCGCTACGTCCCCGGCTTTGCGGAGACGCCTTCTTGGTGGAGCTGGGGGCTCTGCTTGCGACAAGCTGTCGGAAGATGAGGAGGAAGATGAGTTGATCTCCAACGAGCCGCTCGTATCCTCGGCGGGCTCGCTCGACTCGACATCATGCCCGGCAAGCTCCTCTCGCTCGGCACGGCTTGCCGACTCTGCTGCCTCTGCCTCCTCCATGGTGAATCCAAACTCGCCTGCGGCTGCGGCTGCCGCCTCCTCTTCCAGCCTAGTGGCGATGTGTTTCATCTCCGCATCGGTGGTGGTGCGAGTGAGGCTTTTCTGTTCGTCGGAGCGGACCGGCACTTCTACCAAGCGGTCAAAGAACTCCTGCACGACGTCGTCTGCAGGCTCTTGCCAAGTTGGGACAATTCCATGCGAGTCGCACAACGGCATCATTGCACGGATGCGGTTGAGCGAGGAGTTCTTGCATAGCGGAACGACATCCTTCGGCAACCTGAACACTTCGGGATGTTGAGGGTCGTACTTGAACAGCTCCCGGAGCATTGCGTCAAGTTCCATAATAGTGAAGTTGAAGTTGAGGCCCAGGCGCAGCCTCATGATGTCCGCCGCATTCTTGAAGTCCCAGGCGGGCCTCTTCCTCTCTTGCAGAGGGGCGATGCGGCGGCGAAGAAAATCTGCGCCAACCGCACCTATAGTGAGCCCGACAAGCCTAAGGCGTTGGATCCGGGTGACGGCAATCTTCAGCCTATCGTCTTCTGGGGCCACGTTGCTCCAATCGATGTCACGCGCTACTGGGGTTTGGCGCCGGGCGGTAAACGGCTGCGGGTTCTCCTCGACAATCCAGCACCAGTCTGCTCTCCATTCCTCCCACTTGCCGCGAAATTATCCCTCCAGATAAGCTTCCTTCTTGCCGGCTCTCGAGATGGCAATTCCGCCGGATAAAGGCTCTCCTCTCTCAACTCGGGGCATAAAGAAGTGGCCAAAAAGGGCTACGTTTGGATAGACTTCGACAAAGTTTTCGCAGAGATGTGCGAAAACTGCCATGGTCAGAACAGCATTGGGGGTGAAGTCAAGGAGGCGGAACCCGTAGGTGTTCATAATATCGCAGAAAACCTCAGAGAAAGGCGGGCAGAGCCCGCAGTAGAAGAACAAGGCGAAGAAGGGATATCCATTTGGGGCCATTTTCCAAGCGACGGCTGGAAGTACCTTCGTGCGCGGATGCGCTCGCGTCTCCGTCGACCAGAAGAGGTAGTAATACTCCCTCAGCTCCCTCGCGGCGAGCTTGGGGGGGGGGGGAGATTGCCCGCTCCTTTCGCAGCGCCGCGAGCCGCTGCGCCTCGGTCGACTTCACGACCTTCACCTTGTAGGCTTTCGGCGCCATGGCGGAAGTGGTGGAGGAGGTCGATGGCGTTGGTGGTGCTGGTGGCGATGGGGGGCAGAACGCTACTCTCTTTCAGCTTTGGGAAGAAGGGGGGCGGCGGAGGTTCCCGAGATTGGAATAGCAACCAGCGAGTGGGCGAACTGCCCCTGTTTCCCCTGCTTATAAGGAGGGAGGGGCGGACGTTCCGTCTTTCCGAATAAACAAACCACCCACGATCTCTCCCACGACGCCGCATTCAACGCGCGTCGTTCGGGGAGGGCGCGGTGGATACGGAGAGAGATACGGCGTAACCCAGGCCGCGCGTGCCCGTGCCCTGTTTTGGGCATGGCCCAACAGCGCTCGACACCGTGTATGGCCCAGGCCCGGGGGCTCCTGTCGGTGTACTAGAGTAGGGGTACCCTAGTATCCCGAACTTGTGCACGGGCAGTCGCAGCATCCTGCGGCAATGCTTGCCGGGTGACCGCCAAGGTCCTCTGTGGTTCCTTTGGAGCCATTCAAGAACAAAGTATTCAAGCCAAGGAGACAAGGCCCCGACAAGAGGAGCTTGCCGGGAAGGCCACTCAAGGAGACAAGACCCCGGCAAGAGGAGCTTGCCGGGAAGGCCAACCAAGGCATCTCAAGGAACTTGCCGCGACGCGCCACGCGTCCCGGCAAGGCCCGGTGAGCGACGAGCTCCCAGACGCGACAAGACAACAACTGCGGCAAGGCGCTCGCCGCGGCAAGCTACCACTCTGTACCCGCGCTCCAGCACATCCACCAACGTGTCGCTCTAGGACCCTTCTAGGCGTACGTGGCGGGAGGCTGTGCAGCCAGCGGTGTGCGGTGGCAAGCGGTGCTGATAAGATTGCCATCGTGGCAAGCGGTGGCGTCCCTGACGGTCCCTTTTGCACTATTTGGGCGACGCGGATGGGCATTTAATGCCCTTGTCCCCTGCCGTCAGAGTTAGGTATGATACACTGTAGCAGGTAGTTGTACCAACCGTAACACCTTTCCATTTTTACCCTTGTCTACGTTGCCACCTGTCGGTGACCCCTTGAGCATATAAAGGGAGGCCCATGCGCAGCGTAGAGGGGGGAGGGGAACACACTCACGCTCGGTCTCGTTAGCTGCGGGTGTGTACTGTAGCACTCAGCGCTCCCGAGCAAGAACTCAATACAAACCACAAAGCAGGAGTAGGGTTTTACGCATCCGTGCGGCCCGAACCTAACAAGGCTAAAGTTGATGCTATTGAAAAGATGCTCGGTCTGCTGGTCCCATAGGTGCTCGTGGATTCGTTCCCCGACAACAAGGCTAAAGTTGATGCTATTGAAAAGATGTCGTGCCCCAAGGACATCAAAGGTATACGAAGTTTCCTTGGTCATGCCGGGTTTTATAGGAGGTTCATTAAGGACTTCTCCAAAATCTCCAGGCCTCTGACTAATCTCTTACAAAAAGATATTCCTTTTGTCTTTGATGATGATTGTTTAGAAGCATTTGAAATACTTAAGAAAGCATTGATCTCTGCACCTGTTGTCCAGCCTCCTGACTGGAATTTACCCTTTGAGATTATGTGCGATGCTAGCGATTATGCTGTAGGTGTTGTTTTAGGGCAAAGAGTTGATAAGAAATTAAATGTTATCCAATATGCTAGTAAAACTCTAGATAGTGCCCAGAACAATTATGCTACTACTGAGAAAGAATTTTTAGCAGTTGTATTTGCTTGTGATAAGTTTATACCCTATATTGTTAATTCTAAAGTAACTATTCACACTGATCATGCTACTATCAAATACCTTAGGGAAAAGAAAGATGCTAAACCTAGACTTGTTAGATGGGTTCTCTTGCTGCAAGAGTTTGACTTGCATATTATTGATAGAAAGGGAGCTGAGAACCCCGTTGCAGATAACTTGTCTAGGCTGGAGAATATACTTGATGACCCCACAACCTATTGATGATAGCTTTCCCGATGAACAATTTAGCTGTCATAAATACTTCTCGTACTGCTCCATGGTATGCTGATTATGCTAATTATATTGTTGCTAAGTTTATACCTACTAGCATCACATACCAGCAAAAGAAAAAGTTCTTCTATGATTTGAGACATTACTTCTGGGATGACCCACATCTTTATAAAGAAGGAGTAGATGGTATCATTAGACGTTGTGTACCTGAGCATGAACAGGAACATATCCTATGCAAGTGCCACTCCGAAGCTTATGGAGGACACCATGCTAAAGATAGAACTTCACATAAGGTATTGCAATCTGGTTTTTATTGGCCTACTCTCTTCAAGGATGCTCGTAAGTTTGTCTTGTCTTGTGATGAATGTCAAAGAATTGGTAATATCAGTAGACGCCAAGAAATGCCTATGAATTATTCACTTGTTATTGAACCATTTGATGTTTGGGGCTTTGATTATATGGGACCGTTTCCTTCCTCTAACGAGTACACGCATATTTTAGTTGTTGTTTATTACATTACTAAGTGGGTAGAAGCTATTCCAACTAGTAGTGCTGATCATAACACCTCTATTAAGATGCTTAAATAAGTTATTTTTCCGAGGTTTGGAGTCCCTAGATACCTAATGACTATGGTGGTTCACACTTTATTCATGGTGCTTTCCGTAAAATGCTTGCTAAGTATGATGTTAACCATAGAATTGCATCCCCGTATCACCCACAGACTAGTGGTCAAGTAGAACTAAGTAATAGAGAGCTGAAAATAATTTTGCAAAAGACAGTTAATAGGTCTAGAAAGAATTGGTCCAAGAAACTTGATGATGCGCTATGGGCCTATAGAACTGCATACAAAAATCCTATGGGTATGTCTCCATATAAGATGGTTTATGGAAAAGCTTGTCACTTACCTCTTGAGCTAGAACATAAGGCATATTGGGCTATTAAAGAGCTCAATTATGATTTCAAACTTGCCAGTGAGAAGAGGTTATTTGACATTAGCTCTCTTAATGAATGGAGAACCCAGGCCTATGAGTATGCCAAGTTGTTTAAAGAAAAAGTTAAAAGGTGGCATGACAAAAGGATACAAAAGTGTGAGTTTAATGTAGGTGATTATGTATTGCTATAAAACTCTCGTTTAAGATTTTTTTGCAGGAAAACTTCACTCTAAGTGGGAAGGACCTTACGTTATCGAGGAGGTCTATCGTTCCGGTGCCATAAAAATCAATAACTTCGAAGGCACAAATCCGAAGGTGGTGCACGGTCAAAGAATTAAACATTATATCTCAGATAACCCTATAAATGTTGAAACCAATGTTATTGAAACCGTAACCCCGGAGGAATACATAAAGGACACTTTCGAGAACAATTCAGACTCCGAAAAGGAAGAGGTATGTGCTACGGTAAGTAAACCGACTCCAAAACAGTTCTAAAGGCAATTTTTCACCGTTTTAATATTTAGAAAAATAGAAAAATAAGTGGCAGTCCGGAAGAGACACGAGGCATCCACGAGGGTGGAGGGCGTGCCCCCCTTCCCTAGGTGCGCCCCCTGCCTCGTGGGCACCTCGTGTGCCTCCCGGACTCCGATTTCTTGTATGTTACTCCTTTTGGTCGGTAAAAATTCATTATATATACTCCCGAAGGCTTTGACCTCTGTATCATGCAAAAATCCTCTGTTCTTGTTTCGAGCTATTTTCTGCTAGTGTTGACGAAGCCAGGCACCATGTCGTCTCCTTCCTCCAACAATGAAGGCAATGATGCTTGGCTAATGAAGATAGATCTGAAGAGGGAAGCACCCGAGGAGACCAACAAGGAGAAGAAGATCAAGAAGGAGGTGGAAGATCCAGCTCCGGCACTGGGAGAAGAAGACATCCATCAACCTCTTCCCAACCTCTTTACCTCAACTGAGATTGAAGCTTTCAAGATGATTGAGTTAGCTCAAATTCAAAACAAGCATCTCACAAGTGAAAATATTTTGTTGAAGGAGTATATAGCTGCACTCAAAGGTATTATCCGCAAGCTGGAGGATCTCCTACGCTCGATATATGATGATCCGGCATTACTACTTTCAACTCCATCATCACCACCACCGAAGAAGGAGACATAATCATATGGGTATGGGCACTCCCCTTGGCAACTGCCAAGCTTGGGGGAGTGACCCCGGTATCATATCACCATCACTCCTATCTTTACCGTTTTTCTTAGTTTGATCCTTTTGGTAGTATCTTAATCTAGTAGAATAAAGTTAGCATGATCTAGTTGTGAGCTTTTGCTTTATGATCTTTACCCTTTGTAATCGAGTCCGTGAGCTATATAATAAAGGTTAGTGTTGAGTCAAGGGCTTGATTTCCTCACTTTGGTCATGACAAAAAGAAAGAAAACATAAAGAGTATCCTAGAGATCATATTGATCTTATGGGAAGTAATGACTTCACATATAAAGAGTATGATGAACAAAAGTTGGTGAGGGTTGACAAACATAGCTTTGGTCATCGTTGCAATTAATAGGAAGTAATAAAAGAAGAGAGGCTTCACATACAAATATACTATCTTGGACATCTTTTATGATTCTGAGCAATCATTAAAATATGACATGCTAAAGAGTTGATGTTGGACAAGAAAGACAACATAATGGTTATGTTTTCTTATATCCAAAATAAAGTATATTGTCACGGATCATCCAACATGTTGAGCTTGCCTTTCCCCCTCATGCTAGCCAAAACTCCTCGCACCAAGTAGAGATACTACTTGTGCTTCCATACTTCCTTAAACCCAATTTTGCCATGAGAGTCCACCATACCTACCTATGGTTTGAGTAAGATCCTTCCAAGTAAGTTTTCATGTTGCAAACTCGCTAAAATATGTATGATTTATTAGTGTGGAGGAAATAAGCTTTATACGATCTTGTGATATGGAAGTAATAAAAGCAACGGACTGCATAATAAAGGTCCTTATCAGAAGTGGCAATATAAAGTGATGTTCTTCTATGCTAAGACTTTGTGCATCCAACCATAAAATCACATGACAACCTCTGCTTCCCTCTGCGAAGGGCCTATCTATTATTCTTGCCTTATAAGAGTCAAGGTGAAATTCACCTTTCCTTTTTACATTTTATCCTTTGGCAAGCACATTGTGTTGGAAAGATCCTGACATATATACCCACTTGGATGTAAGTTTCCATGGTCTATTACTGTTGACATTACCCTTGAGGTAAAAGGTTGGGAGGCAACACCATAAGCCCATATCTTTCTCTGTGTCTGATTAAAACTCCATAACCATAAGTATTGCGTGAGTGTGAGCAATTGTGAAAGACTATATGATAGTTGAGTATGAAGGCTTGCTGAAAAGCTCTTATTTTGACTCTTTCCGATGTTACGATAAATTGCAATTGCTTCAATGACCAAGATCAAAGTTTGTTAGTTTTCAATGAAGTTTTTGATTCATGCTCGATATTGTGAATGAATTGTTACTTTAGCATAAGAATCATATGACAATATATATATGTTGTTGTTATGAGAATGATCATGATGCCCTCATGTCCGTATTTTATTTTTATCGACACCTCTATCTCTAAACATGTGGACATATTTTTCGATATCGGCTTTCGCTTGAGGACAAGCGAGGTCTAAGCTTGGGGGAGTTGATACGTCCATTTTGCATCATGCTTATATATTGATATTTATTGCAATATGGTCTCTTATCACATGTTTTGTCACAATACTTATGTCTTTTCTCTCTTATTTTACAAGGTTTACATGAAGAGGGAGAATGCCGGCAACTGGAATTCTGGGCTGAAAAAGGAGCAAACTCTGGAAACCTATTCTGCACAACTCAAAAAGCTCCGAAACTTCACAGGACTCCGTTTCTGAAAATATATAAAATATCTGGCGAAAGAATATCACCAGGGGGCCACCAGCTGTCCACGAGGGTGGGGGTGCGCCCCCTGCCTCGTGGGCCCCCCGATGGCCCCCCGATGCCCATCTTCTCCTATATGAGGTGTTTTGACCTAGAAAAAATCAGGAGGAGGCTTTCGGGACCAGCCGCCGCCGTCTCGAGGCGGAACCTTGGCGGAAACCAATCTAGGGCTCCGGCAGAGCTGTTCTGCCGGGGATACTTCCCTCCGGGAGGGGAAATCGTCACCGCCGTCATCACCAACAACTCTCCCATCTTGGGGAGGGCTATCTTCATCAACATCTTCACCAGCACCATCTCCTCTCAAACCCTAGTTCATCTCTTGTATCCAATCTTTGTACCCCAAACCTCAGATTGGTACTTGTGGGTTGCTAGTAGTGTTGATTACTCCTTGTAGTTGATGCTAGTTGGTTTATTTGGTGGAAGATCATATGTTCAGATCCATTATGCATATTAATACCCCTCTGATCATGAACAATATTATGTCTTGCGAGTAGTTACTTTTTTTCCTAAGGACATGGGAGAAGTCTTGCTATAAGTAGTCGTGTGAATTTGGTATTCGTTCGATATTTTGATGAGATGTATGTTGTCTCTCCTCTAGTGGTGTCATGTGAACGTCGACTACACGACACTTCACCATTATTTGGGCCTAGAGGAAGGCATTGGGAAGTAATAAGTAGATGATGGGTTGCTAGAGTGACAGAAGCTTAAACCCTAGTTTATGTGTTGCTTCGTAAGGAGCTGATTTGGATCCACTTGTTTCATGCTATGGTTAGGTTTACCTTAATACTTCTTTTGTAGTTGCGGATGCTTGCATTAGAGGTTAATCATAAGTGGGAGGCTTGTCCAAGTAAGGAGAGCACCCAAGCACCGGTCCACCCACATACCAAATTATCAGAGTACCGAACGCGAATCAGATGATCGTGATGAAAACTAGCTTGATGATAATTCCCATGTGTCCTCGGGAGCGCTTTCCTTCATATAAGAGTTTGTCCAGGCTTGTCCTTTGCTACAAAAAGGATTGGGCCATCTTGTTGCACCTTATTTACTTTTACTATTTGTCACTTTCTACCAATTACCTTATCACAAAACTATTTGTTAGCTATAATTTCAATGCATGCAGAAAATACCTTACTGAAAACTGCCTATCATTTCCTTCTGCTCCTCGTTGGGTTTGACACTCTTACTTATCGAAAGGACTGTGATAGATCCCCTACACTTGTGGGTCATCAAAGCACACGCCCACCATGATGAAGCAAAAGATCGATGATTTCAAGAATCACATTGCACAATTCCAGTGGGACTGAAGCATCCTGCGTAAGGACAAATGAATAAAGATGGGAGGAATGCTTGACCATACCAAACCATGTGGATGGCAACATTTGTAGTGAAGCACCTTTGAAATTTGAAGTGTTGAATAGTGGATCAGGATGTAATAAAAGATTTTGATATGAGGAGAATATGAATTACGGATGAACCAGTGCATATTTTTGTGGGGGGGGATACTTTTTTGTGTGAATAGTGGACCAATGGAAAGGAAAATGTTGCTTTAAAGAGTGGAGTTTGCACAAAATAAGTTGGAGTTTATTCTTGATAAGATACTTACCCCAATGGTATGAAGGAAATAATTACAATTGGATTTAATGAGGGTGTAATGCTAGAGTGTGGAGAAATAGTAACACCAAGGATGAATTAAGGATATACAAGTTCTAAAGTGGACCCCTAAGCCGAGGACCTAAGGAGGCTACGTAATCATAAGGGAACCACGAGACTTGTCAGTAGTAATATGTTTCTGTTGTGATGAAGCAGAGCACTATGTTAGAGATTGTCCCAAGGAGAAGGAGAGTTGTGCTAAGTAGTTGAGTTGAAGCATGAAATGGAAGTGGAGTAGATGGTAACAAGTTGAAGAATCAATGCAGTTTGCATCATTGGAATTGATTGGAATTTCGTGAGTTGTTACTATATAGGCAATGACTGAAACCATGATACATGGAATAAGATTTCGAAGAGAACTGGTGTTTTTCATTTTAAGGGTGGTAGAGACCCAACACCGCTACCCGAATACAAAAGCTAGTTACATCAGAACTTAGAATGGACCACCCAAGGATGAGTGTGAGTAATTACATAGTAGTTTTACCAACAGAAGGAAGGAATACAATACAATTGGATGGATTTAAGAACGCTAAGGAAGTTGGATGTTGGAAGAATGATCAGTTACAACCTGATGATGAGACCAAGTGTTGCTAGTGGAGAGATGAGCCATAACCCACAGGCCCCAGGACCTGTCAAAGAAGCATGCACACTCTTACTGAAGGAAACCCCCTGGAAGGACCTACGATTTAGATCATGCAAATGTTTCCTAGGAGTATACGCAAAACCCGAGGGTTGTGAAGAACGATAGATGTTTTGTTCAGCTTGCAGAAGTAATGGATTTTATCCGAACTTAGTTCATTGACAAGAGAAATTATGCAATGTTTGTGAGGATGACCGAGTGTTAGAATGCGAGATTTACTAAACCATATACAAGGTAATGATTTGGGTGTGGAATGGATTGATCACCATACCGACTTACTCTTATTATTTTCCTCTGTTATACGGGATGGTAAATCTGAGTGACTTACCCATAGTAGAGAGATGACGATATCAAAACCTTGTTTACATCTTAGAATGGTATAACAATTTTCCCCTTGTACAAGGCAGCTATTGCCAACCGTAGGATATATGGTGAGAGTACAGCCAGACCCATTTTCTGCAGGGACCCAGTAAATTGTTGATGACTACCAAGAGATGTCGATAGTTGTTTAGTATCGGCGCCAAACTTGTCAGCTAAGCAGAACCAGTCTCGGAAGAACCTTACCAAGATGAAAGGACACAAGAATTGAGGACAAAAGTTATGCCACTACCAAAAGAGCCAGAGAAAGAATTATCCTGAAGATTTGAGAAGACCGACCCTGTCAACAATAAGGATGGAGTACATGAGTTTTGTAGGAACCGTAACTATAATTCTAAGTGTGGTAGCGCACTAGACCATACCAATCAATGGATTTGTTAGGAGACCCGAACCCCAACCTATTTCTTGCTAGCCTCTTCGAATCTCGAGGACGAGATTCATATTAAGTGTGGTAGGTTTGTAACATCCGAAAGTTTTAAATTTTGGAATGTTATATTAAATAGATAGTTTTGCTTGCTTGTGTGATGTGCTGTGTGAAATTGAGTGAAATTTGGAACTTTTGAAATTTAAAGGAGAGGGAATGAAATGACTTTCCCAAACTTTCACTTTGCATTTACGATCTCCATGAATTCAAATTGATTTCATCACAAAACCCTAAAGTGAAGATGATATGACTTCTTCCATGTAATAAAATGAAAAGGGGTTTTGAAAGGATTTTGAATTCCATTTGAAAGTATTTTAAATTCAGAAACTTTATGCAACTCAATGATTTTCAAGAGAGAAGATAAAATGACTTCTTCAAATTGTAAGAAATATGAGTTGGAAGTTCCATCGAAGTATTTTTTGAAAACTCATTTTCAAATTTGAGGTATTTGGTTTTTTTTTGAAATATTTTTCTCCAAAAATAAAATATATGGAAAATAGGGTAAAATGATTCCCTACAATGGAAAATTGGAGAAAAATGAGTTTGAATTAATTTTGATATTTTAAAATATTTTTATTTGATTTTAAATAGACGAGAAACACTATTTGATGTATTTAAATTTTTGTGGATTGTATTTGACTGTAGAAAAATGTTCATGTTGTAGGGATTCTTTTTCTGAAAATTTTAATATATTATATGCTTATAAATAATTTTTATTATTTGTTGTTTATTTTAATTCTGTTTAAAAAATCTCCCTGCGGAACGAACTGGGCCGAAGGCCCAGCCAGCCCAGGACGCCACCGCGTACCTCGCGTGCTCGCGTCGGACACCGCCGCCGTCCCCGCCAGCCGCCGGCCCCTTTGCCTCCTCCCCACGCCTCCCCGCCTATAAAAGGCGAGGCTCGGCCCCCTCTCTCCCTCCTCTCGTCGCCGCGCCGCCGCCCTCGCTTTTCGCCGCCGCACCTTGCTGTCGCCGCCGATCCATCGTGCGCTCGCCTTTGCCCGCTCGCCCCATACGCCGCCGCCTCACTCCGCCCGCGCGTCGCGCCACCCTGCCGCCGGCCGCTGCCCCGCCTCACCGGAGTTCACCGCCGGCCGGATCCACCCCAATCTGCCCGATCCGTTTGACCCTATCCGCCTCGACAGTTTTTCACCGAAAGCCACTGCCAAACCGGTATAAGTCGCTAAAACCCGCCCTAGTTTATTTTTATTTGCTTCCATTTTTTAACGTTAGATCGGTTTATTTTTATTAGGTTGGATTAATTAGCAAACGTTCGTTCGTTTAGATCTGTTAGTGAACGCTTTCTTTGTTTAGTTATGTTAGCGAGGGTTCACTCGATAGTCTTTTTCTTTTTATTTTAGTTTTCGGCTAGGGACTTATTTGTTAATAAAAGTTTTTCATCTTAGTCCCTGGATTTCAAAAGGCCACAACTTTTTGCTCGTTGGACGAAATCCAACGAAACCAACGCCCACTTCTTCGTTATGATCCCCACTATCCAGTAAAACAACTTAAACATATTGTTTAAAGTTTTAAATTTTGAATTCAAACAAATTTGGTTGAAACTTCTCTTTGTCATAACTTGAGTTTTATAACTCCGATTAGTTGATTCTTTTTATAACTCCGATTTAGTTGATTCTTTTTGCAAATCAAAGCTCTTAACCTAAACTTTCTGATAAGGCCAAATTCACTTAATTTTGGTACTGTTAGAAATTGTTTTATGTTGCAAGAGTCGTTTGCTCGTTTTCGAAGTTTTCCGAGTTCTGTTTTATCGATTCTTTCTCATGGTTGCTTATGTGTGGTTACCATTGCTTGCTTACGTTAGATTGAACGGAGTGTGACGAGTAGATCTATCATGAGTAATGAGTGCGAAGAATCCACATCAACAGTAACAGGCAAGTTCATACTTTTAACATACTTTCCAATACCCATTTTTTATTTCATTAGTTATATCCTCAAACACTTGCATGAGTAGGATTGGTGTTACATGTGAAGATGCTTTGTAGATCATGAGGTAGGAACCCAATGACATGAGATCAACCCAAGGGAATATACGCTTTGTTACTTATTACTTAGCCATGCTTGTAGACGTGGATTGGTATGAGAGTTTCATGGAAGTTGTGAGTGTAATAACAACTAAGGGTTTCTTTAAGGTGGGAATTTAATACACATCTAGGTGGGTTGATTGTGGCACCTTGGGGATGGACCAGTGGATACCAGCGCATCTGGAGGGTCAATTGTTGTCCTAGGGGATCCCGGAGGACCCGTGTGATAACCCTATTGGAATGCCACCCAGGCTCAAAGGGATCATATGATATTTTAATGCCTAGAAACTTCCGTGTGCAGCCATAAGCCATTATGGGCTCTGGCAGAGTTGAGTATGTTGTGTGACCTCTTTCAGTGGTACACTAGCAGATGTAGCGGATGTAGGTGGTACGGTCTACCCAGGGTAAAGAGTTAATGCTTCTGAAAGACTGTGTCTCGGTCATCCGGTTCTAAAACACCATGTAGTGCGACAAATTAAACGGAGGCGATCGAGTCTTGTGGGGAAAAGTGCACAAACCTCTACAGAGTGTACAAACTATTCTTGAGTAGCCGTGTCCATGGTTATGGACATATTTGAGTGTCTAGAAGTGGATTATTTGTTGATCTCATCACTTGATCTAATAAAATTGTTGGGTTATCAATTTTGGTAACTTGGGGATTTGAGATGGAGGAACCATTCTCAATATTGCTTAATTCAACTGAGTAGTAAATAAAAATGTATTCCAGTGTTGTAGGGAAAAACTAGCTTCATGAAAAATTAACCTTCCAGCCTCCACCAGCCAAATATGCATGTAGTTGTAGGCATTGTTCATCATTACTGCTATAGTGTGAATTTGCCAGTACATTCAATTTACTGACCTACATGGCTGCAACGTCTCATGTTGCAGGAATTATTCGACGAGTAAGTGTTACGTTAGGGTTGCGTTGTCTACACTCAACTTTGTTGTTGGTGTTGATGGGAATCCACAACTTTGTAGTTACTTTCGCTATGTTGATTGAGGTAATAGTATTTACGTTACTATATACATGTGATTTACCTGTGTTATAAATCCTCGAGTACTGTGTGTGTCAGCATACCGATCCAGGGATGACACTTAAGAACAGAGACTTGATCCATTCGGGTCGGATCGCTAGAAGATGGTATCAGAGCACATGTTGACTGTAGGACGTGACCCTAGAAACTGGCAAGCCCATGGAAAAGGATTTCTCTAAAATTTTATTTTCAAAAAGATTCTTTACCTCTCTTCTATTCTGAGTTTCGTCAAATCATTCCTTTTACCTTAAATAGCTAGACAATACCCTTTTCTATTTTGACCACTTCGGAGTAAAGAGGATTTAACCATGCATTAGAAGTGTTGAAGCTACAACAGTGGATACTCCGAAGGATTGAAGAGTTGACGACTTTGAAAGTATATTGATCTTTAGAAGACCAAACTCCTGTTATGTACTTACGTTAGATGTGACGATTGTGAGCCATCAATTGTTAGATGTTTTCTCGACGGCCACAAAATAAAACCCATCTCTTCAAAACTATTGTTTGTACTAAGTGTACCTCTCACCACCTCCCGAATCTCATCCCAAAACCCTGGGACCAATAGAGGATGAATGAAGAAAGACTTGTATTCTCTGGACTGATGACCCAGCCGGAGGCAGAGCTATGGGTACAAAACATTGAGGATCAATTCAGGAAAAATTTGATTGCAAGGAAGTATGAGGTTCAATACGCTCTTCAGTAGTTTACAAAAAGTGCTGCAACATGGTGTAAAATGCATCAAGCCATACAAGGATGTAATGGAGTAAAAAGTTAGGAGGAATTCAAGAAGACTCTGTTAAAATCCCGTCTCATCTGAAAGTGTGGTGACAACCCGAAGAAGAAACCTTGTGCCTGCGGGATTTGTGGAGAAATAGGACACACCCAGGAGAAGCACAAGGATGAATGCCCTCATTGTGGAGAAAGTCACCCAGCTGAAGAATGCCCAACTAGACAGGTTACTTGTTTCTTGTGTGAAGGGACTACCCACTACCCTGCTCAGTGTCACATTTACCCCATGGTACAAAGAACTATCCAGCGGAAGAAAGAAGCAACAAAAGAAGCCCTCATGGAAATTTTAGAAGAACCTGTGATGAAGGAAGAGGTGGAGGGCACACACTAAGAAGACCCAATTAAACTTTGCACCAAGTCATGCTATTCATGTGGAGAAGAAGGACACATGTCCCAACATTGTTCGAGGGAGTATCTAGTAGAATTTCCGATGGTGGAATTTGAGTATGACCCACAAGAAATAGAAGCCCTGATCGGAACGAAGAAGTCGAGGAAGAGAAAGAGCATGTGCCCCCAAAACAACCCATTTTTTGTGAAAAAGGACCTGAGTCACATCACATGCTACAGGTGCAAGGATTTATGTCATTACGCTGGCAACTACCCAACAAGGAAGCCAAGAACCCAGTGAACCAAGATAGTCACCATGAAGTCCCTAGATTTGTCTGGTGTCATTTGTTTACGCTGCAAGGAAGTGAGGCATTTTTGCCAGAGAAGGTTCAGACCCAAGGAAAGATCGAGCAGAGTAGTTGAGATCTTGATATTGGAATCAAGCATGTAAATAAATTTGGAGTACACGTTTTCATTGGGATGTTGGGTTGAGTTATGGAAAGGACATGATGAAGCATATTCACCTTGAAGGAGTTGCAGTCTACAAGGGTTATCCCTTCATGGAGAATGGAGTTGAACTTTGGTACGAGGAGTGTCGGGGGAAACTGTCCGCCACGAACACCTATGGGACCGGAGCCCCTTGTCTGTGCGGTACGAGGGCGGAGGGAGCACAAAGAGCAGATCGAAGCAGACGCGCGGGCAGTTTTACCCAGGTTCGGGCCGCACGGATGCGTAAAACCCTACTCCTGCTTGGTTGCGTATTGAGTTGAGTGCTCGGGAGCTTGAAGAAGCAGCTACACCGTGCGTGAGAGTAATCTAGGTTTCCAACCCCCTCCACGTTGTGCATGGGCCTCCTTTTATAGTGCAAGGGGTCACCGACAGGTGTCAACGTAGGAGAAAGGGGTAAAAATGTAAAAGAGGTGGTAGTTGTAACAGTGCGGGAACAGTGGAGCTACAGTACAGAACAGTGGTCTATACCTACTTTAACAGTGGGGGACAAGGGCATTTAATGCCCGTCGCCGTCGACCCCAAAAGCTCCCGCCTTAGCGTCTCCGTCCGCCACGGCGACGGATTTATCGTCGTGGAGTGCCATCGTGTACCCCAGGCTGCACAGCCATCCGCCACGCGTCCCTGGATAGGCCCCAGGGCGACGCGTGGGCCGATGAGCTGGAGCGCGGGCACACAGCGCAGCCCTCCCGGCAAGCACCTTGCCGGGGCCTCGATCTTGCCGGGCCCGGGAACTAGCCGCTCCCCGGGCCCCTTGCCGGGGCGCGCATAGCGCCGAGGTGATGCCTTCTAGTCTTCCTGGCAAGCTCCTCTTGCCAGGGTCTTGTGTTGGTGAAACAGTCTTGAGCCTGGTACGGCCTTCCCGGCAAGCTCCTCTTGCCGGGGTCTTGATCTTCTGTCTTGTATACTTTGTTTTTGAATGGTTTAACAGGAGGCAGGAAAGTCTCCGGCGAGCACGCAGTAAACCTTGCCGCGGGAAGCTGCAACTGCCCGTGCACAAGTTGGGGTACTGGGGTACCCCTACCTTAGTACACCGACAGGAGCCCCCGGGCCTGGGCCACACACGGTGCCGAGCGCTGTTGGGCCAGGCCCAAAACAGTGCACGGGCACCCGCGGCCCGCGGCGCGCCGAATCCACTTCCATATCCGCCGCACCCCACGGTAACGGCACGCGTCGATTGCGGCGCCGTGGGATGGGACGTGCCCACGATCTCTTAATGGAAAGGGCGAAACGCCCCCCACTCCCCCATAAAAGCAGAGGTAGCGGGCGCGGTTCCCCTCCCTGTACTCTCATTACGTCGTCTTCCACCTGCAAAAGATTCCTTCTTGCGCTCCGCCTCCACAGCTCCGCCGCCGCCGAGCTCTTCGTCCCCTTCCTTCCGCCGCGTCCGCCATGGCCCCAAAGACCGACAAGGCGAAAGCGGAGAAGTCCAAGAAGGAGAAATCCGAGCAAGCAGCCAAGCTCATCGCTTACCGGAAGCGGCACGTCGTCTTCCCACCGAAGCTCGGCGTGCAAGAACTCTGGAACAAGTATTACTTGTTCTGGTCCAAGGGCACCGACGCGCATCCCCGCACCCGAGCATACCCGGCCGTCGCCAAGGACAACTATCCCGGCGGGTATCACTTCTTTGCTGCCTTTTTCCACTGTGGTCTCTGTCCTCCTTTTTCGAACTTCTTCTGTGATATCATGAATACGTATGGCTTCCATCTGCTTGATTTCACCCCCAACGCCATTCTCACCATGGCTGTTTTCGCACATAT
Source organism: Secale cereale (assembly GCA_902687465.1). Lineage (NCBI taxonomy): Eukaryota > Viridiplantae > Streptophyta > Magnoliopsida > Poales > Poaceae > Secale > Secale cereale. Next base: position 114,682,738 of record LR738714.1, on the reverse strand, counting down.
GTGCGAAAACTTCATAGGAGTCCACCCCAACGTAGCCCTCTTTAGACACTTTTTCACTCCTAGAGCCGAGGCCGATGCCCCCCTCTCCGGAGGAATTTCTTGGGTCTTCCGTCTCAACAAGAAGGGGTCGTACTTGCCGGGGGAGCTCCGCGGCAAGTGGGAAGAATGGCGAGCGGAGTGGTGCTGGATTGTAGAAGACCAGCCGCAAGCCTTCACTGCGCCGCGCACAACGCCCATCGTGCGCGGCAGGGATTGGAGCGATCTAGACTCCGACGACGTCAAGCTCGACATCGCCCTCGTCCGGATTCTTCGTCTTCGGCTGGCCCGGCTGTCAGTTGCCGAGGTGGGCGCAGATTTCCTCCGCCGGCGCATCGCCCCTCTCCAAGACCGGAAGAGGCCGGCCTGGGAGTACGGCGGCCCGGCAGACATCATGAGGCTACGCCCCGGGCTTAATTTCAACTTCACCACTCTAGAGCTGCGCGGGATGGTACGGGAACTTTTCAAGTACGACCCGACGCACCCCGAGTGGTTCAGGACTCCCCGGGAAGTGGTGCCGCTCTGCAACAACTCCGCGAGGGACCGGATCCTTGCCATGATGCCGATGTGCGACTCGCATGGCTTGGACCGCTCGTGGATCGCCCCGAAGCCCATCGACGTCCTCAACTTCTACGACAACCTTGTCGAGGTGGCGAGTAACAAGGAGGACCTCAAGCTGCATACGCGGGACACCACCGACCAGGAAATCGCCTACATAGCTTCTCGGGCTGAGGAGGCCGCCGCAGCCGCGGCGGCAGGAGTCTTCGGGTTCTCGCCGGAGGAGGCGGAGGCCGAAGAGGCGTCCACCCAGGCGGAAGAGGCGGAGATCCGCCGATTGCTGAACCTCCCACCCGACGCGCTCGCCGGGGTCCCCTCGTTGAGGCACTCCGGGATCCATGGGATCGCGACGGAGGCTGCGGCAAGGGAGGGCACCGCCGGAGGGAGCAGAGGCGCCGCGAGGGGCGGAGGCGCCAAGGGGAAGAGGGCCGCAGTGCTGGATGCTGGGCCCAGCGAGCCGGCCGGGGCAGAGGAGGAGGAGGAGGAGGAGGCCGAAGACTCCGGCGGATCTACGGAGTTATACGCCGACGACCTCTCCTCGTCGGAGAGCTCCCCGCCCCCGGCAAGCCCGAAGGAGTCCCCGGCAAAGCGCCTCCGCAAGGCGGCGACGGGGGAAAGGGCGCAGGCGCCCCGGCAACAGCCACCTCGGCGGGCGGCTCCCCGGGGGAGTCAAGCCGCGCCAAGGCCGTCCGGCGCACCAGCCGCAGCGGAGGCGGCCCGTGCGCGGACCACGACGGAGGCGCCCCGCAGGCCGGCAGCGAGCCGGCAGGGGTCTTCTCGGAGCGGAGCAACGGCTCCGCCCGCCCCCCGGGCGCCGGCAGCCACAGGGGCTGGGTCTTCGCAGCCCCCAGCCCCGGTGAGCACCAAGCGCGCGAGGGAGTCTTCGCCTCCCGCTCCTCGCGTCGACGCGCCCACGGTGGAGTATGACTTCTCCGCCCTGAGCGAGGACGACGAGGAAGACCAGGAGTAAGGATCCGAGATCCTTTATCTTCTTGATTTTTGTCTCGAACTTTTGTTGATGCTGACTCTGTCTTCTGTTCTGATTTCAGGACCCTGGCCCATCGCGCAGCGAAGAAGGCCAAGGCGCCCGAGGCCGAGGTCGCGGAGGACTCGGCAGCGGCGGCAACAGAGGGCGCGCCGGAGCCGAGCCTGCCGGACTCTGGCACTGCTCCGATGAGCAGCCCCCAGCGCAGCCCGCAGCGCAGCCCCCAGCGTAAGTCTGGGGTTCTTTCTTTTCGCTTGTCGGGGTACGTCTGAGGCTTTTGATTTTATCTTCATGTTTTGACATCTCTTGCCTTGTTCCGTGCAGAGGAGGAGCCGCAGCGGGAAGAGCGCCCGGAGACCACCGCCGAGGAGCCGCAGGCACCGCCATCCCCGCCAAGGCAGGACTCTCCGGCAAGGGAGAGTGCTCCGTCAAGGGCGGGTACTCCGCCGGGGCAGAGTACCCCGCCCAGGACGAGCAGCCCGGCAAGGGCGGCCACCCCGCCAAGGCCAAGTTCCCCGGCGAGGGCGACTACTCCGACGAGGCCGAGCTCCCCGGCGAGGGGGCCCGCCGCTGAGGACGTCCGCCAAGGTAACCTTTGTAACTTGTTTTCTTGGCTTGTCTCTTTTTTGGATATTTGCTTGGGTCTTGAATTTCTTTGTCTTCTTCTTCTTTCTAGATCTTCCTCCTCCTGTGCCCATGGAGACGGAGGTGATTATCCTCGAGGAGGAGGACGCGCAGGGCGGCGGCGGCGACGCTCCAGTTGTCGATGAGGTGGGCGAGGCCGCCGAGCCGGCCGCGCAAGAGACTGCTCCGGCTGCGGACGCAGCGGCCGGGGAGGGGGACGGTGGCCGCACCGCCGACCCGGAGGCGGCCGGAGCATCGGATGCTGCACCGGCCACCGGTCCCTCCGCCGGCGAAGAGCAAAGGTTCTATCTCGAGGCCCCCAATGGCGTCTTCATCCAGATGCCGTGGGGGTCTTCGTCGCGAGCTCCTGCGAAGGGCGAGGCGTTCGACGGAGAGGTCCTCGCCTCCGCAGGCCTGAAGATCGTCCAGGCGCCCGGTGGAGGTGAGGGGCCCGAGGAGGAGCGATTGCTTCATCAGCTCCTGGCCCTTTACCGGGCCAGGCAAGCAAAGCTCCCTTCCCGGGAGGCTCTTGCCGCCAAGGCCGCGGCAGAGATGGAGAAGCGTGCGGCGGAGCTCAGCGCCGCCAATCAGGCTGCTCTCCGCCAGGTGGCGGAGGAGCGTGAGCGTCTCGCCGGCGAGTACCAAGAGTGGGTACTTGAGAGGGCCGAAGCCGATGAACAGCAGCGTCTCGCCGGGGTGGAGATGTCCCGGCGAGAGGGAGAGCTCGCGCAGCGGAAGGTTGAGTTGGATTCTCATGAAGAAGACCTTGCCGCTCGCGAGGCTGCCCTTGGCGGGGAGCTGAAGGAGGCGAAGGCCGCCGCGGTTGCCGCGGAGGACGCCAAGAAGGAGCTCGCCGCCAAGGTCGAACAACTGGAGAAGGCGATGAAGGTAAGCGCCGAGAAGGCTGCCGCGCTCATCCTGGAGCGCGAGAAGGATGCTCACACAAACTCAGAGCTCCAGGTGAGTTTGTCCAAGAGGGGTGACGAGCTGAAGGCCGCCAAGGATTCCATTGAAGACTTGGAGCTGAAGGTCACCACCCTGAAGGAATCGCTTGATGCTGCCCGGGCCCAGGAGACCAAGTTGAAGGATGAGCTCCGCAAGGAGCGAACCTTGGTGGAGAGCGTCAACAAGGCCTCCGAGCTCTTCTGGCAGACTATCGAGGTGTGGACCGAAGAGCTGGTTTCTTCTGCGTCCAATATTGACCAGGAGTTGCTTGCGTTGAAGGTTGAACATCTTATCTACTCGCCGGATCCAGATCTCCCGCACAGCGCCAAGCTCAGCCTCTTCTTCAGAGGCGTCGCTCCGGCTCTTGCAGGTCTCCGGAACCGCATCCCCGCGCAGCTGGCCGAGGAGTCGCGCCGGCTCTGCGCGGGAACTCTGGAGCGGGTCTTGACGAAGATCGTGTACCGCAACCCGGGGATCAATCTCACGAACGTTCTTCGCACCCTGCCGGCAGATGCAGACACGGAGGCCCTGAAGGAGCAGGTCGGCCACATCATCGCCAAGGTGGCAAAGCTTGGCAGGAAGGAGGGCGACCGCGTAGACTAGGGCCCCATTTATCTTTATCTTTTTATTGCTGCACATTATGTTATGAACTTATTAGTCCATTGCGACAAGTTATCCTTGTAAGATATTTGCTTTATTTCATTCAATCAGTGCAATGTTATCTTCCTTGTTTCAATCTTTGACTTTGTATGTTTTTCACCCTACGCTCCCGGGGAGCTCGCCGGCAAGGGGCCCTTGTCGCGAGCGCTGAGTGTTGGACTCTAAGCAGCCTGCTGGCCAAGGTCCTCGCCGGCAAGCAACCTTGCCGCAGCTGGTCGCAACGCACTTAGCTTGCTGAGCGTACTCGGAAACGAGGCAAGGGCGCGACACTTGTCGCAGCTCACTTAAATCGTTGAGTGGACCCGAAAACAAGATAAGGGTGCGGCAAGCTACGGGTAGGTTCCTCCGCGCACAGGTTTTCCATACAAAGTGTGATCGTTCAAGGAAGACAACCGAAATTTAAAATTTGAACTGGTCAAATTCTAACAACTTATCTTTCATATGCTGCTTGCTCATATTGTTTATTCTCCGGTAAGGCTCCTCTTACTCGAACAGCACTTAGTTCCTCCTCCATCTCCTTCCCCCCCGGCAAACTTGTGCGCGAGGAACGTTCCTTCTGCTTCAGAGAAAAGGAAAGAGAGAGAGAAACAAGCATATTGCCTTTCGGCGTAATAGTGTTTACTGTATGTCTGAGTGTTGCATCAAATGCCAAACAGAACATGCAAACAGCAAAGAGAAGCATGCAAAAGGCAAACGATGCGAAAACACGAAAACTTTACTGATGCACGGGGTCTGCGCCCGGCTTTGTACAAAGGGTTACATGCAACAGCGGCAAGGCTTGTACAAAAGGTGGTTGCCGGAGCGGATCACGGCAACCGCGCCTTAGGGGTGAAACTTGCGAAGATGCTCTATGTTCCAGGAGTTGCTCACCGGTAAGCCTTCTTCGGTCTCGAGGCGGACAGCGCCGGGCCTCGTAACTTGTCTCACCCGATAAGGGCCTTCCCACTTCGGCGTCAACTTGTTGGAATTCTTGGCGGACTGAACACGCCGAAGAACAAGGTCGCCTTCCTCGAGACTCCTGGCCTTGACTTTGCGGCTATGGTAGCGGCGCAAAGCTTGCTGGTATCGAGCAGCTCGTACAGCAGCCTGGAGACGTCCCTCCTCAAGGAGCAATGCGTCATCTTGCCGCAGTTGCTCTTGCTCGAGCTCATCATAAGCGAGTACTCGAGGAGATCCGTATACGAGTTCCGTGGGGAGAACTGCTTCTGCTCCATAGACTAGAGCAAAAGGTGTCTGCCCGGTGGCTCGACTCGGTGTCGTTCTGATTGACCAAAGAGCCGCCGGGAGCTCCTCTATCCAATTCCTTCCGCACTTGCGCAGCCTGTCAAAGGTCCTTGTCTTGAGTCCGCGCAGCACTTCAGCATTTGCCCTCTCCGCTTGGCCGTTGCTCCTCGGGTGAGCAACAGAAGCGAAACAGACCTTGGCGCCAAGGTCTTGGACGTATTGCATGAAGGTGCGACTAGTGAATTGCGTACCGTTGTCGGTGATGATCCTGTTAGGGATCCCGAAACGGCAAACAATCGACCTGAAGAACCTGACTGCTGACTGTGCTGTCACCTTCCTCACCGGCTCTACTTCTGGCCACTTTGTGAACTTGTCGATTGCAACGTACAAGTACTCAAAGCCCCCGACAGCGCGAGGGAAAGGGCCGAGGATATCGAGCCCCCAGACCGAGAAGGGCCATGACAAAGGGATTGTTTGGAGAGCTTGAGCTGGCTGATGAATTTGCTTTGCATGGAACTGGCACGCTTCACACTTGGTTACTAGTGCAGTTGCATCTTGGAGGGCTTCTTGCCAAAAGAACCCTTGCCGGAAAGCTTTCCCGGCAAGTGCCCTTGCGCCAATGTGGTGGCCGCATATGCCTCCGTGTATTTCTGCCAACAGCTTTTGTCCATCTTCTCTGGAGATGCATTTCAACCTGACACCGTTGAGTCTTCTTCTGTATAGCTCGTTATCCACGAACTGATACATACTTGACTGCCTGGTTATCTTCTCTATCTCTTGAGGGTCGTCGGGAAGTTCTCCAGTTTGCAGAAAACGGACGATCTGCTGCGCCCATGCTGGAGCCCGAGGCTCGACGGCAAGGACTAAAGGCTCGAGGGCCGCTGCGGGAACCTCAGCTTCTTCGGCAAAGACCTCTGGTCCTGCCGGAGCTGACGGTCCCCCGGCAAGCTCGCCGGGGCGAGGCTTGTCGGGAACACTTGCTTCAACTGCACAAGCCCGAGGGCTTGCAGGAGCAAACTGTTCCTCAGCGTTGTTGTTGATCTTGGAAACTTTGGCGGCGGGTTCAGGAAGATCCGCCGGCAAGTAGTCGCCGGAGACCAACTTTCTCTTTTTGGACTGCCCAATTGATGGTGTAACTGATGGCTGAGTCAGCTTGAGCAAAAAGGTCCCTGGTTCCACAGGTAACTTCATCGCGGCGCACTTTGAAAGGCCATCTGCAATCTCATTTTGAGCTCTTGGGACGTGCTCCATCTGCAGGCCTTCAAAGTGCTCTTCAAGCTTTCTCACTTCATCGACATATGCTTCCATCAAAGGACTCTGATAGCTCTTGTTAACTTGTCGGACCACCAACTGAGAATCTCCCCGCACAATCAGCTTTCTGATCCCAAGTTCGGCCGCAATCCTGAGGCCGGCAAGCAAGCCTTCATATTCTGCAGTGTTGTTTGTCGCTTGCTCCCTGGGAAAGTGCATCTGGATAACATATTTGAGGTGCTCTCCGGTGGGCGCGATGAGTACCACGCCGGCACCGGCGCCTTGCAGCGAGAAGGCACCATCAAAATACATTACCCATTCGCTTGTCGCTTCTTGCACGGGTACACTCGTTTCTTGAACTTCTTCTTCTGGCGTTGGGGTCCACTCAGCGATGAATTCTGCCAAAGCTCGGCTCTGTATGGTTGAAGTACTTTCAAACTTGAGTCCAAAGCTTGACAGCTCCAGTGCCCACTCGACGATCCTGCCTGTTGCCTCTGGATTGTGCAATATCCTCTTCAACGGAAAGCGAGTGACCACTGTTATCTCATGGGCTTGGAAGTAGTGGCGCAGCTTTCTTGAGGCCATGAGGAGGCCGAAAAGCAATTTTTGCACACCAGAGTACCTTGATCTAGCCCCCTGGAGAAGGGAACTTACAAAATACACTGGGCGCTGCACCATCTTCTTCCGCACCTCTCTTTGTTCCTGCGCAGAGTCTTCCTTGTCGGGGCCAGAGCTTGCCGGAACAGCCCCCTGCTTGTCGCTAGATTCGCTTGCCGGTGATGCTGACTCCTCGTCGGACTCCCTCTCCGCCACTAACGCAGCACTAACCACCTGGTTGGTTGCCGCTAAGTATAGCAACAACTTTTCCTGTGGTCTAGGTGCGACAAGTGTAGGAGTGGAGGACAGGTACCGTTTCAAATCCTGCAACGCCGCCTCCGCTTCCGGAGTCCACTTCATGGGACCTGCCTTCTTCAAGATTTTGAAGAAAGGTAGGGCGCGCTCTGCGGATTTTGAAATGAACCTACTGAGGGCAGCAACACAACCTGCAAGCCTTCTGACATCCTTGACGCGCTTCGGGGCCTCTATCTGCTCGATGGCTTTGATCTTGTCGGGGTTGGCTTCAATCCCCCTCTGCGATACAAAGAACCCGAGAAGCTTGCCGGAGGGGACTCCAAAGACGCACTTCTCGGGGTTCAACTTGAGCTGTATCCTGCGCAGGTTCTGAAACGTCTCTTCCAAGTCTTGAATCAGGGTTTCCTTGCTTTTGCTCTTCACCACGATGTCATCCATGTATGCTTCTACGTTTCTGTGGATCTGTGGCTCAAAAGCAGTGTACACTACCCTTGCAAAGGTTGAGCCTGCATTCTTCAGTCCAAATGGCATGCGGATAAAGCAATAAGTGCCACATGGAGTGATAAATGCAGTCTTCTCTTCATCTTCCTTGGCCATGAAAATCTGGTGATAGCCTGAGTATGCATCAAGAAAACAGAGTAGCTCACATCCGGCAGTGGAGTCAACGATCTGGTCAATGCGCGGCAAAGGGAATGGATCCTTGGGACATGCTTTATTGACATCAGTGAAGTCTATACACAGTCTCCACTTCCCGTTGGCCTTGCGCACGACGACTGGGTTTGCCAGCCACGTCGGATGGATCACACCTCTAACTAGGCCTGCTGCCTCTAGTTTCTTGATCTCCTCATTGATGAATTCTTGGCGCTCCACGGCTTGCTTCCTCACTTTCTGCTTGATGGGCCGCGCATGAGGACAGACAGCAAGCTTGTGCTCAATCACCTTCCTGGGAACGCCGGGGATGTCAGATGGTTGCCAAGCAAACACATCGACATTCGCCCGCAGGAAGGCGACGAGCGCGCTTTCCTATTTGCTGTCAAGGGTGGCACTGATGGTGAAGGTACCACCAGTGCCATCCTCCTTTGCGGACACTTTCTTGGTTGCCGGAGGAGCAGCCATTCCTTTCTTGCTCTTGCCGGTGGAGCTCGATGGAACGTCCTCGACGGCAGCGCAGCACTCCGAAGAGGTGCGGTTGCCGGAGTGGGTCCCAGAGCACTTGCCGGACTTGGTCCTCGTCTTCTTCCCCCCGGGAGCTTCAGCGGCAAGAGTATCCTTCTCGGCCGCAGCTGCCGCATCCCGGTAAATCTTGTCGGCGCAAATAAGCGCATCCTTCTTGTCGCTGTGGACAGTGATGACGCTTATCGGCCCCGGCATCTTCAGCACGTTGTAGGCATAGTGGGAAGCTGCCATGAACTTGGCGAGGGCGGGACGGCCGAGTATTCCATTGTAGGGCAATGGAATATCAGCAACGTCAAAGGTGATGCGCTCAGTCCTGAAGTTGAGCTCCCCGCCAAAGGTCACTGGCAGAGTAATCTTTCCCTTGGGCTTGCTCCTTCCCGGGTTGATTCCTTGGAATGAACCGGTCTCTTTGAGCTCGCCGTCTTGAATTTGGAGCTTCTTGATCACAGCAGAGGAGATCAAGTTCAGCCCGGCCCCGCCGTCAACCAACATTTTGGTGACCTTGAGGTTGCGGATGGTGGGAGAAACCAGCATCGGCAAGCACCCGACCGCCGTGGTGCGGTCAGGGTGATCCTCAAGGTCAAAAACGATGGGCGTGCTGGACCATTTGAGGAGCCTGCGCGACTCCACGGGCGGCTCCGCTACATTCACCTCACGCACCCACTGCTTCAGCTGGCGGTGGGAGGTGTGCAGGGAGGCGCCACCGTCGACGCACAGGACCTCCGTGGCCTTCTGGAACTCCTGCTCGCTGTTCTCGTCGTCCTCCATGTCTTCATCGTCGTCTTCGTCGTTGTCGCGGCCCCGGGGAGGTCGATCTCCTTGCCGCTGCTTGGCCTTGCCGCGGCGTCCTCCCCGGCCGTTGAACGGCCGCTTCTTGCTGGGCTCTTCCCCGCCACCTTGGGCCTTCTCCTTGTCGCGCCTCTCGTACTCAGCTTTTTGCTGCTCGACGAGGTACTCGACGCGCTTGCAGTTGGAGAGATCGTGACCCTTGGTGCGGTGAATCTTACAGTATTGCTTGTCGGAGCTACCCGGCTTGTCGGCCGCCGCCGCAGGGGCAGGCTCCTTGCCGGAGCCGCCAGCCTGCGCTTGCTTGGCGGAGGCCTCCTTGCCGGACTTCTCGACGGCAAGCACTTCCTTCTTGCCCTTCTTTCTGTTGTTCCGCCGCCGGCTCTTCTTTGCCGGGGCGGCGTCGTCGCTGTCGCTTCCCCCTGCGCCAGCATCCTCCCCGGGGAGCTTCCTCCCCTCTTCCGCGCGGGCGCACTTGTCAGCAAGAGCGTAGAGCTCGCTGACGTCCCTAATCTTGGTCATCGCCATCTCCTCACGCATGCGGCGGTTACGCACGTTCTGATGGAACGCGCTGATAACCGCGGCAGGGTGAACGTCAGGGATGTTGTGCTGTACCCGGCTGAAGCGTTGGATATACTTGCGCAGGGGTTCGCCTTCCTTCTGGGCCAAGATGTGGAGATCGCTCTCCTGGCCATGGGGTTTGTGGCCGCCGGTGAAGGCGCCAACAAACTGATGGCAGAGGTCGGCCCAAGAAGAGATAGAGCCTTCCGGCAAGTGCATGAGCCACGAACGGACGTTCGGCTTCAGCACGAGCGGGAAGTAGTTGGCTAGGATCTTCTCGTCGCGCCCCCCGGCAGCTTGCACTGCGATAGTGTAAACGCTGAGAAACTCCGAGGGGTGCGTCTTGCCGTCGTACTTCTCCGGTACGTCGGGCTTAAAGTTCTTCATGCTGGGCCACTGGACGCGCCGCAGCTCGCGGGTGAACGCAGGGCAGCCTGCCGCGTACGGCAAGTCGCCTGGTTCACCGGGCGCGCGCGCGTCGACAGTGTCTCCAGCTCTCTTGTCGGATTGTCGCCGAGCTTCTCGGCGGCGCTCGATTGTGGTTCGAGCGTCTTCATCTCGCCGGTCGTCGAGGACCTGGCGCTGGTCCCGACGGGCCCGCGGGTCCGACGAGGCTGTGGAGCCGTCGTCGGGGTTGTTCCGGCGGGGCGGCGTCTTCTGTTTCTGCGGCGGGGAGTGCACGCTTGTCGCACCCCCGGCAGTCTTGTCGCCGATAGCCTTCGTCTTCTCAGCCTGCCGCGGCCGTGAGGCCGACGGCTGCGGTGGAGAATCATTGTTGGCGAAGTCTATCAGGCTCCGGATGGTGGCCCTCCATTCTTCGGCCTTGTCGGCCGCCGGAGGAAAATCGAGGAGCAGCTGCGCCCTCGCGAGCGCTTCTGCCGGAGTAGTGGGGAACGCGGGCGAGCGGTGCGAGGAGCGGGATACGCTCGGACTTCTAACGACGTTAGAAGGAGCGGGGTCCCGCGCCGGCGCTTTCTCTTTGCTTGTGCCCGGACGGGGGTCCGGGGCGTCCCGCGAACCTCCAGTTTGGCCTTGCCCCAGCAAGCGGATACCACCTCCCGTGGTATGGCGCTGCGGGGTCGTCGTGTGCTGTGATGGACGCGGCGCGTCCACGGAGACCGAGGTCCGGTCGTCCGTCTTGTTCTTGGATCTGGTGGCACCGTGAGTGTCCTCGCCGGCAACCACCCTTCCGACGGCGTCTCCCCCGCCCACCGTTGGCTCTGGTGGCGGCGGATGAGACGCAGACGGGCCTCCGACCTCCGAAGGCTTCTTCTTCGGGGCCATGGAGTTGTCGCTGATGAAGTCGCTGATGAAACTGGAGAGGTTGATGAAGAATGCGCCCGCGCGAACGCCGGATCAGGTTCGCACAACCTCGACGCCCCCTACCTGGCGCGCCAAAGATGTCGGGGGAAACTGTTCGCCACGAACACCTATGGGACCGGAGCCCCTTGTCTGTGCGGTACGAGGGCGGAGGGAGCACAAAGAGCAGATCGAAGCAGACGCGCGGGCAGTTTTACCCAGGTTCGGGCCGCACGGATGCGTAAAACCCTACTCCTGCTTGGTTGCGTATTGAGTTGAGTGCTCGGGAGCTTGAAGAAGCAGCTACACCGTGCGTGAGAGTAATCTAGGTTTCCAACCCCCTCCACGTTGTGCATGGGCCTCCTTTTATAGTGCAAGGGGTCACCGACAGGTGTCAACGTAGGAGAAAGGGGTAAAAATGTAAAAGAGGTGGTAGTTGTAACAGTGCGGGAACAGTGGAGCTACAGTACAGAACAGTGGTCTATACCTACTTTAACAGTGGGGGACAAGGGCATTTAATGCCCGTCGCCGTCGACCCCAAAAGCTCCCGCCTTAGCGTCTCCGTCCGCCACGGCGACGGATTTATCGTCGTGGAGTGCCACCGTGTACCCCAGGCTGCACAGCCATCCGCCACGCGTCCCTGGATAGGCCCCAGGGCGACGCGTGGGCCGATGAGCTGGAGCGCGGGCACACAGCGCAGCCCTCCCGGCAAGCACCTTGCCGGGGCCTCGATCTTGCCGGGCCCGGGAACTTGCCGCTCCCCGGGCCCCTTGCCGGGGCGCGCATAGCGCCGAGGTGATGCCTTCTAGTCTTCCTGGCAAGCTCCTCTTGCCAGGGTCTTGTGTTGGTGAAACAGTCTTGAGCCTGGTACGGCCTTCCCGGCAAGCTCCTCTTGCCGGGGTCTTGATCTTCTGTCTTGTATACTTTGTTTTTGAATGGTTTAACAGGAGGCAGGAAAGTCTCCGGCGAGCACGCAGTAAACCTTGCCGCGGGAAGCTGCAACTGCCCGTGCACAAGTTGGGGTACTGGGGCACCCCTACCTTAGTACACCGACAAGGAGGTACACCTCCACCGTGTGATAGGAGTTTGCCCAAAAACTATGCGTTAATACTTATTCATCTCTCGAGTACCACGAACAACATTCTTCGACTCTGTTCGTGAAGCTGTTATGGAGGCCATACGTCAGATTGGAGAAATACTTGAAGCAAGACTTCTTCACACTCAGGAATGCCTGTGTGGGGTGCACGCAGAGAGGATGGAGATGAAGCACACGCCCACCATGATGAAGCAAAAGATCGATGATTTCAAGAATCACATTGCACAATTCCAGTGGGACTGAAGCATCCTCAGTAAGGACAAATGAATAAAGATGGGAGGAATGCTTGACCATACCAAACCATGTGGATGGCAACATTCGTAGTGAAGCACCTTTGAAATTTGAAGTGTTGAATAGTGGATCAGGATTTAATAAAAGATTTTGATATGAGAAGAATATGAATTACGGATGAACTAGTGCATATTTTTGTGGGGGGGGGGGTACTTTTCTGTGTGAACAGTGGACCAATGGAAAGGAAAATGTTGCTTTAAAGAGTGGAGTTTGCACAAAATAAGGTGGAGTTTATTCTTGATATGATATTTACCCCAATGGTATGAAGGAAATAAGTACAATTGGATTTAATGAGGGTGTAATGCTAGAGTGTGGACCCCTAAGTCGGGATCTAAGGAGGCTACGTAATCATAAGGGAACCACGGGACTTGTCAGTAGTAATATGTTTCTGCTGTGATGAAGCAGAGCACTATGTTAGAGATTGTCCCAAGGAGAAGGAGAGTTGTGCTAAGTAGTTGAGTTGAAGCATGAAATGGAAGTGAAGTAGATGGTAACAAATTGAAGAATCAATGCAGTTTGCATCATTGGAATTGATTGGAATTTCGTGAGTTGTTACTATATAGGCAATGACTGAAACCATGATACATGGAATAAGATTTCGAAGAGAGCTGGTGTTTTTCATTTTAAGGGTGGTAGAGACCCAACACCGCTACCCGAATACAAAAGCTAGTTACGTCGGACCTTAGAATGGACCACCCAAGGATGAGTGTGAGTAATTACATAGTAGTTTTACCAATAGAAGGAAGGAATACAATACAATTGGATGGATTTAAGAATGCTAAGGAAGCTGGATGTTGGAAGAATGATCCGTTACAATCCGATGATGAGACCAAGTGTTGCTAGTGAAGAGATGAGCCATAACCCACAGGCCCCAGGACCTGTCAAATAGGCAAGCACACTCTTGCTGAAGGAAAACCCCTGGAAGTAGCTACGATTTTGATCATGCAAACGTTTCCTAGGAGTATACGCAAAACCCGAGGGTTGGGAAGAACGATAGATGTTTTGTTCAGCTTGCAGAAGTAATGGGTTTTATCCGAACTTAGTTCGTTGATAAGAGAAATTAATCAATTATGCAATGTTTGTGAGGATGACCGAGTGTTAGAATGCGAGATTCACTAAACCATATACAAGGTAATGATTTGGGTGCGGAATGGATTGATCACCATACCGACTTACTCTTATTATTCGCCTCTGTTATACGGGATGGTAAATCTGAGTGACTTACCCATAGTAGAGAGACGACGATATCAAAACCTTGTTTACACCTTAGAATGGTATGACAATTTTCCCCTTGTACAAGGCAACTATTGCCAACCGTAGGTTATACGATGAGAGTACAGCTAGACCCATTTTCTGCAGGGACCCAGTAAATTGTTGATAACCACCAAGAGATGTCGATAGTTGTTTAGTATCGGCGCCAAACATGTCAGCTAAGCATAACCAGTCTCGGAAGAACCTTACCAAGATGAAAGGACACAAGAATTGAGGACAAAGGTTATGCCACTACCAAAAGAGCCAGAGAAGGAATTATCCCGAAGATCTGAGAAGACCGACCCTGTCAACAATAAGGATGGAGTACATGAGTTTTGAAGGAACCGTAACTATCATTCTAAGTGTGGTAGCACATTAGACCATACCAATCAATGGATTTGTTAGGAGACACCGAACCCCAACCTATTTCTTGCTAGCCTCTTCGAATCTCGAGGATGAGATTCATTGTAAGTGTGGTAGGTTTGTAACATCCCAAAGTTATAAATTTTGGAATGTTATATTAAATAGATAGTTTTGATTGCTTGTGTGATGTGTTGTGTGAAATTGAGTGAAATTTGAAACTTTTGAAAGTTAAATGAGAGGGAATGAAATGACTTTCCCAAACTTTCACTTTGCATTTACGATCTCCATGAATTCAAATTAATTTCATCACAAAACCCTAGAGTGAAGATGATACGACTTCTTCCATCTAATAAAATGAAAAGGGGTTTTGAAAGGATTTTGAATTCCATCTCAAAGTATTTTAAATTCAGAAACTTTATACAACTCAATGATTTTCAAGAGAGAAGATAAAATGAATTCTTCAAATTTAAGAAATATGAGTTGGAAGTTCCATCGAAGTATTTTTTGAAAACTCATTTTCAAATTTGAGGTATTTGATTTTTTTCCAAATTATTTTTCTCCAAAAATAAAATATACGGAACATAGGGTAAAATGATTCCCTAAAATGGAAAATTGGAGAAAAATGTGTTTGAATTAATTTTGGTATTTTAAAATATTTTTATTTGATTTTAAATAGACGAGAAACACTATTTGATGTATTTAAATTTTTGTGGATTTTATTTGACTGTAGAAAAATGTTCATGTTGTAGGGATTCTTTTTCTGAAAATTTTGATAAATTATATGCCTATATATAATTTTTATTATTTGTTGTTTATTTTAATTCTGTTAAAAAGTCTCCCTGCAGACCGAACTGGGCCGAAGGCCCAGCCGGCCCAGGACGCCGCCGCATACCTCGCGTGCTCGCGCCGCACACCGCCGTCGTCCCCGCCAGCCGCCGCCCCCTTTGCCTCCTCCCCACGCCTCCCCGCCTATAAAAGGAGAGTCCTGGCCCCCTCTCTCCCTCCTGTAGTCGCCGCGCCGCCGCCGCACCTTGCTGCCGCCGCCGATCCACCGCGCGCTCGCCTCCACCCGCTCGCCCCAGACGCCGCCGCCTTGCACCGCCCGCGCGCCTCGCCACCCCGCCGTCGGCCGTTGCCCCGCCTCGCCGGAATTCGCGCCGGAGTTCGCCATCGGCCGGATCCACCCCAATCTGCCTAATCCGTTTGACCCGATTCGCCTCGACAGTTTTTCACCGAAAACCGCTGCCGAACCGGTATAAGCCGCTAAAAACCCGCCCCGGTTATTTTTATTTGCTTCCATTTTTAACGTTAGATCGGTTTATTTTTATTAGGTTGGATTAATTAGCGCACGTTCGTTCGTTTAGATCTGTTATTGAACGCTTTCGTTCGTTTAGTTCTGTTAGCGAGCGTTCGCTCGATAGTCTTTTTCTTTTTATTTTAGTTTTCGGCCAGGGACTTATTTGTTAATAAAAGTTTTTCAGTTTAGTCCCTAAACTTCAAAATGACACAACTTTTTTGCTCGTTGGTCCAAATCCAACGAAACCAATGCCCACTTCTTCGTTATGATGCCCTCTATCCAGTAAAACAACTTAAACATATTTTTGATAGTTTTAAAATTTGAATTCAAACAAATTTGATTCAAACTTCTCTTTGTCATAACTTGAGTTTTATAACTCCGATTTAGTTGATTCTTTTTGCAAATCGAAGCTCTTGACCTAAACTTTGTGATAAGGCCAAATTAAATTAATTTTGGTACTGTTAGAAATTGTTTTATGTTGCAAGAGTCGTTTGCTCGTTTTTGAAGTTTTCCGAGTTCTGTTTTATTGATTCTTTCTCATGATTGCTTAAGTGTGGTTACCATTGCTTGCTTACGTTAGATTGAATGGAGTGTGATGAGTAGATCTATCATGAGTAATGAGTGCGGAGAATCCACATCAATAGTACCAGGCAAGTTCATACTTTGATCATACTTTCCAATACCTAGTTTTTATTGCATTAGTTATATCCTCAAACACTTGCGTGAGTAGGACTGGTGTTACATGTGATGATGCTTTGTAGATCATGAGGTAGGAACCCAATGACATGAGATCAACCCAAAGGAATATACGCTTTGTTACTTATTGCTTAGCCATGCTTGTAGACGTGGATTGGTATGAGAGTTTCATGGAAGTTGTGAGTGTAATAACAACTAAGGGTTTTCTTTAAGGTGGAAATTTAATACACATCTGGGTGGGTTGGTTGTGGCTCCCTGGGGATGGACCAGTGGATGCCACGGCATCTGGAGGGTCAATTATTGTCCTAGGGGATCCCGGAGGACCCGTGTGATCACCCTATTGGAATGCCACCCAGGCTCAAAGGGATCATATGATATTTTAATGCCTAGCAACTTCCGTGTGCAGCCACAAGCCATTATGGGCTCTGGCATAGTTGAGTATGTTGTGTGACCTATTTCAGTGGTAGACTAGCAGATGTAGCGGATGTAGGTGGTACAATCTACCCAGGGTAAAGAGTTAATTATTTTGAAACACTGTGTCTCGGTCATCCGGTTCTCAAACACCATGCAGTGCGAGAAATTAAACGGAGGCGATCGAGTCTTGTGGGGAAAAGTGCACAAACGTCTGCAGAGTGTAAAAATTATTCTTGAGTAGCTGTGTCCATGGTTAAGGACATCTTTGAGTATCTAGAAGTGGATTATTTGTTAATCTCATCACTTGATCTAATAAAATTGTTCGGTTATCAATTTTGGTAACTTGAGGATTTGAGATGGAGAACCATTCTCAATATTGCTTAATTCTACTGAGTAGTAAATAAAAATGTATTCCTTTGTTGTAGGGAAAAACTAGCTTTATGCAAAATTAACCTTGCAGCCTCCACCAGCCAAATATGCATGTAGTTGTAGGCATTGTTCATCATTACTGCTACAGTGTGAATTTGCTAGTACATTCAATGTACTGACCTACATGGCTGCAACGTCTCATGTTGCAGAATTATTCGACGAGTAAGTGTTACGTTAGGGTTGCGCTGTCTACACTCAACTTTGCCGTTGGTGTTGATGGCAATCGACAACTTTGTTGTTACTTCCGCTATGTTGATTGAGGTAATAGTATTTACGTTACTTTATACACTTAAGCACAGAGACATGATCCATTCGGGTTGGGCCGCTACAAATTATCTCGCGGGCACCTTCCAGGTCAACCCGACTCCACATCACTCGCAATTAAGCTCGTGCGTTTACCCCTCAGGGCCGACCCGTCTTTAGTAACATGGTTCAGTGTAAAGTCATAGTAACAATAGTAACCGTGTGTATAACACCAAGGGGGAACCCTGAGGAATCACACTCGATGGAGTTCCACCTGATGTTATCGTCAAGGTGAACTAAGGAGGTATCACCCTCGAGGTCCACTCTTGAGGAGTTGCACGACAGTGTCGTTATTGAGAGTGGAGAAGGAGGAATCACCCTCGATGACCATAACCGATGTACTAACCTACAAGGTTCACATCAGAAGTGCTGATGAGTTATCACCCTCGGCACTCGATCGTAACTCAGTAGTGTCAAGCAACTAAGGGGAAAGTGATATGCGGTGTCAGGGCCTAGTCTTCGATCCCGTTGACCGGGTCTTCTGATAATCCAGCGGGGAAGTCGGGACAAAGTGGGTGTCAATGATGGGTCTCTACCCAGCCTATACTAAATAGTTTTGAATAAGCAGGTAGGTAACAAGAGCATGTTACAATAAACAGGCCATGCAACAGAGTAGGATTACTGTCGAGTGCCGAGGGTGATACCTCATCAGCACTTCTGATGTGAACCTTGTAGGTTAGTACATTGGTTATGGTCATTGAGGGTGATTCCTCCTTCTCCACTCCCGATAACGACACTGTCGTGCAAGTCCTCAAGAGTGGACCTCGAGGGTGATTCCTCCTTAGTTCACCTTGACGATAACATCAGGTGGAATTCCATCGAGGGTGATTCCTCAGGGTTCCCCTTGGTGTTAGACACACGGTTACTATGGTTACTATGACTTTACACTGAACCATGTTACTAAAGATGGGTCGGCCCTGAGGGGTACCCGCGCGAGCATAATTGCGAGTGATGTGGAGTCGGGTTGACCTGGAAGGTGCCCGCGAGATAATTACGTGGCACGGCCGAGCATTCCTGGCACTTGTCGTAAGTCCACGAGGCGGGGCGACAGGGTCACCTGATCGTGAGTCTCTGCTCGTTAGCGCACGCTCCCAAGACACTAGCGGTTTGGATATTTGATCCGAGGGGCCTCTGGCCTGATAGCACTAACCATCATGTGGGCATAGTATGGGTGTTATGCGTTGTTTGCATCAGCCGAAACTTAACAGACACCATGCGACTGAGCGGCGCGCGCCGGGTTGGATTGGTAAGAGCAACTCCAGCCACACCCCCAACAGGACCCTAGGTAACTTTTCCGGTGCCGGCGCCGAAAAACCGCCCCAGTCGCACCCCCAAGATGCCGAAATCTGCCGGCTCGGCCCGTTTTTGGGTCCGGCAGTCGCGGGCCGAACCCGGCGCACTAGGGGGCGCTTGGGGGCTCCGGTGCAAGGGAAAAACACGCCTAGCCCGCACTGTCAGGCGAAAAAGCAAGCCAACTATCCAGATTTGCCCCCACCCCCCGCACGCTCGGCCGCTAGCCTGCCGATCCCGCTACCGCCCACCGCCTACCACCGCTAGATAGGTCGTTCCCCGTAGGAAAAGAGAAGAGATTTCTGTCGCGGCAGGCACTCCACCACCGCCTGGGCAATTTTTCCAGCATTCCAGCCGCGCAGGGCGGTGTACCGGCGGGTCCATCCAGCATACCCACAAGGTGTTCGGCGGTTTTCCTTCTTGGCAATGGACTCGGACGATGAGGAGGCGCTCGCCGGGTTGATGGAGGAGGAAGCCGATGCCAACGTCCAGGAAGAGGCACATCTCATGGTCCTCGTCACCCTCGTCGGCATGCTCGCGAGCAATGAAAAGCCGCGGCGAGGTGGCTCGGTGCAGGGGTGGATGAAAGCAAAGAATCGGCATCGTCTAGAAGGCTACTGCATGCTCTACTCCGACTACTTCGCCGATGCTCCACTTCACGGTGACAAAGTGTTTCGGCGTCGTTATTGGATGAGCCAAAAGCTTTTCCTCGGGATTGTGAACTCCATCCGGGAGTTCAACAGCTACTTCAAGTCCAAGAAGGATTGCACCGGCAAACTTGGATTCACCTCAATCCAGAAGTGCACGGCAGCGATGAGGATGCTTGCATACGGAGCTCCCAGTGATTTACTCGACGACTATGGGCGCATGGACGAGTCCACCACCATTGAGTGTTTCTACAAGTTTTGCAGGGCAGTGGTGGCAGTGTTTGGACTGCAATACTTGCGAACACCCAATGCGGAAGACACTGCACAGATCCTAGCATAGAATGCAGCAAGAGGATTCCCTCGGATGCTTGGAAGCATTGACTGCATGCATTGGAAATGGAAGAACTATCCATTTTCTTGGCAGGGGATGTACAAAGGCACCAAAGGTGGTTGTAGTGTGGTACTAGAGGAAGTGGCCACATAGGACCTCTGGATTTGGCACTCCTTCTTTGGTATGCCAGGAACTCACAATGACATCAACGTGTTGCAGTGCTCCCGTGTCTTTGCCAAGCTTGTCGAAGGTCATTCTGCTCCGGTGAACTTGAAGGTCAATAGGCCGCAATACAACAAGGGGTACTACCTAGCTGATGGCATCTATCCGAGATGGTCGACATTGGTGAAGACTATCTCAAACGTTGTGCCAGGAGGCAAGAAGTCCTACTTTGCCAAGGTTCAGGAGTCTTGCAGGAAGGATGTTGAGCGGGCATTTGGTGTGCTCCAGTCTCGATTTGATGTTGTCTGGTACCCTGCTCAGACATGGTCGAAAGAACAAATGTGGGAGATCATGACTTGCTGTGTCATCTTGCACAACATGATCATCAAGAGCGAGCAGGAAGAGCCAGTGTTTGACATTGAACCATACTACAGGCAGGGTCCTCTTGCCCAAGTCGATCACCGGCTACCGGAAACCTAGAATGCCTACCCCAATATGCTTCAAGAGATCTGAGACCCACAGGTGCATCAACAACTGTAGCAGGATCTGGTGTAGCACATGTGGAGGATCAAAGGCGACTGTCGGGGTATTTGGATCGACACCTATGGGATCACAATAATCCCTACTACGGTTGCGGGGCGCGGGGTTGAGAGAAGAGCGGATCTAACAGTTAGCACACGGTTCCTTTACCCAGGTTCGGGCCGGAAAGGTGCGTAAAACCCTACTCCTGCTTTGGTGGATTATATGTTTGTGTTCTTCAGCTAGTGAGGAGCTCCAAAAGAGTCGTGAAGAGTTCGAAAAAGCCGAATCCTTCTCATGATCGCCTCGGGCCTCCTTTTATAGGAAAAAGGGGTTGCCACAGTGGCACACAGGAGGTGGAAAGGGTACAGTGATGCAAGGTTATCCCTCGCATTACAGGACAAGGCGCATTTAATGCGCTTAGCTTAGGTGTCCTCGCTTTATCAGGGACGAGGGGAGACGTCCGTCTTATCTGTCGCCGCTCCTCCTTGTGTTGACACGCGCCCTGGCCAGCGGTGCTTGAGGCGCCATGTAGGCAGGCAGGCAGCTGAGGTGGCGCAACGGCGGGCCTCCACGAAGATCTACATGTTGCCACGCAGGAGCCTGCGCAGCTGGTTGGGTCGGCAGCTGCATGGGCGGTGGAAACTCAGTTGGTGCGGGCCTGACGGTGGCTCTGCGGGCGCCCTAGGCAAGGGCCTTTCCGGAGCCCTGGCAAGGGTCTTGCCGCGGTGCGTGCTGTCATCCCCGACAGGGTGCTTGCCGGAAGCCTTGTGGTTCTCCCTGGCTGGGATCCCGCCAAGGGTCGTCATCCTCTTAGTGTGTGTATCTGTCCTTGAATGTCTTCACAAAGATCTGCATGCCACCACGGGGATATCTCCCGAATCCTTGCCCCATGGGGGCAGTGGACTCAAGGGTGATCCGCTCCGTAGGCGTGCGGCGAGCTGCCACGGCAAGGGTCTTGCCGGGGTTGCCAGAGCCGGCCCCGGCAAGGGTCTTGCGAGGGTTGCTGAAACCGGCTCCCGGCAAGGACCTTGCCGGGGGAAGCCGCTTCATCCCTTTGCTCTTTGTGGTCTTGTTCTTGGCGCTGCTCCAATTCCATCGAGCTTCGGTCTTACCTTGGCTCACCTCCCCTGTTGTGCTTGGTGTGGTGGTGCCCGTGGCTCAGACTACCCGTGCACAGTCATAGGGGTACAAAAAGTGTGCCCCTATTTTTGTACACCGACAGGAGCCCCCGGGCCTGGGCCACAGATGAGCGCAACGCGTTGTTGGGCCAGGCCCAGAATAGTGCGCGGGCAGGCAGGGCGGTTTTCACCGTGGTAAAATTTTCCGTGCCCTGCGCCTCCCACGACCCGCGCGCACGATGCGGGGTGGGGGGCGTGCGTGACGTGGGCGGCATGCGTGGGGCGATTTCCGCAGGCATGCGTCACGTCACAGTAAATGCGAAAGGAGGCGGCTTCGCGCCTTCCCCGTATGGAGGACAAGGATGCCGCGGCCGCGGAGGAGGAGGAGCTCGCCCAGTGGGCGGCGGCTGCCAGAGAGGCTAGCAGCGCCAGCACCGGAGCTCCGCTGGTTGAAGACGTGGTTGACGGGTCGTCGGAGGAGGAGGACGCGGCGGCCGGCCCGGCGCCAGCCAGGGGAAGAGGGCGAGTCCTGTGGCGGGCCTATTCCGGCGAGCCGGTCCGGCCTGGCAAGACTGCGCAGCCTCAATTGGCCCTGGAGGGGTCCGGGCGCCACACGAGGGCCACGGCGGCGAGGAGGTCGACGAAGGCCGCCAAGAAGAAGAAGGCGGCGGCCCTTTCTCCGTCTAGGCGCACACAAACTCCGCCCCCTTCTTCGCCTCCCCCGGCAGACATCGATTCGGATGGCGACGCGGAGTTCCCCTTCGACCTCGGGCCTCTCAGCCCGAAGAGGAAGAGGAAAGCGGCGGAGGAGGAGGAGATGGACGACGAGTAAGTATTCTATTTCTTACTGCCATTTCCATCCTACTAGACCATGCCACTCATCTTGATCTATTCTTGCTTCTTCAGGGACGCAGAGACGCTGGCCCAGAGGATAAAGAGGGCCAAAGCTTTGGCGAGCAGCCAGCCCCCGGCTGGGGCTTCAGGGACACCACTGGTGGTGTTGAGCAGCCCAGACGGCAGCCCCCAGCACAGCCCCCAGCGTAAGTCCACCATCCTCTTCTCGCTCGACATGCAGTAGGCGTTTGATGCTAAGGTGCTGACCTTGCTGGTTTTGTAGGACGGGAGCAGCAACAGGAGGGGCCGCAGGGGACTACCCCCAATGCACCACCCCCATCGACCACGCCGCCGCGAGGGGCGTCCCCGACAAGGGCACCAAGCATGGAGCCTACACGCATGGAGGAAGAGGGGAACTTGGGCGCTGGTGGCTCTGCCCCGGTGTCGGACGCCGGCCGGGAGGGGACTTCCACTTCACAGCCCGGTACTGGTGAATCGCATGTCTTCTGTCTTTGCTTTTCCATTATCCTTTTTCTTGGCTTCACCATCCCCATCGCTGCTCAGGCCCTCCTTCAACAGATGTGGAGGACGTGGAAGCCGTCATCAAGGAGGTTGGTGAGGAGGCCGCGGGGTAGGCCGACAAGATTGCCGCCAAGGAGGCCGCCAAGGACGCTGCCGGGGCCGCCACAGATAAGGCCACCAAGGACGCCGCCGGGGGCGCCGCCGAGGGTGCCGGGGAGGCCGACAAGGCCACAGTCGAGGAAGAGGCGATTGATGATCAGCCTTCTTCCTCCACAACCTCGGGCCCCGGCAGGTACCTGAAGGTGGGCGACGGCCTCTTCGTCCATCTCGCCGGGGCGTCAAGCTCCCGGGCGCCCGCCGGAGGGGAAGTCTTCGATGGCGAGGTGTTCGCTGCCATCGGGCTCGAGGTTGTCGATGAACCGGGTGCCGGTGGCGACAGCTCTCCACAAGGGCAGCTCTTCCGGGCCATGGGGGCCAACTTCCGGAAGCTCCAGGCGCTCTACCGCGCCCGTCTGGACAAGGTCAAGTCCAGAACGGCAGCAGTGGACGAGGCGGAGGTGGACTTCCAGGTGCGCGTCGTTGAGGCGCAAACCTGGTTCCACCAATCCCGCGAGGAGCAGAGGGCCTTCCACGAAGAACTGGCCAAGCGTGATGCGGAGCTCATCATGAAGATGGCCGACATCGAGAAGGCCCAGGAAGAGGCAGCGAACTTGGCTGCCGCGGCGGAGGCCGCCCGGAACCAGCATCAAGCCGCCCTCGATTCCCAGGAAGAAGACCTCTCCGCGCGTGAGGCGGAGGTTGCCTCAATGCTCCGCGGCAAGGATGAGGAGCTCGAGGTCCTTGTCGAGCGGCGGACTCGTGAGCTGGGGCAGAGGCACAAAGAGGCACTCGATGCCCAAGCTCTGGCCTACGACAGCAAGGTACAAGAGTTGGAGGTGGAGCGGGACGAGCTGAAGGGGCAGGCCCTCAAGCTGTCTGACGAAAAGAACAGGCTCAACTGCGCCTTGACGGAGGCGCGGGGAGCAGTCATCAGTAGGGCTGGGGAGCTCTCCGAGGCACAAAACTCCATCAGAGATCTCAAGTTGAGGCTGGAGAATCTCGAGAAGATGTTGTCGGAGAGCTCAGTTCAGGAGGAGGCCTTGACCAAGAGCCTGGAGGAGGAGAAACAGCTGCGGGCGGACGAGGGCGCCTCCCACCAAGAGTACGTGGCGGGCGAGAACAGGTGGATCAGCCGGCTGGAGGACATCGTCGGCAGGGTTGCCTCATAGTTGGCCCTCATGGGGATGCCAAACGTGAGGTATGCCCCTGAATGGAGCGGGTCCGTCAACGCCAAGCTGACCATGTTCTTCGAGGGCGTCCTCAATGCCTTGACTGATCTCCACTCCAACAGAACGGCCACGCTCACCAGGGAGGCCCGGCGGCTTTGCCGGCGGGTCTTGACCAAGGTCCTCACCAAGATGGCATTCTGAAACCCCGCCCTCGACTTCGAAGCCGCGATGGACAGCTTGCCGGAGGATGCTGACCTCACGGCGCTCAAGGAGCGCATCAAGCCCGTCATCAGCCGCATCGACGAAATCAAGAGGGTGGAGGGCCACCGCCGGGATTAGGCATCCCGTCCTTCCTTGCCGCTGCGGGTTCATGACCAAGACAAATTTTATCTTTAGTTAGAACTGCAGCGATGACATGATGTAATATAACCTTGAAACATCTTTGAAATTATGCATGTTATTTTCCTGTTTGTTGTCCCCTTTGTGTGTCCGCCCTACGCTAGCTGGGTAGGCTTGCCGGCGCGAAACCAAGGCGGCGTCCTAGGGATGGGTGCCCATTGGCCTGCCGGGCGAGCGTGCTACCGGGCAAGCCACCTTGTCGCCCTTAACACAGCCGCTCGAACTATTGAGTTTGACTCGAGTCAGAGCCGAGAGCTTTGTCAATTGCGGAAGGCTACCCTACCATTTCCAACGCAGCCGTTTGAAGTGTTGAGCGGACTCGAAACAGAGCAAAGGCGTTGCCGATCGGGAAGGGCCCCATTTGCGTGCAGGTTTCTTTTTGCACAAAGAACGACAGCTCCGAGGAAAAACAACTTCAAATAATAGGATAGAAATATCCAAGGTTCGATGTAACTTAGCTTCTATTTGTAGTCGCACGAGCGCAGATCTTCCGGCCTCCTTCCTTCTCAAAGGGCCACGAAGACGAGAGAGCGTCGGGCCAACTGCTAGAGCCGATTCTCACAACTGCGCCCCCTACCTGGCGCGCCAAAGATGTCGGGGTATTTGGATCGACACCTATGGGATCACAAGAATCCCTACTATGGTTGCGGGGCACGGGGTTGAGAGAAGAGCGGATCTAACAGTTAGCACACGGTTCCTTTACCCAGGTTCGGGCCGCAAAGGTGCGTAAAACCCTACTCCTGCTTTGGTGGATTATATGTTTGTGTTCTTCAGCTAGTGAGGAGCTCCAAAAGAGTCGTGAAGAGTTCGAAAAAGCCGAATCCTTCTCCTGGTCGCCTCGGGCCTCCTTTTATAGGAAAAAGGGGTTGCCACAGTGGCACACAGGAGGTGGAAAGGGTACAGTGATGCAAGGTTATCCCTCGCATTACAGGACAAGGCGCATTTAATGCGCTTAGCTTAGGTTTCCTCACTTTATCGGGGACGAGGGGAGACGTCCATCTTGTCCGTCGCCACTCCTCCTTGTGTTGACACGCGCCCTGGCCAGCGGAGCCTGAGGCGCCATGTAGGCAGGCAGGCAGCTGAGGTGGCACAACGGCGGGCCTCCATGAAGATCTACATGTTGCCACGCAGGAGCCTGCCCAGCTAGTTGGGTCGGCAGCTGCATGGGCGGTGGAAACTCAGTTGGTGCGGGCCTGACGGTGGCCCTGCGGGCGCCCTCGGCAAGGGCCTTGCCGGGGCCCTGGCAAGGGTCTGGCCACGGTGCGTGCTGTCATCCCCGGCAGGGTGCTTGCCGGAAGCCTTGTGGTTCTCCCTGGCTGGGATCCCGCCAAGGGTCGTCGTCCTCTTATTGTGTGTATCTGTCCTTGAATGTCTTCACAAAGATCTGCATGCCACCACGAGGATATCTCCCGAATCCTTGCCCCATGGGGGCAGTGGACTCAAGGGTGATCCGCTCCGTAGGCGTGGGGCGAGCTGCCGCGGCAAGGTTCTTGCCGGGGTTGCTAGAGCCGGCCCCGGCAAGGGTCTTGCCAGGGCTGCTGAAACCGGCTCCCGGCAAGGACCTTACCGGGGGAAGCCGCTTCATCCCTTTGCTCTTTGTGGTCTTGTTCTTGGCGCTGCTCCAATTCCATCAAGCTTCGATCTTACCTTGGCTCACCTCCCTTGCTGTGCTTGGTGTGGTGGTGCCCGTGGCTCAGACTGCCCGTGCATAGTCATAGGGGTACAAAAAGTGTGCCCCTCTTTTTGTACACCGACAGCGACGCCGAGCTCGACGTGTGATGAAATATGAGTTTTATTTGTTTGAACTATATAATTTGTGTTGAACTATTTGTTGTTGAACTATATAATTTCTATTGATTTTCCGTGATGAACAATGCGATAAAAAATATTTATGTTGAGAATTCACGCCCAACCTCACCGAATATGGGCCGATTCACGCCGATATCGGGCCTTTTCCGCCGAAATTGGGCCAAAAAATGGGTCGGCGTCGGCGCCACGGGGCGACCTGCAGGCGACGGCTGGGTACCAAACCGCCCCTAGTGCCGATTGTACCATCTGCTCTCCCCCAGGCGGCGGTTTTTATGCCTCGTGGGGGGTAACGGTTGGATATGCTCTATGCACCTGCCTTTTTTAAGGAGGTAGCTAGGTCTGCTCACCGGCCGCCCACGTAACGTGTAGGAGTTCCTGAGGCGATGGCCCAAGACCCCTGGGGCATAGGATTAGTCCGGCGTGCTAACCTCTCTATTAAGCCTAGGTTGGGTTGCGGCGTATCGCTTTGGCCGAGGCCGGGCATGACCCAGTAAAGTGTGTTCGGCCAGAGTTAAGCGAGCGTGGTGGGTAAGTTGGTGCACCCCTGCAGGGAAGAAAACATCTATCGATAGCCTGTCCTATAGTAACGGACACTTGGAGTTGAATCCCGATTGATACAACTAGAACTAGATGCTGAGTCATGAAATGGATTTGTTGCTCTAGGAGTCGAGAAAGGATCCTGAGGCGTTGACAACAACATAAATATGACTTATGTTATACTACTCTACTCCCTCCTGCTGCTGCAAGACGATGGTTTCCAGAAGATGCTAGTCTTTGATAGGACTAGCTTCTCCCCCTCTTATTCCTGCATTTTGCAGTTTAGCCCACAGATACTACCCCTTTTCATTGATACTGATGCATGTGTAGTGTCGATCCTTGCTTGCGAGTACTTTGGATGAGTACTCACAGTTGCTTTGCTACCCCTTTTCCCCTTCTTTCTTCTTTCTGGTTGTTGCAACCAGATGCTGGAGTCCAGAGCCAGATGCCACCTTTGATGATTGCTACTACCCCGAGGGTGCCTACTACTACGTGACGGCCGCCGACGACCAGGAGTAGTTAGGAGGCTCCCAGGCAGGAGGCCTTGCCTTTTCGATCATGTTGCTTTTGTGCTAGCCTTCTTAAGGCAAACTTGATTAACTTATGTGTGTACTCAGATATTGTTGCTTCCGCTGACTCTTGTGTATTCGAGCTTATGTATTCGAGTCCTCGAGGCCCCTGGCTTGTAATATAAAGCTTGTATTATTTTACTTGTGTCTAGAGTTGTGTTGTGATATCTTCCTATGAGTCCCTGATCTTGGTCGTACATATTTTTGTGCATGATTAGTGTACGGTCAAATCGGGGGCGTCACAATGATATCATATTCGGTTCTACTAACCCTCATTTTAGTGAAAAGTTTGGAAGGTTGATGTTGGAGAAGTTTGAGATGTCTATGATGAGTGAACTTAAATTTCTCCTTGGATTGCAAATCAAGCAAACTAAGGAAGGTACCTTTGTCTCACAAAAAAAGTATACCAAGGGTCTCTTCAAAAAGTTCAACATGCGAGAAAGCAAACGTATGAAAACTCACATGCCTACTAATGGACATCTTGACTTGACGAAGGATGGCAACCCAGTTGACCAAAAGGTTTACCGATCTGTGATTGGTTCATTATTATATCTTTGTGCCTCCCGTCCTGATACTATTCTAAGTGTGTGCATGTGTGCACGATATCAAGCGGCTCCAAAATAATGTCATCTTAAGGCCGTGAAAGGATAGTGAGATACTTAATTCATACACCAAACTTTGGCATTTGGTATCCTAAGAGGTCATCTTTTGATCTTGTTGGCTATTCCGACTCGGACTATGATGGTGACAAGGTTGATAGGAAGTCAACTTCGGGTATTTGTCAATTTCTTGGTAGATCTCGTGTCTCTTAGTCCTCCAAGAAACAAAACTCGGTATCCTTATCCACCACCGAAGCAGAATACATTGCTACCGGATCATGTTGTGCTTAATTACTTTGGATAACCCAAACTCTTAAATATTATGGATATATGTGAAACATGTTCCATTGCTTTGTGACAATGAAAGTGCTATTAAGATTGCTCACAATCCCGTGCAACATTCTCGAACTAAGCATATTGAAGTTCGTCGGCATTTCATTCGTGACCATGTTGCTAAAGGAGATATCAATCTTAAGCATGTGCGTACCGATAAGAAATTAGTGGATATATTCACTAAACCTCTTGATGAAAAGATATTTTGCCGTTTGAGAGGTGAATTGAATATCATTGATGCCTCAAACTTGGAATAGAGATTCTATTTGGATACATGCAAGGCATGAGCCTTTGTGACTAATCCTTGATATTTCTCTCATGATGATGATCATTTATCTTGGATATATATATTTGCACCCATGTATGTTATCTAACTCTTGTAGGTACTTGGACAAGCCTCAATCAATGAGATTCATATCACTCACATCTTGAGCAATCTCTACATCACCAAGTATATATGCTTTGGTTGTTGAAATCAAGGAAGCATGAAACCATTCAACATATCCTTTGACAATATTTATATGATGAATTTCACTCTTGTCAACTTGGATACACAAGTGGTATTCCTTGCAAAACTAACCCATGTAGGAAGATGAACTTAAACTCCAAAGGATGCTCCCAACTCTTGATGGATTACATCAATCTTGAGCATTCAACATAAGTTCAACTGCATGATCAAGATCAACACCAACCCAAGTATGTCATTACATCTTAGAGAAGCTTTACTCCAAGTCATGAGCTAAAGCAACTCAATAATATGTGAATACATCAAGATGATTAAATGAAAAATGGCAACCCCATTTTGAGCTTAAACAATGAGTATGACCTATGATCAAGTGTTTTCACTTGACTCCTAAGTCAATATACTCTAACATAAGTGACTATGTCGCCGACCATCTCTAGATGAAGTTCTCTAGTGTTTCTAACTCTTATTTTGCATTTCTTCTAACTATTGTGTTTCCCTTCTATTTTCAAAAAAAAACTTCATCTAGATTCTCTTTGTTTCTATTCTTTTATGATTTGACCTATCCAACAAATTCATTGCAAATATTTATGCAAATTCCTTGAAATCCGTGTGAAATTTCATTTGCAAAGTGAGCTGAGTTGACAAAATATTTCTTTTCTAGTGAACTCGGTTCCACCGATTTCAGCCTATCGGCCAAATCGAAATACAAGTTCTACATGTATGCAGTTCATCGGTTCAACTAAACCCGGGCAAACGTCGGGCCGGGCCGGGTTTCGGGCCGGGATTGTAAAAGTCTCACCTTCATTTCTCAACCCCGAGCCCGGCTCGAAGCCCGAAATACTCTGTGTTTTCAAGATCGAGCCCGGCCCGAAATCAAGCCGGAAGCCCGGCCCGAATGCGTTTTTTAGTATGCGCATGTGTAAGCCCGGCCCGAAATATAGAAAAATAGAAGCTCGAGCCTGGCCCGAACTATCTTCCGGGCTGAAAAACAAAGCCCAAGCCCGGCCCGAATGTCAAGCCCGACCCGGCCCGGCCCGGGTTTTTCAGGCTGGGCTCGGGCCGGGTCGTCGGGCCGGGCTGCCCATGCCCGGGTTTAGGTTCAGCCGAAACAGACTCATTCGGTCTCATCGATGAGCACCTTCAGTGCCTCTGCTATCTCGGAGTCACTGATTGAAACAAATTGGCGCCACCGATTTCACTGCTAAGAAAACCTTTTATCATATTCTATTGTGCATTTTCTTCATCTCCACTCAATGATTATTTTCCTCTGTTTGCATCTTGAGCTGCATTCAGCCTTGGTTGTGTCTCTCGAGAACCATTCTCACCTGACTCGTATCCCATCTTGGAAATTAATGTCAAAGGAGGAGAGAGAGAGAGAGAGAGAGAGAGAGATCTTTGAGAGAGAGAGAGAGAGCACATCAAAGCTTATTGCTACCTCTTGAGCTTGCGTTGTATTCCCTCGAAGAGGAAAGGGAGATGCAGCACAGTAGCGTAAGTATTTCCCTCAGTTTTTGAGAACCAAGGTATCAATCCAGTAGGAGACCACGTACCAGTCCCTCGCACCTGCACAAACAAATAAGAACTTTGCAACCAACGCGATAAGGGGTTGTCAATCCCTTTACGGTCACTTACGAGAGTGAGATCTGATAGAGATGATAGTTATATTTTTGGTATTTTTGGTTTAATAAAATAGCAAATAAAAGCAAGAAAAGTAAAGTAGATGTAGATTGATATGTTGAGAATAGACCCGGGGGCCATAGTTTTCTCTAGTGGCTTCTCTCATGATAGCGGTATTCTACGGCGAGTAAACAAATTACAGTCGAGCAATTGATAGAAAAGCGAATAATTATGAGACTATCTAGGCATGATCATTGTATATAGGCATCACGTCCGAGACAAGTAGACCGAAACGATTCTGCATCTACTACTATTACTCCACACATCGATCGCTATCCAGCATGCATCTAGTGTATTGAGTTCATACGAACAGGGTAACGCTTTAAGAAAAATGACATGATGTAGAGGGATAAACTCAAGCAATATGATGAAAACCCCATCTTTTTATCCTCGATGGCAACAATACAATACGTGCCTTGTTGCCCCTACTGACACTGGGAAAGGACACCGCAAGATTGAACCCAAAGCCAAGCACTTCTCCCATTGCAAGAACTATAGATCTAGTAGGCCAAACCAAACCAATAATTCGAAGAGACTTGCAAGCATATTATGAGCACACATAAAAAGTTCAGAGAAGAACCAAATATCTTTCATAGATAACCTTAATCATAAACTCGCAATTCATCGGGTCTCGACAAACACACCGCAAAAAGAGATTACATCGAATAGATCTCCTCGAAGACCGAGGAGAACTTTGTATAGAGATCCAGAGAGAGAGAACAAGCCATCTAGATACTAGCTATGGACCCGAAGGTCTGTGGTAAACTACTCACAACTCATGGTGAGGGCGATGATGATGATGATGATGATGAAGGCCTCCGTGATGGATCCCCCTCCCGGAACAGGCTCCAAGATGGGATCTCCACGGGAACAGAAGCTACGGCGGTGGAATTAGGGTTTCCTCTCTGCGTATGGGGTTTCTGAGGTACGTAGGTATATATAGGAAGAAAGAGGGCACCGGGGGCCGTGTGGGCCAGCCTCGAGGCAGGGGGCGCGCCCTGGGAAGGGGGGCACGCCCCCCACCCTCGAGGGCAGCCCAGCTGTCCCCTGACTTGGTCCTGACGTTTTCCGTGCGTGATTTTCTCCAAAAATATCTCTCGCGAAGGTTTCATTCCGTTTGGACTCCGTTTGATATTCCTTTTCTACAAAACCCTGAAATAGGCAAGAAATAGCAATCTGGACTGGGCCTTTGGGTTAGTAGGTTAGTCCCAAAAATGATATAAAAGTGAATGATAAAGCCCATTAAACATCCAATACTTCATAAATAATACCATGGAACAATCAAAAATTATAGATACGTTGGAAACGTATCAAGCATCCCCAAGCTTAATTCCTGCTCGTCCTCGAGTAGGTAAATGATAAGGAAAGAATTTTTGATGTGGAATGCTAACCAATATAGTTTTTCAATGTAATTATCTTAATTGTGGCATCAATGTTCACATCTGAAAGATTCAAGATAAAAGTCTATATTGACATAAGAAATAACAATACTTCAAGCAATACTAACAAAGCAATCATGTCTTCTCAAAATACTATGGCTAAAGAAAG
Source organism: Secale cereale (assembly GCA_902687465.1). Classification (NCBI taxonomy): domain Eukaryota; kingdom Viridiplantae; phylum Streptophyta; class Magnoliopsida; order Poales; family Poaceae; genus Secale; species Secale cereale. The sequence continues at coordinate 114,651,010 of LR738714.1, read as the reverse complement.
TTATCCCTACAAAATCATATAGTCTGGCTATGCTCCCTCTTCATCACACAAAATATTCATATCATGCACAACCCCGATTTCAGCCAAGCATTTGTTTTCGTACTCTATTTTTTTCAAACCTTTCAACTTTCACGCAATACATGAGCGTGGGCCATGGATATAGTACTATGGGTGGAATAGAGGTGGTTGTGGAGAAGACAAAAAGGAGGAAGATAGTCTCACATCGACTAGGCGTATCAACGGGCTATGGAGATGCTCATTAATAGATATCAATGTGAGTGAGTAGGGATTGCCATGCAACGGATGCACTAGAGCTAAATAAGAATGAAAGCTCAACAAAAGAAACTAGTGGGTGTGCATCCAACTTGCTTGCTCACGAAGACCTAGGGCATTTGAGGAAGCCCATTGTTGGAATATACAAGCCAAGTTCTATAATGAAAATTCCCACTAGTATATTAAAGTGACTAATCATGAGACTCTCTACAATGAAGATCATGGTGCTACTTTGAAGCACAAGTGTGGAAAAAGATAGTAGCAATTGTCCCTTCTCTATTTTCTCTCTCTCTCTCTTTTGGAGGGGATTTCCTCTCTCTTTTTTTTATTAGCCCCTCTCTATTTTTTGGGGGCCTTCTCTTTTTTTATTGGCCTTTCCTCACACGGGACAATGCTCTAATAATGATGATCATCACACTTTTTGTTACAACTCGAAATTACAACTCGATACTACAACAAGTATGACTCTACATGAATGCCTCCGGCGATGTATCGGCATAAGCAATGAATCAAGAGCGACATATATGAAAAATTATGCATGGTGGCTTTGCCACAACTACGATATCAACTACATGATCATGCATGGCACTATGACAATGTGATGCGTGTCATATGAACGGAACGGTGGAAAGTTGCATGGCAATATATCTCGGAATGGCTATGGAAATGCCATGATAGGTAGGTATGGTGGCTGTTTTGAGGAACAATATGGTGGCTGTTTTGAGGAAGGATATATAGTGGGTTTATGGTACCGGCGAAAGTTGCGCAGTACAAGAGAGGCTAGCAATGGTGGAAGGGTGAGAGTGCGTATAATCCATGGACTCAACATTAATCATAAGAACTCATGTACTTATTGCAAAAATCTATGAGTCATCAAAAACAAAGCAATCAATGCATGCTCCTAGGGGGGAGGCTGGTAGGAGTTAACCATCGCGCGCCCCCGACCTCCACACAAAGGTTGGCACTCTACAAATAACTCATGCTCTAACTTCGTCACATAGCGGTTCACCATACGTGCATGATACGGGAATCACTAACCTTAGCACAAGTATTTCTCAATTTCATAATAACTCCACTAGCATGACTCCAATATCACTATCCTCATGTCTCAAAACAATTATCAAGCATCCAACATCTCATTCTATTCAATGCACTTGGTGTGAAAATTTCACTACATTGACATTGGATGTTTATCATGTGAAGACTAGTTTCTTTAGCCTAAACACATTACCATGCTGTTTTAATGGACTCTCAAATAGATATAAGTGAAGCATGAGAGTTCAACAATTTCTACAAAATATTACCACCACCGTGCTCTAAAAGATATAAGTGAAGCACTAGAGCAAAAACTATTCAACGCAAAAGATATAAGTGAAGCACATTGAGTGTTCTAATGATTTCTAGGCCATATTTAACTCTCTCAAATAGGTGTGTCCAGCAAGGATGATTGTGTAAAACTAACAAGCAAAGACTCAAATTATACAAGACGCTCCAAGCAAAACACATAGCATGTTGCGAATAAAAATATAGCTCCAAGTATAGTTACCGATGGATGAAGACGAAAGAGGGGATGCCTTCCCGGGGCATCCCCAAGCTTAGGCTTTTGATTATCTTGAATTTACTTGGGGTGCCGTGGGCATCCCCAAGCTTAGGCCTTTGCTACTCCTTGTTCCATAGTCCATCAAAGCAATACTCAAAACTTGAAAACTTCACAACACAAAACTTAGACAAAAATTCTTGTGAGCTCCGTTAGTAAGAGAAAGCAAACCACTACTCAAAGGTACAGCAATTAATTCATTATTTGTTTATATTGGTGTTAAACCTACTGTACCCCAAGTTCTCTATGGTTCATATCCTCCAATATTACTCATAGATGCATCGGAATAAGCAAACAACACACGAAAAACAGAATCTGTCAAAGACAGAACAGTCTGTAGTAATCTGCAGGGCTCGCCTACTTCTGGAACTCCAAATAATTGAAACTAAATTGGTAAATTTGCGCAATTTGTATACCAATCAGAAGAAAAAAGAATCAACTAAAAATTACGCTCCAGTAAAATCCCACGACTACTTTAGCGAGCGCTAACGATTCTGTTTTTCACAGCAAGATCATATAAACTTCACACAAGTCTTACCAAAGGTTCTACTTGGCACAAACACTAAAAAAAACATGAGACTACATCTAATAATAGGTTAGATGCACTATTTATTCCCTAACAGCAACAAACGCAAAAAAACATAAAATTTGGTCGCCTCCCAACAAGCTCTTTCTTTATAGCCATTAAGATAGGCTTGAGAATTCAATGATGCTCACATGAAAGATAAGAATTGAAGCACAAAGAGAGCATCATAAGACATGTGACAAACACATCTAAGTCTAACATACTTCCTATGCATAGGCATCTTATAGAAAAACAAATTACCAAGGCAAGCAAAAACTAGCATATGCAAGGAAGCATAAAGGAACGATAGCAATCTCAATATAACGAGAGGTAATTTAGTAACATGAAAATTTCTACAACCATATTTCCCTCTCTCATAATAATTGCATGTAGGATCATGATCAAATTCAACAAAATAGCTATCACATAACATATTCTCAACACGATCCACATGCATGCAAAGTTGACACTCTTCCAAAATAGTGGGATTAACATTAACTAAAGTCATGACCTCTCCAAACCCACTTTTATCAAAAGTTTCATAAGATTGAACATTCTCCAAGTATGTGGGATCTAAAGTTGACACTCTTCCAAACCCACTTTCAATATTAATGCAAACATTATTATCAATCTTATATTCATCATGGGGATTAAATAAATTTTCAAGATCATAAGAAGAATCACCCCAATCATGATCATTGTAACAAGTAGTAGACATAACAAAACTAGCATCCCCAAGCTTAGGGTTATGCATATTATTAGCACAATTGACATCAATAGAATTTATAGTAACATCATTGCAATCATGCTTTTTATTTAACAAGATATCATGAATCACTTTTTCTTTTAACAATTCCTCACAATTTTCAGATTCATGAATTTCAAGCAAAACCCCATAAAGATAATCTAGTGTAGTCAACTCACTAGTAATAGGTTCAACATAATTGGATCTCTGAAAGAGATTAGCAAGTGGATGAGGATCCATACTTTAGCAAGCGAAGATGCAAGCTAATTGAGGGCACATAGCACACAAGCAAACGAGAGGCAAGCGAACGATAAACACACGGCGGAAGAAGGGCAAATAAAACGGCAAGGGTGAAGTGGGGGAGAGGAAAACGAGAGGCAAATAAATGTAATGAGAAGGATAAGGGTTTGTGATAGGTACTTGGTATATGAATTTTGCGTAAGCCTCCCCGGCAACGGCTCCAGAAATTCTTCTTGCTACCTCTTGAGCTTGCGTTGTATTCCCTCGAAGAGGAAAGGGAGATGCAGCACAGTAGCGTAAGTATTTCCCTCAGTTTTTTAGAACCAAGGTATCAATCCAGTAGGAGACCACGCGCCAGTCCCTCGCACCTGCACAAACAAATAAAAACTTCGCAGCCAACGCGATAAGGGGTTGTCAATCCCTTTACGGTCACTTACGAGAGTGAGATCTGATAGAGATGATAGTTATATTTTTGGTATTTTTGGTTTAATAAAACAGCAAATAAAAGCAAGAAAAGTAAAGTAGATGTAGATTGATATGTTGAGAATAGACCCGGGGGCATAGTTTTCTCTAGTGGCTTCTCTCAATATATAGCGGTATTCTACGGCGGGTAAACAAATTATTGTCGAGCAATTGATAGAAAAGCGATTAATTATGAGACTATCTAGGCATGATCATTGTATATAGGCATCACGTCTCAGACAAGTAGACCGAAACGATTCTGCATCTACTACTATTACTCCACACATCGACCGCTATCCAGCATGCATCTAGTGTATTGAGTTCATACGAACAGAGTAATGCTTTAAGAAAGATGACATGATGTAGAGGGATAAACTCAAGCAATATGATGAAAACCCCATCTTTTTATCCTCGATGGCAACAATACAATACGTGCCTTGCTGCCCCTACTGACACTGGGAAAGGACACCGCAAGATTGAACCCAAAGCCAAGCACTTCTCCCATTGCAAGAACTATAGATCTAGTAGGCCAAACCAAACCAATAATTCGAAGAGACTTGCAAGGATATTATGAGCACACATAACAAGTTCAGAGAAGAACCAAATATCTTTCATAATAACCTTAATCATAAACTCACAATTCATCGGATCTCGACAAACACACCGCAAAAATAGATTACATCGAATAGATCTCCTCGAAGACCGAGGAGAACTTTGTATTGAGATCCAGAGAGAGAGAGAAGAAGCCATCTAGATACTAGCTATGGACCCGAAGTTTTGTGGTAAACTACTCACAACTCATGGTGAGGGCGATGATGATGATGATGATGAAGGCCTCCGTGATGGATCCCCCTCCTGGAACAGGCTCCAAGATGGGATCTCCACGGGAACAGAAGCTATGGCGGTGGAATTAGGGTTTTCTCTCTGCGTATGGGGTTTCTGGGGTACGTAGGTATATATAGGAAGAAGGAGGGCACCGGTGGCCGTGTGGGCCAGCCTCGAGGCAGGGGGCGCGCCCTGGGAAGGGGGGCGCGCCCCCCACCCTCGAGGGCAGCCCAGCTGTCCCCTGACTTGGTCCTGACATTTTCCGTGCGTTATTTTCTCCAAAAATATCTCTCGCGAAGGTTTCATTCCATTTGGACTCCGTTTGATATTCCTTTTCTGCAAAACCCTGAAATAGGCAAAAAAAAACAGCAATCTGGACTGGGCCTTTGGGTTAGTAGGTTAGTCCCAAAAATGATATAAAAGTGAATGATAAAGCCCATTAAACATCCAAGACTTCATAAATAATAGCATGGAACAATAAAAAATTATAGATACGTTGGAGACGTATCACTTATCCTTACACCCACCAAGGTTCAAGGCACGTACTTGCAATTTGGGTTTGTTGCACTAATTATACTATAGGGGGTTCCCTTACAGTCTTTCTGTCAAAAAAAAAGCTTATCCTCACATAAACCCTTCCGAGAAAGGAAGAGAGATGCAATGTTATAAGAGGAGAGAAGTCACGTGTCTTTAAGAGGGAAAAGACATGTTAGTATTTGTTTTAAGATATTCTTATTGGATCATTTTTGCTCTGATTAACTTATTTATATTTGCTTTGATTTTATCTCCCATTATCCAGTGTTAGATTCAGGGGGAGAAAGAGTCCATGTTTAAGGGGAGAAAATCCTTAGAACTTATTGCAAGTCTTTAAGTCCTTGGGGACATATCTATATCTGAAAGAAGTACTCACTCTATGATACTCACCTATTACATGTCATCCCAGTCTTGGTAATCTTGTGGATCTTTAAATCCTTCTTGTTTAAAGCCTTCTTGTGTTATTTAACCTTGTTTTCTCAAGTTTGCTTCTTCAAGAATCAGCTCAAAGACCCATAAGGTAAGTATACGCATCACACTCATGTGCATGGTGATCTCTTGCCTTTGCACATATTGTTTGCAAGAGAGAACCATGTATATGAAGATTCATGTCACATTATTTCTGCTCTGATGCATATGGCCAAGATACATGTAACTCATTACTCACTCTGTGTTGTTGTGCGTTCACATGTTGTTCAAATTCTATCATTATATGATTGCACACATGTAGGGGGAGCTCATGCAAGTTACATGTTCTTCCAAAGCTTAAGTTACTACTCTTTGAATCATTTACTTGAAGATTTGATGTATGTTGTCATCAATTATCAAAAAGGGGGAGATCGAAAGCACAAGTGCTCCCTGGGTGATTTTGGTAATTAATGTCAACATATATCTTGTTTGATTAATAGTTTTATCTACTCCCTCCATCCCGGTGTATAAGTCATTCGCGTAGTTCTAGGTCATCGATTTGAGGAATTAAATATGTGTTATATGTCATGAAAAATATATCGCTAGATTTCTACACGGATGTAGTTTCTAAATATATATTTTTTGTCACATATAATATATATTTAGATAGTTAAATTGTCAACCTAGAACTACACAAATGACTTATACACCGAGACGAAGGTAGTAGTACATTTCAGGAAAGTTCAACGGTGGCATGGCAAGGACAAGAGGATGTGGAACCCCTTTAAAATACGAAGGACAAAGATTGGCAAAAGCTCAAGACTCTTCATTTTATTTTAGTGACCGAAGATCATATTGAGTCCATAGGAAAGCCAATACTATTAAAAGGGGATGAGGTGTTGCTTAATGATCTGGTTGCTCAAGTGCTTAGTGATATTGTTCCAAAACCCTCAATCGCTTTCTCCATCCAAATATGTCCAAACCCTACTTCCAAACTTGGCCCTACAGATATTTCCTACCCGGCGGCACCGAGTTCATTTGACATAGCCATTGCCAGAAACCCTAACAAATCGGTCCGGCCGATATGGTTCTCGGTCTCACTGAGATGGCCTTGCCACAGCACTGTGATCAGTTCCATTCACTTCGGTCTCATCGATTTTATGCAATCGATCCCACTGAATTGGCTTGACAAAATCTCTATTGCCTATTGCTTCACTCCAGTCCCACCGAGTTTATGCAATCGGCGCCACCGAAAATATATTTTCCCTAAGCCCTAGCACATAGGTCCCACAGAGTTGTTCCAGTCGGTCCCACCGAGATTCCTAACGTTCACAGGTGCCATCGAGTTTCACTATTCAGCCCCACCGAGATTGGTCAAATGTGTGTAGTAGTTGGATTTTGTGTGGAGGCTATATATACCCCTCCACCCCCTTCTCCATTAGAGTGAGAGCCATCAAAATGTGCCTACACTTCCATCATTCATTTTCTGAGAGAGAACCACCTACTCATGTGTTGAGATAATACATTCCATTCCTACCATTGGAATCTTGATTTCTAGCCTTCCCCAAGTTGCTTTCCACTCCAATTCTGCTTCCACCATATCCAAATATGTGAGAAAGAGTTTAGTGTTCGGGAGACTATCATTTGAAGCACAAGAGCAAGGAGTTCATCATCAACACATCGTCTATTACCTTTTGGAGAGTGGTGTCTCCTACATTGGTTAGGTGTCGCTTGGGAGCCTCTGTCATGATGTGGAGTTGAACCAACAAGTTTGTAAGGGCAAGGAGATCGCCTACTTCATGAAGATCTACCCGAGTGAGGCAAGTGTTGAAGGAAATATGCCCTAGAGGCAATAATAAAGTTGTTATTTTATATTTCCTTATATCATGATAAATGTTTATTATTCATGCTAGAATTGTATTAACCGGAAACTTGATACATGTGTGAATACATAAACAAAACAGAGTGTTCCTAGTATGCCTCTACTAGACTAGCTCATTAATCAAAGATGGTTGTGTTTCCTAACCATAGACATGTGTTGTCATTTGATCAATGGGATCACATCATTAGGAGAATTATGTGATGGACAAGACCCATCCGTTAGCTTAGCACAATGATCGTTTAGTTTTATTGCTATTGCTTTCTTCATGACGTATACATGTTCCTCTGACTATGAGATTATGCAACTCCCGAATACCGGAGGAACACCTTGTGTGCTATCAAACGTCACAACATAACTGGGTGATTATAAAGATGCTCTACAGGTGTTTCCGAAAGTGTTTGTGGTGTTGGCATAGATCAAGATTAGGATTTGTCACTCCGAGTGTCGGAGAGGTATCTCTGGGCCCTCTCGGCAATACACATCATAATAAGCCTTGCAAGCAAATGACTAATGAGTTAGTCACGAGATGATGTATTACTGAACGGGTAAAGAGACTTGTCGGTAACAAGATTGAACTAGGTATGATGATACCGACGATCGAATCTCGGGCAAGTAACATACCGATGACAAAGGGAACAATGTATGTTGTTATGCGGTCCGACCGATAAAGATCTTCGTAGAATATGTAGGAGCCAATATGGGCATCCAGGTTCCGCTATTGGTTATTGACCGGAGAGATGTCTCGGTTATGTCTACATAGTTCTCGAACCCGTAGGGTCCGCACGCTTAACGTTCATTGACGATATAGTATTGAAAGAGTTATGTATGTTGGTGACTGAATGTTATTCGGAGTCCCGAATGTGATCACGGACATGACAAGGAACTCCGGAATGGTCCAGAGATAAAGATTGATATATGGGATAATAGTGTTTGGCCTCCGGAAGGGGTTCCGGATGTTTCCCGAAATGTTTGGGTACGAAGACACTTTATTTGGGGCAAAGGGGAAAGCCCACAAGGTTTTTGGAATGCGCAAAAGGAAGTTTTGCGGAGTCCATGGGCCAGACACCATGGTCCTTGGCGTCTGGCCCTGGAGTCCGAGAAGGACTCTTGCCTTTCGGGTGAAACCGACTTTGTGGAGGCTTTTTCTCCAAGTTTCGACCCCAATGCTCAACATATAAATAAAGGGGCAGGGCTAGCACCCAAGACACATCAAGATACACCAAGCCGTGTGCCGGCTAGCCCGTCCCTCTAGTTTCTCCTCCGTCTAGTTTCTATAGTGCTTGGCGAAGCCCTACGGAGATTGTTCTTCGCCTGCTCCGCCTCGTCCTCCGGATCTGCCACCTCCATCGAAGCTAGTTGTTGCTCCTTTCCCTCCTCCTCCTTCGGCTCAGGCGAGTCCGGAGGCAGCCCGACAGCGATGTATGCGGCGCGCGCGACACACCTCGCCCGGATCTCCTGATCGGTCTAGTACCGGCGCTCCGGTGTGAGCATAGCGTACTTGTTTATCTTATGCTGGACCATGGCGAAGCCGGAGAGCGTGGGAAGAGCAACGGAGCAGGAGAGAAGAGGTGGATGGTTTCGGGCTGGCGGCGCGGAGAGTGAGAAGATGGATTGGCTAGGGTTGGGGGGCGCCAGCCTGCTTAAATAGCCGGATTTCACCTCGGGTGGCAAGCCGGAGCGACGCCACGCGGCGTTCACACCCCAGCGAAGAAGACGTCCGTCGGCCCGCCGAGTTTCTGAGCGATTCCGCATGGGACCCCATCGTCGGTCCGACATGGCGGACGCGCCTGGGTGCCTCCATGTCCACCCCATATTAGAGCTTAATATAACGGATGCTGGTCAGCCCGGGCGTTTGAGACTCGTTTGAGGCGCCCGTTTAGGTCGAATTTTTGTGACCGGGCCGTCCGTCAGGACATTTGAGGTCGGTTTAGGGTGCCCGGCTGTGGATGCTCTAAGAGCCCTCATATTCTCAGCCACCGGACCACACTAGCCATGGGGTGTAACTTAGGCCATTTTCCATCACGATGAACTTCTGGGTATTCTGATGGATGAATATGAGGAAATCGAACACGTTAAGATTACCTTGTAGCTCAGGGGATGCTAAGGTCTTGAGGTGCAAATGGACACATTCGATTGGACTTGACTCCTGCCAGAACTCGAGACTGAGGTTGCTAGTTGGTTCAAGAGTTACCAGAGACTGCAATTCAGCTGCGCACAGTGGTGGTTATCCAGCAGCAATCTGATGCAATGTAGTGATGATGCTCCGAATGCTCTGAATACCTCAACAATCCCCAACAATCAATGTCACGCCCCTAGCAAACCATTTGAGGAAGCTGGGGAGTATCCTGAGCTGACTGTGGACATCTGTACTGTGGAAGTAATACTTCAAGTAACTTATGCATATACCATCCCACTCCTACAAAGCTCACTCCTATAAACCGAAATGGCCCTAAAACATTACAATTTTGCGTCGTAGCTTGGCTAAAAGAGGAAAGCTTATTGCACAAATAATTCAAAAAGTGTTGAAAATTTCTCTGAACCCAAAAAGTTTCTTTCGTTGATTCTGAAGGAAGTACATGTGTTATTGTCTACACAATACAAAATACTAACCCAACCTTGAAGGACTGACCAGAACAAACTCCCTGAGCGCCATCCGAATACTTTGGAACTGCTATATCACTCTAGCCCCTCGGACTTTACCCCGGACGTGAAATACATACCAACAAAAATAGCAGCTGCTGCTAATACCTGAAGTGTTTGAAATACTTAATATTAATTCAAAGAATTTTCAGGGAAAATAAAGGCATGTGCAGATCTGCACAACAATAAGAAATACTACATTGTCCAGCATGATAATAATGGTACAGAGAAATAGCTACGCTAATGGTAATAGATGACTTCGATAATCAATCAATCTACTTAGTTTATGCAACAATAATCAGAACTGCGCGTAACACCAAAGAACGTCTGCGATCAGGACAATGGCTGTAGATAAGTAAACAAAAATTACAAAACAAGGTATGACAAAAACACACAAATTAGACTGAGAAACTATGACCATTTGAAACATATCAAACTGAGAAAAATATAAACACATGATATTCTCAACAATAAAAGCAACATACGATGATCGACAGCAGGCATTAAAATAGATAAGGTAGAAAACCTGGGAATTCACTGTAATATCATAATTGATAACCACCTCAAATCCTTTGAATGCCAAGGCCATGGCTCGCCATATCGGTGCAAATAAGGATCTTGGAACCTTTTGATTTGAACTTGTTTAAAGTTGTTATGGCGCTGGTAGAAGGAGGGCGCAAGAGGGCCGGCCGGGAGCCTTTTGCCCACGGCCGGGCAAGAGGGAAGGGATTTCCTTCTTAATTCTTGCTTGATTAGATTGATACATCTCCTTCCCTTATATAGAGAGGTTTACTTGACCCCTAAGCAAGCGACCCTTATCTCTAATTAACCCTAAGACTAACGGGCTATACCGCCAGCCCAGGCCCATTAGACCCATTACGTACTCTAACACTACACCCCACCTAGACATGCAGCTTGTCCTCGAGCTGCAACCTAACCAACTTATAATCATGACTCGACGCAACACAAACCTAATACCTAAAAACAAACCTTTTACATCTCGGCTTGTTTTATTACTCTCAACTTGAAATAGACTGGGATGCTTTATTTTGGACACCTGAACATAAAGTGGACACCATCCGCACGTCGGGCGTGCACGTGTACAGCCACCTGGATCCCATGGACACCATCTAGACAAAAGAAGTGCATGTGTATGGCCACCTGGAAGTGGTCGCAAGAGCGACCAGCAGAGCTAGGCACCCTCGCGGCGGCCGGTGGCGGAATGCAGTGGTGCTACGCGGTGCGCTCCTGTAGGTGACACCATGCCTTCTCCCTGTCGGACGGCTGTTGGTCTGCACCGCACAGAGAAGAGTGCAGGGCTTTCGATGGAGAATGGCGAGGAGGGGTGCGCCCCCCAACCGCCGATGTCGCAGACTTTGAGATCACTGTCCGTGGGGAAAACAACATGCCCAAGATCCCCGACGCAGCAGACGAGATCGAGGTCCTTTGCGCTGCGAAGCGCAACTGGGAGGAGCGGCAGCTGCAGACCACGCACCTCCCGCACACGCCGACGCGCTAGGAAGCCGCGCGCAGCAACCTGCAGCCCCACCGCCGCCGACACGTGGCGGGTAGTGATCCAAGCTGGAAGCTGTGACGGCGACAGCGGGAACTTGATCTGCTGAATGGGGACGCCCTGGGGAAGCGGTGATGGCGACGGCGGGAACTTGATCTGGTGGATCGGGACTCCCGCCGGCGCGGTTGAAGCGGGGCCGGAGCTGACCGGCGGTGGCTGCTGCAGCTGCAACAGCTGCTGCGGTGCCGCGCCGGGTAGCGGCAACGGCTGCTGCGGCGGAGCGCCGGGCGCGGCGGCTGCCACTGCAGCCAGGGCATGGCGGTGGTGGTGGTGGATGGCAGCTGCAGCTGCATCGGTGCCGTGCCGAGCAGCGGCAGCGGCTGCTGCGGCGGAGCGCCGGGCGCAGCGGAGGCCGCCAGGAGCGCCGGCTGCCACTGCAGCCAGGGCGGGCGGTGCTGGCGGTGGATGGCAGCTGCAGCGGCTGCTGCAGCAGCCCGGCGAGCGCGGCGGAGGCCGCCTGGTGCGGCGGCAGCCATGGCGGCGCAGCCAGGTGCGGCCCGTAGGACCCGGCCAAGAACAGGTTGATCTCCTGGACCGCCTGGGTTCTGTCCCGCGGCACCCCGGACACCTCCTCCGAGGTGAGGACGGCGGGGGCGGGAGCGACGGAGGATCCCGGCACGGGCAGGAGCGGGGCGACGGTCGTGGTGGTCGCGGGAGGCGACGAGGTGACCGGCAGCGAAAGAGACGGGTTGGGCGACGGTGAAGACATGATCGAACCGAAGCTAGCGTATACCAAATTGTTATGGCGCTGCTAGAAGGAGGGCGCGAGAGGGCCGGCCGTGGGCCTTTTGCCCACGGCCGGGCAAGAGGGAAGGGATTTCCTTCTTAATTCTTGCTTGATTAGATTGATACATCTCCTCCTCTTATATAGAGAGGTTTACTTGACCCTAAGCAAGCGACCCTTATCTCTAATTAACCCTAAGACTAACGGGCTATACCGCCAGCCCAGGCCCATTAGACCCATTACGTACTCTAACAAAAGCACCTAGTGCTTTGTCCTGATAAAGAAAGAGGATTTAATTATTTGAGGTGAGAGGTATTATTTATATTTAAAAGACAAACATGTCTAAAACAGAACCCACTTAAATCTCCTCAATAGACTGCTTAATTGAATGGGAAAATCAAATATTTTTGTCTCACATAGCAAAGTTAAGATAGTAAACCTGACTCATCTGACAACTGAGAGAGGAGTCTTGTTGACTCGCAGATCCGCACAAAGATCATGATCATGCTCCCTGGCAGCTCATTCAGAACATAAACAACATGACAACACTGAAACAAAAAATGATGAATGGACAATAAAGGAAAATCAGTATTCAGTACTCCAGCGTGATCTTCCAAAGCTGGCACGCAAGGGATTTGACAGCCTCGTCCTGCTTACCGTTTGGAAGCTCTGGCTCGAGCGCAATGCCAGGACATTTGACGGCTCCCCTAGCACCACTGGGCAGGTCTGCGCCGGCATCGCCATGGAGGGCACCTCATGGATGAAGACAGGAGCCGCTGGGTTGCAGGCCATCTGGAGATAGTCGCGACTATGTAGATTGGCAAGGCTTGCTCGCTCCGGCCTCTGCCGGTTGTCTTGGTTGTTCTGTGCTCTGTAACTCCACAACTCTGTATATCCCTTTCCTTCTAATATATCGACACGCAAGGCTTTTGCGTGTTCGCAAAAAAGTACTCCAGCCACTGATGGTAAAAAAAGTCTCAAAGCAGAACATGTATGTAACCAGTGGTGAAGCTACGGCCGGGCAAAACCAGGCCATGGCCCGCCCAGCCAAATAAGAATTCAGTGTAGATTGGTGCTGAATTTGGCCATGAGAGCAAAATTACAGACGTGTTTTGTAAGCTAATTCGTTTTGGCCCGCCCAGTGAAGCGTGTTTACCTCCGCCACTGCATGTAACTAAACTAATCTCCTCATCCAGAACATGAACAAGATAACAATCTTGAAAACAAAAATGATGAGCGGACAATAAAGGGAAATCAGTATTCCCACCATTGATGAGAAAAAGAGAAAATTATTCTCAAAGCAGAACATGTAGGTAATTAAACTAATCTCCTTAAGGTATGTGCAAATTTTTACCCCATGCATGAATAGATGCAGGGGTGACACCTCTAGTAACACACTCTTGATTAATGCTCACAATTTCTCAAACCATCCAGTCTAGTATTAACAACTAAATTTTGTTTCACAAATATTTAAGACAGCGACATATTCTTTCACAAAGAAATGTGAAAGAAAAAATCCAACAAAACATAACTGAAAAAAAATCAACAGAATTTCATATTCCATACCAACTTCTCAAGATCAACAGTCAGGCTGTCAGGGCAATGGCCTTGCCTTCCTGCTCTTGATCAGCTATAAACCCCTTTGTTTGTACCTGGATAAGTAAGGAGGCAAATTTAAAGCCAGGAAGTAATATTTCAGATAACTAAAAAAAGAAACGTTCGACAGCCTTGAACGAGGGCGGGTGAGCTCACCGACGTGTGTGCTAACCAACCGGCCACTAATCGGTCCTCTTGTATATGTACATTCTAAACGAATCGAAACCATCATTTGATCCTACTGTTTGGGTGTATGCTGGAGGATTAGAAGTAAAAACAGATTAGTTTGGTTCTAGGAGCATGAAAAACGAGGTGAAAGAAAAATGGCTAACTGGAGATCGATAGTATGCAAATTTCCCAAAGGAAGGAAGGAGTGAAGAAGGATCAAAGCTTGAGCTTGAGAAACATTATTATAGTCAATCATGTAACTGTAAATCAGGATCAAGAAGCTCTCACTTGTACGGAGTAACTGCAAATCGGAAACAAATGGATGGCACATTGGCATGATATGGCCAATAAGTCATACGCTCTATTGTTCCAAGTTTAAACCATCAATCCATATCATCCTAAGGCAAAAGTATGATTACCAATCCTAAACAGGCAGCCATGCATGCCCACCTTGTACTTCGTCAGGTAACTGGTTGCCCGAGTAATTGCTTGGTATTTCAACTTATCCTGTAAATTACTCATTTTTACTAATATTACTCAGTGAGGATAACTAGTACGATTAGTCAGGTGAGTAAACCAAGTTTTAAAACATTGTTGCCTGTTACTCAAGCAAAAGAGAAAGCTTACCATAGGGGCATGGCCGATCTTGACTGTCGTGCTCATTTTGCAGCATCCTCATTGAATGAACTGGAATTATACTCAAGCAACAGAGAAACAGCCTCGGATAAAACATTAGCATAATGCGCCTAATGGCACCACGCAGCACAACAAGGAAATAGTTTTCTGGCAATAATAAAGCTCAACTCTTTGTAATCCTGCATTTTCATGGTTGAAGGATATGTACCAGTCAAATGTCTCATGAAAGGATAATCAAATTTTGACTTCGGAGTTTGGAATTGTATTTAGCTAGGAAATTTTGTCCCCATTACGAACTTTCTTATATATATACAACCATTACTATCATCACAGATTATATAAAACAAGATGTTCAGCCATTTTCCAAAGATGTTTCCAACTAATTAAAATAAGTCAAAACTGGAACATAACCATATAAGCCAAACCTAACTCTGTCATTAAAGATAAATTCCATGTGAAGTAATAGAAAACCAAGATTTGTTTTCTAAAGGAAAGTGCAGGCCAACATCACACCAGAATCATGACTTCACGAGAAATGAACTAGTTTCAGAACAGAAACCAAACAACCAAGGATCAGCCAATAGATATTTAAATGGACCTCAGTTAACAAAAAAGATTTGAAAACATTTGAGTGAAGCTTTCATGAATTATTAGCCCAGCCCACCCAAACCCAGAAATAAAATAAAAGGGGATTCATGTAGTGCTCCAGCTAAGCATTACAATTCCAACTGATATAAGCCCAATTATTAAGTCAAAATTATTCAAGGAAAAGAAGTCATCCATGTGAAATTTCAGAAGCGTCTCACCTCCCTTGGGAGGCCGCGTAGTGCTTTATTGATTGATCGGGGCTTATCCCGTGTAGCGCATACATTGTTCTGTTACATCCATGGTTGGCTAGAAGAGAATAAAGAAGTAAGAAAAGCAACAGTGAAAAGCAAATAAGCTAGAGGTAGAGCCGTAGAGGGTGAGCGAATGCAAGCCGTCCAATCTTCTTCTCAATCGTCTATTCCCAGCCGTTCATTATCTGAACCGGTACTAGCTTTAGACTAGAACACGTTGCAAGTTCAGCCTGAGAACGCCCCCTTGCGAGCATGAACTTGTCCTCAAGAAGCGGAAGGTTGACGACGCCATACTTTGACTGTCTTGAAAAAGGCTGGGAATGTATGCTTCATGAAATCTGCGTCTTCCCAAGTTGCGGCATCCAGTGGAAAATTCTCCCACTGTACAAGCCATTGGACAACCGGCAGATTGTTGCAAGCTAACAGGTTCAGTTTTCGTACGCCCTTCAGGATCAACTAGAGGTAAATCAGCACAGGAAACTGCATTGGGTCCAATGTGTTTCTTCAGCTGGCTGATATGGAACACTGGGTGGATGCCCTAATTTTTCAGCTGCAGGTGATATGCCACATTGCCCACGCGATACAGTATTCGAACTGGTCCATAAAACTTGCTTTGCAGCTTGATATGAGAGCGAAGGCCGAAAGCATTCAGACGATACGGCTGAAGCTTCAAGTAAACCATGTCACTTACTATGAGAGTCCATTCCACTCGTTTGCAATCTGCATATTTCTTCATGCGCTGCTGGGCAGTTGTTGTGTGCCAGTTAAGGAACCCTGTGCCTCACTATCAGTAGTTCCTTTGAGAACTCACTGATTTGTGGCTGTGGATATCCATATAAGGCCTCGAAAGGAGTCTTTTGGAGAGAAGAATGAACGGAACAGTTTTACCAGTATTCAGCCATGGGTAAATGCTGAACCCATTTCTTCGTATCAGTAGAAACCACGCAGCAAAGGTAATTTTCAATACATTGGTTCACACGTTCACCTTGCAAGTTCAGTCTGACAATGTCGCATTCTCCATTGGAGATGCATTTTGATGTATGAGTTCCATTTTAGAAAGACTTTTTCAAAAGATGTTTAAATCTAATTAAAACAAGTCAAAACCAAGATTTGTTTTTTAAAGAAAAGCCAACAAAGTGTATACCAGCATCTCAATGAACTAGTTTCAGAACAAAAGCCAAACAACCATAAGGATCAACCAGATATTTAAGGAATGGACCTCAACAAACAAGATTTGAAAGTGAAGCTTTCATGGATTAGTAATCCAGCCCACCCAGGCCCAAAAAATAAAATAAAATAAAGAGGCTTCATGTCGTGCTCCAGCTAAGCATTACAAATTCAACTGATCTAAGCCCAACTGTTAAGCCAAAATCATTCAAGCAAAAGAAGTCATCCAATTTTAGAAAAAAAAAACAATATTAAACGTGTCACGTGCTGAATATCAAGGCAAAATGAACATAATTCTGTTCTTAACAGTTCAACATAGATTAAGGAGGACAGCAAGAACTTGAATAATGAAAATACATTGACAACTATGGATAGGGAAAATGCTCTCAGGTTATTATACTCCCTCCTCTAGTTCTTGAAAAGTTGCAGGTTATAGGCATAGGTTCAATTAACTTTTTTCAAACTTCGACTTGCTATATTTCATAATATTTTTGCATCGGATATGTGAAAACCATGTGTAGGTTATCTCATAAAGTATTTTCAGAAAGTATTATTTTGAAGAGTTTTACAGTAATTTATAACAAAAATAAAGGTTATCTATCATAAAGTATTTTAAAAAAAGTATAATTTTGAAGAGTTTCATAGTACCAATATATAACGAAAGTAAACAGTGAAGGTTGTACTTTGGGGACTTCTTCAGAGCTAGACTAGAGGGAGTATGTTCATCATTGAGCAACACATACGTATTGTGGTGCTTCCCTATCAATCTAAAGCCTATTTAAAAGGTGTATACCATCCAATTAAAGAGATAATTTTTAATTCTGGAAAATTTGATGGTTTTGATTTACGTTTTGTTAGCGTCTTACTACTATATAAATAAACAGAAATTACTATGTAAAAGAGGGGGAGGGGCGATAGATCTTACCAGTGTGTGTTACCTGACCTGACAGGAGCTAATGAGGAGGGTTCCCAAATCCGACACCGAACCATCTTCCAGTTAACAGCTGAAGGATATTGTCTTTAACCTCGCAGTATTTTTGGGCCCAGCCTTCTGGTTCGACATCATCAACTCCTAAGCCAGGAGCCCGGTCCTTTGAGTCGAGGTTGATCGGATCTTTCCAATCAGCCACATAGGCAGACACGCGCCTCTTGAACTTGATTTTGAACTCCGACCAAGCTTGGTATTTGTAGTGGTTAATACGTGCGAACGCTGTCCAGATGCTTTTGAAACCAGGCTTGAGCTTAAAATGATGGACCACATTCATGAGGGATGGTTCCACGGCGTTGAGACGGACCAAGGATTTGTGCCGCTGCGGGTTCTTCAACCGGCACATGTAGCCCTGGCATACCCCCTCTGGTGGATGTGCTGTTTGGCCCGAGGGGGCAAAATCATAACACGGAAGGTATATTTGGCCAACGCTGTCATCGACAGAAATGACGGGCTCTAGCAAAGACTTTGATGGCTTCTCTAATCCTATCCAGTAAGTTGAGAAGATGAACTCATCGACATCTATAACAGCCATCCATTGGCACGAAGCTTGCTGTGTGGCCGCGCAATGAGACAGACCAGCTTCCTGGGCCTTGATCCAAGGCCATGGCACGGTTGTGATGTTGAGCCCGGCGGATATGAGCTGTGCCACTAGGCCTGCCAAGTTGTCCTCGCTGCCATTATCGTAGATAAAGAACTGATCCACCCCAATCGCACTATGGTACAGTGCCCACTCCCTGAGAAACTTGGAGATGTTGCGTCCCATTGTGCAGGCGCAAATTGAACTCTTTTGAAGAGTCACCGAAGAAGATTCAGCTTGCTGTCGACGAAAGGTTGCAAGGGAGGGCATGGGATCCTCACCGGTGACCCCTAGTGTGACAAGAACCTTGGTGCTTCCTCCTGACTTGATAGGCGTCGGCGGCGAGGGGCAGCGAGTAACTTGTTGTACTGAGGTGATTGCTGGTGAAGATGCCAGCATAGTATCGGCGCCGTCGCTGTAGCGATACAGGCACTGAAGACCTTGGCGGCGGCTGACTCCCTTTGCAAAGACGAGCACATCGCCTCCGTCCAGAAGAGCCGAGTCGAACACTATCGGGTCGCTGCTCCAGTTAAGCAATGCGCGGCCCGGAGAAGGAGAAGGGGGATCTGGAGCAGCTGCGGCGGCCGAGGAGATGGAGGAGTGGAGTAAGAGCGGCGCTTGGAGCTGCTGGAAGCTCTGCGCTGGCTCGGGAAGGCGGCAGACGTATGCGTGAAGCCCGGACGCCGGCAGCCTCCCGAGCGATCTGGCCGGGGAGGACGCCCCACCCCCACCCTGGAAGGCGCAGATGGCGTCGCCGGTAGGCTCAGTGTCGTCGAGGACCAGGACCTCCTGGTCGGGAAGGAGGACCGCATCCGCATCCGCGTCCTGCTGCGGCTGCGCGTGGCTGGAGCGGAGGCGGAGGGGCAGAAGGCGCCGCGCGAGGCTGTTATCGCTGAGGCGGAAGGGCGAGTATTGGGATTGCGGCGACGGCGACGGAGACGGCGAAAAGTCGGCAGCGAACGGGAAGGGCGGGGGCGCCGGACTGTCGGCGACGAGCGGGAAGGGGGCGCCGAGGCCGAGGGGCAACGAGAAGACCGGGCGGCCCGAGTAGGCGTTGTGGCCTCCGGCTAAAAGCAGGAGAGCTCCGACTGAGACGCCGCCGACGATGCGGCGCAGCCGGCTGCAGCGACGGTGTCGCGGCATATTGGATTTGGCGGGAGCAAGAACTCGATTTCGCGGGAGCGGAGAGCAAAGCAGGGAGCAGGAGCTCGATTTCGCGGGAGCGGGAGCTTGATTTCGCGGGGGCAGGGGAAGGGGGCTTGGCAGGCTTCGATTGCTGGGTTGCGAGAAGACGGTCTCGATCGATCTGGGGGTTTAGGGTTTTCGACCCGACCCGAACACGGATTGGCTTTTTTTTTCTGAGTCAGGCTGGCGGGGCGCTGGGTCGGTTCGAGTTCCCGCGTCGGGTCATTGCGATAAGCCAGAAAGTTTTTTAAGATTAAAGCGTGCTGTCTTCTCTTTTTTTATTTTTTTTATTTTTTCTTACAATAAAACGTGTTGCCTTTTCTGTTACATAGGAGTATCTTCTAAACTCCAAATCCACACTTTTCGCAAAAAGAAAAAAAACTCCAAATCCACACAAAGCATCCAGAAAGAGCGGTTAGAGTTAACAAGGCGACCGGGTCCCTTTGTGTTCAGCCGACGCTGCCGCTGGTTCCCTCTCCCTCCTCTGGCCGTTACAACGACAGGAGGGGGGGGATCTCGGATATGTGTGTCGGGTGTGCTCCCGATATCGTTAGGGTTGAGGGAGATGTTGCTGAGGCCGTTAAGGTGGCGACACATCTGAATCAGTTTCCCCGGGCTTCGGTCAAGGGCGTTGGGGTCCGTTTGAGCCCGCGGTGGTGTGAATGGGTTCGACGTCATTATGATCAGGCAGACTGTTCTCTACGATGCGAAACATATTGCCTTCCTTTGTTCATTTTTTACAATAAAATATGTTGCATTATCTGTTATGCGGGAGTACCTTCTCACTCCAAATCCGTCAAAAAAACTCCAAAGAGACACAAGAAAAATGTGTTGTTATGATATTCAACCAAACTATAGATATAGTTGTGTGCTATAGCCGTCAGATCACGTGAAGCATCACTAGCCTTGTCGTGTACCATCCCGGCTTGTAGCATCGTCGAGGGATGCGCTGCATATGGTTCCATGCCACTCAGGTCTGACAGGACTTGGGTTGTTCCGCGCCCACCGCTATCGACCTCATCTGGGATGTCCCCTTCTCCAATTGGGCTCAACAACAGTATTTACCCACCGAAGGCTCTCTTCATTCTATGGAAGATTTTTGACCTCATCTGGGGCATCCCCTCTATGTCCTCCAAGATGATGTCCAACTTGTTGGTCTCATTGTTAGGAAAATAGTCAACGACTTCACCCTTTGGTCTTTTATTAGATTCAAATATCCAATGTGACGCCCCGATTCAATCGTACACTAATCATATATGCAAATGTGTATGATCAAGATCACGGACTCACGGGAAGATATCACAACACAACTCTAGACACAAAATGAAATGATACAAGCTTTATATTACAAGCCAGGGGCCTCGAGGGCTCGAGTACATAAGATCGAATACAAACGAGTCAGCGGAAGCAACAATATCTGAGTGCAGACATAAGTTAAACAAGGTTGCCTTAAGAAGGCTAGCACAAAAACAACATCGGTCGAAAAGGCAAGGTCTCCTGCCCGAGAGCCCCCTAACTACTCCTGGTCGTCGGCGGTCTCCACGTAGTAGTGGGTACACTCGGGGTAGTAGCAGTCGCCGGTGGTGCAGCTAGCTCCTGGGATCCGCCATCCGGTCGCAATAACCAGAAAGAAAGAAGAAGGGCGGAAAGGGTAGCAAAGCAACCGTGAGTACTCATCCGAAGTACTCGCAAGTATCAGATCTAGACTAAGTATGCACAGTATCAAAGGAATGAGTTGTAACCATGGACTTAACTGCAGAATGCCACAAGAGAAGGGGAAGAGCCTAGCCTATCGAAGACTAGCATCTTCAGGCATCTTACAACATTCAGAAGAGTACAGAATAGCATATTATAATTAACAAGCATGTTGTAGTGTCAACGCCCAGAGATCCCTCCACGACTCCCCGCGAGAAAGCAATCCCGGATCCATCATATCCATCTCATGTCTCAAGTATCCATTTGTAGTTGTGATAGATCGGGATACATATCCCAGCGTCCATTATCGTGGACATAGCTATTCCAATAGATAACTTCCCTGCAAAGGTGCACCACATTACCCAACACGATTGATTACTCTGGCCGGACACACTTTCCTGGGTCATGCCCGGCCTCGGAAGATCAACACGTTGTAGTCCTACCTACGCTCCGCAGAGAGGTCCCCGCGGTCTACATCCTAAGTGCTCCAGGGTCTTGGGCCCATCGCCCTTTGCACTCCGGGTCATTATGTGCTGGGTAAATACCAGCGCCATCTCTCTCCTGGATGACACGATCCGATCATGCCACAATGCTGAACTTAACGTCTAACAGAGCTTTCGGAAGAAACGTATGACGCCGAGTGCCTGTATCGGATCCCGGGTGCTGGTTAGTGCGCATAGGCCAGTGGCCAACTCAGATCAAATACCCAAACTCTTAGTGTATTGGGAGCTCGCACATACAAGCAGAGACTCACGATCATGTGACCCCTGATACGTCTCCAACGTATCTGTAATTTTTTATTGTTCCATGCTATTATATTATCATTCTTAGATGTTTTACAATCATTTTATAGTCATTTTATATCATTTTTTGGTACTAACCTATTGACATAGTGCCAAGTGCTAGTTGATGTTTTCTACATGTTTTTTACATCGCAGGAAATCAATATCAAACAGAGTCCAAACACCGTGAAACTTTTTGGAGATTTTTTTAGGCCAGAAGACACCCATTGGGCCAGAGCTGCACCTGGGGGGTGCCTTGAGGGGGGCACAACCCACCAGGGCGCGCCAGGTCCCCCCTAGCGTGCCCAGGTGGGTTGTGCCCACCTCGGTGGCCTCCTGCACCACATCTTCGCTCTATAAATACTCAGATATTCCAGAAACACTAGGGGAGTCGACGAAACTTTATTCCAGCCACTGCAAAGTCCAGAACCACCAGATCCAATCTAGACACCATCACGGAGGGGTTCACCATCTCCGTTGGTGCCTCTCCGGTGATGCGTGAGTAGTTCCTTGTAGACCTATGGGTCCGTAGTTAGTAGCTAGATAGCTTCCTCTCTCTCTTTTCATTATAAATACAATGGTATCTTGGGGATCCATACGATGTAACTCTTTTGGCGGTGTGTTTGTTGGGATCCGATGAACTTTGAGTTTATGATTGGATCTATCTTTTCATATCCATGAAAGTTATTTGAGTCTTCTTTGATCTCTTATATGCATTATTGCTTATAGCCTCGTATTTCTTCTCGGATATTGGGTTTTGTTTGGCCGACTTGATCTCTTTATCTTGCAATGGGAAGAGGTGCTTTGTAGTGGGTTCGATCTTATGGTGCTTGATCCGAGTGACAGAAGGGGAACCGGCACATATGTATCATTGCTACTAAGGATAAAACGATGAGGTCTATTTCTACATAAATAGATCTTGTCTACATCATGTCATCGCTCTTATTGCATTACTCCATTTCTCCATGAACTTAATACACTAGATGCATGCTGGATAGCGGTCGATGTGTGGAGTAGTAGTAGTAGATGCACGCAGGAGTCGGTCTACTAATCTTGGACGTGATGCCTATATAATGATCATTGCCTGGATATCATCATGATTATTTGAAGTTCTATCAATTTCCCAACATTAATCGTTTTCCCATCGTTTGCTATTTTTCTCGAGAGAAGCCACTAGTGAAATCTACGGGCACCGGGTCTCTTCCAATATTATTTGCCTTTGTGATCCATTTTTCCTTTGCTTTTATTTTTAGATCTATTAAACCAAAAAACCAAAAAATACCTTGCTGCAATTTATCTTATTTGGCATTCGATCTATCAATATTTATATCTCTCCCATGTCCGTTACCCGAAAGGGATTGACAACCCCTTTTACACGTCGGGTTGCGAGTATTTGTTATTTGTGTGCATGTGTTGTTTGCGTTTTGTTGCTTGGTTCTCCTGCTAGTTCGATAACCGTGGTTTCATTACTGAGGGAAATACCTACTGCTGCTATACTGCATCATCCCTTCCTCTTTGGGGAAAACCCGACGTAGTTCTAGCAGTCATCAAAAGGAATTTTCTGACGCCGTTGTCGGGGAGCACCTTGAACATATACTAGGTTCCTAATCACAAATCCCTTCTCCTCGCTATTTACATTATTTGCCATTTGCCTCTTGTTTTCATCTCCCCCACTTCACAAACATTTGTTGTTTTTATTCACCCACTTTTTTGTTCGCCATTTTCCGGTCAGATCTATCGCCCACTTCTGTTCTTGTTTACAATTGCTCAAAAATGACGCAAGAGAACACTTAGTGGTGTGATTTTTCCAATACCAACAACAATGATATATTTGCACTCCGATGGCTCCTCCCGCCACTAGTGCGGAGACTTGTGATATGAATACTGCTTTGTTGAATCTTGTCATGAAAGATCAATTTTTCGGCACTCCTAATGAGGATGCCGCTGAAGGAAATATGCCCTAGAGGCAATAATAAGGATGTTATTTGTATTTCCTTATATCATGATAAATGTCTTTTATTCATGCTAGAATTGTATTAACCGGAAACTTAGTACATGTGAATACATAGACAAAACAGTATGTCCCTAGTATGCATCTACTAGACTAGCTCATTGATCAAAGATGGTTATGTTTCCTAACCATAGACATGAGTTGTCATTTGATCAACGGGATCACATCATTAGGAGAATGATGTGATGGACAAGACCCATCCGTTAGCTTAGCACTATGATCGTTTAGTTTTACTGCTATTCCTTTCTTCATAACTTATACATGTTCCTATGACTATGAGATTATGCAACTCCCGAATACCGTAGGAACACCATGTGTGCTATCAAATGTCACAACGTAACTGGGTGATCATAAAGATGCTCTATAGGTGTCTCCGAAAGTATTCGTGGTGTTGGCATAGATCAAGAATAGGATTTGTCACTCCGAGTGTCGGAGAGGTATCTCTGGGCCCTCTCGGTAATACACATCATAATAAGCCTTGCAAACAAATGACTAATGAGTTAGTCACGAGATGATGTATTACGGTACGAGTAAAGAGACTTTCCGGTAACAAGATTGAACTAGGTATTGAGATACCGATGATCGAATCTTGGGAAAGTAACATACCGATGACAAAAGGAATGACGTATGTTGTTATGCGGTTTGACCGATAAAGATCTTCGTAGAATATGTAGGAGCCAATATGAGCATCCAGGTTCCGCTATTGGTTATTGACCGAAGATGAGTCTCGGTCATGTCTACATAGTTCTCGAACCCGTAGGGTCCGCACGCTTAACGTTCGATGACGATCGGTATTATGAGTTTATGAGTTTTGATGTACTGAAGGTAGTTCGGAGTCCCGGATGAGATCATGGACATGACGAGGAGTCTCAGAATGTTTGAGACGTAAAGATAGATATATTGGACGACTATATTCGGACACCGGAAGTGTTCCGGAAAGGTTTCGAATAAAACTGGAGTGCTGGGGGGGGGGGGTTACCGGAACCCCGCGGGGAAGTATTGGGCCCTAATGGGCTTTAGGGGAGACAGAGGCCAGCAGCCCAGGAGGTGGCGCGCCCCCTCCCAAGGGGAGTCCGAATTGGATAAGGGGAGGGGGCGTGGCCCCTCTTTCCATCTCCCTCTCCCTCTCCTTCCTTCCCCCTCTCTCCCTCTTGGTGGACTCCTACTAGGAATAGGATTGGAATCCTATTACTAGTAGGAGTGGCCCTCTAGGGCGCGCCATAGGGGCTGGCCGCACCTCCCCCCTTGCTCCTTTATATACGGGCGCAGGGGGGCACCCAAAGACACACAAGTTGATCAGTTGATCTCTCCCAACCGTGTGTGGTGCCCCCCTCCACAGAAACACACCTCGGTCATACTGTTGCAGTGCTTAGGCGAAGCCCTGCGCCGATAGCAAGATCATCTCTGTCACCACGCCGTCGTGCTGACGAAACTCTCCCACGAAGTTCAACTGGATCAAGAGCTCGTGGGACATCATCAAGCTGAACGTGTGCTGAACGCAGAGGTGCCATACGTTCGGTGCTTGATCGGTTGGATCGCGAAGAAGTTCGACTACATCAACCGCGTCACCAGACGCTTCCACTTTCGGTCTACGAGGGTACGTAGACACACTCTCCCCCCTCGTTGCTATGCATCTGGTAGATAGATCTTGCGTGATCGTAGGAAAATTTTGAAATACTATGTTCCCCAACAGTGGCATCATGAGCCAGGTCTATGCGTAGATGATATGCACGAGTAGAACACAATGAGTTGTGGACGATAATAGTCATACTGCTTACCAGCATGTCATACTTTGGTTCGGCGGTATTGTGAGATGAAGCAGCCCCGACCGACATTACGCGTACGCTTAAAGGTGACTGGCGGGTGTCTGTCTCTCTCACTTTAGCTGAATCGAGTGTGGCTACGCCCAGTCATAGTGAAGGTTAAAACAACACATACTTGACGAGAAATCGTTGTGGTTTTGTATGCGTAGGTAAGAACGGTTCTTTCTAAGCCCGTAGCAGTCACGTAAAACTTGCAATAACAAAGTAGAGGACGTCTAACTTGTTTTTGCAGGGCATGTTGTGATGTGATATGGTCAAGACATGATGAGTTATACGTTATTGTATGAGATGGTCATGTTTTGTAAAGTTATCGGCAACTGGCAGGAGCCATATGGTTGTCGCTTTATTGTATGAAATACAGTCGCCATGTAATTGCTTTACTTTATCACTAAGCGGTAGCGATAGTCGTGGAAGCAATAGTTGGCAAGACGACAACGATGCTACGATGGAGATCAAGGTGTCGCGCCGGTGACGATGGTGATCATGACGGTGCCTTGGAGATGGAGATCAAAAAGCACAAGATGATGATGGCCATATCATGTCACATATTTTGATTGCATGTGATGTTTATCTTATTATGCTTCTTATTTTGCTTAGTATAGTGGTAGCATTGTAAGATGATCCCTTACAAAATTTCAAGGTATAAGTGTTCTCCCTGAGTATGCACCGTTGCGAAAGTTCATCGTGCCGAGACACCATGTGATGATAGGGTGTGATAAGCTCTACGTTCACATACAACGAGTGTAAGCCAGTTTTGCACACGCAGAATACTCGGGTTAAATTTGACGAGCCTAGCATGTGCAGATATGGCCTCGGAACACTGGAGACCAAAAGGTCGAGCGTGAATCATATAGCAGATATGATCAACATAAGATATTCACCATTGAAAACTACTCCATCTCACGTGATGATCGGACATGGTTTAGTTGATTTGGATCACGTGGTCATTTAGATGACTAGAGGGATGTCTATCTAAGTGGGAGTTCTTTAAGTAATATGATTAATTGAACTTTAATTTATCATGAACTTAGTCCTGATAGTTTTTGCATATGTATGTTGTTGTAGATCAATGGCCCGTGCTACCGTTCCTTTGAATTTTAATGCATTCCTAGAGAAAGCTAAGTTGAAAGATGATGGTAGCAATTACACGGACTGGGTCCATAACTTGAGGATTATCCTCATTGTTGCACAGAAGAATTATGTCCTTGAAGTACCGCTAGGTGACAAGCCCCATCTCGCTAATGTAGACGCTTTGAACGTCTGGCAGACGCGGTCTGATGACTACACGATAGTTCAGTGTGCCATGCTTTACGGCTTAGAACCGGGACTTCAACGACGTTTTGAACGTCATGGAGCATATGAAATGTTCCAGGAGTTGAAGTTAATATTTCAAGGCAAATGCCCGGATTGAGAAATATGAGATTTCCAATAAGTTCTATAGCTGCAAGATGGAGGAGAATAGTTCTATCAGTGAACACTTGCTCGGAATGTTTGCGTACTACAATCATATGACTCAACTTGGTTGCAAAGTTGATGAAGATAGTGTTATTGATAGAGTTCTTCAATCACTGCCACCAAGCTATAAAGGCTTCGTGATGAACTATAATATGCAAGGGATGCAAAAGACAATTCCCGAGCTCTTCGCTACGCTCAAGGCTGCAGAGGTAGAAATCAAAAAGGAGCATCAAGTGTTGATGGTTAACAAGACCACTAGTTTCAAGAAAAAGGGCAAGGGAAAGAAGGGGAACTTCAAGAAGAATAGCAAGACAGTTGCTACTCCGTGAAGAAACCCAAGTCTGGAGCCAAGCCTGAAACTGAGTGCTTCTACTGCAAAGGTACTGGACACTGGAAGCGGAATTGCCCCAAGTATTTGGCGGATAAGAAGGATGGCAAGGTGAACAAAGGTATATGTGATATACATGTTATTGATGTGTACCTTACTAATGCTCGTAGTAGTACCTGGGTATTTGATACCGGTTCGGTTGCTAATATTCGTAACTCGAAATAGGGACTACGGATTAAACAAAGATTGGCTAAGGACGAGGTGACAATGCGCGTGGGAAATGGTTCCAAAATCGATGTGATCGCCGTCGACACGCTACCTCTACATCTACCTTCGGGATTAGTTTTAGACCTGAATAATTGTTATTTATTGCCAGCGTTAAGCATGAACATTATATCTAGATCTTGTTTATTGTGAGATGGTTATTCATTCAAATCTGAGAATAATGGTTGTTCTATTTATATGAGTAATATCTTTTATGGTCATGCACCCTTGAAGAGTGGTCTATTCTTGTTGGATCTCGATCGTAGTGATACACATATTCATAATATTGAAGCCAAAAGATGCAAGGTTAATAATAATAGTTCAACTTATTTGTGGCACTGCCGTTTAGGTCATATTGGTGTAAAGCGCATGAAGAAACTCCATAGTGATGGACTTTTGGAATCACTTGATTATGAATCACTTGGTGCTTGCGAACCATGCCTCATGGGCAAGATGACTAAAACTCCGTTCTCCAGAACAATGGAGCGAGCAACAGATTTGTTGGAAATCATACATACTGATGTATGTGGACCAATGAGTATTGAAGCTCGCGGCGGGTATCGTTATTTTTTGACCTTCACTGATGATTTAAGCAGATATGTGTATATCTACTTAATGAAGCACAAGTCTGAAACATTTGAAAAGTTCAAAGAATTTCATAGTGAAGTAGAAAATCATTGTAACAAGAAAATAAAGTTTCTACGATCTGATCGTGGAGGTGAATATTTGAGTTACGAGTTTGGTCTTCATTTGAAACAATGTGGAATAGTTTCACAACTCACGCCACCCGGAACAACACAGCGTAATGGTGTGTCCGAACGTCGTAACCGCACTTTATTAGATATGGTGCGATCTATGATGTCTCTTACCGATTTACCTCTATCATTTTGGGGTTATGCTTTAGAGAAAACTGCATTCACGTTAAATAGGGCACCATCTAAATCTGTTGAGACGACGCCTTATTAATTGTGGTTTGGAAAGAAACCAAAGTTGTCATTTCTTAAAGTTTGCGACTGCGATGCTTATGTAAAAAAGCTTCAACCTGATAAGCTCGAACCCAAGTCGGATAAATGTGTCGTCATAGGATACCCAAAGGATACTGTTGGGTACACCTTCTATCACATATCGGAAGGCAAGATATTCGTTGCTAAGAATGGATCCTTTCTAGAGAAGGAGTTTCTCTCGAAAGAAGTGAGTGGGAGGAAACTAGAACTTGATGAGGTAATTGTACCTTCTCCTGAATTGTAAAGAAGTACATCACAGAAACTAGTTCCAGTGATTCCTACACCAATCAGTGAGGAAGCTAATGATGATGATCATGAAACTTCAGATCAAGTTTCTGCTGAACTTCATAGATCAACCAGAGTACATTCCGCACCAGAGTGGTACGGCAACCCAGTTCTAGAAGTCATGTTACTAGACCATGATGAACCTACGAACTATGAGGAAGCGATGATGAGCCCAGATTCCGCAAAATGGCTTGAGGCCATGAAATATGAGATTGGATCCATGTATGAGAACGAAGTATGGACTTTGGTTGACTTGCCCGATGATCGGCAAGCCATCGAAAATAAATGGATCTTCAAGAGGAAGACCGACGCTGACGGTAATGTTACTATTTACAAAGCTCGACTTGTTGCGAATGGTTTTCGACAAGTTCAAGGAGTTGACTACGATGAGACTTTCTCACCCGTAGCGATGCTTAAGTCTGTCCGAATCATGTTAGCAATTGCCGCATTTTATGATTATGAAATCCGGCAAATGGATGTCAAAACTGCATTCCTGAATGGATATCTTAAAGAAGAGTTGTATATGATGCGACCAGAAGGTTTTGTCGATCCAAAAGGTGCTAACAAAGTATGCAAGTCCCACGATCCATCTATGGACTGGTGCAACCATCTCGGAGTTGGAATATACGCTTTGATGAGGTGATAAAGGCATATGGTTTTATACAGACTTTTGGAGAAGCATGTATTTACAAGAAAGTGAGTGGGAGCTCCGTAGCATTTCTGATATTATATGTGGATGACATATTGTTGATTGGAAATGATGTAGAATTTCTGGATAGCATAAAAGGATACTTGAATAAGAATTTTTCAATGAAAGACCTCGGTGAAGCTGCTTACATATTAGGCATCAAGATCTATAGAGATAGATGAAGACGCTTAATTGGACTTTCACAAAGCACATACCTTGATAAAGTTTTGAAGAAGTTCAAAATGGATCAGTCAAAGAAAGGGTTCTTGCCTGTGTTACAAGGTGTGAAGTTGAG
This sequence comes from Secale cereale, assembly GCA_902687465.1. Classification (NCBI taxonomy): domain Eukaryota; kingdom Viridiplantae; phylum Streptophyta; class Magnoliopsida; order Poales; family Poaceae; genus Secale; species Secale cereale. Next base: position 114,620,753 of record LR738714.1, on the reverse strand, counting down.
TAAGACTCAATGCCCGACCACTACAGAAGATAGAGAGAAAATGAAAGTCATTCCCTATGCCTCAGCCATAGGATTTATCATGTATGCAATGTTGTGTGCCAGACCTGATGTGTGCCTTGTGTAGGATCGAAGAAGTAGGTCTAGAGGGGGGGTGATTAGACTACTTGACAAGATAAAATTTCTGTCTTTTATCAAGGACAGATTTTGGCAGTTTTGCAATTAAGATCAAGTCAAGTAACACACTATACATGCAATTCTAGAGTATGGGCAGCGGAAAGTAAATTGCATATATAGTAAATGGAGGTGGAGAAGATCAAACGCAGTTTGGTGACACGGAGATTTTTGTCGTGGTTCCGATAGGTGGTGCTATCGTACATCCACGTTGATGGAGACTTCAACCCACGGAGGGTAACGGCTGCGCGAGTCCACGGAGGGCTCCACCCACGAAGGGTCCACGAAGAAGCAACCTTGTCTATTCCATCACGGCCTACGCCCACGGAGGACTAGCCTTACTCGGGGTAGATCTTCACGAAGTAGGCGATCTCCTTGCCCTTACAAACATCTTGGTTCAACTCCACATCATCAAGACGGAGGCTCCCAAGCGACACCTAACCAATCTAGGAGGCACCACCCCCCAAAAGGTAATAGACGGTGTTGATGATGATGAACTCCTTGCTCTTGTGCTTCAGATGATAAACTCCCCAACACTCAACTCTCCTCACTGATATGGCTGTGGTGGAAGAAAGATTTGAGTGGAAAGCAACTTGGGAAGGCTAGAGATCAAGTTTCATATGGTAGGAATGGAATGGCTTGATCTCAACACAAGGGTAGGTGGTTCACTTCTCAGAAAGTGTATGATATGAGTGGTAGACTTTCTGATGGCTCTCCTCACGAATGAGGAGGGGGTGGAGGGGTATATATAGCCTCCACACAAAATCCAACCGTTACACACACATTTGACCAATCTCGGTCAGACCGAAGTGAAAACTCGGTCAGACCGAAAGTTCAAATATAGTGAACGTTGGGATTTTCGGTGGGACCGAAAATACCATCTCGGTGAGACCGAAGTGAGTCAAAGGTTGGGGTTTGCCATTTCGGTGAGACCGAAAACATAAACTCGGATATTCCGAATTGATGTCAACTGACCACAGAAGGTTGGCAGCCCTTTTTCGGTGAGACCGAAACTCAGAATCGGTTTGACCGAGAAGCTAGGGTTTGGAGAAACAACTGAAGTGGTTCATCTCGGTGGGACTGAGTTGGAGAAATCGGTGTGACCGAGATTACTTATGGGTGTGTGTTAAGTAGTGAATAGTGCTGATAGTTGAGGGAGTTAGATCACCAAGCACTTGAGCAACAAGAACATTAACACAACCTCATCCCCTTTTAATAGTATTGGCTTTTCCTATGGACTCAATGTGATCTTTGATCACTAAACCAAAAATAGAGTCTTGAGCTTTTGCCAATGCTTGTCTTAGCATTTTGAGGGGTCCACTTCTTCAGACATTTCCATACCCATATCATCGAACTTTTCTGAAATGATTCTCAAGATAATATTAGTTCAATGATATATATGTTGTAGGATCGAAAGTAGGTCTAGAGGGGGGGTGATTAGACTACTTGACAATATAAAAAATCTGCCTTTAGATCATGCAATGTTTTTGGCAGTTTCACAAACAAGATCAGTTCAAGTAACACCCTACACATGCAATTCTAGAGTATATGCAGCGGAAAGTAAATTGCACATGTAAAAGAGAGGTGGAGAAGATCAAACGCAGTTTGGTGACACGGAGATTTTTGTCGTGGTTCCGATAGGTGGTGCTATCGTACATCCACGTTGATGGAGACTTCAACCCACGGAGGGTAACGGCTGCGCGAGTCCACGGAGGGCTCCACCCACGAAGGGTCCACGAAGAAGCAACCTTGTCTATTCCATCACGGCCTACGCCCACGGAGGACTAGCCTTACTCGGGGTAGATCTTCACGAAGTAGGCGATCTCCTTGCCCTTACAAACATCTTGGTTCAACTCCACATCATCAAGACGGAGGCTCCCAAGCGACACCTAACCAATCTAGGAGGCACCACCCCCCAAAAGGTAATAGACGGTGTTGATGATGATGAACTCCTTGCTCTTGTGCTCCAAGTGATAAACTCCCCAACACTCAACTCTCCTCACTGATATGGCTGTGGTGGAAGAAAGATTTGAGTGGAAAGCAACTTGGGAAGGCTAGAGATCAAGTTTCATATGGTAGGAATGGAATGGCTTGATCTCAACACAAGGGTAGGTGGTTCACTTCTCAGAAAGTGTATGGTAGAAGTGGTGGTACTTTCTGATGGCTCTCCTCACGAATGAGGAGGGGGTGGAGGGGTATATATAGCCTCCACACAAAATCCAACCGTTACACACACATTTGACCAATCTCGGTGAGACCGAAGTTAAAACTCGGTCAGACCGAAAGTTCAAATATAGTGAACGTTGGGATTTTCGGTGGGACCGAAAATACCATCTCGGTGGGACCGAAAGTGTATCTGATATGAACGTTGGAGATTTCGGTGAGACCGAGAAAGAAAACTCGGTTGGACAGATTTGAGAAAGAGTAGGAACATGCCAGAATCGGTTTGACCGAAAATGAATTATCGGTGAGACCGATTTGAGTCAAGACAGAACCTTGCCCATTTCGGTGAGACCGATAATGCAAACTCGGATATTCCGAAATGATGTGAAATGGTTACAGAAGGTTGGCAGTTCAGTTTCGGTGAGACCGATCTCAAACTCGGTATGACCGATTTTTCTAGGGTTTGGAATATGGCAGAAGTGGTTCATCTCGGTGGGACTGAGTTGGAAGAATCGGTTTGTCCGAGATTACTTATGAGTGTGTGCTAAGTAGTGAATAGTGCTGATAGTTGAGGGAGTTAGATCACCAAGCACTTGAGCAACAAGAACATTAACACAACCTCATCCCCTTTTAATAGTATTGGCTTTTCCTATGGACTCAATGTGATATTTGATCACTAAACCAAAAATGGAGTCTTGAGCTTTTGCCAATGCTTGCCTTAGCATTTGAGGGGTCCACTTCTTCAATCATCTTGCCATACCAATGTGATTGGGTTTCCTGAAACATACTTGATAAAAGCATTAGTCCAACCACAAAGTATGTTGTCATTAATTACCAAAACCACCCAGGGAGCAAATGTGCTTTCAATCTCCCCCTTTTTGGTAATTGATGGCAACACACTGAAATTATATTGAACGAGACATCAAAGCTTATTGAAAGAAAGACAGGATTATCATGAAAGCTTTGACAAGCATGTAGTACACAGGCTCCCCCTACAAGTGTGCAAGATTTTCATATATTATGGTTTTGGACTACCACAAGCACACACACGAGAGATAAGCAAGATGTGCTACATGCAGCTTGGCTATATGCATCAGAGCAGAAGAAAACGGAATTGAGTGATAATGCATATGTGCATGGTGATCTCTTGCAAACAAGTATTTACAAGCAAGTCCACCATCATGCACATTCTGCAAGATGCATATACTTACCTTGAGGTTCCTTGGCATTTGTACCTGAAGGGATAAACTTGAGAAAACAAGGTTAGATAACACAAGAGTATTCCTTCAACCAACTGCAAGAACATCAAGAGTACCAAGCCCGGGAGGACATGTATAAAGAGTGTCTCATATTGAGCACAGGCTTGAATCAGCAAACATGTCTCCGAAGCTAAAAGATTTTCAATGAACTCTGAGAGATTTTGCTTTTCATAGGATATCAATTGTGAAGATTCCTCTAAGTCTTCTCCCCTTAAGCTAAAAGATTTCATAAGATACCAATTGTGAGTAAGATACCAATTGTGAGAACAAGGGGTGTGATGGAAAAGCAAAATCAAAAGAAAGATACCAATTGTAATGTCCAATGTAAAATACGACAAAGCTTTGATGTGATTCTCTCCCCCTTAAGATAAGATTGCTTTTCTTCTTCCCTTAAGTCTTATCTTCTCCCCTACTCTCCCTACTCCCCCTAAGTTCGCTCCCCCTAAGTTCTCTCCCCCTTTGACATCAAGTGCCGAAAAGGACAGTAAACTAGGTAGGACAGGAAGGATGGAAAGAGAGAAAGAAAGAAGTGGGATCCTGAAGAATCACAACAGGGCAAATAAGAACATTCACAGAGAAACAATTTGAGTCCAAATTTGAGTCCTCTCCCTCTTTAAGATTTAAGACTGAGTGGAGCTGCAGAAGGTGATGTCCTGGAAGATAAATCCAAGGAAACACAGAAATAATCCAGCTCACTCTGCGAGGGAAGTTTCAAAAGATTTGCAATGAATTTGTAAAGGATTTTCAAGGAATTGATCAGAGCCATAAAAGGATTTCCAGAAGGATATTCACAAAGAAACATAAGAAAAGAAAATAAAAAGAAATTCT
>LR738714.1:114601641-114615405 GCA_902687465.1 Secale cereale | reverse complement strand
TTGATGTGATCACATCTTATGAAGCTGCTTGTACTCATGACTTTGAGCAAAGCTCCTCAAAGATGTGAAGAACATACCTTGGGCTTGTTGATGCTTTGCTCATGTAGGTGAACTTGATGTAGGTGCTCATAGAATGTGAAGTTGGAGCGCCTTTTCTACTTGTGTAGTTCATCTTCCTACATGGGTTAGGCAAGCAAGGAAATACTCAAGAATATCCAAGATGACAAGAGTGAAATACTAGATGCATAAGGTGTCAAAAAGGATATGTGAAATTTTGTTCCTTGAACTCAACATCCCAAAGGGCTAGATACTTGGTCAATGACAAGATTACTCATGGTTTGAGTGTGTGGTAATCTTGTGGAATGTAGATCATCCAAGTACCTGCAAAGAGTTAGATGCAATACAAGGAGGCAAATGTGTCCAAGACATATGATCATCATCATAAGAGAAATATCAAGGATTAGTCAGGTAAGCTCATGCCTTGCATGCACCAAAAGAGTTATCACTCCAAGTTTGAAGCATCAATGATGTTCAACTCACTCCTTAACCGACAAAACACCTTCTCATCAAGAGGTTTTGTAAAGATATCAGCAAGTTGTTTGTCAGTACGAACATGCTTAAGATTAATATCACCCTTGGCAATATGATCACGAATAAAATGGTGACGAACTTCAATATGCTTTGTTCGAGAGTGTTGCACATGATTGTGTCCAATCTTGATTGCACTTTCATTGTCACAAAGCAAGGGAACACGTCTCACATGTATCCCATAATCTTTAAGCGTTTGTGTCATCCATAGCAATTGAGCACAACACGAACCAGCAGCAATATATTCTGCTTCGGCAGTGGATAATGATACCGAATTTTGTTTCTTGGAGGACCAAGATACAAGGGATCGACCAAGGAATTGACATGTACCCGAAGTTGACTTTCTATCAACCTTGTCACCGGCATAGTCCGAGTCGGAATAGCCAACAAGATCGAAAGAAGCTCTCTTAGGATACCAAATGCCAAAGTTTGGTGTGTGTATCAAGTATCTCACTATCCTCTTAACAGCTTTAAGATGACATTCTTTAGGGGCTGCTTGATATCGCGCACACATGCATACACTCAGCATTATGTCAGGACGAGAAGCACAAAGATATAGTAGAGAACCAATCATAGAACGGTAAACCTTTTGATCGACGGGTTCTCCATCTTTTGTCAAGTCATTGTGTCCACTAGTAGGCATGGGGGTACTCATACCTTTGCTTTCTTGCATGTTGAACTTCTTGAAGAGATCCTTGGTGTACTTTGTTTGTGAGACAAAGGTACCCTCCTTAGATTGCTTGATTTGCAACCCAAGGAAAAATTTGAGTTCACACATCATGGACATTTCATACTTCTCCGACATGAGCTGTCCAAACTTCTTGCTAAAATGGGGGTTAGTTGAACCAAAGATAATATCATCAACATATATTTGGCACACAAATAGTTCACCATTAACCCTTTTTGTGAACAGCGTTGAGTCTATCTTTCCAATCTCAAAGCCTTTTTCAAGAAGAAAGCTAGTTAAGCATTTGTACCAAGCTCTAGGGGCTTGTTTAAGACCATAAAGAGCTTTATGCAACTTATAAACATGATTAGGCTTTTTGGGATTCACAAATCCGGGAGGTTGTTTCACAAATACTTCCTCCTCAATTTCACCATTTAGAAAAGCACTTTTGATATCCATTTGATAGAGAGTAATATCATGGTGATTGGCATAAGCAAGAAGAATGCGAATGGACTCAAGTCTAGCAACGGGGGCATAGGTCTCACCATAGTCCATACCTTCGACTTGTGTGTAACCTTGAGCTACGAGACGAGCCTTGTTGCGGATGACTTGTCCATCTTCATCTTGCTTGTTCCGAAACACCCATTTGGTTCCAATGATGTTTTGATCATCGTTGGGCTTCTCTACCAAAGTCCACACCTTGTTCCTCTCGAAGTTGTGTAGTTCTTTGTGCATAGCGTTCACCCAATCCGGGTCTTTAAGTGCTTCTTCTACCTTCATAGGTTCAATACTAGAGATGAATGAGTAATGCTCACAAAAGTTAGCTAAGCGAGTTTTAGAGCGAGTAATTCTCCCGGAGTTGATGTCATTCATCATTTGTTCCACGGGATGATTTTTCTTGACTCTTGCTCGAACTCGAGATAGCTTTTGTTGATGTTGTGGCTCAGCTTCCTCATCATCTTCATCTTCCTCTTCTTCTTCTTCTTCTTCGTTGTTGTTGGTGTTGTCTTGAGGTGGTGGAGAAGGAGGTTGTGGTGGATCTTCTTGTTGCATTTCCTCATCTTGGTGAGTTCCACTTGTGGAGGCCTCCATGTTGCCTTGAGGTTCATCTCTCTGTGAGGTAGGTGGCTCCACATATGTAGATGAGGTACTCTCCTTCACTTCCATGGGACGGATCTTCCCGATAGATAAATCTTGGATTGCTTCCGATGGGTCCTTGTCTCCTACATCAATAGGCATTTGCTCTACTTGCGAGCCATTAGATTCATCAAACTTCACATCTACCGTCTCTTCAACCTTTCGGGTGAAATTATTGTAGACACGGTAGGTGTGGGAGTTTGATCCATAACCAAGAAGAAAGCCTTCATGAGATTTAGGAGCAAATTTAGATCGACGATGCTTATCAAGGATATAGCATTTTGAACCAAAGACACGAAAGTATCCCACTTGGGGTTTGTTACCGGTGAGAAGCTCGTATGATGTCTTGCCAAGGAGCTTATGAAGATAAAGCCTGTTGATAGCATGACAAGCTGTCTCGACCGCTTCTCCCCAAAAATGTTTCGGTGTCTTGTATTCATCAAGCATCGTTCTTGCCATCTCAATGAGCGTTCGGTTCTTCCTCTCAACAACTCCATTTTGTTGAGGCGTGTACGTAGCCGAGAACTCATGTAGAATTCCTTCCTCATCGAGAAAAGAGTCTACATTGGCGTTCTTGAACTCCGTTCCATTTTCACTCCGAACTTTCTTGATCTTCACCTCAAATTGATTTTGGGCCTTTTTGGCAAAGGTCTTGAAGATTTTCTGAACCTGCGATTTATCATCAAGGAAAAATACCCACGTAAATCTGGAATAATCATCAACTATAACTAGACCAAAGGAGTTACCACCAAGGCTTTTGTAAGCATTGGGACCGAAGAGATCCATATGAAGAAGCTCAAGCGGTCTCCTAGTGGTCATGATGTTTTTCACGGGATGACTTCCACCAACTTGTTTTCCTGCTTGACAAGCACTACAAAGTCTGTCTTTGTCAAAGAAAACATCTTTAACACCAAGAATATGATCACCTTTGATCAGCTTGTCTAGATTACGCATACCAACATGTCCTAGCCTTCTATGCCATAACCAACCTTTAGAGGATTTAGCAATGAAACAAGCTCTAGGTTGGGCTTTCTTAGTGAAATCAACAATATATAGATCACCTCTACGTATACCAGTAAAAGCCATGTTTTGATTATCACGACGAAAGACTTGGCAATCTACTTTGGTGAATAGCACATTGAATCCAAAGTCAGCTAATCTAGACACGGAAAGTAAATTGTATCCAAGAGATTCTACAAGCATGACATTTTGAATAGAGCTATCATGAGATATGGCCACCTTACCAAGGCCAAGTACCTTACCCTTGGAGTTGTCTCCAAAAGTCACATACTTGCGTGGACCATCGTTCTTCGCAAGCTCTCGAAACATGTCTTTGTCTCCGGTCATGTGATCGGTGCATCCACTATCAAGAATCCACTCTTTTCCACCGGACATGTAGTCTCTCATATTTGCCATAAGATTGAGACTCTTCATGACCTTGTCTAGCTCGGTGTCCGAATCAGAGTAATCATCATCATGCTCATGCTCATCATCATATTGACCCATAGATTGTTCATCATCAACACCTAGGTCAATTTGATAAGTATTTGCATTAGTTTGGTCAATGGAATAATAATCTTCAGAATGCAATGCAAGAGCATTTCTAACTCTAATATTGATAAGACCGGGATCACCCTTCTTTTTCATAAGATCACGAAGCTCAAAGAAGCATTTATCAAAGTTAGGATCATTGGGGTGCAACTTATCAAATTCAATAGTCTTGTGTAGAATTTCATCAAGACTTCTCAACGAGTAGTCCGGGTAAAGTTCTTCCAAGAATTTCCACATAGCATAGGCACACTCAAAGTTTGTAACAAGATTAAGCAAGTCATCAGGTAACCCTTTTATGATAAGATTCACAGTTCTAAGGTTACGAAGCAAATCAAGCTCTTCATCCATGGTAGGGTGCAAGGGATCAAATGGAGGCACATATGGGGTCTCAATATATTTGCACAAATTGTACATTTTAAAGATACTAAGCATTTCAGACCTCCATGAGTTATAAAACCTTCCATTAAGAACAGGCACTCTATGACTAACACTCCCATCCGTAGACACGTCCATCTTCCTCCAATGGTGTGTAAACCAAAGCAATGGAGACCAAAGCTCTGATACCAATTGTAGGATCGAAGAAGTAGGTCTAGAGGGGGGGTGATTAGACTACTTGACAATATAAAAATCTGCCTTTTGATTAAGCAAAGTTTTTGGCAGTTTCACAATTAAGATTATGTCAAGCAACACACTACACATGCAATTCTAGAGTATGGGCAGCGGAAAGTAAATTGCATATATAGTAAATGGAAGTGGAGAAGATCAAACGCAGTTTGGTGACACGGAGATTTTTGTCGTGGTTCCGATAGGTGGTGCTATCGTACATCCACGTTGATGGAGACTTCAACCCACGGAGGGTAACGGCTGCGCGAGTCCACGGAGGGCTCCACCCACGAAGGGTCCACGAAGAAGCAACCTTGTCTATTCCATCACGGCCTACGCCCACGGAGGACTAGCCTTACTCGGGGTAGATCTTCACGAAGTAGGCGATCTCCTTGCCCTTACAAACTTCTTGGTTCAACTCCACATCTCGAAGACGGAGGCTCCCAAGCGACACCTAACCAATCTAGGAGGCACCACCCCCCAAAAGGTAATAGACGGTGTTGATGGTGATGAACTCCTTGCTCTTGTGCTTCAGATGATAATCTCCCCAACACTCAACTCTCCTCACTGATATGGCTGTGGTGGAAGAAAGATTTGAGTGGAAAGCAACTTGGGAAGGCTAGAGATCAAGTTTCATATGGTAGGAATGGAATGACTTGATCTCAACACAAGGGTAGGTGGTTCACTTCTCAGAAAGTGTATGGTAGAAGTGGTGGTACTTTCTGATGGCTCTCCTCACGAATGAGGAGGGGGTGGAGGGGTATATATAGCCTCCACACAAAATCCAACCGTTACACACACATTTGACCAATCTCGGTGAGACCGAAGTTAAAACTCGGTCAGACCGAAAGTTCAAATATAGTGAACGTTGGGATTTTCGGTGGGACCGAAAATACCATCTCGGTGGGACCGAAAGTGTATCTGATATGAACGTTGGAGATTTCGGTGAGACCGAGAAAGAAAACTCGGTTGGACCGATTTGAGAAAGAGTAGGAACATGCCAGAATCGGTTTGACCGAAAATGAATTATCGGTGAGACCGATTTGAGTCAAGACAGAACCTTGCCCATTTCGGTGAGACCGATAATGCAAACTCGGATATTCCGAAATGATGTGAAATGGTTACAGAAGGTTGGCAGTTCAGTTTCGGTGAGACCGATCTCAAACTCGGTATGACCGATTTTTCTAGGGTTTGGAATATGGCAGAAGTGGTTCATCTCGGTGGGACTGAGTTGGAAGAATCGGTTTGTCCGAGATTACTTATGAGTGTGTGCTAAGTAGTGAATAGTGCTGATAGTTGAGGGAGTTAGATCACCAAGCACTTGAGCAACAAGAACATTAACACAACCTCATCCCCTTTTAATAGTATTGGCTTTTCCTATGGACTCAATGTGATATTTGATCACTAAACCAAAAATGGAGTCTTGAGCTTTTGCCAATGCTTGCCTTAGCATTTGAGGGGTCCACTTCTTCAATCATCTTGCCATACCAATGTGATTGGGTTTCCTGAAACATACTTGATAAAAGCATTAGTCCAACCACAAAGTATGTTGTCATTAATTACCAAAACCACCCAGGGAGCAAATGTGCTTTCACCTTGCTATAAGTTTAGCATGGAGGTACCAAAGTAATCCAGGGGTGGATCACTGGACAATGGTCAAGAACATCCTGAAGTACCTGAAAAGGACAAAGGATATGTTTCTCGTTTATGGAGGTGACAAAGAGCTCATCTTAAACGGTTACGTCGATTCAAGCTTTGACACTGATCCAGATGACTCTAAGTCACAAACCGGATATGTATTTTTATTGAACGGTGGAGCTATCAGTTGGTGCAGTTCCAAGCAGAACGTCGTGGCGGGATCTACGTGTGAAGCGGAATACATAGCTGCTTCGGAAGCATCAAATGAAGGAGTCTGGATGAAGGAGTTCATATCCGATTTATAGGTGTGATACCTAGTGCACCAGGTCCAATGAAAATCTTTTGTGACAACAGTGGAGCAATAGCCTTGGCGAAGGAATCCAGGTTTCACAAGAGAACAAAGCACATCAAAAGATGCTTCAATTTCATCCGCGATCAAGTCAAGGAGGGAGACATAGAAATTTGCAAGATACATACGGATCTGAATGTCGCAGACCCGTTGACTAAGCCTCTTCCACGGGAAAAACATGATGAGCACCAAGACTCCATGGCTGTTAGAATCATTACTTTCTAATCTAGATTATTGACTCTAGTTCAAGTGGGAGACCAAAGGAAATATGCCCTAGAGGCAATAATAAATATGTTATTTGTATTCCCTTATATCATGATAAATGTCTTTTATTCATGCTAGAATTGTATTAACCGGAAACTTAGTACATGTGTGAATACATAGACAAAACAATATGTCCCTAGTATGCCTCTACTAGACTAGCTCATTGATCAAAGATGGTTATGTTTCCTAACCATAGACATGAGTTGTCATTTGATCAATGGGATCACATCATTAGGAGAATGATGTGATGGACAAGACCCATCCGTTAGCTTAGCACTATGATCGTTTAGTTTTACTGCTATTGCTTTCTTCATGACTTATACATGTTCCTATGACTATGAGATTATGCAACTCCTGAATACCGGAGGAACATCTTGTGTGCTATCAAACTTCACGACGTAACTGGGTGATTATAAAGATGCTCTACAGGTGTCTCTGAAGGTATTCGTGGTGTTGGCATAGATCAAGAATAGGATTTGTCACTCCGAGTGTCGGGGGGGGGGGGTATCTCTGAGCCCTCTTGGTAATACACATCTTAATAAGCCTTGTAAGCAAATGACTAATGAGTTAGTCATGAGATGATGTATTTGGGTACGAGTAAAGAGACTTGCCGGTAACGAGATTGAACTAGGTATTGAGATACCGACGATTGAATCTCGGGCAAGTAACATACCGATGACAAGAGGAACAACGTATGTTGTTATGCGGTTTGACCGATAAAGATCTTCGTAGAATATGTAGGAGCCAATATGAGCATCCAGGTTCCGCTATTGGTTATTGACCGAAGATTAGTCTCGGTCATGTCTACATAGTCCTCGAACCCATAGGGTCCGCATGCTTAATGTTTGATGACGATCGGTATTATGAATTTATGAGTTTTGATGTACCGAAGGTAGTTCGGACTCCCGGATGAGATCACATACATGACGAGGAGTCTCGGAATGTCCGAGATGTAAAGATTGATATATTGGACGACTATATTCGGACACCGGAAGTGTTCCGGAAAGGTTTCGGATAAAACCGGAGTGCCCGGGGGGGGGGTTATCGGAACCCCCCCGGGGTAGTATTGGGCCCTAATGGGCTTTAGGGGAGAGAGAGAGGGCAGCAACCCAGGAGGTGGCGCGCCCCCTCCCAAGGGGAGTCCGAATTGGACTAGGGTAGGGGGGCGCAACCCCTCTTTCCCTCTTTCCCTCTCCCTCTCCCTCTCCCTCTCCCTCTCCTTCCTTCCCCCTCTCTCCCTCTTGGTGGACTCCCACTAGGAATAGGATTGGAATCCTATTCTTAGTAGGAGTGGCCCTCTAGGGCGCGCCATAGGGGCTTGCCACACCTCCCCCTTGCTCCTTTATATACGGGGGCTGGGGGGCACCCAAAGACACACAAGTTGATCAGTTGATCTCTCCCAACCGTATGCGGTGCCCCCCTCCACAGAAACACACCTCGGTCATACCATTGCAGTGCTTAGGCGAAGCCGTGCGCCGGTAGCAAGATCATCTCCGTCACCACGCCGTCGTGTTGACGAAACTCTCCCGCAAAGTTCAACTGGATCAAGAGCTCGTGGGACATCATCAAGCTAAACGTGTGCTGAATGCGGAGGTGCCGTACGTTCGGTGCTTGATCGGTTGGATCGCGAAGAAGTTCGACTACATCAACCGCGTCACTAGACGCTTCCGCTTTCGGTCTACGAGGGTACGTAGACACACTCTCCACTCTCGTTGATATGCATCTGGTAGATAGATCTTGCGTGATCGTCGGAAAATTTTGAAATACTACGTTCCCCAACAGCCGCATCCCATCTTAATACCTTCATGGAATTATGCGATGTGCAAAAGAATAAAGATGTGGACAATGATGTTGTGAAATTGAAATTATTCCCGTTTTCTTTGCGAGATCATGCAAAAATTTGGTTTTCTTCTTTGCCTCGCAATAGCATTAATTCTTGGAACAAATGCAAAGACGCTTTTATCACTAAATATTTTCCGCCCACAAAAATTATATCCCTTAGAATCCAGATCCTGAATTTCAAGCAACTTGAACATGAGCATGTTGCACAATCCTGGGAAAGGATGAAAATGATGCTAAGGAATTGCCCAACTCATGGGTTAAATCTTTGGATGATCATACAAAAAATTTATGCGGGGTTGAATTTTGTTTCTCGAAACCTTTTGGATTCTGCCACGGGTGGTACTTTTATGGAAATTACTTTGGGTGAAGCCACCAAATTGCTTGATCATATTATGGCGAATTATTCGCAATGGCATACATAAAGGGCGCCGACTAGCAAAAAAGTTATGAAAATGGTTGCTAGTAAAAGTGCTCCTATTTATCTTAATGATATGCCTTTGTCTACTTTGATTGAGCAAACTAGTGATGTTATAGATGTGAACTTTATCTTTAGAAATAATTTCAACAACAATGCTTATAGAGGTAATTTTAATCCTAGGCCTTTTCCTAGTAATTCCTCTAATAATAATGGTAATTCCTATGGAAATCAACCTTACAATAATAATAGGAACACCTCTGATCTAGATAATAATATTAAAGAATTTATCAATACTCAAAAAGTTTTCAATGCTTCCATAGAAGAAAAATTGAATAAGATTGATGATATGTCTAGGAGTATTGATAGAATTTCTCATGAGGTGGAGAATCTCAAGTTGATTTTTTTCCTAAAGTTGAAGAATCAATTAAAGCTCTTTATGTTTCTATGGATGAAAGTAAGAAAAGAACCGCCATGCTTAGAGCTAAACAAGATTTTTTAGAAAGGCGTTTTCTAATGATTGCTTTCATAAAAATGATGAAGACATTAAAATGATTGGTGTTTCTTCTATCGACTCTTTATTTAGTAAAGTTCAACTTGATGATAAAGGGACTAGAGAAGAGTCGACTTTAGGTATAAGGTGTCCCAATAATTCAGAGGGTGAAAATCTTATTGAGAAAATTGATAAAAGTGGGTTTGGAGAGGTTAAGACTTTAACTAGTGACGTGCCCACTATTTTTGATTACAAAGACTTTAATTATGATAATTGCTCCTTGATTGATTGATTGTATTTCTTTGTTGCAATCCATGACTAATTCACCCCATGCCTATGAACAAAATAAATCTTTTAATAAACATATTGTTGATGCTATGATGAAAGTTATAGATGATAAGTTGAAATTAGAAGTATCAATTCCCAGAAAGTTGCATGATGAATGGGAACCTACTATCAAAATCAAAATTAAAAAATATGAGTGTTTTGCTTTGTGTGATTTGGGTGCTAGTATTTCCACTATTCCAAAATCTCTTTGCGATGTTCTTGGTCTTACCAATATTGAAGATTGCTCTCTTAATTTGCATTTGGCGGATTCCACTATTAAAAAGCCTTTGGGAAGGATCAATGATGTTCTTATTGTTGCAAATAGGAACTTTGTACCCATAGACTTTATTGTTCTTGACATCGATTGCAATCCGTCTTGCCCTATTATACTTGGTAGACCGTTTTTGCGCACTATAGGCGCGGTGATTGACATGAAAGAAGGGAATATTAAATTCCATTTTCCCTTGAGAAAGGGCATGGAACACTTCCCTAGAACCAAGATCAAATTGCCTTATGAATCTATAATGAGGGCAACTTATGTAACATCCAACAAGGATGACAACACTTGAAATCTTGGTATCATGCCTAGCTAAGGGCGTAAAGCGATAGCGCTTGTTGTGAGGCAACCCAACTTGTATCTTTTGCTTTTTGGTTTCCTTGCCGTTTTCAATAAAATACCCATTAATAGCTCTGTTTAGATGTGTTTTTCTGGTTTGAATAAATGTTTGTGCCAAGCAAAGCCTTAGGATCATGTTGTGTGTTAGTTGATTTGATGTTTCTGAAAAACAGAAACTTTTGCGCTCATGAGAAAAATTCTCATTTTGAACAGAAGAGTGCTTTTTGAGTTGATTCATTTTGTAGAAGATTAATATACAAATTTCCCATGTGGCCCTATTTGTTTCAAGATTAATAGAGTTACAGAAGTATTCGAAATTTCCAGATTGATACATATTGTTCTATTTTTATTGTGTTATGTGCTTGTTTTGATGATTCTATGGTTTTCTTTGATGAGTTTTTGCCATAGAAAAGTTGGAATATAGTAGATATAATACAAATACAAAATGTGAATTGGTTTGCTACAATACTTATATTAGTGATTTGTTTTCTTATACTAACGGATCTCACGAAAGTTTTGTTAAGTTTTGTGTGATTCAAGTTTTCAAGTTTTGGGTTATCTTACGATGGATGAAAGAATGAGGAGTAAGAAGAGCCTAAGCTTGGGGATGACCCGGCATACCAAGCTATTATCCAAAGAGAAGCAAGCAACTAAGCTTGGGGATGCCCCCGAGTGGCATCCCCTCTTTCTTCTAACGACCATCGGTATTTTACTCGAAACTATATTTTTATTCGTCACATCGTATGTGTTTTGCTTGGAGCGTCTTGTATGATATGAGTCTTTGCATGTTTTCTTTTTCATTTTAAGTCATCAATCCTTGTTGTACACACCCATTAGAGAGAGCCATAATTATTCCATGACTTGTTATAATAGCTCTCTTTGCTTCACTTAAATTTTTATGAGCTATGGATTTGCTCTAGTGCTTCACTTGTATCTTTTTGAGCACGGTGTGCTTTAGTATTTTTCAAGAAATCCTCTCTAGCTTCAATTAAATTATTCTGAGAGAAAGAAAAAAATTATGCTCATGATCTTCACTTATATTTGTTTGAGCTTATCAAAAGCAACACATGAAAATTAGTACCAAAGTGATAGATATCCAAGAAGAATATAATAAAAACTTTCATGAAGATCATTGGACAAAATAAACTTGATTCCTTGTAATAGTTTTGGGACATGATGATGTGATATGTGAGTCGTGTTAATGAGTAATTGTGCTTTACTAAGAATATTAGTGTTAAAGTTTGTGATTCCCTATGCAAGCACGAAAGTTAATAATCATGCAATGAAACTACATCCTACTTGTGGTGCATTATTCGGTGTTATTTATGCTCAATGCTCGCTTATGAGATTATTCGTTTCATGGTTGGTTGCTTCCTAGTCTTTTGCTAGCCTTGATTTTGCACTAAGTATGATTACTACTTGTGCATACAAAATCCTTTATCCCGGTTTTGCCACATGAGTCCGCCATACCTACCTATATGCGGTATTCCTTCGCCGTTCTAAGCAAATTTGTATGTGCCATCTCTAATTTTCAAAAAAAAAAATCCCTTTTGTGTGCTCGTACCCCTCGCGAGGCGGTGAGGAGTGGCCAATATTTTCCATGCTAGATGTGTTATTCTCACGATTCGCGGTGGGCATAAAACCCGATACCCGAAGCCCGAACCCGAAGCCGAACCCGTATTACCCGAACTCGAAAAACCCAAACACTAAATCGGATAGCAGTTTTAGAAACCCGAAATTTATTTAGAAAATTTGGGTTTCAAGTCACGGTACCCGAATAACCCGATTAGCCCGAAATAAATAAAAAGTCTAGTAAAAAATGCCCCAAATGCACAACCCAACACCCTAGCCCACGAAGCTGTACTCCCCTAGTCCCCACAAGGCCACGACCAAACCCACATAACCCTTGTGACCCCTAAAAAAACCTCCCAACGAGGCAGCAACCCAGCCACCACAAGTACAAATAGTCGCCGCCCATCTTCATGGATCTGGATGGCCGACGCAAATCCAGCAGCCCTACCCGCCAAAGATTTTGCACCCCAAGCGGCCTGCTCCCGTGCGTGCCTCCTCGCCTAAGCCGGTAGGCATTCATCGCCATGGCCATGGCGCCCGATCGGAGCATGCCATCTCCACCTCCACTGCTCCCGGCAACCGTCGTCTCGCCTCCGCCTAATACGGCCGCCCTGTGACCTGCGCGCCCCTTCTGACCTGTCGGACCTTGCGTGCTCGCCCTCGTTCGCATTCGCCCCAGCAACAGGAAGCTCACGTCGCTGTGCTCAGTCAGCCCTGGGAGATTTGTTCATTGTGCTGAAATTCAGGTAATTCGGGATTAGCCGAACCCAAACCCGAAATTGCGGGTACCTGAATTTTTGGGCTTCTCATTTTTTGGACGAACGTCGGGTATAAGTTTTGGAAACCCGAACTTTTGAAAACCCAAATTACCCGACCCGAATTTCTAGGTAAACCCGAACGCCCACCGTGACTCACGATGAGTGCTTATTCACTTGCCATTGCACGAGAGTAAGGCAAAGGTATTAGGAATGCCCAATCTCGAAATAAAAAAATTACTTTATGTTGTCAAATAATAAATTCCTTGGAAAATGTTGGTATGGAAGGCAACCGTGGATTCGGCTAGCCATGGCTTGTGAAAGTTTAGTGGAAAAAGAATAAACTTTATTTTATGTTTGGGAAACGCCTATGATATATCTAGCATGGAAAGTGTTGGGAACCTTAAGTCGTTTTCGTTGGTGGGAAAAGTGTGCCACCCAAAATAATTTCATCTCTCAATTTAAGCTTTGAGCTCTAGCACCTCTACAAATCCCTACTTCCCTCTGCGTAGGGCCTTTGTTTTACTTATGCAATTTTATTTTTGAATTTGAGTCTACATCTTCTCTTATAAAGCACCAACTAGGAAACACTATGATCGTACTTGAGCATTGGGTGTAACTAATATGCGAGTGTGTTTCATGAATGGATCAATGATTGAGCATGATGGACTAGGGATAACTTATTTTAGCATTGATATTTTGAAAGACATGGTTGTTTGTTGATATGTTTGAGTATTTAAATCTCATGTCAAAACTAGACTATTGCATTGAACCATATAAAAGTCCAAATGTCCATTCTATAAAGAAAAGAATATGATATGACATGTTAGACAACAATCCACATCAAAAATTCAGTTTTTATCATTTACGTACTCGAGGACGAGCATGAATTAATCTTGGGGATGCTGATACATCTCTGTAGGATCAAAAGTATGTCTAGAGGGGGG
>LR738714.1:114561222-114593301 GCA_902687465.1 Secale cereale | reverse complement strand
AGGCGCCCTGTGGGCGCGCCCCCCCTGGGCCGCGCCGGGGGGGGGGGTGCCTCGGCCCCCCGAGACTCCCCCGGTGCCCTACTTTGGCATATATTTAAAGGACCCTCCGTAACCCTCAGAACATGACTTCTTTTCGCGATCCCATCTCTGTTCCGCCGCCGCCACCGCTTCCAAGATCGGGAGCACCAGGAGAACTCTTCCCGGCACCCTGCCGGAGGGGAGGATCACCACCGGGAGCTTCTCCACCACCATGGACGCCTCCCGGATGACTCGTGAGTAGTCTCCCTTGGACCATGAGTCCATGACCAGTAGCTATGTGATGTTCTCCTCCCGTTCTTTTGCTTCACTAATTAGTCCTTGTGAGCTGCCCTACATGATCGAGGCACCTATGTAATCCTTATGCTGTTGCTATGTTGAGTTTGCTGGGATCCGATGGATTATGAGATTATGTTCAGATTGATCTTGAGTAATATATTTGATTCACCTCTTTTATATTTTAGTTCATAAGTAATTCTTGCATGTTCCCCGTTGTTATTTATTGCTTTGGCCGAGTAATAGGTAGTGACTCCAAGAGGGAACGTTATGCTCGATTGTGGGTTCATGCCCCTCGATGACTAGCTTGAGTGACAGAAACATGAGTCTAGGGGATGTGCTGTTGCCACAAGGGGGAAAACAACGGTGCTTGTGCCCGCGGGTGCAAGGATTGTTTACTTTACGCAAAGTTCGTTTAATGCAGTTGTCTGTTGCATTGAGTTTACACTATGGGTGGGACTCGCAACTTAATACCAGCGAGATGTTCTGGATAGATATCTCAAGGTGGATGATTAGTAGTAGATATTGATGGATTTCGGTCTACTTACTTTGGCGTACCGCCCATGCTTTGAACCTCAACCTTTCTTGCAATGTAGTCAGCATTGGTTTGCGTTCGTGGTCCTGTCAATTGCCCAGCTGTAATTTGTTTACCTCACATAGCTGTTTTATCGTCTTTTGGGAGAGAGACATCACTAGTGAACATCGTGAGACTCCGGTCCATATTGCCATCATTGATCACATCCACTATTTACTTTCCGTTACTATTTACTATCGCAAAAACTATCTATCACTACTATCACTACTTTTAACCCTTTGTGAACTACAAGGCCGGAGAGATTGACAACCTCTCTGTACTCGTTGGGAGCAAAGTTATTTGTATCTGTGTGCAGGTCCACGTTGGTTGCTACTAATTTGGCGCCGTAGCAATTGACACCTACTTGTTGAACCTAGGAGTCTCCGGGGAATCGATCCTTGGCATCTTTGCTAGGGGAAAACACTTCTACTTACTGCATCTTACACCTTCCACTTGGGGTAACCAACGAGGGGTTCGAGGCCCATCACGGTGCCGAAGCAGCAGACGCAGGATTCAGCGGTAAAAAGTGGACGCTGAGTTGCTGAAGAAGAATACCTCCAAATTACCTGAAAATCGACGGAGGGTATTTTCCAGAAGGATCACGAAGATACGCAAAAGAGCAACCAGAGGGGGGCCACAGGGTGCCCAGGCGGCCACGTGGCGCGCCCCCCACCCTGGCCATGCCGGGAGGGCGCCTGGAGCCCCTGGCCCACTCCAGGCTCCCCCTCTGGCCTATATACTCCTCGTCATCCAGAAACCCTAAAAGGGGGAGAGTTTACGGAGTTCCGCCGCCGCTCCGTGGCGGAAACCTACAGAGAAGAAAAGCCATCTCCGGTGGGCAGATTCCGCCGGGGAGATCACCTCCCAGAAGGGTAGATCATCGCCATCGTCATCACCATCGTCACGGGCATCATCTAGATCATCATCAACATCATCCCCAACATCAGCACCATCTCCATCTTCATCCAATCTCATCTCACAATTGCAACTTGTGTTGTAATCCGTACTATCTATCCTCTCTACTCTATCGGTGTTGATTACTACTTTGTGGTGAATGCTATTGAGTTTTGTTGGAGAAATATCATTGTGTCCAGATTGTTTATCATCCATCTATCTCCACTGATCATGATCTCTTTTATGTCTTGTGAGTAGTTACTTTAGTTCTTGAGGACATGGGAGAAGTCTTGTTGTTAGTAGTCATATGATGTTGAAGTAATATGTGTTGTTTGATACTTAAGTTGTGTTGTTATTTTCCTAGTGGTGTTGTGTGAGTCGAACACTCAACACTTCGCCTTATTAAGGACCTAGGGGAATACATTGTGTACAAAGAATGCTTACTGTGGGTTGCCGGAGTGACAGAAACCTGAACCCCAGTTCGCACGCTTTTGCACAAGGGAACAATGGATCATCGATCGTATTGCTATGGTTAGGCTTTTGCCTTAAATACTATCTTGTATTTGCGGATGCTTGCAAGGTGTTTAATCATAAGAGTGCACTCATCTTAGTCTAGAGGGTGTACTAGCATAGATCCACCCACTCAACACTTATCAACACATCACATAGTACCGATACGGAATATGGCGAAAGCACATGACTACCTCTCCCGTGTTTCCTCAAGAACACTTTAGCCTTTATAAGTTCAGTTGCTAGGCCTCTCCTTTGCTCAGAAAGGATTGGGCCACTTGTTACTCTCCAGTGCCTTTTACTTTGCTCGCTTTTACTTTCCTGTTGCTTATATCAAGAAAACCCCTAAAAAGTTATCTTTCAGTGCTTGCAGTTATTCCTTGCTCAGAATCACTTATCAATACGTTCTGCTCCTCGTTGGGTTTGACACTCTTACTTATCGAAAACGCTGCAATAGATCCCTTACGGTTGTGGGTCATCAAGTACCGTTTTCTGGCGCCGTTGCCGGGGAGTGTAGCGCTATTGGTAAGTGAAGCTGGTAAGGAAGTTTTTATATTTCTGTTTTTATTTTGCTGTTGCTGCTCTTTGTCCTTATGGACAACCTTGCTATTGGATCGTTGCTTGTGGGAAGACGCCCCACATCTGTGGTGGTTGCTCCTCCCCCTACTGAAATTGTGCCCTATAAAATACCAGCTGGTATTATCGATTATGTTTTGGCTAATCGTTATGCAGGAGACAGACATCCCGGTGAACACTTGCTATATCTGTCACAACTATGTTCATTATTTAAGCTTGCAGGTGTATCAATGGAGTTTGTCATGAGGAAATTGTTCTCCGTATCGCTTATAGATAAAGCTTCAGATTGGTATAAGCTTCTCGATAACTCACACTTGCTTGATTAGCAAGAGCTTATGTCTCTCTTTTATACCAAGTTTTATCCTCTTCATGAAATTCATCGAGACAGGAACTATATCTATAACTTTAGGTCTCGTGACGGAGAAAGCATTGCTCAAGCTTGGGGGAGATTGAAGTCCCTAATGCTCAAATGTCCTATTCATGAGCTCCCCAAGAAAATTATACTTACAAATTTTTATGCCAGGCTTTCTCGTCAGGATAAGGAGATGCTGGATGCCTCCTCTAGTGGGGTATTTCAGACAAAGAGCGTTGAAGAAAGGTGGGATCTCATTGAAAGGATCCAGAGGAATACCGAAGATTGGGAAATCGATAAAGGTATTGAACCCGCTATAAATTATGAGCATGATTATATTGAGAGCTATGTGAAAACTGATTACTTCAATACCTTTTGCTCTAAGATTGGTCTTGATTCCCATCTAATGATTGATTTCTGTAAGGATTTTGCCTCTCAGGTTGACTCTTTTAAAAAGAAGAGAGATCAGCATCATGAACCTTTCAAAGAGTTACCTGTTGATATTCATGTTGCTGACCCTATTTTGCCTGCAGTTATATATGAAAAGCCTCCTTTTCCCGAAAGGATAAGGGAGCACTCTCTTGTGACAGGCATAATAAATAAAAGTGAGAGAAGAATTGATGAGCCTGAGGACCAGATCAAGGTCGATCCTCAAGTTGCATTGGTTAAAGACCTTGTTACTAATGATGTTTTGGATTCCAATGTAAATTTTTGTGTTGTTTCCACTAACCTTGTCACAGCCAAGAATAAAGGCCCAATTTCAGGTACTCCAGTAGTATCTGTTAAAATAGGAGATCACAATTATTATGGGCTATGCGATTTGGGATCGAGTGCTAGTGCTATCCCCTATTCACTTTATCAAGAGATCATCGGTGAGATTTGACCTTGTGAACTTGAAGAAGTTGATGTTACCATTCATCTTGCAAACAGAGCAACTATCTCTCCTATCGGAATTGTGAGAGACGTTGAAGTCCTATGTGGAAAGGTAAAATACCCTACCGACTTTCTAGTACTTGGTTCAGTGAGGGACAATTTTTGTCCTATTATTTTTGGTAGACCTTTTCTCAGAACTTGTGGAGCTATAATAGATTGCAAGAAAGGTAAAGTTTCTGTTGAATTCAATGGTGAGCCATATGAATTTAACTTTTCTAAGTTCTCTAAGCAGCCTCGTGGTACCGATTTACCTAGTGATGATAAAATTATTGAAAGTATTGCTTCTATTGCTATTCCCCCTAATGATCCTTTGCAGCAATATATGGAGGACATCATGCCGGTGAGAGGACCGCACATAAGGTTCTTCAATCAGGTTTTTATTGGCCTACTCTCTTTAAGAATGCTAGAAATTATGTTTTAGCCTGTGATAAATGTCAGAGAGTTGGTAACATTAGTAGAAGGAATGAGATGCCTATGAATTACTCACTAGTGATTGAACCTTTTGATTGCTGGGGTTTTGATTTTATGGGTCCTTTTCCTTCTTCGCACAAGTACACTCACATTTTAGTAGCTGTTGATTATGTGACCAAGTGGGTTGAAGCAATCTCCACTGAAAGTGCTGATCACAAGACATCTTTGAAAATGCTCAAAGATGTGATTTTCCCTAGGTTTGGTGTACCTAGGTATCTCATGACTGATGGAGGATCACACTTCACGCATGGAGCTTTTAGAAAAGCTTTAGCCAAGTACGATGTCAATCATAGAATTGCTTCACCGTACCATCCTCAAACTAGTGGGCAAGTTGAGCTCACCAATAGAGAGATCAAGTTGATCTTACAGAAGACAGTAAACAGAAATAGAAAGGACTGGTCAAATAAATTAGGAGATGCTTTGTGGGCTTATAGAACTACTTACAAAAACCCCATGGGCATGTCCCCCTATAAGATGGTTTATGGCAAGGCTTGCCATTTGCCATTAGAATTAGAGCACAAAGCTTTCTGGGCTGTTAGAGAGCTTAATGCTGACCCGAAGTTAGCTGGTGAGAAGCGTCTCATGAAGTTGACTTCTCTAGATGAGTGGAGAAGTGAAGCTTACAAGAGCGCTAAAATGTTCAAGGAAAAGGTAAAGAAGTGGCATGATAGGAGGATTCTGAAACGTGAATTTAATGTTGGTGATAGAGTTTTGTTGTTTTGATCCCGTTTCAGGTTTTCTCCAGGCAAACTACTTTCCAGGTGGGAAGGGCCATTTCATATTGAAGAAGTCTATCGGTCTGGTGCAATCAAGATTAACAATTTTGAAGGCACCAAACCTCAAGTTGTGAATGGGCAAAGACTTAAGCATTACATAGCAGGAGACCCTGTCAATGTTGATGTGAATAAGATATACATAACAATTCACGAAGAACATGTTGCAGCCCTGTTTCAGACACCAGCAGAAGCAGAATAAGAAAAGGTATGTATTACGGTAAGGAAACATCGCGAACCGCCATAAAAGTTCCATATTATGAGTTTTTGCAAAATTAGGAAAATTCTAAGCCTAAGTGGAGCCGGAGACAAGCTCCAGGGGGCCCAGGCGCCCCCCTGGCGCGGCCTACCTCCTGGCCACACCGGGAGGCCGCTTGGGCACCCAGGAGTCCGTCTCCGACCCTACTTTAGCTTGTTACCTTCCTTTCTGTGCAGAAATTTTTGCTATATATTTGCCCGGATTGTTCCGGCAACGTATCTCGCGATTTCGTGTGTTTTCTTTTCGATCTGTTTCTGCCAGGGTAAAAATTTATTGTTAGAGATGTCTTCTTGTGGCTCGAGCGGAGAGGACTTCTTGGGATGGCGTCTACGTCAAGTCCAAAAGGATCTTAATCAAGGGAAGCACGTTGACTGGGCTGCCGAAGAAGAGATTGCCGCAAGACAAGCGGAGATGGAGCGCTCCGTGAGGGAGGAAGTCAAGACTATCACTGCCCAACAACAAGGAGGCCCAAGCAATCCCATCATGGTGGGATCTGTCCAACCTCATTATGATCTTTCTCTTAACCTTTCAGGGCCCTCTACTTCACTTGAAGATCAACGTACGCTCTCCACCATCTCCGAGGCTTATCGCATCACCAATCAGTTGTGCGAAGATTTCCGTGTACTAAAGGTACAAGTGGAGATCTTGGAGAAGGAAAACCAAACCCTTCGCCGTGTCATAAGAGATTTGAAGAATCAACGCCAACAAGAATGAGGAGTGAAATCTCCTTGGGTAATGGCATCCCCTTGGCTTGTTCCAAGCTTGGGGGAGTGCCCGGTATCTTTATCTTTATCTTTTGTCTTTTAGAGTCAAGTAGAGTCGTATCATGTCTAGGGGGGTTATTATATGAAATAGGTGTGTGCATTGAGGTCTATCACTCCTTCTGTGGAGAGATTGTATCCGTGAGTGTGGAGTCGTCTATGATGGAATATTAATGAGAAGTCTATTGGTTCCTTTGCTGCACCCGGTATTCTCTTCACGCAATCGACCTTATATGATGATTCTTATGGGGAGTGTTGACCTTATATCAGGTATGGCTTTGAAAACTTTATTTAATCTTGGCAAACATAGCTTTGGTCATAACAACAAGCATGATTTTCTTAAAGTAGCGACATAGCCAAAACCTTTATGTTATTATGCTTGAAGTGTTATGCTGACAAGGAAGACAACTTGATGCGTTATGCTTATTTTAATGTTTATGCTTTATATTGCTTTGCATCTTAGTCATCATCAATTGTCTGTTCTCTCAAAGCCTTTGCTAGCCTAAACTCTGTACTAAGCGGAATTCTGCTTGTGCATCCATACCCTTAAACCAATACCTTCCATATGAGTCCACCATACCTTCCTATTCGTGGTATTCCACTACCACCTCCTAAAGTATAGAATTTATGTGTTATCCTTAAATGTTCAAAATCTTCTATTTTGTGCCCCTGTTTTAGCTCATGAGGAAGTAGTAGTTAATTCATGATCTTTTTAAGTTGGACAAGTTTTACCCCGGGATTGCATGTCTAATCTGCAAACCCCTAATACGAGGAGGAACTGGCATGAGTGCGCCCGGCTCATAAAAGATAATACAACAAACAAACCCTCCTTCACGCTTTGTTCATGAGAAATCAGAAAACTTTGGCAGTGATAAACAAAGGAGATTAAGGGGATGTGATCGTCCCTGTGCGGGAGCCGTTCCTCGAAACTTGTCCAGTTTGAGAAGTAATTGAGTTATCTATTAGCATTCGTTGACAAATCATGCACCTCTCAAAACTTGTTTTCAGTCTGTTTGATTTAAGGATATCACATGAGTTTTGCCTACTTCCCTAGAGCAGGGCCTATCTCTTAGTTTTAGGTTGAGTCAGTTATTCCTACTTCCTTCTATTATTAAAGAGAGTAGACATTTGATGTTGACGAGGATTCATTCATATAAAGTTGCATTGAGTTTTTTCATATCATATCCTTGTTGACATTATCATTTGATAAGTAAGTTGTTTGTCAAGTCCAGCTAAAGCAAACATCTTCCTTTGTGTTAACACTTTCACTTCTTGCCTAATAACATGTTCTTTCAAAAGCTTCAATTAATCTCATCAAAACATAAAGAGAAAGAGCAAAAGTAAAAGCTATTAGTTGTTCTTTGACCAAAGGACATGTTTGCCATGATTTGATGAGTTTCCTTAGCCCTACTATCGATTATAAGTGTTACCACTCTTTTATAAGGGCCTTATGAGTTGAAGATTGCTGTTGAGGATATTTGAGTTTGGTGAAGAAACTGTGATGCTTCTTGTCCATATTCTATTTATCGACACTTCACTCTCTAAACTTGTGGACAGGTTTACCGAGCTCAGTATTCGCTTGGGGACAAGCGAGGTCTAAGCTTGGGGGTGTTGATACGTCCAAAATACATCACTATTTTATATCGTAATTCATCCTTATTCATTGAGATATTTCACATTACGATGATGTTCTTATGTTGTTTTGGCCTATTTTACACAGTTTGCAACTTTCCGGTGCCGAAGCAACAGACGCAGGATTCAGCGGTAAAAAGTGGACGCTGAGTTGCTGAAGAAGAATACCTCCAAATTACCTGAAAATCGACGGAGGGTATTTTCCAGAAGGATCACGAAGATACGCAAAAGAGCAACCAGAGGGGGGCCACAGGGTGCCCAGGCGGCCACCTGGCGCGGCCCCCACCCTGGCCGTGCCGGGAGGGCACCTGGAGCCCTTGGCCCACTCCAGGCTCCCCCTCTGGCCTATATACTCCTCGTCATCCAGAAACCCTAAAAGGGGGAGAGTTTATGGAGTTCCGCCGCCGCTCCGTGGCGGAAACCTACAGAGAAGAAAAGCCATCTCCGGCGGGCAGATTCCGCCGGGGAGATCACCTCCCGGAAGGGGAGATCATCGCCATCGTCATCACCATCGTCACGGGCATCATCGAGATCATCATCAACATCATCCCCAACATCAGCACCATCTCCATCTTCATCCAATCTCATCTCACAATTGCAACTTGTGTTGTAATCCGTACTATCTATCCTCTCTACTCTATCGGTGTTGATTACTACTTTGTGGTGAATGCTATTGAGTTTTGTTGGAGAAATATCATTGTGTCCAGATTGTTTATCATCCATCTATCTCCACTGATCATGATCTCTTTTATGTCTTGTGAGTAGTTACTTTAGTTCTTGAGGACATGGGAGAAGTCTTGTTGTTAGTAGTCATATGATGTTGAAGTAATATGTGTTGTTTGATACTTAAGTTGTGTTGTTATTTTCCTAGTGGTGTTGTGTGAGTCGAACACTCAACACTTCGCCTTATTAAGGACCTAGGGGAATACATTGTGTACAAAGAATGCTTACGGTGGGTTGCCGGAGTGACAGAAACCCGAACCCCAGTTCGCACGCTTTTGCACAAGGGAACAATGGATCATCGATCGTATTGCTATGGTTAGGATTTTGCCTTAAATACTATCTTGTATTTGCGGATGCTTGCAAGGTGTTTAATCATAAGAGTGCACTCATCTTAGTCTAGAGGGTGTACTAGCATAGATCCACCCACTCAACACTTATCAACACATCACATAGTACCGATACGGAATATGGCGAAAGCACATGACTACCTCTCCCGTGTGTCCTCAAGAACACTTTAGCCTTTATAAGTTCAGTTGCTAGGCCTCTCCTTTGCTCAGAAAGGATTGGGCCACTTGTTACTCTCCAGTGCCTTTTACTTTGCTCGCTTTTACTTTCCTGTTGCTTATATCAAGAAAACCCCTAAAAAGTTATCTTTCAGTGCTTGCAGTTATTCCTTGCTCAGAATCACTTATCAATACCTTCTGCTCCTCGTTGGGTTCGACACTCTTACTTATTGAAAACGCTGCAATAGATCCCTTACGGTTGTGGGTCATCACTTGCACTGATGATGCTTCATTTTCATCCATGACAAATGTGTTGTCCTCAAAGTCAGGCACCAAGGGAAGATATTCTCTGTCCAATAAGTATGTGCATGTGCCCATATTGGAGTTGATGAGCATCTGAATGTGTGGAGCATACCCACATGATCTCTTTTGATCTGCAGCAGTCCCCTTGATTGTTTCAACAATGAGACTCATGACTTTGAATTTTTGAGGCACATCAAAAATATGCAGCATGTTGATTGAATGACCTCCGATCATCTTGTGATCTCCAGATTTGGGCAACAATGTATGCCTCAAGATAGTGTTGATTGTGGCTAGACCAGACAGCAAGAAGTGTACAGATCCAAACTGATGTGTCTCCAAGTCATCATCAGGGATCTCCTTGTACATATTGGCCATAGAGTTGTGGTCTTGCTTCTTTTTGGCATACACATCCAAATCATCCTCATGCTCTTTAGGGGCATTAATCAGCTTGGCCCACTCATCAACAGTCGACTGGTATCTTGTACCTTCAGACATCCATACAATTCTACCATCAGGATAAAAGTGAGCTGTGGAGTAGAATTGCATGATGAGTTCATCATTCCACTTTGTCAACTTCTGAGCCACAAACTTGTCAACACCACATGCTTTGAAGCTTTCATGCACATTGGGAAAATAATCTGCATTCTCATCAATGAAGTCCCAGACCGCCCTCCTCATATCACACACTATGGGCTTCTTGTTGACCAGAACTGTCTCATAGAAGTCTTACTGTTCTTTGGTATGAAACCTGTAGTCCACAATAGTCCTTCTCCTCACAGCATATGGATCAGTCTGTCTCCATCTTCTAAGACCTGCATCTTTACTCAACTTCATGTCCTCAGCAATAATATGAGTATTGTCATGGTCAGGGATCTTGGGCTTGAGCTTCCTAAGCACTTGGACCTCAGCATCTTCATCAGTCTCATGCACTAGGGCCTTGTTCTTCTCTGAGGCTGAAATGTTTCTAGTGCTTCTCTTGGGTGCAGACTTGGTGGCTTGAGTAGCTTTGGGAGCAGTCTTGGGCTTTGAAGGAGCAGCCCCAGACTTGATTGCATCTCCCATAAGCTTTTGAGTTTTAGGAGCTGGTGCAACAACCTCTTCTTCTTCTTCTGTAGCTTCATCATCATCCCTCATGGATGGCTTGCCAATCACTCTGGTTGTTGTCTTTCTAGCTCTCCTCTTCATTCCTCCAGGCTCATCATCTCTGGTTTCAAGTGTGAACACCATAGTCTCTTGGGTAGATCATCTTGCCTTTGACAGGGGAATCCTCTTGGCATGTGCCTTCTTTTTCAGACCTGGCTTAGTTGCAGCAGCTATGCCATACTCCTTCCTGAGCACCTTCTTCTTTGAAGTGGCTCATCAGCCACAAAATCCTCATCCTCAGTATCTGAGGTTTTCTTCTTTCTGGTCTTGGTAGCTGCCTTGGGCAAGTTGCTAGGTGTGCTCCTGCTACCCTCATCATAGCTGCTAGAGGGACTAGTGCCCTCACTCAGGTTGACTTGCTCCTCAGACAAATTCTGGCTATCACTCTTGTCAGACATCTTGGCACTGCAAACTAAAAGCTGACCCTATGAATAGATGTAGATGAGGTGGAGTGGATGAGCATCACAAAGTGCAGAGTTTTTGCAAAACAGATGACTTAAAAACTTAGTTTTAGTTCTCTACAGAAAGCATTTCGGAGCTACCGATTTGTTAAACTCGGTGATACCGAAGCAATTCTGGAGCCTAAACTAGTGAACTCGGTGAGACCGAGTCACAGTTCGGTGGCACCGATATTTCTAGGGTTTCACAAAGAGTTGAACTCGGTCGCATCGATTTGCAATTTTTGGTCAGACCGAAAAGTGCAAGTGCAATGGCCTAAGCCAAATCGGTGAGACCGATTTCTACAACTCGGTCGGTCCGAGATGAGTTCGATGGAGACCTAACCCTAAATTTTTTCGAATCAAAACTACTTTCTACGGAGTTTCTACTGGATAGGAAGATTTCATACGTGGCAAGAATCATGGCAAAGCAATGTGCTAAGAATCAGAGTTAAAGAATAGCACAAAGGATCAAGTTCATACCCTAACACGGCGGTGAACTTGCTACAGCGACAACGGCAGCAGAGATTGCCGTTGACGGCGGCGGAGACCAGCGGCGAGAGGTCACTGGTGGCAAGGAGATGATCCGGAGACCCGAGTGTTGGGGATCGTTGTAGAAAATCAAAAAATTTCCTACGCATCACCAAGATCTATCTATGGAGATTACTAGCAACGAGAGGGGAGTGCATCTTTAGACCTTTGAAGATCGCGATGCAGAAGCGTTGCAAGAATGCGGTCGGTGGAGTTGTACATGAAGCAATTCAGATCGCGGCCGAATCCGATCTAAACACCGAACAACGTTGCCTCCGTGTTCAACACACGTGCAACCCGGTGACGTATCCCGCACATTGATCTAGCAAGGACAGAGGGAGAGATTGGGGAAGACTCCGTCCAGCAGCAGCACGACGGCGTGGTGGTGGTGGAGGAGCGTGGCACTCCAGCAGGGCTTCGCCAAGCACTGCGAGAGACGAGGAGGGAGAGGGGTAGGGCTACGCCAAGAGAGAGGGAGTTTCTTGTATGTGGCAGCCCCAAAACCCCCACTATATATAGGGGGAGGGGAGGGGCTGCACCCCTGTCTAGGGTTCCCCCTTTAGGGGTGGCGGCCAGCCCTAGATTGGTCTAGGGGGGGTGGCTAGAGGGGGAGAGAGGGGGGACGCGCCCTAGGTGGGCCTTAGGCCCATCTGAGCCTAGGGTTTCCCCCTTCTCCCTTTCCCTGCGCCTTGGGCCTCTTGTGGGAGGCACACCAGCCCCCTTGGGGCTGGTTCCTTCCCACACTTGGCCCACGCAGGCCTCCGGGGCTGGTGGCCCCTCCCGGTGGACCCGCGGAACCCTTCCGGTGGTCCCGGTACGTTACCGATAATGCCCAGAACACTTCCGGTGACCAAAACGGGACTTCCGATATATAAATCTTTACCTCCGGACCATTATGAAACTCCTCGTGATGTCCGGGATCTCATCCGGGACTCTGAACAACATTTGGTAACCATGTACATCTATTCCCTATATCCCTAGCGTCATCGAACCTTAAGTGTGTAGACCCTACGGGTTCGGGAATCATGCAGACATGACCGAGACATATCTCCGGCCAATAACCAACAACGGGATCTGGATACCCATGTTGGCTCCCACATGTTCCACGACGATCTCATTGGATGAACCACGATGTCAAGGATTCAAACAATCCCGTATATGATTCCCTTTGTCTACCGGTATAGTACTTGCCCGAGATTCGATTGCCGGTATACCGATACCTTGTTCAATCTCGTTACTGCAAGTCTCTTTAGTCGTTCCGTAACACATCATACCGTGACCAACCCCTTAGTCACATTGAGATCAGTACGATGATGTCTTACCGAGTGGGCCCAGAGATACCTCTCCGTCATACAGAGTGACAACTCCCAGTCTCGGTTCGTGCCAACCCAACAGATGCTTTCGGGGATACCCATAGTGTACCTTTCTAGCCACCCAGTTACGTTGTGACGTTTGGCACACCCAAAGTATTCCTACGTTATCCGGAGTTGCACAACCTCATGGTCTAAGGAACAGATACTTGACATTGGAAAAGCTTTAGCATACAAACTACACGATCTTGTGCTAGGCTTAGGATTGGGTCTTGTCCATCACATCATTCTCCTAATGATGTGATCCCGTTATCAATGACAACCAATGTCCATGGTCAGGAAACTGTAACCATCTATTGATCAATGAGCTAGTCAACTAGAGGCTCACTAGGGACATGTTGTGGTCTATGTATTCACACATGCATTACTGTTACCGGATAATACAATTAAAGCATGAACAATAGACAATTATCATGAACAGGGAAATGTAATAATAACCATTTTATTATTGCCTCTAGGGCATATTTCCAATAGTCTCCCACTTGCACTAGAGTCAATAATCTAGTTACATTGTGATGAATCAAACACCCATAGAGTTATGGTGTTGATCATGTTTTCCTCGTGGAAGAGGTTTAGTCAACGGATCTGCACATTCAGATCCGTATGCACTTTACAAATATATATGTCTCCATCTTGAATATAATGTCGGATGGAGTTGAAACATCACTTGATGTGCTTGGTCTTCTTGTGAAACCCGGGTTCCTAGGCAATGGCAATAGCTCCAGTGTGGTCACAGAAGAGAGTCATCGGGCCCGACACGCTTGGAATAACTCCTAGGTTGGTGATGAATTCCTTCATCCAGACTCCTTCCTGCGCTGCTTCAGAAGCAGCTATGTACTCCGCTTCACATGTAGATCCCGCCACGACGCTTTGCTTGCAACTACACCAGCTGACTGCCCCACCATTCAAAATATACACGTATCCGGTTTGTGACTTAGAGTCATCCAGATCTGTGTCGAAGCTAGCATCGACGTAACCCTTTACGACGAGCTCTTCGTCACCTCCATAAACGAGAAACATATCGTTAGTACTTTTCAGGTACTTCAGGATGGTCTTGACCGCTGTCTAGTGTTCCATACCGGGATCACTTTGGTACCTCCTCACCAAACTTATAGCAAGGTTCACATCAGGTCTGGTACACAACATGGCATACATAATAGAACCTATGGCTGAGGCATAGGGGATGACACTCGTCTTTTCTCTATTTTCTGTCGAGGTAGGGCATTGAGCTGCGCTCAATTTCATACCTTGCAATACAAGCAAGAACCCTTTCTTGGACTGATCCATATTGAACTTCTTCAATATCTTGTCAAGGTATGTGCTTTGTGAAAGATCAATGTGGCGTCTCGATCTATCTCTATAGATCTTGATGCCTAATATGTAAGCAGCTTCTCCAACGTCTTTCATTGAAAAACACTTATTCAAGTAGGCCTTTATGCTTTCCAAGAGTTCTACATCATTTCCCATCAGCAATATGTCATCCACATATAGTATGAGAAATGCTACAAAGCTCCCACTCACTTTCTTTCAAATACATGCCTCTCCATAAGTCTGTATGAACCCAAAGCTTTGATCACCTCATCAAAATGAATGTTCCAACTCCGAGATGCTTGCACCAGCCCATAGATGGAGCGCTGGAGCTTGCATACCTTGTTAGCATTCTTAGGATCGAAAAAACCTTCTGGCTGCATCATATACAGTTCTTCCTTAAGGAAGCCGTTAAGGAATGCCGTTTTGACGTCCATTTGCCATATCTCATAATCATAGAATGCGGCAATTGCTAACATGATTCGGACGGACTTTAGCATCGCTACGGGAGTGAAAGTCTCATCGTAGTCAATCCCTTGAACTTGTCGATAACCTTTAGCGACAAGCCGAGCCTTATAGATGGTCACATTTCCATCCACGTCAGTCTTCTTCTTAAAGATCCATTTATTTTCTATGGCTCGCCGATCATCGAGCAAGTCAAACAAAGTCCATACTTTGTTACCATACATGTCGTTGAATTGTCACGGTAGATGTCCTAGTGCGAGGACTTAGTCGTGAGGCCGCGCATCTATGTAGTAGCTTGAGAGGGGTTGAGCGGCATCGAGAGACACAATGCAAGACAGGGTTTAGACAGCTTCGGGCTCCGGGAAACATCATCCGGTAATAGCCCTACATGCTATTTGAGGCTAGGTCTCATTATGATCCTCATGGAGTCGTCGGTAAACCGGCGATCTTTTAGTTGTGTCTAGCCCTAAAGAATATGGCGCCTCTAACTTGTGAGAACTTGTCCCTCTTTGGGGAGCCCTGCCCCTCCTTATATATGTTGAAGGGGCGGGTTACATGACTAGTCCTAGTAGGATTAGGATTACTCTATTACAAGGAGTACTAGTCTTGCTTCCTTCGTAGGAGAATATTCCTTATGCTTTCTTCATAAACCGGCCCACCATAACATGAACCGGCCTTCTGGGCCTTGGGCCTTGTCATCTGTCATCCACCCACCGGGTTACCAGTCAATAACAAAGTTCTGGCAGGTTGCCTGTAAACCGTTTGGTTAGGGCGGATTGTAGTGAATCATCAAGTGTAAATCGGGTCTCAATTAAACCGCCAAGTCCGGCCGGATTACCTTCCGTCCGGGTTACGCTGCGGGGTATATCCCCGACATTAGGCCCCAGTTTAATTTGGATTTATCCATGTTAAACTTATCCTGTAAAACAAACCAAGAACAAATTTGACAGGTTGTGCGTCGGGTTAAGAACTCTTGTAAACCGACACTTGATCATCTTTAAGTCCTTGTCATTTACTCCTTGATATGTATCCATGATCTCATAACAAATCTCCTTAGCAGATATTTTCAAACATTACCAATGCAAAAAATTCCAGGCACTTCTTCTGAAAACTCCGGGTCAATAGACCAGCTTCATAATCCGTTTGCTGACGTTGGTGTCTCATAGAGAAATATTGTAAGAGATAATCCACTTGAATCGGCCTTCAATGCTCTGACTTGACAAAAATATTGATCTTCAAATATTCAATTGATATCCAGCCGGTTTGGAAATGTAGAACTTGCCGGTTTATGATTACCACCATTGCCGGATTATAAAAACTGATGATTCCAGGTCATGACTGTTTATAGACGCCGGGTTATGATTGTTTCCAACACCGGTTCACACAATTAATCTTCCTGATTTTCCCTAAACTGAGAATTAGAAGATGTTCCTCCTTTATATCCATATTACCTGTAGCCCCCCAAGTCTTAAGAAGAGAACATAGTGATAGTTTAAGACTTGTTTCAATATAAATGTTACAATCTTGAAGAAATCCAGATTGTTCATCTCAGTCACTAGTAAAAACTGAATACTCCATATTATGTAGCCCCCAAGTACCGGGTTGTCATGCTTGCAGCAACCTGGGACTTGTGATTGCCTGATGCTCATAAAAACTTCAATTGGTGTAGCCCCCAAGGGCCGGGTCATTATGTAATAATGAGCAGGGACTTTGTAGATGTGATCATGTAGACTTGAACAACAACGTGTAGACTTGAATAGCAACGTGTAGCCCCCAAGGGCCGGGTCATTATGTAATAATGAGTAGGTACTTTGCATATACTCCATTGAAAATAGCATTATATAATGTAACTCCCATCATGGGCTTTGAACCCACGTCCACAAGGTTAAGAGCTTTGTGCTTTACCAACTGGGCAGTGGACCCTTCAATATAATGGATTAAGACTTGTGTACCTTGAATTGTTGAGAGGAGCAATTGGTAGCCCCCAAGGGCCGGCTCATTATGATGTGATGAGTCAGGTCTTCAATAAGGTGAGCAAAAAATGACTTTGCATTAGCCCCCAAGTGCCATGGTGCATGCTGGCAGTGGCATGGGACTTGCGTATTTGATATAATCACAATTTGAATAATGTAGCCCCCAAGTGTCGGGTCGTAAGCCTGCAGCGACTCGGGACTATTCCTTTGTAGAATAAATCATTTCCATCGATGAAATAATATCCATTGCGCTTAAAGCGACTTTGAAAACCTCAATCATAATATTGATAACCATAATAAAAATCCAGCCATGTTGGCTATTAATGATTTGAATAATATAACCCGGTTTGAAAACCGGTTCCATTGATATTTGATCACACTATTGGTTTTACCAAGCCAATGTAGTAAGGGTGATAATCCCAATCTTGGGTATTGATAACTCCTGCAATATTTTGCCGGTTTATAATAAAACCGTACCGGGTTGTGATAAACACCGGATCAATATCTTATCTTATACTGGCGACTTATAGTCAAAGGCCAGGCCGGTTTAATAAACACCGGTCATTATCTGCAAATAGCCCAGTCGTATGAGATTGCTTCAGTTGGAAACTTCATAATTATTTCTTGCTTATAATGCCTTTGATGGTTTATTCCACCTGTTTCTGCATAAAACAATGTTCAAAGTGTCTTGGCGGTTTATCGCCGGACGGGTCATACTGGCCAAACACATGATCTAAGTTAATAACTTGAACCGTGTATGAAATATGAACATGTATCATACCTGTGATTAAGTGTATCTGTAAACCTTAATCCAATAGGAATAATCCAAGGCGCGAGTGTTGATGACTCCCTTGGCTCTCTGTCGGCTCATTACGAAGGCCGATCCGGGTTACAATGAACGTCGGTTTAACTATAAACTAGTACTGGTGTTCATGACCCAGACTATAGCTCTGTAAATACAGATGTAGTGACAACCTTGTAGTTGTCCGATCTTGAATCAATGGACTTGGTTAAAAAACCAATGACCTTGAAGATAAAGATTTGTGAAAACATAAAAAAATGAAAAATAAAGTTTTTGGGCAAATAAGACCATGTAGTCGAGGCTTTTTACGAGCTGCCAGGCTCCAAATTCGAGGCTTTTTATAAGCTGCCAGACTACTGTCATTAACCATTTTAGCAAAGCCTGTCAAGATGCTCCACAATCCTTAACCAAATCATCGATGACCAGCTACCCAATGTTTCGAAATCTCGTAAAGATTTTGTCTTTAGGTAATCAACTCGATGATCGTCAATTTAACGTGACCAAGTTCAGGGTCCGGAAGGATTGACTTATGACAGGTTCGATGGGTCATACCAGGTTTACCTGGACGGCGTGATTTACTTGATGCAGGCAGGTTAATCCGGGGTTTTAGGTGCATGCACCGGGCTTCCATGCCATGTTCACTACAAGGGTATTCAACTCGATGCGAGCCCCCAGGTAGTGTGTGAGCCATTTGCTCATCGGGTCATATGTTTGAGCTGGGTTAGGCACCGAAACTCTCTTCTACCCCTCATCATCATGTGGAAATTGCATAAGCAACCAGAGCAGTGCTCTTATGATGGGCTTCATACCGCTGCCGGCTCAAGAGACCATGGGAAAACTTCCTTGCCCGCGGAAGCCCCCATGTGGCTCTTGTTCGTATAAATAAGATGGCTGATTCCTTGATGTGTCAAGGGCGCCGGATTAGGAGGCCATGGAAAACTTCTTTGGAAGCCCCCTTGTGATACTCCTTTGTGTAAAGAACACGGCTGATTCCTCGATTCTATCAAGGGCGCCGGTTTAAGAGGCCATGGAAAACTTATTTGAAAGCCCCCATGTGATACTCTTTCTGAGCTGTGCTCGCCGGGTACCTATGTTTGAGTTATGTTGTGCAACAAACTCTCTTTGGTCCATTTAATAAATAATTGTCCTGCATATCAAAATATACGGATCAAAGTAACTGTTTTCTTGATGAAAACAATATATACCAAGAAAATAGATTTAGATGGATATCACCTGATGTATTTTGACCTTATGATCCTCATAGGTGTCTGTTAGCCAACCCGGTATGTTGAATTGACCGTACTGCAGGGCGGACAGTAAAAACGACCGCAGCATCAGAGGCAGCACAGACACATGAGTCGGCCACAGTGTTGTAAGCCGGCGTAGATGAGCAAGTTGTCCCCCGCGTTGTAAACTGGCGCGGACGTGTGAATTGTATATAACAAACACCAATAGGGCAGTGTAATGTTGCTCAGAGGAATTAAAATGTCCTGATAAAGTATATAGAAGGGATAACACCTGATTTGCTTGAAGAACAGATGGGTCGGCCGGCGCCGACGGGCTAGTCGTCCTCTTTGTTGTAAGCCGGCGTGGTCGTGAAAGACGGCCACGGCGTTGTAAACCGGCGCGGTCGCGAGATACGGCCACGGCGTTGTAAACCGGCGCGGTCGCGAGAAAACGGCCACGACATTGTAAACCGGCGCGGCCGCGAGAGACGGCCACGGCGTTGTAAGCCGGTGCGGGAGTCCGTTGAGTAACGACGTCCACTTGTGCCGAATGATGTTGGCGGGCCTCCATCTCCGCAGTATAATATCGCTTTGTAATGATTGATTCTCTTACACATAAAATACTGCAGGGCAAGGTATTTTTTGCTCGAGCAAATTAATATGTATTAAAAATAAATAGGATAGATATCACCTGATTCGCCCGGATAACAGATGAGTCGGCAGCAGAAACGGTGTTCAAGGTGCAGGGAGGCATCGCTGGATGTGTGCGGTGGCTCAGCGCTGTGCTGGCCCCATGCAGAGTAGTATGCTGGTTGGTCCTTTTCCTTTTTACCTACCACTTTTTTTTTGTTTTTTAATGGATACATACTCCTAGTATGGCAAGCACGCTTCACATGATGAGACATGGCAACTCGGATTTGGCTTCCACGTAGCACACTAGTAAGTAGCAATTGACTCCTTGCCTTTTCGTTAGGTCCATATTTGAGTCAAAGTAATATTCATCCTAATTGAGCTGTTACACCCGTCCGAGTCTATCTTGGTTTTGGTAGTCCAACTCCTTTTCTTCAGTAGTACTTTCCTTAACACGTCTAGAAGTCCATCAAAAACTGCAGCACCTTTTCGGTCAGATGTGACCCTGATTGATTTGTCCACTTGAGCACTGCAGGATCAATGTTTTTTTATTGTCTCCATGTACAGACTGCGATAGCTGTAATCTTGACTGATGTTTGATTCACGATTTGATAGCCCGATTCAGACTTATCTTGTGTTTGCACAGTTGGTATTCTGATCTGACTCGGTCAACCTGCACTTTGACAAAATAGGGACCCTATCCATGCTGGCTTCGGCGAGTTACGTATCCGGACTCGATGCGCCGGCAAAAACAAGCAGCGGCGGAGAACAACCTTCTTGGTGACTTGTGATCGGTCCGCTTGGTCAAACGAGCGGCAGCGACTTATATTGAACTCCACTATTGTACTATCAGATCCCAAACTGACTAGCAAATTGTACTAACCCTGGCTACGGCTCGCCTCAAGATCTTTCCGAGCCGGATTATCATGTGTGGTCATTCCGTGCCAGAGCTTTACAAACTTCTTCGTCCGGAAATTTGCGAACTTTTCGATTCCTTTAAGAGCTCCCTCCAAGAACTCAACACCACCGTGCGCAGACCCCACGGTGGGCGCCAACTGTCGTTGAATTGTCACGGCAGATGTCCTAGTGTGAGGACTTAGTCGTGAGGCCGCACATCTATGTAGTAGCTTGAGAGGGGTTGAGCGGAATCGAGAGACGCAACGCAAGACAAGGGTTTAGATAGCTTCGGGCCCCGGGAAACATCATCCGGTAATAGCCCTACATGTTGTTTGAGGCTAGGTCTCATTATGATCCTCATGGAGTCGTTGGTAAACTGGCGATCTTTTAGTTGTGTCTAGCCCTAAAGAATATGGCGCCTCTAACTTGTGAGAACTTGTCCCTCTTTGGGGAGCCCTGCCCCTCCTTATATATGTTGAAGGGGCAGGTTACATGACTAGTCCTAGTAGGATTAGGATTACTCTATTACAAGGAGTCCTAGTCTTGCTTCCTTCATAGGAGAATATTCCTTATGCTTTCTTCATAAACCGGCCCACCATAACATGAACCGGCCTTCTGGGCTTTGGGCCTTGTCATCCGTCATCCGCCCGCCGGGTTCCCAGTCAATAACAAAGTTCTGGCAGGTTGCTTGTAAACCGTCTGGTTAGGGCGGATTGTAGTGAATCATCAAGTGTAAACCGGGTCTCAATTGAACCGCCAAGTCCGACCGGATTACCTTCCGGCCGGGTTACGCCGTGGGGTATATCCCCGACAATACATGGATCCTATCTCGGATTTCATGGCTTCAAGCCATTTGTTAGAATTCGGGCCCACCATCGCTTCTTCATAGTTTGAAGGTTCACCGTTGTCGACCAACATGATTTCCAGGACAGGGTTGTCGTACCACTCTGGTGCAGAACGTGTCCTCGTGGACCTATGAAGTTCAGCAGTAACTTGATCCGAAGCTTCATGATCATTATTATTATCTTCTTCTCTAGTCGGTGCAGGCACCACAGAAATATCTTCCTGCGCTGCGCTACTTTCCGGTTCGAGAGGGGTGACAATCACCTCATCGAGTTCCACTTTCCTCCCACTTACTTCTTTCGAGAGAAACTCTTTCTCCAGAAAGGATCCATTCTTGGCAACAAAGACCTTGCCTTCGGATCTGAGGTAGAAGGTATACCCAATAGTTTCCTTAGGGTATCCTATGAAGACGCATTTTTCCGATTTGGGTTCGAGCTTTTCAGGTTGAAGTTTCTTGACATAAGCATCGCATCCCCAAACTTTTAGAAACGACAACTTAGGTTTCTTCCCAAACCATAGTTCATACAGTGTCGTCTCAACGGATTTAGACGGTGCCCTATTTAAAGTGAATGCAGCAGTCTCTAAAGCATAACCCCAGAATGATAGCGGTAAGTCGGTAAGAGACATCATAGATCGCACCATGTCCAACAGAGTACGATTACGATGTTCGGATACAACATTACGCTGAGGTGTTCCAGGCGGTGTCAACTGTGAAACAATTCCACATTTCTGTAGGTGCATGCCAAATTCGTGACTTAAATATTCTCCTCCATGATCCGATCGTAAGAACTTTATTTTTCTGTCACGTTGATTCTCAACCTCATTCTGAAATTCCTTGAACTTTTCAAAGGTCTCAGACTTGTGTTTCATCAAGTAGACATACCCATATCTACTTAAGTCATCAGTGAGGGTGAGAACAGAATGATAGCCACCGTGAGCTTCAACACTCATTGGACCGCACACATCAGTATGTATGATTTCCAACAAGTTGGTTGCTCGCTCCATTGTCCTGGAGAACGGAGTCTTGGTCATCTTGCCCAAGAGGCATGGTTCACACGTGTCAAATGATTTATAATCAAGAGACTCCAAAAGTCCATATGCATGGAGCTTCTTCATACATTTGACACCAATATGACCAAGGCGGCAGTGCCACAAGTATGTGGGACTATCATTATCAACCTTACATCTTTTGGCATCCACACTATGAATATGTGTAACATCACGTTCGAGATTCATTAAGAATAAAACATTGACCAGCGGGGCATGACCATAAAACATTTCTCTCATATAAATAAAACAAACATTATTCTCGGATTTAAATGAGTAGCCATCTCGCATTAAACAAGATCCAGATATAATGTTCATGCTCAAAGCTGGTACTATATAACAATTATTGAGGTTTAACACTAATCCCGAAGGTAGATGCAGAGGTAGCGTGCCGACGGCGATCACATCGAGCTTGGAACCATTCCCGACGCGCATCGTCACCTCGTCCTTTGCCAGTCTTCGCTTATTCCGCCGCTCCTGCTTTGAGTTACAAATGTGAGCAACTGCACCAGTATCAAATACCCAAGAGCTACTACGAGCGCTGGTAAGGTACACATCAATAACATGTATATCACATATACCTTTGACATTGTCTGCCTTCTTATCCGCTAAGTATTTGGGGCAATTCCGCTTCCAGTGACCCGTTCCCTTGCAATAAAAGCACTCAGTCTCAGGTTTGGGTCCATTCTTTGGCTTCTTCCCGGCCACT
Source organism: Secale cereale (assembly GCA_902687465.1). Lineage (NCBI taxonomy): Eukaryota > Viridiplantae > Streptophyta > Magnoliopsida > Poales > Poaceae > Secale > Secale cereale. The sequence goes on along the minus strand of LR738714.1, from coordinate 114,570,344 downwards.
GGCTTACCGGGCGCGGCAACTCCTTTGCCGTCCTTCTTGAAGTTCTTCTTACCCTTGGCTTTCTTGAACTTAGTGGTCTTATTCACCATCAACACTTGATGTTCTTTCTTGATTTCCACCTCTGCTGATTTCAACATTGAATATACCTCGGGAATGGACTTCTCCATCCCTTGCATATTGAAATTCATCACAAAGCTCTTGTAGCTAGGTGGGAGCGACTGAAGGATTCAGTCAACGACCGCATCATCTGGGAGATTAACTCCCAGCTGAGACTAGCGGTTATGTAACCCACACATTTTGAGTATATGCTCGCTGACAGAACTATTCTCCTCCATCCTACAACTGTAGAACTTATCGGAGAATTCATATCTCTCGACTCGGGTATGAGCTTGGAAAACCATTTTTAGCTCTTGGAACATCTCATATGCTCCGTGCTGCTCAGAACGCTTTTGGAGCCCCGATTCTAAGCTGTAAAGCATGCCGCACTAAACCAGGGAGTAATCATCACTACGTGACTGCCAGGCATTCATAACGTCTTGAGTTGCTTGGAAAACGGGTGCATCATCTAGCGGTGCTTCAAGGACATATGCTTTCTTGGCAGCTATGAGGATGATCCTCAAGTTACGGACCCAATCCGTATAGTTGCTACCATAGTCTTTTAGCTTGGTTTTTTCTAGGAACGCGTTGAAGTTGAGGGCAACATTAGCGTGGGCCATTGGATCTACAAGACATATTGTAAAGATTTTAGACTATGTTCATGATAATTAAGTTCGTCTAAACAAATTTAATGAACTCCCACTCAGATAGACATCTCTCTAGTCATCTAAGTGATACATGATCCAAATCAACTAGGCCATGTCCGATCATCACGTGAGACGGACTAGTCATCAACGGTGAACATCTTCATGTTGATCGCATCTTCTATACGACTCATGTTCGACCTTTCAGTCTTCCGTGTTCCGAGGTCATGCCTGTACATGCTAGGCTCGTCAAGTCAACCCTAAGTGTATCGCGTGTGTAAATCTGGCTTACACCCGTTGTACGCGAACGTTAGAACCTATCACACCCGATCATCACGTGGTGCTTCGGAACAACGAACCTTAGCAACGGTGCACAGTTAGGGGGAACACAATTCTTGAAATTTTAGTGAGAGATCATCTTATTTACTACTGTTGTTCTAAGCAAATAAGATGTAAAACATGATAAACATCACATGCAATCAAATAGTGACATGATATGGCCAATATCATTTTGCTCCTCTTGATCTTCATCTTCGGGGCTCCATGATCATCATCGTCACCGGCATGACACCATGATCTCCATCATCATGATCTCCATCATCATGTCTTCATGTAGTTGTCTCGCCAAACATTACTTCTACTACTATGGCTAACGGTTAGCAATAAAGTAAAGTAATTACATGGCGTTTTCAATGACACGCATGTCATACAATAAAAATAAGACAACTCCTATGGCTCCTGCCGGTTGTCATACTCATCGACATGCAAGTCGTGATTCCTATTACAAGAACATGGTCGATCTCATACATCACATATATCATTCATCACATGCTTTTGGCCATATCACATCACACGACACATGCTGCAAGAACAAGTTAGACGTCCTCTAATTGTTGTTTGCAGGTTTTTACGTGGCTGCTACAGGTTTCTATCAAGAACGTTTCTTACCTATGTCAAAACCACAACGTGATATGCCAATTTCAATTTACCCTTCATAAGGACCCTTTTCATCGAATCCGATCCGACTAAAGTGGGAGAGACAGACACCCGCTAGCCACCTTATGCAACTAGTACATGTCAGTCGGTGGAATGTGTCTCACGTAAGCGTACGTGTAAGGTCGGTCCGGGCCGCTTCATCCCACGATGCCGCCGAATCAAGATAAGACTAGTAGCGGCAAGTAAATTGACACGATCTATGCCCACAACAACTTGTGTTCTACTCGTGCATATCAACTACGCATATACCTAGCTCATGATGCCACTGTTGGGGATCGTTGCAGAAAATCAAAAAAATTCCTACGCATCACCAAGATCTATCCATGGAGATTACTAGCAACGAGAGGAGTGCATCTTCATACCTTTTAAGATCGCGATGCGGAAGCGTTGCAAGAACACAGTCGGTGGAGTCGTACACGAAGAGATTCAAATCACAGCCGAATCCGATCTAAACACCGAACAACGATGCCTCCGCGTTCAACACACGTGCAGCCCGGTGACGTCTCTCGCACCTTGATCCAGCAAGGAGAGAGGGAGAGGTTGGGGATGACTCTGTCCAGCAGCAGCACGACGGCGTGGTGGTGGTGGAGGAGCGTGGGACTCCAACAGGGCTTCGCCAAGCACTGCGAGAGATGAGGAGGGAGAGGGGTAGGGCTGCGCCAAGAGAGAGGGAGTTTCTCGTATGTGGCAGCCCCAAAACCCCCACTATATATAGGGGGAGGGGAGGGGCTGCGCCCCCATCTAGGGTCCCCCCTTTAGGGGTGGCGGCCAGCCCTAGATTGGTCTAGGGGGCGGCGAGAGGGGGAGAGAGGGGGGGGGGCGCCCTAGGTGGGCCTTAGGCCCATCTGAGCCTAGGGTTTCCCCCTTCTCCCTTTCCTTGCACCTTGGACCTCTTGTGGGAGGCGCACTAGCCCCCTTGGGGCTGGTTCCTTCCCACACTTGGCCCACACAGGCCTCCGGGGCTTGTGGCCCCTCCCGGTGGACCCTCGGAACCCTTCCGGTGGTCCCGATACGTTACCGATAATGCCCAGAACACTTCCGGTGACCAAAACGGGACTTCCCATATATAAATCTTTACCTCCGGACCATTCCGAAACTCCTCGTGACGTCCAGGATCTCATCCCGGACTCCTAACAACATTCGGTAACCACGTACATCTATTCCCTATAACCCTAGCGTCATCGAACCTTAAGTGTGTAGACCCTACGGGTTCGGGAATCACGCAGACATGACCGAGACATATCTCCGGCCAATAACCAACAACGGGACCTGGATACCCATGTTGGCTCCCACATGTTCCACGACGATCTCATCGGATGAACCACGATGTCAAGGATTCAAACAATCCCGTATACGATTCCCTTTGTCTACCGGTATAGTACTTGCCCGAGATTCGATCGCTGGTATACCGATACCTTGTTCAATCTCGTTACTACAAGTCTCTTTACTTGTTCCGTAACACATCATCCCGTGACCAACCCCTTAGTCACATTGTGCTCATTACGATGATGTCTTACCGAGTGGGCCCAGAGATACATCTTCGTCATACGGAGTGACAAATGCCAGTCTCGATTCGTGCCAACCCAACAGACGTTTTCGGGGATACCCGTAGTGTACCTTTATAGCCACCCAGTTACGTTGTGACGTTTGGCACACCCAAAGTATTCCTACGGTATCCGGGAGTTGCACAACCTCATGGTCTAAGGAACAGATACTTGACATTGGAAAAGCTTTAGCATATGAACTACACGCTCTTGTGCTAGGCTTAGGATTGGGTCTTGTCCATCACATCATTCTCATAATGATGTGATCCCGTTACCAATGACATCCAATGTCCATGGTTAGAAAACCGTAAGCATCTATTGATCAATGAGCTAGTCAACTAGAGGCTCACTAGGGACATGTTCTGGTCTATGTATTCACACATGCATTACTGTTTCCGGATAATACAATTAAAGCATGAACAATAGACAATTATCATGAACAGGGAAATATACTAATAACCATTTTATCATTGCCTCTAGGGCATATTTCCAACACCGAGGAGGCAGAGCAGGTCACGCGCAGGCGAAAGGTTTTGGAAAGTTTTCCAAAATTCAACCCGTCGGTATATATAACCTGACCCTGTTGGTGTGATCGAGTGGAACAACTCGGTGGCACCGAGATGCAAAACTGCTAGCAGTTACTGCAACTCGGTGTGACCAAAAAGTTCAAATCGTTTGCACCGAGATTGAAAACCTAGATCAACTTAGTGAACTCGGTGTGACCGAAGTGGATGACTCGGTCATATAGAAATGCACAAAGAGGTTTTGGAAGTTTAAGTCTATGACAAATCGTGGACTCCGAGTGCTCCTCACAAAGAGTGGTTCGAATTGGACTTGATCAAACTTTGTAATGTAGCATGAATAGAGTTTGAGATGAGAAAATCATAGATAGCTAGAGGGTGTCCTTAGGCATTCTTGTCCATCCATTTGGCAAAAGAAAAGAGCCAAACAATCAAAGCAACAAATGGATGTCCTCGAATGAGAAAAATATGCATTCAACATGCTCACACAATAAGATAGCAAATGAAACATGTGGCAAAGCATGCACAACCATTCTAGCATCTATCAAGCAATTGGCGATGACTAGATCATCTATATATGAGTATATTGACTTAGGAGTCAAATGAGAACATTTGATCATGGGTCATACTCATCGTTTAAGCACAAGTGGGGTTGCCACTTTACATAAAGCATTGTTGTGTTCACATTGTTAGAGTTGCTTTAGCTCAATCGATTAGAGTAAAGCTCCCCCTAGATGTGATATCCCCCCTTAAGAGGGATGAACTAACCTTGGGTTTTGTCGATGATGACTTCATGTAGGTGTTGAAGATGTAGATCTTCAATGTTGATGTAGATCATTTTGGATCAATCCATTGGAGTGAGTTGCACTTTCAATACCTACACGGGTTAGTCCCACAAGGAACAAACAAGGATATTTATAGACATGGTGTGAATAGCACACATGATGATTTCCATGAAAGCATTAGGTTGCCTTGTCCCTTGTCTTACCAACAAGAGGGTTTGTGACTCCTCGAACTAGTGCAAGATGTGGAAGTTGTTTGCACTTGTTCTCGCCATAATGATATGAGTGAAGTATGTTGGCGGAGTCACCCTCAAGAACTCTCTAGTTCTTCTTCTTCGGGATCCACACCATCTTGATGGGAATCCTTGGAGCCGTAGTCATACTTGATGAAGTAGAACTTGACGTAGTCTTGGGAACCCACTTGACCAAGGCCTTAGGAGCTTCTTCAAATGCATCAATCTCCTCTTGAAGCTTATCCTTGCCCTTTAGCTTGTGGTCTTGTGGTGGAAGATCATCTTATGCTTGTGTCCCTTGAAAAGAAGTAGGATCATACTTCTCTTATTGAGGAACAAACTTTGTCTTGGGGTATTGATCTTCTTCCCACTCAACTCCATTGGCATTGAACTTCCGTTCAAAACCAACACCTTGATTCTTCCCATGTCTTCCTTGCTTGCGTACAATCTTCTCAAATTGCTTACTCCCGGCAAGGCTCTTGTATACACATTTCTCTATAATTCGCGACAATAAGCTATTTTCTTGCTCAAGTGTGACTTGGCTAAGAGAATCATTAGTGGAATCAAGAGAACTACTAGAAGCAACATCATTGGATTTAGCATGATTATTGTTACTACTAGAGGAAGAATCTTTCTTGTTCTTGTTGCTATATTTTACTTGTGGCATGTAGGTAGACAAGAGTAAACGCTTGGCAATGTAAGAAGAACTTTTCTTGTGAAGATCATCATTGATTGCTTTTAAGAGCTCATGCTCTTGCTCAAGGTTGAGCTTTTCAAAGCGTAAATTCTTATGAGTCTTTAAAAGTTCTCGATGATCTTCCAAGGTAGTTTCATGAGCTAACTTAAGAGTGTTTAGTTCTTTAGTTAGACGCTCAATCTTTTCCTTATCATTGTCTTTGGTTTTATCTTGATTAGCATGATTAATAGCAATTTCATCATAGTTTTCATCATAGGTTTCATCACTATTTCTACAAACAAGTAAATCATCATCTCCTAGCAAATCATCTTCATCACTATCAAAATCAAGATACTCGAGGTGTGATACCTTAGGGCCTTTAGCCATGAAGCATCTTCCAATTCCTTCATTTGGTGAGTCAAATATGTCGTAGGAGTTGGTTGACACAAGAGCAATTCCGGCAACACCTTCATCTTGAGTATCTTCGGAGTTGGAGTAATAGCTTCTCTCGGAGTGGTCATCGGAGTCGGAACCGGATACCCATTCACCAACATGAGCTTGATGTCTTTGTCTTGTATAACTCCTTGATGAATTGTCCTTCCTTTCTGAATCTTTGTTTCTCCGAGAAGGTCTTCGTTCATAACGATCATCTCTACTCCTTCTCTCTCTTGGTGGTGAATCTTCTCTTCTACTTCTCCTTTTAGGTGAGTCTTCTCTTCTCTTGTGGGGAGCCGTACACTCATTGGAGTAGTGTCTGGGTCTTCCACAATTGTAGCAATTCCGATCACGACTTGAAGATCTCTTGTCATTGTAGGACCTTGACTTGGCACTTCTCTCTTTGCTTCTATTCTTGTAGAATTTGTTGAAGTTCTTCACTATTAAGCTCAATTCTTCATTGAAGACTTGTTTCTCACTTGATGATGTAGGAGCATCACATGAGGCTTTGTAAGCACCACTAGACTTGTTGTGAAGCTCTTCTTTATCTTTGAGTGACATCTCATGAGCAACAATTCTTCCAATGACTTCCGTTGGCTTGAGATCTTTGTAATTGGGCATCATTTGGATCAATGTGCACAAGGTATCATATTTTTCTTCCAAGGCTCTTAGGATCTTCTTGATGATGAATCTGTCGGTCATCTCTTCACTTCCTAAGACGACAATGTCATTTGTGATGAGAGCAAGCCTAGAGTACATTTCAGCGACACCTTCACCACCCTTCATCTTGAACTTGTCAAGTTGACTTTGAAGCACATCCAACTTGGATTCGTTGACGGAGTTGGTACCTTCGTGCATATCAATCAAAGTATCCCAAATTTTCTTTGCATTCTCAAGACGACTGATTTTGTTGAATTCTTCAGGGCACAATCCGTTCAAGAGGATATCGCAAGCTTGAGCATTGTATTGCAGCATCTTCAACTCTTTCGCAGTAGCTTCACGATTCGGTTCCTTCCCATCGAAGAATTCACCTTGCAAACGAATACACACAATAGCCCAAACGGTAGGGTTATGTCCAAGAATATGCATTTTCATCTTATGCTTCCAACTAGCAAAATTAGTACCATCAAAGTAAGGACCTCTACGGTGGTAACTTCCCTTGCTAGACGCCATACTCTCCTAGGTTGTGAAACCAAAGCTATGATCACCAAAGCTATGGAAATCACGAAAATGGCGACCAAAGCTCTGATACCACTTGTAGGATCGAAAGTATGTCTAGAGAGGGGGGGGGGGTGATTAGACCACTTTACCAAATAAAAATCTAGCCTTTTCCCAATTTTAGTTCTTGGCAGATTTTAGCAACTTAGCACAAGTCAAGCAATCAACCTACACATGCAATTCTAAGAGTATAGCAACGGAAAGTAAAACAATTGCATATAAAGGTAAAGGGAGGAGTTTGGAGGGAGCAAACGCAAGTGTAGACACATATGTTTTTGTCTTGGTTCCGATAGGTGGTGCTATCGTACATCCAAGTTGATGGATACTTCAACCCACGAAGGGTAATGGTTGCGTGAGTCCACGAAGGGCTCCACCCACGAAGGGTCCATGAAGAAGCAACCTTGTCTATCCCACCATGGCCATCGCCCACGAAGGACTTGCCTCAGTAGGGTAGATCTTCACGAAGTAGGCGATCTCATTGCCCTTACAAACTCCTTGGTTTGACTCCACAATCTTGTCGGAGGCTCCCAAGTGACACCTAACCAATCTAGGAGACACCACTCTCGAAAAGGTAATAGACGGTGTGTTGATGATGAACTCCTTGCTCAAATGCTTCAAATGATAGTCTCCCCAACACTCAAACAACTCCTCACAGATTTGGATATGGTGGAAGAATGATTTGAGTGGAAAGCAACTTGGGGAAGGCTAGAGAACAAGATTTATGAGGTAGGAATGGAATATCTTGATCTCAACACTTGAGTAGGTGGTTCTCTTCTCAGAACATGTATGATGGAAGTGTAGGTATGTTCTGATGGATCTCTCCATGAGTGAAGAGTGGGTGGAGGGGTATATATAGCCTCCACACAAAATCTAACCATTACACACAATTTACCAAACTCGGTGGGACCGATTCAGAGAACTCGGTCAGACCGATTTAGTTCATAATGTGACCGTTAGGCATTTCGTTGGGACCGATATGATCAACTCGGTAGGACTGATTTCATTAGGGTTAGGGCCTAACATAATCTCGATGAGACCGATTACACAAACTCGGTGGGACCAATTTTGGTAATAAGCACACACAGGGTTGGTCAGGCAAACTCAGTGGGACCGATTCGCTCATTTCAGTTGGACCAAAATGTTACGAAGGGGAAACAGAGAGTTTGCATTGCCAACTCGATGGGACCGATCGCTCATCTCGGTGAGACCGAAATGTTACGAAGGGAAATAGAGAGTTTGCAATCCCATCTCGGTGAGACCGAGATCCCTTTCGGTGAGACCGAAATGATTAGGGTTTCTAGCAGTGGCTATGTCAAATGAACTCGGTGGTGCCAGATTGAACTTTTCGATGGGGCCGAGTTTGACTTTTGGTTTGGGACATATGTGGATGTGGGAAAATGGTTGAGGGTTTTGGAGCATATCACTAAGCATTTTGAGCAAGCAAGCCATTAAGCAACACCTCATCCCCTTTTAATAGTATTGGCTTTCCTATGGACTCAACGTGATCTTGGATCACTAAAATAGAAAATGTAGAGTCTTGATCTTGAGCCAATATATGTCCTTATCATTTTGAGGGATCCACATTCCTAATCCATGCCATGCCAATCATTGAACTTTCCTGAAACATCATCTTGAGATAACATTAGTTCAATGAGCTATATGTTGTTAGTAATTACCAAAACCACTGGGGGATAGTTGCACTTTTAGTCTCCAACGTATCTATAATTTTTTAATGTTCCATGCTGTTATATTATCATTCTTGGATGTTTTACATTCATTTTATAGTCATGTTATATCATTTTTGGTACTAACCTGTTGACATAGTGCCAAGTGCCAGTTGTTGTTTTCTGCATATTTTTTACATCGCAGGAATTCAATATCAAACGGATTCCAAACAACGCGGAACTTTTTGGAGATTTTTTTGGGCCAGAAGACACCCATTGGGCCAGAGCTGCACGGGGGGGGGGGGGGGGGGGG